>JAPVLO010000637.1:0-627500 GCA_027257055.1 Cephalopachus bancanus
TTATTTTTTAAGCACTTAATCCGCATCAATTTTAGTGATTTCTAGAAACCCACACGTTCATCCAGGTTCACATATTTATTTGTAGGAAATGTTTGCAGAGTACCATCTTGAGTCTTTTCATTCTTTCTGCATCTGTGGTTTTCCCCCCTTGTTTCTTATTTAAGCTACACAGAGGGTTATTCTATTTTTATTCACTCAAATAATATGACATCCTAGTGTCTTGATAAAAAAGTTTGATATCAGCAATTTCATATGATTCAACCTAATATTATTAGCCACACATTTTATACCTCCAGTCTCTTTTTTCTTTTGAGTCGGAGTCTCACTCTGTCGCCCAGACTGGAGTGCAGTGGCCGCTCCTGGCCACCGCAGCCTCCACCTGCTGGGCTCCAGCGATCCTTCCGCCTCAGTCTTCCGAGTAGCCGGAATTACAGGCGCGCGCTACCACGCCCGGCTGATTTTTTGATTTATTGTAGAGATGAGGTCTCGCTGCCCAGGCGGGTCTCGATCCACTCACCTCAGCCTCCCAAAGGCGCAGGATTACAGGCTGAGCCACCGAGCCCGGCCCTTTTTTTTTTTTTTGAGTCAGGGTCTCATTCTGTCATCCAGGCTGAAGTGCAGTGGCACACTCACATCTACCACAGCCTGGACCTGCTGGGCTCCAGTGATCCTTCCACCTCAGCCTTCCAAGTAGCTGGAATTATAGGCATGTGCCATCATGCCTGGCTAGTTTTTAAAATTTATTATAGAGATGAGGTCCCGCCAAGTTGCCCAGACTGGTCTTGAACCCATGGGCTCAGGCAATCCTCTCACCTCGGCCTCCCAAAGTGCTGGGATTATAAGCGTGAGCCACCGCACCCGGCCTTCCGATCTCATTTCATGCCCACAAATGCCTTGTGAGGTAGGAACAATTATCCTTACTTTATAGATGAGGCATCTGAAGCTCAGAGGGGTTAAGTGACTTGTCAGAACACACAGCTGATATGTAATTGAGCTGAGACATATACCCAGGTTCTTCTGAGGCCCCTTCTGCTTCTCCTTGGCAATTGCTAATGAGTGTCTCATAAACATCGCACCTGTGACGGACTTAGAATGGCCTTCTCTGCAGGATATCTGGGCAGGCAGACCAGGAGAGGGGCTTCCATTGGGACCCTGGGAGAGGCACTGAGGAGCCTGTGGTCGTCTTGGGCATGAGCGTGTTGAGCTGATGGGGAGGGTCTCTCTCTTTGTCGCCCAGGCTGGAGTGCAGTGGCACGCTCATGGCCACCGCAGCCTCGACCTGCTGCTGGGTTTAGGCGATCCTTCCACCTCAGCCTTACAAGTAGCTGGAACTTCAAGTGTGTGCTACCACGCCCAGCTAATATTTTTATTTATTGTAGAGATGCAGTCTCACCAACTTGCCCAGGCTGGTCTCGAACCGCTGGGCTCAGGCAGTCCTCTCACCTCCTAAAGCGCTTGGATTACAGGCTGAGCCACTACGCCCAGCCTAGAGTACTTATTGAGGGTCTACGATGTGCCAGGCACCTGTGGACAGTGAAGGTATAGGAAGGAGACCCTCCCAACCAGGGGCTTGCATTCAAGTGGTCCCGCGCTCACAAGTGAGGGGATTTAAGAATTTGGACAGGCTGGGAACAGTGGCTCACGCCTCTAATCCCAGCACTTTGGGAGGCTGAGGTCGGAGGATTAATTCAGTCCAGGAGTTCAAGACCAGCCTAGACAAGAGAGTGAGATCTCGTGTCTATAAAAATTCAAAAAAATTAGCCAAGTGTGTTGGTGTTCACCTGTAGTCCCAGATACTTGAGAGACTGAGATTAAACTCAGGAGGTTGAGGCTGCAGCGAGCCGTGATCATGCCACTGCACTCCAGCCTGGGTGACAGAGTGAGACCCTGATTCAGGAAAAAAAAAAAAAGAATTTGAAACAGTGAGTAAAATTAGAGTTCTAACCCTAGGGAAAGAGAGCAAGTCACCCCACCCCAACTGTCCGCCACCAATTTGGGGCCTGATCATAGACTTTCTAGGGCAGAGAGGAGCTGTACCCACAATTGCCCAGAGTCACGTGCCCATTGGCTTAGGGCAGGGGCCATATGTCCTCTGCCTTGTGGCTGACATTATCTTCAGGACATCACCCGCCTCTTCCAGCTTTGAGTCTGAGAATCTTTTGGGAAAATGACAGATATAAATCTTAGAAAAAGGCCAGGTGTGGTGGCTCTCCTAGCACTTTGGGAGGCAGAGGACTGCCTGAGCCTGCAAGTTCGAGACCAGCCTGGGCATCATGGCGAGACCTCATCTCTACAATAAATCAAAAAATTAGCTGGGTGGCCATGCCTGTAGTTCCAGCTACTTGGAAGACTGAGGTGGAAGGATCGCCTGAGCCCAGCAGCCCGTGAGTGTGCCACTGCACTCCAGCCTGGGCGACAGAGTGAGACGTCGACTCAAAAATAAAAAATAAACAAAAACAAAAACTAACTAACTAAATCTTGTAAATAAAAAACGAGCTTCCTTAAAAATTAAGTCTACAAGAACTGGGAAAATGAATGAAATGAAAGTTTCCATCCACGCGCCTCCTGCGTTCGTGACTATTTTGATCCACGGACTTGACGAGATGTGTCTCTGTGTTCTGGTCCAAATGCTCTGGCAGCCCCATGGCTGCCCCAGCTTGTGTTCCCCGGGTAGGACCAGATCGGAATGTGGCTGTTCTCACACCTGAACTGCCCAGGGCTGGGATGGCCCTCCCGGGAGGGCAGTGCTTAGGGTGAGTTCTTACGGTGCTGGCAGGTTTGGAAGCAGGAGGCCCTGGTTGGCTAGAGGGGTGGGGAGGGCAGAAGAGGGGGTCTGGGGCTGCAGGAAGGGGCTACTATGATCAAAATCTTAAGGGTGGGAGAGCAGAAGTGGGCAGGCTCAAGGTGTGATCTGGGTGATGGGTGGGATGAGGTGAAGGGGTGCGGGCTCAGGGTTGAGGGAGGTGATGTGGAAAGGGGGGAACCTCCGGAGGACCTGGCCTCAGAGCATCCCCGACCCAGGCCTGTCTGGAAAGGAGCCAGGACTCGGGCTTGTGTTTTCCAGGCTGTGTATCTCTGAGCGGCCCCCGCACCGTGACGGGCACCGTGGGAGGATCCCTGAACGTGCAGTGTCAGTATGAGGCGACCTACAGGAGTTCCAGCAAATACTGGTGCAGAAAAGTGCTTTATAAGCTATGTGAGAAGGTTGTGGAGACCAAAGAGCCAGAGAGAGAAGAGCGGCACGGCCGAGTGTCCATCAGGGACCACCCTGCACAGCTTGCCTTCACGGTGACCATGTGGAACCTCACAGAGAAGGACGCAGACACATACTGGTGTCAGATCGAAAAAAACTTGCTGGATCTCTCCTTCCAGGTGAAGGTTTCCGTGTTCCCAGGTGAGCCTCTCCTTTACTGACCTCAGGGGCACCTGACGAGGCCCAGGTTGGAGCAGCTGGGGCAGAAATCAGATCAGAGACACAGAGCAGACTATGTATGCATATATGAGTGTGTGTGTGTGTGTGTGTGTGTGTGTGTGTGTGTGTGTGTGTGTGTGTGAGAGAGAGAGAGAGAGAGAGAGGGGGCATTCTGGAGCAGCGGGCATCTCTGCCCAGGCTGGATGGTGGAAGGCGCTCGTCAGTTGACGAGGAGAATGAGAGAGCGCAGAAGCACAAAACAAAACAAAAACTAAGCCGGGCTCGGTGGCTCAGCCTGTAATCCCGCGCCTTTGGGAGGCTGAGGTGAGTGGATTGCCTGAGCCCGCGGGTTCGAGACCCGCCTGGGCAGCGAGACCTCATCTCTACAATAAATCAAAATATCAGCCGGGCATAGTAGCGCATGCCTGTAATTCCAGCTACTCGGAAGGCTGAGGCGGAAGGATCGCCGGAGCCCAGCAGGTTGAGGCTGCTGTGGCCGGGAGCGGCCACCGCACTCCAGTCTGGGCGACAGAGTGAGACTCCGACTCAAAAAAAAACAAAAAAAACCAAAAACTAACTAGCTGCGTGGAAAAGGGAGTTCAGGCAGAGGCCGGCAGGGCCAGGAGGGCGGGCGCTCAGCACAGCCAGAGCTTCACTACGTGACAGTTCAGATTTGCAGTTGAGACAGACTTCTCTGCAGCACGGTGGAGACACGACATAGGGACCCACAGGAGGACTGACTCGCCAGTGGGATGGAGGGGTACCTGTGTCCACGGGAGGGTCCTGGAGAGACTCGCGCCCCAGGGTCCTCCATCCTGCGCCCTTCCCCGGTGAACATTTTGTGTGAAATCAAGCCCAAAGGGCATGGCTGGGTGGGGGGAGAGGCAGAGGAGCGATCCCTGCATCTGATTCATGGTTTTGCCACCAGCATCCACGTCAACAACACCTTCAGGTACCACGGTGGCCAAGACCTGGACAATCACAACCACAGGCCCACCTGAGTCACCCACCGCCCTGTCTGCAGTGAGTGCCACCCACAGTGCAAGCTTCCGGGGGGACCACGAACAGAGGCCACGCTCACAGTAAGCACCCTAGGCCCTGTGACGTGGAGGGGACCTCGGCCATGTGGGCCAGCTGGAGGGCCGAGTCATGCCCCTAACCCCAGACCCAGGCTGGAAGCCACAGTCTGTACATCCGGCTTGGACTGCCAAGGCCTCTCTGGAGCTGGCCTGCTTAGGCCGGGGAGAAGCTGGGGGTGGATGGAAGGAGTGATATTAACGAGTGCTGGTGAGATCCTACAGGACTGTGCTAAGTGCTTTCCACAGATCTTCTCATTGGCTCCTCACACAACCGTATTTTATAGATGAGTGTACTGAGGCTCAGAGAGGTTAAGTAATTTGTCCCATCAGGTAGCTACAAGAGTCAGGGCTGGGCTTTTAATCCAGGTTCATATGACTCTAAAATCCTGGATTCTCTCCTGTAAATAATGTTTCTCAGCCTTTTTGAGGGTCAACAACCCCACAGAGAATCTGATGTCTATAGACTCCCCAGAAAAATGCATGTAGTCACAAACCACTTCTGAGATTCACAGACTCCCTATTCTAACCCACCTGGAGCCCTGCGGTTCCATTCTGGCACTGGCCACCCGGAGTTAGCACAGACCCCACAGGTTAAGCGCTCTGACCTCCTCCACAAGACCACCCTCATTCAGCTGCACTTTGGGAATCCCCGGGCCGTCATCACTTCTGACCAACTGGCTACAAACTTCGGGGTTCCTAGGACCCTTTCAGGTTCAACAATATAGTGCTCTGAAAAGTACTATACTTATTACAAGTTTATCATAAAGGATAACAATCAGGACCAGCCAAATGAAGACACAGGTAGGGTGAGGTCTGGGAAGATCCCAAGCAAAGCTTCTGTGCCCTCTCCAGGTGGAATCAGGGAGCATAACCTCCACACCCAGTCAATGTGTTTATCAACCAGGAAGCTCCTCCAGGTCTCAGTGTCCAGAGTTTCTGTTGGCATTTCATTACATGGGCGTGATTGTTTGATCACTGGCCACATGACTGAACTCAATCTGTATCCTCTCTCCATCTCCTGGAAGTTGAGCTGGCTCAGAGTCTCAGATCTCTAATTTCCTGGTTAGTCCTTCTGGGGACCAGCCCCATCCTGTTATCTCAACTCTTAGGGAAACTCAGGTGTGATTCATGAACAACAAAGATACTTTGTTACCTGGGAAATTTCCAGGATTGGACCTCCCTCCCAGGAACTAGGCACAAAGGCCAGCCAGATTATTTTTTTAGAAAGCAGGATTTGTTGAGAGGACAGTGGGAGGGCACCCAATCAAGTGTTACAATATAACACCCCCGAAGCCCTTTCTAGAGGCTTCCACCCACCCAGAATCACAATCTTAGTATCAGACAAGGTAAGATTCAGACCCAAACATGCCACTTCCAGATGTGTACCTTGTAGAGACACATAGGCCACAGAGCTGGGTTTTGTGGGACCTGAAGGTTGTACAATTTGGAGAGGTATCCAAGGAAAAGATGAGAAAATTATGACTGCAAAATTAGGCATGAAAGAAGGGACCCAAGCAAGGGAGGGATCTGAAGCTTGACTGTGTCGGCGTCATGGTCAACCTGCTGCTGTGTGGTCAAGTGTGAAGTGTCGAAGCTACGAGGATATTTGTTGCAGCAACATTTGTAAATGCAAGAGACTGAGGGAAGTGACCCTTCAGAGGGGATGTGATCTCTCCATGCAATGGAATACTATGCAGCTGTAGAACCAGAATAAGCCGGGTTCAGTGGCTCAGCCTGTCATCCCGCGCCTTTGGGAGGCTGAGGTGAGTGAATTGCCTGAGCCCGCGGGTTCAAGACCCACCTGGGCAACTTGGCGAGACCTCATCTCCACAATAAATCAAAAATCAGCCGGGCGTGGTAGCGCACGCCTGTCGTTCCGGCTACTTGGAAGGCTGAGGCGGAAGGATCACTGGAGCCCAGTGGGTCGAGGCTGCGGTGGCCGGGAGTGGTCACTGCACTCCAGTCTGGGCGACGGAGTGAGACTCCAACTCAAAAAAAACCCCAAAAAACCCAGAATAGTGTTATACTATGCCTCCTTTATGTGAAAAAAGAAGAGAAACAACATACATGCATATTTGCTTGTATACCAATAAAGAACCTCTGGAAGTTTCTCAGGTACACTGCATGTGAGTATTTGGGGCAATTGAAATATGTGTAGATGGGATTATACTTTAAAAAATTGACCTCAGCTTGGCAGGGTGGCTCACATCTGTACCCCAGCACTTTGAGAGGCCGAGGCGAGTGCATTGCTTGAGACCAGGAATTTAGACCAGCCTGGGCAACATAGCAAGACCTTGTCTCTACAAAAAAATCAAATCAGACATGGTGGTACATGACTGTCGTCCCAGCTACTTGGGAGGCTGAGGCAGAAGAATTGCCTGAGTCCAGAGGGTTGAGGCTGCAGTGAGCTGTGATTGTGCCACTGCACTCCAGCCTGGGTGACAGAGGGAGACTCCAACTCAAAAAAAAAAAAAGGACCTCATCTCTCTACCTAAAGAGTGAGGGAGGAGGCTGGGGTCGGTGGCTCAGCCTGTCATCCCAGCACTTTGGGAGGCCAAGGCGAGCAGATTGCCTGAGCCTACGGGTTCGAGACCCGCCCAGGGAACTTGGCAAGACCCCATCTCTACCATAAATCAAAAATTAGCCGGGCGTGGTAGCGCGTGCCTGTAGTTCTGGCTACTTGGAAGGCTGAGGCAGAAGGATCGCCGGAGCCCAGCAGGTCGAGGCTGGGGTGGCCATGAATGTGCCACTGCACTCCAGCCTAGGTGACGGAGTGAGACTCCAAATCAAAAAAAAAAAAAAAAAAAGAATGAGGTAAGCAAGACTGCCCACCTGCCTCACCCACCCTGTGTCTCTGTCTAGGCTTCCTCTGCTCCTGTCCTTGTTGGCACTACTGCTGCTTCTGCTGGTGGGGACCTCTCTGATGGCTTGGGGTTTGCTTCAGAAGCGACTCAAAGGTGAGTCAGCTTCCGTACCCTCTGCCCCACAGGTGGGTAGGTCCCGACCAGGTTGTCATCAAGGCTCTGTCCTGGTTCTTCAGCAAGTGCGCAGCCTCAGACCCTCTATCCCGGTGTCCCCAGAGGGCAGTCCCCAGAGGAGGTATCCCAGAGTGTGCTGGTTACAGGCTGTGGAAGGTGGCTCCCTGGAGAGAGACCTTTCCCCCCGCGGGGCCTGGGGTGGTTGCCCCATGAAGTACCAACCCTTTTCTGTCTAAAACCCTTGTGTGGTGAGAGGGGTGTGCTGGCGCATGCCTGCGATCCTAACTGTAGTGGCCGACTGTTCAATCCGAGAGACCACCAAGAGCCAATTCCGATGAAAGTTCAAGAGGGTCTTTATTTGCAAGCTCGAGCCTGGACCTCTGTCGACCACCGATGCAGCGGAGTCCACCCAGAGGCCCTGACTTTCTTAAGCAGACGCCTTTTATGTTTTTACACAAAGGGAGGAGGAGTTTGGGGGGACTTTCAGTCTTGTTACCATTTAACTGGGTAGTAACCTCTGGTGGTCAGCTCAATCGTGGAGGATTGGCTAGCTGGACTCGGGCTGACCTTGGCCCACTAGCTGGGGAAGTTGCAGAGACATCTGGAAACTTTAGGTGATTTCCCCCTGGCACCTGATTGGTTGTTGCTAAGGGGAAAGTGGGTCAAGGGAAGGGGTTGAAGCTTGCACTGGAGCTTTGTAGTTTTTTCCCATGACTGAAACTTTAAACAGCTACAGGTTATGTTTTAAAGCAGAAAACTAAAATGGCTGTGCTATTGTCCACAAGCCGATTATATATTTATTGGGTTATAGCATGCTCCTAACCTAAGTTTATGGTATACTCTATCACGGTTCTCTCACTAACTACTTGGGAGGCTGAGATGGGAAGATTGTGTGAGCCTGGGAGTTTGAGATGAGACCAGCCTGGGCCACCTAGTGAGACCCCATCTCAAAATGAATAAATAAAATAAAGCCCTTGTGGGGCCTCTTACACTCTCAAAAGTCCAGGCTTTCAGGCCCTCTGCAGTCTGGCCCTGCCCACCTCTCTGGGTCACTCTGTTCCTGTACCTGGAAGGCAAGAGCCACAGACTTCTCCTCTCTTTCTGGGTTTGCTGTGGACACTTGGAGGCCACCCTCACCACCCTCTTTCCCTGGCTGGTTCTTGGTGGACTCTTGTCCTCAGACTTTGTTTCCTCTGGGACCTTTTCCTCGCCCCAGAAAGTGACTCGGGCCTCTTCTGCCGCTGTCATTGCCCTTCCGAACTAGATTGTTATCACCTACTTCCTTGTCTGCCTCTCCACAAGCCCACATGCTTCTTTTTTTTTTTTTGAGTTGGAGTCTCACTCCGTCACCCAGACTGGAGTGCAGCGGCCGCTCCCGGCCACCCCAGCCTCGACCCGCTGGGCTCCGGGGATCCTTCCGCCTCAGCCTTCCAAGGAGCCGGAACTACAGGTGCGCGCTACCACGCCCGGCTAATTTTTTATTGATTGTAGAGATGAGGTCTCGCCAAGTTGCCCGGGCGGGTCTCGAACCCGCGGGCTCAGGCAATCCACTCACCTCGGCCTCCCAAAGGCACGGGATGACAGGCTGAGCCACCGAGCCCGGCTCCACATGCTTCTTAATATTGGGGGCTACAAGGCCGGATGTGGTGACTCATGCCTGTAATCCCAGCACTTAGGGAGGGCGCGGTGGGAGGATTGCTTGAGCCCAGGAGTTTGGGAGCAACATAGTGAGACCTTGTCTCTGAAAATAAAAAAAGACCTGGCATGATGGCATACGCCTGTAGTCCCAGCTACTCGGGAGGCTGAGGTGAAAGGATCACCTGAGTCTGGGAGTTGGAGCTTATGCAAGAGAGTGAGAACTCAACTCCAATTAAGAAAAAAAAAGTTGGAGACCATGACTCAAGAAGGCGGGCAATCAGTGTTTGTCAATCAGTGTGTTATCTGACATCTCCTGCCACAATGGGCACCCAGGGAGCCCCAGGCGACCTCTAGTCCGGTCGCCTCCTCTGAGCTCAGATGAAAAGAGGGGACACACACTCTTGGAACCCAGCAAAGGGATGCTCAGTAATACCTGAGAAGCAGACTGGAGAGGTGAGAGAACGGAGGAACAGATTGGGGGTGGGCTGGGGAGGTGGCCCTCTTGCGACTGGCTGGAGATCCCCAGTCCTCCAGGGAAGCAGATTTTTCTTTTCTTTTCTTTTGAACTGGAGTTTTTCATTCTGTCACCCAGGCTGGAGTGCAGTGGCACGCTCATGGCCACCTCAGCCTCAACCTGCTAGGCTCAGGCGATCCTTCCGCCTCAGCCTTCCAAGTAGCTGGGGCAACAGGCTCACGCCACCACGCCCAGCTAGCTTTTTGATTTATTGTAGAAATGAGGTCTCGCCAAATTCCCCGGGCTGGTCTCGAACCCCCAGGCTCAGGCAATCCTCTCGCCTCGGCCTCCCAAATGCTGGGATGACAGTCTGAGCCACCGCAGCCGATCGGGAGGAGATTTTCTTCAGTTTCCTCCCTGTGCGGAGAGCTCATGATCCCATGGCCCTCTAGAGGGTTCTCAGGGGATCTCTGCCTGTGGTTACCAAGGCTGCAATGAGACAGGCGGAGTGACACGGGGTGGCCCTCTCCGTAGCTGAAACGCAGGCGGGTGTGTGCCGAGGAACGAGCACTTTCTCACAGGCTCACCCTGATCTCCATGAGGCCCAGGCTTCCTGAGGAGAGGTCAGCCTCAGCATATCTCTGCAAGATGTATGGAAGGCAAGTCACTTCCTCTTTCCTGTCTGCCGCATTGTCATCTTCTGAGAGCCCCGGCCTAAGCTGACCACTCAGGGATTTTCCCAGCTGGGGCCGCCTCAGTTCTGAGGCCCCTTCAGCAGCCTCCTCTGTGCCCTTTCACCCAGAAAGGCCCTTGCTCTTCCAAGAACCTTCTCCCCTTGTACAAAAGCCATATATGATTGTTGTAGCTGGGCACGGTGGCTCACGCCTGTCATCCCGGCACTTTGGGAGGCTGAGGCGAGAGGATTGCCAGAGCCCACGGGTTCGAGACCAGCCTGGGCAATGTGGTGAGACTTCGTCTCTACAATAAATAAAAAAGTTAAGTGGGTATGGAGGCTCATGCTTGTAGTTCCAGTTACTTGGAAGGTTAAAACGGAAAGATCACCTGAGCTCAGCAGGTCAAAGCTGCGGTGGCCATGAGCGTGTCACTGCACTCCAGCCTGGGAGACAGAGTTAGACTCTGACTCAAAAAAAAAAAAAAAAAGAAAGAAAATTTGAAAAATGAGTAGAAACACAAAGAAAGAAATCAGTTCTCCATTACCACTGGTAACTAAAAACCCTACCTCCCAGGGAAAACCAACCCCTGACACTGACATTTGGAATGTGTCTTTCCAGTATTATTTTACTTTATTTATTTATTTTTATTTTATTTTTTTAAGTTAGAGTCTCACTCCGTCGCCCGGGCTGGAGTGCAGTGGCACACTCACGGCCACCCCAGCGTCGACCTCCTGGGCTCCAGTGATCTTTCCGCTTCAGCCTTCCAAGTAGCCGGAACTACAGGCGCACACTACCATGCCTGGCTAATTTTCTGATATATTGTAGAGATGAGGTCTCACCGAGTTGCCCAGGTTGGTCTCAAACCCGTGGGCTCAGGCAATCCTCTTGCCTCGGCCTCCTAAAATGCTGGGATTACAGGCTTGAGCCGTCCATGCCCAGCCTGAATTCTCTTCTAAACCTATACTTTGCCCTTGCCATATCGTATCATTTTCCTAGCAATTAAATTTTCTGAAAATCACACACTGCAGAGTTTACCGGTGTACAGGGGACTATACTTTGCTTGAATCTTCCTCGGTAACAGGAAAAAGGCTTTCTGTTCAAATATTCTGCTTTACAAGCCTCCGTGCTGTCCCCTGACCATGTGGACGGGGCTGACTTTCTGTTTCTCTGCCTGGAGCCTGACTCCCTCTCCCAGCCCTTCCCCCAGTCCACTCTAATTCACTCATCCACATCACAAATCTGTCCTGAGCACCCGCTGTGCTGGGCCCTGGGAGCTCTGTTGTGACCAGGGTGGACTGGGTTCCGCCTTGAGCTTCCTGTGTGGCTGGCCCCCAAACCTCTCACCACCGCCTTCCTTCCCTGGTGGTGAACTCCCATCTCCTCCCCACCAACCCTTTTCCATCTTCCCATTACAACACCTGTCCCAGGTGAGGATAGGGAGGGGGCGGGGCGCATCCCTCCCGGAGCACAAAGCATCGGTTGCCTGTTCCTGCCTATTCCGCTAAGTCAGCTAACGACTCAGCAATGGCGTCACCATCATGGTCCCGTGTCTCCCGACTGTGGGCTTCTCCCTTTGACTCTGGGACGCCTCATGGGCGGACAGTGTCTCTCCCTGAGTCATCCAGGGCTGCGGGCTCTGAGGTTGCCTGACTGTGGACCTGGGCCAAGGGCATCGGCCGTGTGTGCGGCACCTGCTGTCCACCTCATCCTGGCTCCACGTTGAAAGGGTCGGGGTGTACAGAGGCAGGACCCCTGCAGACACGTGCTGCAAGCCAAGGCCATGTGACCTGAGCTGTGTCCCCCCGGGGGCTGACAGGCCTCCTTCCTTGTGGCTTCTGGTGAGCTGTCTGTGAGGGCGGACCCCAGGTACGGGGGTGGGAGCGGAAGCCCCCCACAAATTTCTGCAGTCTGATGCAACCCGAGGTCACTACATGCAAAGATCCTTTTGGTGGGTGTCCTTCTTCCTGGCCTTTTTTGTTTTGAGTTGGAGACTCATTCCTTCGCCCAGGCTGAAGTGCAGTGGCACGCATGCTCATGGCCACGCCAGTGTTGACCTTCTGGGCTCCAGCCATCCTTCTGCCTCAGCCTTCTGAGTATCCGGAACCACAGATGTGCGCTACCACGCCTGGCTATTTTTGATTTTATTGTAGAGACAAGGTCTCGTCAGGTTGCCTGGGCTGGTCTCGAACCCGTGGGCTCAGGCAATCCGCTCGCCTCGGCCTCCCAAAGTGCCAGGATGACAGGCTGAGCCACCGAGCCCGGCCCCTCCTGTCCTTCTCCAACTGGAAATAGCTTTGTTTGGTCCCTTTCTCCCATACATTCACTCATGCTTTTACTCCTTCACTGATTCCCACACTCAACAAAGCCTTGAGTTCCTACTATGCTTGCGACCTGAAGGGATAAATCCCCAGGGCTGAGGTCTCTAGGGAAAGGCCTTTGTCCAGATGGTAGGAGGGCTCCCTGTTGCTTCTGGGATTCACCCTCCTCACTCTTTCATCTGCAGCTGGCGAGCGTTCAGCGCTGTCCCAGAACCCCAGGCAGGTAAGTGAAGCTGCAGCAGGAGGTGTGTCAGATGGCTGGGGGGGGCACAGAGGATGCTGGGGGCGCTGGACATCCCACCAGCCAGTGGAGGTACTGGGGGTCAAGGATGGATGGATGGAGTGTGTTCTCTCCCAGAGCGGGAGGAGCCATGTCTGGGAGAGCTGGTCACCGGGCATTGTCCTGAGTTCTGTCCTGCTGTCCCCTCCTCCAGGGGAAGTGGAATGAAGAAGTAGCCTCCCAGCCAGACTGATCTGGGGGGCGTTCAGACACTGGGAGGGGGGCTGGAGGCAGGAAGGAAAAGGACTGGGGGTCCCCCCTCCCCGAGCATGGGTGGGGGTGCGTGCAGAAGAGCAGGGACAGAGGCCGCCGGACTCCGGGGACACCTGCCTAGACCTGCTGCCCACCCCAGGCCACCGAGCGGAGCGAGCGCTACTATGAGAATGTCGAGTTGCTGGTGTGCCCCCCGCGGAAGGAGCCACCCAGGCAGGCAGAGCTGGAATCTGACACTGTGGTGAGTGCAGGGCCTGCAGGCAGGGAAGGAAGGGAGGGGAGGGCCTGGCATGCTGTGGCTGGGGGGTGGGGGGTGGAAGGCTTCTGGGGGTTGTCCATGAATATGGCTCTGACAGTAAAGTACTGCATGTATTAAGTACCTACTGTATATCACCCCAGGGCGAAGCCTGTGACTTCTCAACATTCTGGTCGCGACATCTCTTTGGTATCGACTCTGCTTTTCAGGTTTTCGTCAGTAACCTGCCAACCCTTGGGCAAAGCCCCCTCAGGATAGAATGATGGAACGGGCTGCCTCCCTAGGTTGTGACCCTCCCGCCAGTAGAGGAGTTCAAGCAGCAGGGACCACTTGGTGGGGGAAGAAGATGGGGAGAGGTTTAAGGGTCAGACAAGGAGCTGCCCAGGGAGGCCTCCAAGGCTGGCCCAGACCTGTGAGCTGGCTGAACCTGTGACGCCACAGAGGGCTGGCCTCAGGGTGGCAGGGGACAACGTCACTGTGAGGTCTGGAACAGTGGCCCAGCTCCTTGGGATATTTACAAACAGGCACCATACCCCTGGGGTGGCTGTTCCCACTGATGCAGGGCAACAGGGGGACCCCGGTCACTAGATTCCTCCTCGGCCTCCCACCAGCTGCCCGTAAGAGGATGAGGGTGGTCTGGGGGTCCATGGTCTTTGATGCCCAGGGCCTTTGAGCAGCTGGCACAGTCTGGCTGTACTCTGATGGCTCCTGATCAAGTGTCTGAGGGCCCCTGTGATGACCTAACTGCTTCCTCACATGGCACATGCTCATGTCTGCCCAGCCGCATGGCCTGGGACCAGCAACAACCTTGTTGATCTAACTTGGTGACTCATGGTTTTAAAGCGGATTGGGGGCATGGTCTTACTCTTCTGCCAGAGCCTTTGGTACAAGGTATAAGTCAGGACTCGTGCCCATGGTACAGTGAGTTCATCAGAGCTGCAAGGCAAACGCAGGGTCCCTATGTGGGTCCCGGCTCTACCCAGAGGGCCAGCGTCCTCTGCAGATGCTGTTGTGTCCTCAGAAAGGAACTCACGACTGCTTCATTGCCAGAACGTTTCATCAGGAGATACACCGAGGCATTCGGGGGAGCCCGGCCAACTCTAAACCTCTCAGGCCTCAGTCTCTTTCCTGTAGAATGGACCCGGCTGGTCCATTCTAGGATCTAGGATCCTCCTGTCTCTGACGCTCTGAGGATTCTGAGGATTCTAGGATCCTCCTGTCTCTGACGCCCTGGACTTGGTGCTGGGGCTTGCCCAGGTGGGGTGGAGTGGGTGGGTGGACAGGGTCACGGAGCCAGCCCTTGGGAGAGAAAGAGGCCAGGACAGCAGGGAGGCTGGAGCCTCCATGGTGAAGCCTCCCCAAGGCCCCTTCGGCGTCCTCCCTCCACCCTGACTGGGGGTCCATCCTCCCCTGGCTTCTCCCTGAGCCTTGGTCTCTCTCTCTGCAGGCTGCTCCCAGAGAAGAACTTCACTATGCCTTGGTGGTGTTTGACTCCCAGAGTCAGGGATCTAACAGGATATCTGCCCAGAGGACCCAGGAGGAAGAACCAGAGTACAGCGCCATCAGGAAGACCTAGGCCTTCGTCCTGCCTCGCCAGCCGCAGGGCTCCTCGGGCCCCAGGGAGCCAGGGACGGCCCCCTTAGCCCTGACCCGCGTCCCCTGCCCTTGACACAACCCAGGCAGCTGGGGTCCTCACCACCGTCCCTGGGGTCATCATCCCGGCTGGCTTTCCTGAGGACAAGCAGGGATGGGGGCTCCAGGGGCCACCGGAAGTCCACCCAGTCTTGTCGTATCTTTCCTCTTCTGCCCCGCTTTATCCCGGTTCTATGAGTGTCGGGGTACCTCCCTGTCCCTTGGTGCCAGGAAAAAATGTGACACCTGAGAGTGGCCCCCCGAAGGAACGTCTGGGACTACTTAGGGGTGAGGAGAACTGACAAGAGGAACCAAGAGAATGCGAAGGAAGTCATGTCCACAGAGGGACCACGGGGGTCACTACAAACCCAATTCCTCCCCATCTCACAGACAAGGAAAGGAGAGACTTGCTCATGGCTCCTGAACCAGCGGCATGTTCCTTTGGACTCTTAGGTTTATTTTTATGATAAGAGATACCAATAAAGTTTCAAAGATCTTATTAAGGAAGGAGAAGAAAAACGTAATTTAAGCAATGCTCTAGCTTGGGCAACAAAGCATGATCTTGTCTTTACAAAAAAAAACCAAAAAGTTAGCCGGGCAAGGGGGTGTGCTTTTGTCGTCCCAGCTACTCTGGAGGTTGAGGCGGAAGGGTCGCACGAGTCCGGGAAGTGGAGGCTGCAGTGAGCTGTGATTCTGCCGTTCTAGCTTGGGTGCCAGAGTGAGACCCCAGCTCATAAACAAAACAAAACAGAAAAACAACAATGTCTGCTGTGTGCCTGCAATCCCCCATTAAAGAAAGCTCCGGGCTTTGATACTGGATGAGCACAGAGAAGCTTTGAGGATGCAGCAGGCTGGGGACATCCTGAGAAATGTTCTCATTGGCGACAGAGGGTCAGTCACGATTGCTTCTCTCCACTGTGGAATATGTCAGAGTTCCATGGTCGGAGATAGTACATTCGATGCAACCAGTCAACCAGGCTGCTTGCGTCCATGGCAACCACTGACGGATTTTTCTGTTTCGCACATGCTTATTTATTTATTTTTTAGAGATGGGGTCTCACTCTGTTGCTCAGGTTGGTCTCAAACTCCTGGGCTCAAGACAACCCCCCAGCTCGGCGTCCCAAGTGGCTGGGTTCACTGGCATCTGTCATCATGCCCGGCTCACAACACTCTTGAAATTACATTTATCGCCCTCTCGGCCGTGCCAAGTCTCAGTGGTGGTTTTCTTTTAACAATGAACAATGTTTTTGACCTTTTATTTTTCAGTAAAGAACCGTTGAAAGCAAGGGACGTGCTTTACTTAAGTCAAGGGTTTTGTTTGCTTGTTTTAGAAGTCAGGGTCTCACTCTGTTACACAGGCTGGAGTGCAGTGGCACCATCACGGCTTACAGCAGCCTCAACCGCCTGGGCTCAGGTGATGCTTCCATTTCAGTCTCTCTTTTTTTTTTTTTTTTTGGAGTTGGAGTTTCACTCTGTCGCTCAGACTGGAGTGCAGTGGCATGCTCCCGGCCACTTCAGCCTCAACCTGCTGAGCTCAGGTGATCCTTCTGCATCAGCCTTCCAAGTAGCTGGAACTACAGGCACGCACTACCACACCCGGCTAATTTTTGATTTATTGTAGAGATGAGGTCTCGCCAAGTTGCCCAGGTGGGTCTCGAACCCACGGGCTCAGGCAATCCATTCACCTCGGCCTCCCAAAGTGCTGGGATTTCAGGCTGAGCCACCGATCCTGGCCATTTCAGCCTCTTAAGTAGCTGGAACTACAGGCGCACACCGCCATGCCCAGCTAATTTTTAAAAAAAATTTTTTGTAGAGATGAGGTCTCCCTATATTGTCCAGGCTGGTCTTGAACTCCTGGACTCAAGCAACCCTCCCGCCAAAGTTCTGGGATTACAGCCAAGCCACTGCACCCAGTCAAGAGTTTTTGACCATTAACACTGCAACCCAGTTGTGCTTCTTAGGCAGTTTTCTCTCTGGGTTGCGGACCTGTTGCTTTCAGAAGATTCTTCAAGGTATTCGTGGCTGCCAGAGGGTGAAGACTCTCCCTGGTTGGTGTTATTTTTTTGAGTTAGAGTCTCATTCTGTCGCCCAGGCTGGAGTACAGTGGCACATTCCCGGCCACTGCAGTCTCAACCTGCTGGGCTCCGGTAATCCTTCCACCTCAGCCTTCCAAGTACCTGGAACTATAGGTGCACGCTACCACGCCCGGCTAATTTTTTTTTTTTAATTTTTTTTTTATTGTAGAGACAAGTCCTCACCAAGTTGCCCGGGCTGGTCTCCAACCCTTGGGCTCAGGCAACCCATTCACCTTGGCCTCCTAAAGTGTGGGCTTACAGGCTGAGCCACTGAGCCCAGCCTTATTTTTTTTTTAAAATGAGTGTTCTGTGCTACAAAAGAGGAAATACACGCACACACAGACACACACTTGACCACTAGGCCCGGTTGTGAGTGGGGAGGGCTGGGAGGGGCTGAGTGTCGGCCACAGGGCCTGTGGGTGCCGATCACAAAGCCCAGATGTTCTTGTCTCTGCCCCAAGCATGGAGAGAGGCCTTTCCCCTGAAGGAGAGCCATGGGCGTCGTCCTCACAGCTTACCCAAACCCCTCACAAGCAGACAGAACTCCACTCCACTAAGGAGGAAGTGGGGAAGCTGTGAGCAAAAATAGCAACAGAAGGTTGGCCCCAAGGCAGTGCAGGCACAAATTTCAGAGCCCACCCGCCACCGAGACTGGGCTGTGAGGTTGGGGGGAGGGAGGAGGGCTGACTCCCCTCCCAGGGTTGCAACCCCATCTCCTTGCTTTATTTCCTCTGTCTCGCCTATCTCTCCACCCTGTCTGGGGCAGGCCAGTCCAAGGGCATTTTTCATTCATTCATTCACTCGTTCATTCATTCATTTCACAGCATTCATGTACAGTCTGTTCTGTACAAGACAGTAAGCTGTCTCTAAGTCGCTGATCGCTTTGCATTTCACATTTAAGTCTTTAATCTACATAGAATCTGCTCCCTGTATGGGGTTAGGAAGAGATTCGGCTTGTCTTTCTCGACATGGAGAGCCCGTGCTCCCAGCTCCATCCCCTAAGCAACCTCTCCTCGCTGATGCCCTGTGGGTCACCTTTATGTTCATACTTTAAGTTCTAATTATGAACGGAATGAAATACATTTCATGTAGGCATGGGTCGACCATACACTGGTTGAACTAATGAAGTGTAACGGGCTAGCCTCCGTCTTTCTGTTTTTCCATTGATCTGTCTGATCTTGTGCCAGTGACACCCCATCACTTTTATTACGATGGCTTTATAGTATGTCTTAACATCTAGTCGGACAATTTCCTTTTAACCCTTTTGAAAGGTTGAATCAGCTACTCATATACCTTTATTTCACTGTATAAATTTTAAAATGAGTTTATTAACTTCCTCAAAAAAATCCATTTGGAATTTTTATTGGGTGTGCATTGAATGTATTAATTAATTTAGGAAAAATTGACATCTTTATAATATCAAGTCATCCAAAGTAAGAGCCTAAAATGTCTCCACTTATTCAAATCAGCTTCTATGACCTTTGGTGGGGATGTTACTGCGTCTCCACAGCCTTATGTATTCTTGGTAAAAATTAATACATTACCTTTATACCTAGAGGGATGACTAGGAAGATAAAATTTAAAGATTGCTATCTGAGGCTGGTCTCGGTGGCTCAACCTGTAATCCTAGCACTTTGGGAGGCCGAGGCGAGTGGATAGCCTGTGGGTTCGAGACCAGCCCAGGCAACTTGGTGAGACCTTGTTTCTACAATAAATCAAAAATTAGCTGGGTATGATAGTGCACACCTGTAGTTCTGGCTACTTGGAAGGTGGAGGTGGAAGGTGGAAGGATCACCTGAGCCCAGCAGGCCGAGGCTGTGGTGGCCGTGTGCATGCCACTGCACTCCAGCCTGGGTGACAGAGTGAGACTCTGACTCAAGAAAAAAAAAAAGATTGCTATTTGAAAGTCACCTTCCATTTGACAATATCAAAACTACAAGTACTTGACTCTGACCTTGTTGGACTTTCTTCTTCACCTCTCCTTAAAAATATGCGGAATGGCATGTGTATGTCATAGCATAGTCAAGTGATGGAGTGTCATGGGATATTTGGTGGCATGAATATGCAGATGTAAAATGATGTCCAAGATTGTTATGACATGAAAATACTAAGGTGCAGGGATGTAGATTCAGGTAGGCCATATATTCACATATATGTATGCGGTATATTAAATAGTTAAATATTTCAGGGAAAAAAAACCAAGAAACTGTTAATACTGCCTACCTCTGGATAACTGGGGACAGACGTAATAACGAGAATGACTTTTCACTGTAAATTCTCCTATACATTCTGAGTTTTGAATGATGTCATATATTGCCTAATTTTTTTTTTTTTTTGAGTTGGAGTCTCACTCTGTCGCCCAGACTGGAGTGCAGTGATCGCCCCCAGCCACCGCAGCCTCGACCTGCTGGGCTCCGGCGATCCTTCCGCCTCAGCCTTCCGAGTAGCTGGAACTACAGGTGCACACTACCACGCCCGGCTGATTTTTGATTTATTGTAGAGATGAGGTCTTGCCGTGTTGCCCAGGCGGGTCTCGAACCCATGGGCTCAGGCAATCCACTCACCTCAGCCTCCCAAAGGCGTGGGATTATAGGCTGAGCCACCAAGCCCGGTTCTAATTTTTAATAAATAAAAATAAAAATTTGCAAGTGGCCAGGTACAGTGGCTCATGCCTGTAATTCCAGGACTTTGGGAGACTGAGATGGGAAGATTGCTTGAGCCTAGGAGTTTGAGACCAGCCTGGGCAACATAGTGAGACCTCATCTCTGTAAAAAATTAAAAAATTTGCCAGGCATGGTGGTGTGTACCTATAGTCCCACCTACTCTGGAGACTGAGGCGAGAAGATCACCTGAGCCCAGGAGGTCAAGGCTGTGGAGAGCCATAGTTGTGCCATCACATTCCAGCCTGGGCAATAGAATGAGAACCCAACTCAAAAAAAAAAAGAGAGAGCCAAGTAAGTAAAATATAAGTTGCAGTATTTCCTGACAAATCATTCTGCCACAAGCCTTCTTTGTTCAGGATTCACTTTGCTGCTTTCCTTCATTATGCAATTATAAGATGAGTGTCCCCCAGGCACCCAGGAGGAAGGGTATACAAAAACTTTTCAAAATCTGAGTGTGCTGGTTTATGCCCGTAATCCCAGTACTTTGGGAGGCTGAGGCCAAAGGATCACTTGAGGCCAGGAGTTCAGGACCAACTTGGGCAACATAGCAAGACCTTGTCTCTACAAAAATTTTAAAAATTAGCTGGGCATGGTGGCATGTGACTGTAGTCCACTACTCAGGCCACTCAGGAGGCTGAGGCGGGAGGATCACTTGAGACCAGGAGTATGAGGCTGCAGTGAACTATGATCATGCAGATGGCTAAACTTGCTTGGTCCCTGATAATTATGCCTGTCCACTCACCTGTGACCCTCACCACATGCCCACACCCCCAGGGCCCCCTTCCTTTCTTTTACTCAGGGGAGAGAGGGCTACTACCCCTACAGCAGGCTTACCCCAGCCTGGGTAACAAAGCAAGATCCTGTCTTTATTAAAAACAAAACATCTGGCTTGACAAAGACGGCCTTCCCCAGTGTCCTTCAGAATGCAGAGCTTCAGCCGGGCTCGGCGGCTCAGCCTGTCATCCCGCGCCTTTGGGAGGCTGAGGTGAGTGGATTGCCTGAGCCCGCGGGTTCGAGACCCGCCTGGGCAGCGAGACCTCATCTCTACAGTAAATCAAAAAATCAGCCGGGCGTGGTAGCGCGTGCCTGTAATTCCGGCTACTTGGAAGGCTGAGGCGGAAGGATCGCCGGAGCCCAGCAGGTCAAGGCTGCGGTGGCCGGGAGCGGCCGCTACACTCCAGTCTGGGCGACAGATGAGACTCCAACCCCCCAAAAAAACCAGAATGCAGAGCTTCTTGGAAGGGATTTGGGCAAATGCCTATAGATTAAGGTGCCAAGATTTCTGGGAAGAGGAAGGAGAGCTGGCCCACTCTCTCTTGCTGTTAGACTTTCTCTGGGAATCCGGGTGGTCCCAACTGAGAACCACTGGCCGGAAGTGACAGGAAAGATCCCATGGGGTAGCCACCATCCCTGGTATCTACACTGGGGAACTTATCCCTACACCAACCTTAGAGACTCAGGAACTGGGACTGGTGTGTGACTGTGGCAGTAATACCCACCTGACCCCACCCCTGCTGTCACTGTACCTAGTTTCATCAGGGTGGTTTTGGTTGTTCCAGCAGCCAGCCTTAATTACCCTGAATGATTTCCTAGACACTAGCATTTCACAGAGGACTTATCTCTAATTGGTGGGACTGTTTAAAGAATTAAATTTCACTCCTATCAAGGAGAAAAGTTCTTTCCAACAACTAAAATCTTAGACTCTATTCCATACCACCTGCCTTTGTGTTTTAAACCACCCTCTGGAAACAGGACACCTCGAGGGATCATTCCAGTCAGGACTGGAACGTGACTGGGGTTGAGTTCATGTCAAGTTAGAAATATCTCTAGGCCGGGCTTGGTGGCCAGCCTGTAATCCTGCGCTTTAGGAGGCTGAGGTGAGTGGATTGCCTGAGCCCGCGGGTTTGAGACCCGCCTGGGCAACTTGATGAGACCTCATCTCTACAATAAATCAAAAAATTAGCCGGGTGTGGTAGGGCGCGCCTGTAGTTCCAGCTACTGGAAGGCTGAGGTGGAAGGATCGCCAGAGCCCAACAGGTCGAGGCTGCAGTGGCTGGGAGCAGCCACTGCACTCCAGTCTGGGTGACAGAGTGAGACTCCAACTCAAAAAAAAAAAAGAACTATCTCTGAGTGTCCCCTCTGCACCAAGCACATCACTAAGCCTGGCCCACAGTATAGGCCCCCACCACAGCCTCCCTTTTCAGACCCTCGTCTCCAAGGGCCCGTGTCACATCACTCCAGGCCACACCCTCAGCACTGTGTTCCATGTGAAAGGAGCCCTGGGATTCCGCAGTGCTCAGACTTCACAGCTAGACGAGTCTGCCCTGCTGTTTTTTTCCCTGCAATTTCGTGATTTACTATCAACCCTCCTGCTAGACTGCAAGTCCCTTGAGGACAGAGCTGGTATGTCTTGTTCACGGCTGTATTTACTGGTACCTATGAGTGTCTGATGAATATCTATTTAATAACTAGATGGATGAATACGGGATGGACAATTATGTTCTCGAACTTCCCACACGCGCTTATGTTGGCAGCATTGTGCCAACAACTTGGCAAGGCTTCAGAGTCCGGAGTGCTAACCATTACACCATGGAACCCCTTATCGGCAAGGTTTCCTAACCTTGGAATATCAGTGCCTCACAGCTGTGTTTGTGTTGATGTGTGACTGTGTCTTGCTGAGTGGCGTTCATTATTGTTGTTGCACATTCTTGTGTGCCGTCACGAGAATGTCGGAGTTTGAATTAGAGCAACGAACAAACATTAAGTTTCTTGTTAAACTTGGCAAGAGTGGAAGTGAAATCAGGGACATGTTAGTTCAAGTTTATGAGGATAATATCAAGAAAATGGCAACACACAAATGGATTAAATGTTTTTTCCGGCCGGGCTCGGTGGCTCAGCCTGTCATCCCGCGCCTTTGGGAGGCTGAGGTGAGTGGATTGCTTGAGCCCGCGGGTTCGAGACCCGCCTGGGCAGCGAGACCTCCTCTCTACAATAAATCAAAAAATCAGCCGGGCGTGGTAGCGCATGCCTGTAATTCCAGCTACTGGAAGGCTGAGGCGGAAGGATCGCCGGAGCCCAGCAGGTCGAGGCTGCGGTGGCCGGGAGCGGCCACCGCACTCCAGTCTGGGTGACAGAGTGAGACTCCAACTCAAAAAAAAAAAAAAATGTTTTTTCCGAGGGGTCAGAAAGTGTCACTGATGAAGAGAGGATAAGACGGTCAGTAACAAGTAGAACTGATGAAAACATTGCAAAAATGCGTGGAATTGTGCATCAAAGTCATCGGTGGACTGTGAGGGGCACACCAGACCAAATAAACATTGATAGAGAAACAGTTAGGAAAACAGTAACTGAAAAATCTTGGCATGAGAAAGGTGTGTGCAAAAATGGTCCCAGAGGAGCTCTTGCACCACAAACAATGCACCAGCTCACATGGCACTGTCTGCAACGGAGTTTTTAGCCAGTAAGCAAGCAACTATATTGGAGCATCCTCCCTACTCACCTAATCTGGCCCCCAGTGACTTTTTTTGGGTGGGGGTTGGAATCTCACACTGTCGCCCAGGCTGGAGTGCAGTGGCACACTCACAGCTACCGCAGCCTTGACCTATTTGGCTCAGGCGATCCTTCCTCCTCAGCCTTCCAAGTAGCTGGAACTACTGGTGCGCACCACCATGCCCAGCTAATTTTTTGATTTATTGTAGAGATGAGGTCTCGACAAGTTGCCCAGGCTGGTCTCGAACCCGTGGGCGCAGGCAATCCTCTCACCTCATCCTCCCAAAGTGCTGGGATTGTAGGCCTGAGCCACTGGACGCCGCCTACTCTACATTCTTAAACAAATGCGGGAAGCGGTGGACCAGGCACAGTAGTCCGCAGGCCTGGGAATTTCGGGATGGAGGGCCCAAACTCGTCTGCACCCCTTGTTTCTTTGCAGCGTGGGAGAAGGCTTTTCCTTGGTTTTCTGGGATGCATCTTTGAGGCTGAGCTCCTTTCTGCCTCTTATGGAATGACTGGAGCAGGGCAAATCACAGGCTGCCTGAGGTGGTCTCATCTATAAAATGGAGCAATTAGCCGGGCTCGGTGGCTCAGCCTGTAATCCCGCGCTTTGGGAGGCTAAATGCACTGCCTGAGCCCACGGGTTCAAGATCCACCTGGGCAACTTGGCGAGACCTCACCTCTACAATAAATCAAAAATCAGCCGGGCGTGGTAGCGCACGCCTGTAGTTCCAGCCACTCGGAAGGCTGAGGCGGAAGGATCGCCAGAGCCCAGCAGGTCGAGGCTGTGGTGGCCGGAAGTGGCCACTGCACTCCAGTCTGGGCGACAGAGTGAGACTCCAACTCAAAAATAAATAAATAAATAAAATGGAGCAATTACCCTGTCATTCTTTTCTAGGGGCAAAACGATAGCAAAGTACCGCGATTATTTAACATGATAGTAAATGTAGTTGCTATAAGACACCACCAAGGTCCTCGAGAGTTCACAGCCCATTATCCTGTTGAAAGCAGAAGGTGGAGGGTGAATGTGGACCGTGTCGTTTCGAAACCTTCAAGTCTTCGTTAGAAGAGGAAGGCGGGCACACAGACCCTACACGTGAGGAAACAGCGGAGCCAGAGAGCATGTCCTGGGCTCAGGCCAGAGAGGGGCAGCCTGAACTGGAGCGGGGGAGATGAGAGAGTGGGTGGGGAAACTGGGGCTGGGTCCCCACCTGGAATTGCCAGGAGAACCCGCAAGAGGCCCATCCACGCTGCCCAGCATGGCAGCCACTCGCGGCTTGCAGGCAGGCATCGAGCCCTCGAAACGGGCCAGTCCAAGCTAAGATGGGTCCTGAGTCTAAGACTTAGCACAAATGAAAGAATGCCAAGGATCTCACTGATAATTTAACACAACAGTTACAGTGTTGAACTGGTAACAGTTTGAGTCTATTGGGTAAGTAAAATACATTACGAAAGTCAATTTCACTTGATTCTTTTCTGTTTTTTTAGGGGAGTAGGTGAGCAGAGAGGTTTATTCCTACAATGAAATGCTTTATAGCAGTGAAACAGATTGCCTTCTTCTTTTTTTTTTTTTTGAGTTGGAGTCTCACTCTGTCGCCCAGACTGGAGTGCAGTGGCCGCTCCCGGCCACTGCAGCCTCGACCTGCTGGGCTCCGGCGATCCTTCCCCCTCAGCTTTCCGAGTAGCTGGAACTACAGGCACGCGCTACCATGTCCGGTTAATTTTTTTTTTTTTGAGTTGGAGTCTCACTCTGTCGCCCAGACTGGAGTGCAGTGGCCGCTCCAGGCCACCACAGCCTCGACCTGCTGGGCTCCGGCGATCCTTCCGCCTCAGCCTTCCGAGTAGCCGGAATTACAGGCATGCGCTACCACACCCGGCTGATTTTTTGATTTATTGTAGAGATGAGGTCTCGCTGCCCAGGCGGGTCTCGAACCCGCGGGCTCAAGCAATCCACTCACCTCAGCCTCCCAAAGGCGCGGGTTTACAGGCTGAGCCACTGAGCCCGGCAGATTGCCTTCTTTTTTAAAGAAGTGTCACAGGTCAGAGAGGTCATCTGAAATGATAGATGCCACTCAGCTGGATAATGGAAAATCTGTACCCCCCCCTTTTTTTTTGAGTTGGAGTCTCACTCTTGTTGCCCAGGCTGGCGTATAGCAGCATACTCTTGGCCACTGCAGCCTCGACCTGCTGGGTTTAGGCAATCCTTTCACCTTAGCCTTCCTAGTAGCTGGAACTACAGACGTACACCACCACGCCTGGCTAATTTTTGTGATTCGTTGTAGAGATGAGATCTCACCAAATTGCCCAGGCTGGTCTTGAACCCCGGGTTCAGGCAATCCTCTCGCCTGGGCCTCCCAAAGTGCTGGAATTACAGGCTGAGTCACCAGGCCCCACCTGAAACTCTGAATCTGAAATCCAGGACTCCTGGAGTTTAGCACTTAAAAAAACAAAAACAAAAACAAACCCAGAAAACTTTTACTTTGAAACTTAAGGAAAAATGGCCAAAACAGTGCAAAAAATTCCCATATATCCTTTATCCAGATTCACCTATTTTAAAAAACATTTTGCCAAATTTTTTGTTATTCGGTTTGTATCTGTATATTTTTTTCCTGACCCACCTGAGAGAGACTGCTGCCACCGTCTCTGTTTGAGATGGTGAACTGGGTGACCTGGCACACCAGGTTCTGATACAATCCGGTGAAGGCCTTTGTTCTACAGTCCAGGTTCCCTTCAAAACCCAGCACCCATCTTGGCACTGAGTGCCCACACGATGAATATTTGCAGGATGAAATCATGCTAGAAGCCGGGCTTGGTGGCTCAGCCTGTAACCCCGTGCCTTTGAGAGGCTGAGGTGAGTGGATTGCCTGAACCCGCGGGTTCAAGACCCGTCTGGGCAGCGAGACCTCATCTCTACAATAAATCAAAAAATCAGCGGGGCGTGGTAGCGCATGCCTGTAATTCCAGCTATTCAGAAGGCTGAGGCGAAAGGATGGCCGGAGCCCAGCAGGTCGAGGCTGCGGTGGCCGGGAGCGGCCACTGCACACCAGTCTGGGTGACCAAGTGAGACTCCAACTCAAAAAAAAAAAAAAGAAATCATGCTAGGTAAATCATCAGTATGTCCACAACCAGTTCCAGGACACAGAAGATATTTTTTAATTAGCCCAGGTCCTTCCTTACCCAGGGCTGACTTACCCAAAGTTTAAAAAATGACCTCCAGACTTTTGTTTTATTTTTTGAGTTGAAGTCTCACTCTGTCGCCTAGGGTCACAGCCACCAGAGCCTCTACTTGCTGGGCCCAGGTGATCCTCCCGCCTCGGCCTTCCCGGTAGCTGGAACTACAGGCATGTGCCACCACACCCGGCTAATTTTTTGATATACTGTAGAGATGAGGTCTCGCCAAGTTGCTCAGGCTGGTCTCCAACACGTGGGCTCAGGCAATCCTCTGACCTGGGGCTCCCAAAGTGCTGGGATTATAGGCGTGAGCCACCGCTCCCGGCCTTTTTTGCTTTTAAACTTTGCACTCCAGGATGTTTACTGTTTGGGCAAAACCACCA
This sequence comes from Cephalopachus bancanus, assembly GCA_027257055.1. Classification (NCBI taxonomy): domain Eukaryota; kingdom Metazoa; phylum Chordata; class Mammalia; order Primates; family Tarsiidae; genus Cephalopachus; species Cephalopachus bancanus. The sequence goes on from JAPVLO010000637.1 coordinate 26,716, forward strand.
GCCAGCGTCTGCAGATTTGGCTCTGCCTTGGAGAGAAACATAGAGATTGGATAACCCTGTTTCTCCCCCTTGTGGCCATGTCTGGAATCACATCCCCCCATCTCAGGCCTACCCCATTTGCTCTAGTCAGTCCATCAGTGTGGAAGGAATTCTGTATTTTCTGGGTCAGTGCAGCTAAGAAGGGGAAAGGCTTGAAACGGTGGAAAGGACAGAAAATTCCTGCTCGGTGTTCCCAGCCCCCTACCCATCTAGCTCTTGGTTGTTATTGTGATGAAAGAAAATGCAATTCTTCCCCAGCCTTGAGTTTTTGAATTTCACGTCCAAGTTGCTGCCTCTCTGTCCCTGGATGTTTCCACCCTGACTGCAGTGTGTCATTGGGAAGGGAAACACCTCACTTGAGGCTGTTGTAATGGATTTGGGTCAGACAGAGCAGACCTTACATCCCACCTCTGCCCTTGGCCGTCCACTTGTTGCCAACAATGGTCCAGCGCTCCCTTGGTGCATTCTCCCTCACCAGGTTCTGAAGCATGTGCTTATTTCTTTCTTTCTTTCTTTCTTTATTTCGAGTTGGAGTCTCACTCTGTCGCCCAGACTGGAGTGCAGTGGCCGCTGCCGGCCACCGCAGCCTCGACCTGCTGGGCTCCGGCTAACCTTCCGCCTCGGCCTTCCAAGTAGCTGGAACGACAGGTGCGCGCTACCACGCCCGACTCATTTTTTGATTTATTGTAGAGATGAGGTCTCGCCAAGTTGCCCAGGCGGGTCTCGAACCCGCGGGCTCAGGCCATCCACTCACCTCAGCCTCCCAAAGGTGCGGGATTACAGGCTGAGCCACCGAGCCTGGCTGTGCTTATTTATTTATGTGTAGAGACGGGGTCTCACTATGTTGCCCAGGCTGACCTTAAACTCTGGGACTCAAGCGATCCTCCCACCTCAGCCTCCTGAATGGCTGGGGCTACTGATGCACGCCACCATGCCAGCCAGTTTTGTTTTTACTTACCTAATTTTTTTGTACAGACAGGATCGCACTCTACTGTCCAGGCTGACCTCGGAGTCCTGGCCTCAAGCAATTCTCTCACCTCGGCCTCCTGAGGTTTTGGGATTATAGGGGTGAGGCACCATACCTAGCTTTTCTCAGTAATTGTTAAGCAAGGTCTATAAGGCACTTGGACCTTGTTTTAATAATTTTAAGAGGAACATAACTAGCTCCTCATTCACTTGTAAAACTCAACCGTACACGTTGGCTGATGGGGTGATAGAGTAACTTCAGCGACCTTGTGCAAGCTGTAATAGCAAGTGTTTGAGAGTAGCATATGAGAACAAATTGTAAGGATGGTGGCTGTACCAACCAAACACGTAACTGTTTAGTAAGTAAAGCAGAATGCTGGCGTCTGTCAGTTAGTTAACATGTGCAGCGGACAAAGCCCGAATGCCAGTGAGCAGAGAGGTGATGATTTACAAGGAAGGAGCAGGAAGCTTTGATTTACCACGGTCTGTAATCACCTAGCACTCAGTTAACTGAATTCAGGGTCGAAGTCACCTGCAGAATATCAACTGGCCAAGCAGCTCTGGCTTCCACAGAAGCAGAACGAGATGGGAAGACTGCCTCTCTGACATTGCATGCTTATCGTGATGAAAGGTCTGCGAGAGAGTCAAGCATGTCCTAAACTTGTCTGGTTCTCAATCTCATGGGCCAGCAGCTGATCAAGTTGGCATGGAGTCAGGAGAAAGACCCACACAAAATTCTCGACAAGTGTCAGAGAAAGAGCTCCAGGAAATGGAACTTTGGGGCCATTTTCACTCACGTCACAAACGAAGTTGAAGCGACTGTGTCCTCCTTCAGCCCAGAGTGGCCACCAGGTGCCTCAGGAAAACCTTGGAGTGTGGGGGGAGGAGCTTCATGAGGCGAGTTGGAACGCCATCACCAATGCCATGTCAGCTGGAGATTTCTCCTAAGCCTTCTGACTTCACATTTCATTTATGGAAAATGAATGTCTGTTTTTTCTGTTCAGTAGCTCCATATGCAATTTGTGTAGAGTGTTGCTTTGGATTTCTTCTACAAGTTCCCATTCTGTTTTTTTAAAGTTATGAGTAAATAACCTATTTGGGTATTTTGAAACAGTGGTACCCGAACTGGGTGGACCCAACTAATCACGTGGTTACTATCATGAAGCCAGGACCAGCAATATGGTTAGAAAGGCACTATGCCTGCCATCCATGCATCCATCCATCCAGTAAAAAGTATGTATTGCCGGGCTCGGTGGCTCAGCCTGTAATCCCAGCACTTTGGGAGGCTGAGGCGAGTGGATTACCTGAGCTGCGGGTTCAAGACCCACCTGGAACTTGGCGAGACCTCGTCTCTACAATACGTCAAAAATTAGCCAGGCGTGGTAGCGTGCACCTGTAGTTCCAGCTACTTGAAAGGCTGAGGCGGAAGGATTGCCGGAGCCCAGCAGGTTGATGCTGGGGTGGTTGTGAGTACGCCCCTGCACTCCAGCCTGGGCAACAGAGTGAGATGACTTCAACTAAAAAAAAAAAAAAAATGTATGGAATTTGTACTATGTGGGGACACAGTCTAGAAGGAGCTCAGAGATCAGCTGGGGAGTCTGACACATAAAAGCCAAATGCAAGCCGGACTTGGTGGCTCAGCCTGTAATCCTGCACCTTTGGGAGGCTGAGGTGAGTGAATGGCCTGAGTTCGCGGGTTCGAGACCCGCCTGGGCAGGTGAGACCTCATCTCCACAATAAATCAAAAAATCAGCCGGGCGTGGTAGTGCGCGCCTGTAATTCTAGCTACTCGGAAGGCTGAGGCGGAAGGATCGCCGGAGCCCAGCAGGTCGAGGCTGCGGTGGCCGGGAGCGGCCACTGCACTCCAGTCTGGGCGACAGAGTGAGACGCCAACTCAAAAAAAAAAAAAAGGGTGAAGCTGCAAGTGGTGGGGTGTGAGGCCAGAGGAGGACAGTTCACAAAACATCTGCACGTGATGCTAAAGGGCTTAGATTTTATTTTGTAAACAATTTCGACACTGTTGAGAGGTTTTTTTTTTTTTTTTTTTTTTTTTGCATGTATCAAAAACTATACCAGCCTAGGTAACAGAGTGAGAAGTTGTCTGTACACACATAAATAAATAAAAATAACTGAGCGTGGTGGTGCATACCTGTAGTCTCAGCTACTCGGGAGGCTGAGGTGGGAAGATCCCTTGAATCCTGGATGTCGAGGCCGTGGTGAGCCACTATTGTGCCACTACATTCCAGCCTGGGTGACACAGTGAGTCCCCAACTAAAAAAATTTTTTTTGTTGAGTTGGAGTCTCACTGTTGCCCAAGCTGGAGTGCAGTGGCATACTCACAGCCACCACAGCCTCGACCTGCTGGGTGTAGGCAATCCTTCCACTTCAGCCTTCCTAGTAGCTGGAACTATAGGTGTTTGCCATCACACTCAGCTAATTTTTTTGTTTTATTGCAGAGACAAGGTCTCACCATGCTGCCCAGGAAGTCTCAAACCCCTGGGCTCAGGCAATCCTCTTGCCTTGGTCTCCCAAAGTGCTGGGATTACAGGCATGAGCCATTGCAGCAGGCTAAACACATTTTTTTTAACTACAGAAGAAGTATCTATTTGTTTAAAAAAATTAGAAAATATAGTCAAACTTAAAGAGGAAAATAGTATAGAACTTGTATATCTATATTTCCTTTAGAACATGTGTCCAAATAACATATACTTTTAAAAATGTAAGCCGGGCTCAGTGGCTCAGCCTGTAATCCCGCACCTTTGGGAGGCTGAGGTGAGTGGATTGCCTGAGCCCGCGGGTTCGAGACCCGCCTGAGCAACTTGGCGAGACCTCATCTTTACAATAAATCAAAAATTAGCCGGGTGTGGTAGCGTGCTCCTGTAGTTCCAGCTACTTGGAAGGCTGAGGTGGAAGGACCGCCGGAGTCCAGCAGGTCAAGGCTGTGGTGGCAGGGAGCGGCCACTGCACTCCAGTGTGGGTGACAGAGTGAGACTCCAACTCAAACAAACAAACAAACAAAAAGTATAGAAAAGTCGCTTTCATGAATGGAAGGTAATTTATTTAACCTCTTCCTTACTGTTGTACATTTAGCTGTTTCCAGTTTCTTGCTATTGTAACCAGAGCTGTTATGACCATTTTTGCACATAATTATTTCTTTAGGATAAAGTCTAGAAATTTCTTGGCCAAAGGGTAGTATATTGAAAAGGATTTTGGTGCAATTTATTCTCCATCAGTCTTTTTTTTTTTTTGAGTTGGAGTCTCACTCTGTCGCCCAGACTGGAGTGCAGTGACCGCTCCCGGCCACCGCAGCCTCGACCTGCTGGGCTCCGGCGATCCTTCCGCCTCAGCCTTCCGAGTAGCTGGAACTACAGGCACGTGCTACCACGCCCGGCTAATTTTTGATTTATTGTAGAGATGAGGTCTCGCCACGTTGCCCAGGCGGGTCTCGAACCCGCGGGCTCAGGCAATCCACTCACCTCAGCCTCCCAAGGCGCGGGATTACAGGCTGAGCCATCGAGCCCGGCTTATTTATTTATTTTTAAGAGACAGAGTCCCACTTTGTGGCCCTGGCTGGACTTGAACTCCTAGACTCAAGTGATTCTCCCATCTCAGCCTCCCAAGTAGCTGGGGCTACAGGTGCAAGCCACCAAGCCCAGTTATAGTGATGGATATTTATTGACTACCCTACTGCGTACCGGGGGCTGTTCTTGGCACAAGAGACTCAGCAGTGAGGAAGATAAATGAGAACTTTTCTATCCGGACCTTGGGTTTTCGTGGGGAGGGGACAGAATACAAAACAAAAACAAGATTCATTCAGATGGGCATGTAAGTTCTGTGAAGACAGGAATCGTGCACCGTTTGTGTTGAAGGACTTCCTGACATCTGAGCCGAGACTTGAGCAGGTGATTTAAGGAGGACCCGTGGGGGCAACACTGAGTTCCTCCTCCTGGGGACAGAACTTTCTGGGGTTGACTTCAGCGGGAACTGCTGTACCCATGGGTATTTTGAGGCCGCAAGTCCCCCAAGTTCAAGTTCTCTGCTGGCAGAGGCGGCACAGCTGGTTTAGTGATTCAAACGGCCTGAACTGGGAGTCATAGAAACTGACTCAGAGTCACACAAAGTTGGGGTTGAAAGGGATAGGGGAGGACATGTTTCATCCATTTCACAGACTTGGAAACCGAGGACCGGGCTGGTGAGGAAACGTGCCCAAGACCACACTGCTTGTACACAGCCTGGATTCTGGACCGGGCTCGAAGTAGACCTGTGTCACCGTCTCTGAACTGAGTTCCTTTCCCTTGAAGTGGGCTCAAGACTAGCCTGGCCCACCACCCCAAGCAGTCAGGAAGGACAGATAGGATGGACAGCCATGGAAACTAAAGTTCTATGTGCAAAACAATTTACAGATGGGTCAAAGATTTAAATATGAAACAAAACTACCAAAGTTTTAGAATAATGGTGCATTTATTAGACTCTTGAAATGGGACAGTTCTGGGCAGGGCGTGGTGGCTCAAGCCTGTAATCCCAGCACTTTGGGAGGTCGAGGAGAGAGGATTACTTGAGTCCAGGGGTTCGAGACCTGGGCAACTTGGTGAGACCTTGTCTCTACAATAAATCAAAAAATTAGCTGGGCATGGTGGTGCATGTCTGTAGTTCCATCTATTTGGAAGCCTGAGGCGGAAGGATTGCCTGAGTCCAGCAGGTTGAGGCTGCGGTGGCCGTGAGCATGACACCATACTCCAGCTTGGGTGACCGAGTGAGACTCCAACTTAAAAAAAAAAAAAAAAAAGGAAATGGGACAGTTCTGAGGAAAACTCAAACCTCATAAGCCATAAAGCTTATTGGGAAGTCACCTAAAAAAAAGTGAAACCTCACTGGCTGAAAACATTCTTAAAAGTTTTGAAAAAATAACAAACGATGGAGGAAATGTTGCAGGCACTTGACAAATAGCTGATTTTCTTAATTTACAAAGCACTTAGAAGAATTCAATAAGAAAAGGATAAAAGCTCAATGGCAAAACCAGCAATTCGATAGCTCACAGGAAAGGAAATTAAAGTGGCAAGTAAAGGAATGCAAATTCTGAAAATAACAAGGCACGATTTCTTCCTATCAGATTGAAAAAAAATAGAGACGTGAAAAGATCACATATCGGCAAGAGACTAGGGAAAAGGGTTACTGCCACATGCTCTGGGTGAGAAGATAAGTGGATAGGACCCTTCTGAAGATCGACCAGATGTCCAAGTCAATTTGTCCAACATCTTTCAAAAATCTCAGTGCATATGGGGGAGACCCTCCCCCCGCCAGAAAAAAACCGGAATTATCTTTTTGCAGGGTGGATCCCTTGTTTCCCCCACTAGGTAAGTGTTCTGGGAACCCATCGGTTTTTAGCTGGAAGTTTTGAGAAGGTTGTGTCACCATTTGCAGAAGAAATGTCCCAAGTGGTGGCAAACAGGTGACTGGTTCTTCCACCATGACAACCCACCTGCCCATACCCCGCTGAGTGTTCAGCGGTTTTTGACTGGAAGCCACATGACCTCTGTGCCCCACCTTTCCTATTCATCTGATTTTGCCCCCAGCGACTCTTTTTTTTTTGTTTCCTTGAATGAGAAAAGGGAAACATTTTGCCAGTGTGGAAGAGGTGAACCAAAAATGGCAGAAGCATGAAGAGGCATCAACCTTGATGAGTTCCAAAAACGGTTTTGCCCAAGGATGCAGGAAGAAGCTTCTAAGCATGGACTGGACCTGGTGGCTTGAATGGCCCGCTTGGCTGTCTTTTTTGTGTCCCATCCCCCAAATATTCTGCTGCTGGAATCACATTCTTTGTTTAGAACAGGATTATGCAACCTTGGTACTACTGTATTTAACTGGGCGGAGGGTGACTTTCTAAAAAGATAAATGAAGGGAGACTCCTCAAAAACCAGAATGACCTTTTGGAGGGCAGATCCCCGTCTTACAAGCTTCTCTGCTAGGTAAGTGTTCTAGAAACCCACTGGAATCCGTGTATTAGTGAGTGTTGTGGTGAGAGGCTATGCTGTGAAAGAAACTTCCGAATTGTGGCAAACAGCAGACGGGTTCTTCCACCACGACAACGCACCTGTCCGGATCACGCTGAGCGAGCGTTCAGCAGCCTTTGACCCAAGACGGCATGACCCCCGTGCTCCACCCTTCCTCTTCACCTCCTCTCGCCCTGAGCAACTTTTCTTGTTTCCTTGGATGAAAAAAAGTCCCAAGAAGGAAACTTTTGGCCCACGTGGAAGAGGCGAAACGAAAAAAACGGCAGAAGCACTAAAAGGCATCAAAATTCATGAGATCACAATCTCTTTTGAGCAGTGAAAAAAGCATCTCGATAAGTGTATTGCATCAAACGGAGAGTACTTTGAAGGTAACTGAAGTTTAAACATATAAGAATAAATACACAATTTTTATTAATTAAAAATTGGGGTTTTTTTTGCTCTCTCATAATTCATATACCATAAAATCTGACCTTAGAATGTACAATTCAGTGGTTCTTAGAAGAATCAGAGTTTTGTGACCATCAACCACTGTCTAATTTCAGAACATTTTCATGATTCCAAAAAGAAACCTTGCACCCATCAGCAGTCACTCCCTCTCTCCCCTCTCCTCCCCCCAGCCACTGGCAACTGCTAATATACCTTCTTTCTCTATGGATTTACCTAGTCTGGATATACTATACAAACTGAGTCATCACCTAGGCACGGTGGCTCATGTCTGTAGTCCCAGCACCGTGGGAGGCCGAGATGGGAGAATTGCTTGAGCCCAGGAGTTCTAGGCCAGCCTAGGCAACATAGTGAGACTTTGTCTCTACAAAAATAAAAAAAAAAGTAGCTGGATGTGGTGGTGTGTGCCTGTAGTCCCAGGTACTTGAGAGGCTGAGGTGAGCCGTGATCATGCCACTACACTCCATGTGTTCCAACCTGGGTTACAGAGTGAGTTCCTGACTCAAAATAAAAAATAAAAAAAGGAAACAACTGAAATGTGGCCTTTTGTGCTTTTGTGCTGGCCTCTTTCATCAAGCATGTTTTCAAGGTTCATCCGTGTTGCTTCACATGTCAGTACTCTGCTTCTTTTATCTTTTTTTTTATTTACTTTTTTTTTTGATCTGGAGTCTCACTCGCCCAGGCTGGAGTGCCGTGGCACACTCCCGGCCACCCCAGCGTCGACCTACTGGGCTCCGGCGATCCTTTTGCCTTAGCCTTCCAGGTAGCCAGACTACAGGTGCACGCTACCACGCCCGGCTGATTTTTTGATGTATTGTAGAGATAAGTTCTTACCAAGTAGCCCGGGCTGGTCTCAAACCCGCAGGCTCAGGCAATCCCCTCACCTCGGCCTCCCAAAGTGCTGGGATGACAGCCTGAGCCACTGAGCCCAGCCCTGTTTTCAGTTCTCTTGGATGTATACCTAGGAGGAGGATGACTGGATCATGTGATCACTCAATGTTTAACTTTACTGACATTTTGTACGGGATTGTTCCTTGTTATTCTGTGCTTTGTAAGAGGCTTAGCAGGAGCCCTGGGCTCTGTCTAGCAGATATCAGTAGCATTCCGCCACACACACTAATTGTGACGACCACACTCATCTCCAGATATCGCCCAGACGATGGACCGAATCACCTCCACTTGGGAACCAGAGGTTTTGGGGCTTTGTTGGCTTTTTGGAGAAAAGCCAAGTCGCGACAGCACTTCTTTGGGCTTGGAAAACAATCCAAGTGTCTCCCTGAACTTTCTCCCCGCTCATCCATCCCTCGAGGCTGAATTTTGTCGTAAATCATGCACTGTCCTGCTCTCGGAGCCGGGTCCCCACTATCGCGCCCGCCCCTCCCCCACTTCCGGTCATTTCCTCATTCCTCATTTCGCGTCTATTTCTAACCCTCGATGCGGTACCAAGTGCCGTCCTCACCCTGGAGTGGGGAAGTCAACAAGAATAAGCACAAGCAAAGTCCCTGCCACACAGACCCCTCTTCCTCCTCCTCCCGCGTGCCACCACCACCAAGGTCTCGTTATGCCTGCCAGGCAGAGGGCATGTGTGTTCTGAATGTTTACAACGGAAATCTGTAAGAAGCCCATAGCCTGCCACTCTCAAGAATACCTGAGAGTAGGAAGACAGGAGCAGGGAAATCAGAGACGAGAACAGAAAGGGGTGGTCACAGCAGAGCCAGGGCCAGAGTCCAAACGCCCTGAGTCTGCCAGACGCCTCTTCTGCTTCTGCAATTCAGGACTGGGTGTGTCTGTGCTGAGATAATCAACTCCCAGCCATTAGCAGATGCCTTATGAGCCCCGTCGTAGCAAATGCTGTGCAAACTTGAGGTTGTCTTTTGTTTTTTAGCTAAAAAGTGTTATTTTGGAGCCCAAAAGGACTTAAAAGAGTTGCCCAGCCGGGCTCGGTGGCTCAGCCTATAATCCCGAGCCTTTGGGAGGTAGAGGTGAGTGGATTGCCTGAGCCTGCAGGTTCGAGACCTGCCTGGGCAACTTGGCGAGACCTCGTCTCTACAATACATCAAAAATGACCCCGGCATGGTAGCACACGCCTGTCATTCCAGCTACCTGAAAGCTGAGGTGGAAGGATCGCCTCTGATAATAAAGTTTTAAGTTTTATGCAATTGCCGGGCTCTGCCATCTTAACAAACCCTGTTCTTGGGCAGGATAGTTTATTAATGTACTAGATTAAGATTATTTCATTTATTAGATAGGGACGCTTCAGGTAGAGATGAGGTCTCGCTGCCCAGGCGGGTCTTGAACCCGCGGGCTCAGGCAATCCACTCACCTCAGCCTCCCAAAGGCGCGGGATTACAGGCTGAGCCACCGAGCCCGGCTTTTTTTTTTAATTTGAGTCAAGGTCTCACTCTATCACCCAGGCTGGAATGCAGTGGCATGATCACGGCTCATCCCAGCCTCAACCGCCTGGGCTCAGGTGAACCTTCCACCTCAGCCTCCCAAGTAGCTGGGACTACAGGTTCATGCCACCGCATCCAGCTAATTTTTAAAATATTTTTTGTAGAGGTGAGGTCTCGCTATATTGCCCAGGCTGGTCTCGAACTCCTGGGCTTAAGCAATCCTCTTTCCTTGGCCCCTCAAAGTGCTGGGGTTGCAGGTGTGAGCCACTGTGCATGACTGACTTGCCAAATTTTCAAGTGCTCAAGAGCCACACATGGCCAGCGGCTACCATATTGGCCTGGCTGCTTGTGACCAAGCCCTCCGGTCTCCAGCTCCATCTCCTTTGTGGTTTGATTCCATCAGTTTTCTCCCCCTACCCCTCCAGCTCGATATTTCCCTCTTCTTTTTCTCTTTCCTTTTTCTTTTTTTGATTTGGAGTCGCACCCTATTACCCAGGCTGGAGTGCAATGGCATGATCATGGCTCACACAGCCTCGATCTCCTGGGCTCATGCAGTCTTCCCACCTCAGCCTCCCGAGTAGCTGGGACTACAGGCATGTGTCGCCACACCTGGCTATTTATTATTTTTTTGTGGAGATGAGCTCTCACGATGTTACCCAGGTTGGTCTCGAATTCCTGGCTTCGAGCAATTTTCCCACCTCGGCCTCCCAAAGTGCCGGGATTACAGGCATGAGCCGCTGTGCCCGGCCTCCAGCTAGGTTTAACCCCAAGTATCAGAAGAGGTAATAGTGACAGAAAACTTTCAGAGTCTGGTTGAAAGCGTGAGATCTGCCTGGACAACTTGGCGAGACCTCATTTCTACAATAAATCAAAAAATTAGCCGGGCGTGGTAGCGCGCGCCTGTAATTCCAGCTACTCGGAAGGCTGAGGCGGAAGGATCGCCGGAGCCCAGCGGGTCGAGGCTGCGGTGGCCGGGAGCGGCCACTGCACTCCAGTCTGGGCAACAGAGTGAGACTCCAACTCAAAAACAAAAAAAAAAAAGAAAGAAAGTGTGAGATAAAAACATGACTGTGAACTTCATCTTGGTTCCACAATCAGCAGAGCGCACATAGATTCCTGTGTATCAACCACAGAACGCAGCACTTCCCCATAGCTCACGCCATCACCCCAGCTCCCCGGCCACAGCTTCCTCCTACCTCCAGCCAGGCGCCCTTCCTCTCCAACGCCCTTGCTTTTTCTCTGTGGTCAGCACAAGTCCCTAAACCAAAGACTTTAAGGTGAAGGTCTTGCAGGCCTTTCTTGCTTGGTGAGCATGATAGGATTGGAGTTGGATTTTGTCTTCCCTTATTTGCTCTGCCGGGTGCATTTGACTGGTGTTCAGCATGTCTTTGAAGCACTGATGTAGTGTGGTGGGTGTGATGGAGACACACACGATTCTGGGGGAGTGTCTGGGCACCAGGTTGGAGAGGCTGCGACCTGAAGGGTTTCAGGTGTTGACAGTGCAGACGGCACATAATAATCACGGGGATCCATCACCAAAGGAGACACCAGCAGACCTCTCAAAGCATCCTACTCTTCCTGCATAAACTTGGGAATGGATGTTGAGTGATGGCTCTCTCCCTCTCTGGTTGCCCTGCAAGCTGATCGCTGGCAGATAAGAGTGATCTCTAGGACAGAGGCTCAGTCAAGTGTCTGTCCAAGGCTCAAGCTAGATTCTATACCCACATACCAGGGACCTCCTGACTGGACACCCTGAGCTACACCTTGGAGAATGCCTGCTGCTTCCTGCTCGCAGACCTGTGCCAGCAATGCCCTATCTTTCTTTGGTTGACATCACCTGAGGATACCCTGAGGCGAGGACACAAAATAACCTCCCTAGGAGCAGGGAGGAGATCTGAGGTAAAACCCTTTAGCACTTGGGGGCAGTTATTTTCTGATAAATCTAGACTGTGGACAGAAATTGGCTGCTGAACAAAGTACTTTTTTTTTTTTTGGCCAAGGTCACAGTCGCCTGGGTTTGTCCAGAGAACTGAGAACCTGGAAAGGGACGATGGCCTATGCAAGATTTCAGCTTGAGGAACTTCCATCCCGGGGAGTCTCCTGTTTGCAGAAAGGAGGTTGCCATTGCCCTGGAGGAAAGCGAGCTGAGAAAATGAGGAGGGAGTCAAAGGGGCAAAGTTCCCATGGCGTGCCCAGAGGGTGGGAGGGCCGGAGCCTGTTGTGTTCACCTAGATGGGGGTGCGGGAATTCAGGGAGACCCAAGCAGGCAGAGAACAGAGAGGCTCCGGCAAGGTTTCTATCGCAGGCGTTTTCATTGCTTCCTGCCCAACTTTCGCTGCAAGAGGGAGCCACCATCTGGTCTGGGCCTCCATGCTTCCAGGTGTACACCAGGGAAAGACGGTCCCAGCGACAAGGTGGTCCCAATCACACGGTCAGTGACTCACTCAGGGGTGGTTACCTGTGTCTGAAGCCGTCAACGAACATCAGGGGATGTGGAGGGAGGGGTCCAGGAAGCTTCCCAAGAATGGTGGCCTGGTTCTTGGAATGAAGACAAGGCTGAGGGAATGACACACAGGGCAGGAAGGAATTTTCATCACCCAGCCCCAAGGACACCCCCAAAGGCCAAACAAACCAACTAAAATCCCCAGATGAGCAGATGACAGTGAAACCAGAGGAAGCTGTGGCTGTCCTGAGGTCACACAGAGAGGCTGATGTTGGGGGAAGAACGGCAGTGCTTGGAGGGACAATGGGCTAAGACCATTCAAAGCGGGGAGCTGTATCTCAGTTTTTGTGTTTTTTTTTTGAGTTGGAGTCTCACTCCGTCGCCCAGACTGGAGTGCAGTGGCCGCTCCCGGCCACCGCAGCCTCGACCTGCTGGGCTCCGGCGATCCTTCCGCCTCAGTCTTCCAAGTAGCCGGAATTACAGGCATATGCTACCACCCCAGCTGATTTTTCGATTTATTGTAGAGATGAGGTCTCACTGCCCAGGTGGGTCTCGAACCCACGGGCTCAGGCAATCCACTCACCTCAGCCTCCCAAAGGCGCAGGATTACAGGCTGAGCCACCGAGCCCGGCTTATCTCAGTATTTCATAGGCCTACCTCCTCTGTGGAACAGTGGACTAGAAACTACCTACTTGTGACTGCGCTTGTTGGCTCAGCCTGTAATTCCAGCACTTTGGGAGGCCGAGGCGAGTGGATTGCCTGAGACCATGGGTTCGAGACCAGCCCAGGCAACTTGGCGAGACCTCGTCTCTACAACAAATCAAAAATTAGCCGGGCGTGGTAGCGCGCGCCTGTAGTTCTGGCTACTTGGAAAGTGGAGGCAGAAGTATCGCTGGAGCTCAGCAGGTCGAGGTTGCGGTGGCCGGGAGTGTGCCACTGCACTCCAGCCTAAGTGACAGAGTGAGACTCCAACTAAAAAAAAAATATTAAAAAAAATAATAATAATAAGCCGGGCTCAGTGGCTCAGCCTGTAATCCCGTGCTATGGGAGGCCGAGGTGAGTGAATTGCCTGAGCCCGCGGGTTCGAGACCCCCCTGGGCAATTTGGCGAGACCTCATCTCTACAATAAATCAAAAAATTAGCCGGGATCAGTGGCTCAGCCTGTAATCCCAGCACTTTGGGAGGCTGAGGTGAGTGGATTGCCTGAACCCGCAGGTTCGAGACCCACCTGGGCAACGTGGAGAGACCTCATCTCTACAATAAATCAAAAAATCAGCCGGGTGTGGTAGCGCGTGCCTGAACTTCCGGCTACTCGGAAGGCTGAGGCGGAAGGATTGGTGGAGCTCAGCAGGTCGAGGCTGCGGTAGCCGGGAGCGGCCACTGCACTCCAGTCTGGGCTACAGAGTAAGACTCCAACTAAAAAAAAAAAAAAAAAAAAAAAATTAGCTGGGCGTGGTAGTGCGTGCCTGTAGTTCCAGCTACTTGGAAGCCTGAAGCGGATGGATCGCGGGAGCCCAGCAGGTCGAGTCTGCGGTGGCCGGGAGCGTGCCACTGCACTCCAGCCTGGGTGACAGAGTGAGACTCCAACTCAAAAAAAACAAAATTATTTAAAAAATAATAATAATAATTGAAAAACTGGATAGCGGCATGCGAAAGAATGAAGCTGAACCCTTACCCAGCACCATATACAAAAATTAACTCACAGGAATTAAGGACTTAAATGTAAGACCTAAACCCATAAACTTATTAGAAGAAAACATAAGGAAGAGCTTCAAAATATTGGGATTCCTCGGACCTGACACCAAAGGCACAGACAATAAAAACAATAAAACAGACCAGTGGGACTTCTTACAAAGCCTTGTGTGCTGTTGGTGGGAGTGTCAAATGGTGCAGTGGTTACGGAAAACAGTATGGAGGTCACTAAAGAATTTAAAAATAGAACTAGCATATGATCCAGCAGCCCCACTTCTGGGCATTGATCCAAAAGGATTGAAAATAGAACTGCGAGAAGCGATGCTTACACTGCCGTGTTCACTGCAGCGTTATTCACAACAGCCAGGAGGTGGAAACAACCTAAATGTTCATCATGGATGGGTGGATAAGGAAAGTGTGGCGCATTTTTATTATTATTTGGGGGGGTATGAAAAAAATATTTATTTTTTTCTTATTATTTTGAGTTGGAGTCTCACTCTGTCGCCCAGACTGGAGTGCAATGGCCGCTCCCGGCCACCGCAGCCTCGACCTGCTGGGCTCCGGCGATTCTTCTGCCTCAGCCTTCCAGGTAGCCTGAACGAGAGGCGTGTGCTACCACGCCGGGTTCATTTTTGATGTATTGTAGAGACGAGGTCTCGCCAAGTTGCCCCGGCAGGTCTTGAACCCACAGGCTCAGGCAATCCATTCTCCTCGGCCTCCCAAAGTGCTGGGATGACAGGTTGAGCTACCGAGCCCGGCCGAAAAAAATCTTTTCATAGTGTGCCTGAGAGTCAGCTGGCAGCATAATTTTTCTTCTATTTCTTAAAGAAATTATCATTTTAATCAATACCGTAACTGTACATATCTATGGGGCACAGTGTGATATTTTGATACATGCATACAGTGTGTGATGGTCAAACCAAGGTAACAAGCATATCCATGATCTCAAATTTTTCTTGTATTGGGAAATTTCAAAACTCACTCTTCTAGCTATTTGAACATACACAATAACGTGTTAACCATAGCCACCCTACAGTGTTATAGAACATAGAACTTATTCCCCCCATCTAGCTGCACTTTTGTGTCTGTTAACCAACCTCTCGCAATTCCCCTTCCTTCTAAACTCTTCCCTGACTCTAGTAACCACTATTCCAACCTCTACTTCTATGAGAGTAACTTTTCTTTTCTTTTTTTTGAGTTGGAGTCTCACTGCGTCGCCCAGACTGGAGTGCAGTGGCTACTCCCGTCCCCACAGCCTCAACCTGCTGGGCTCCAGTGATCCTTCTGCCTCAGCCTTCCAAGTAGCTGGAACTACAGGCGCGCACTACTACACCCGGCTAATTTTTTGATTTATTGTAGAGATGAGGTCTCACCAAGTTGCCCAAGTGGGTCTCGAACTGCAGGCTCAGGCAATCCACTCACCTCAGCCTCCCAAGGCATGGGATTACAGACTGAGCCACCGAGCTCGGCAATAGCATTTAATTGTGTATATATACACCACACTTTCTTTATCCTACCATGAAATATTATTCAGCCCTGAAAAAGGAGGCAATTCTGCCGTATTCGACAACGAATCTTGAGGACTTTATGCTAAGTGAGATAAGCCAGTCACAGAAAGACAGCGCGTCTGTCTAGATGTGGTCGCTAAAGTGGTCCAGCTCGTAGGAGCCAAACGTCAAGTGTTAGGAGCTGTGGGCTGAGGACAGGGGAAGATGAGGAGTGGCTGCTCTAAAAATAGAGTTTTAGTCACACAGATAAGAAAGTTCTGGAGATCCGCCGTATGACAATGTGCATACAACAAGCGATGTCGCACTGCACACTTGAAAGTTTATAAAGAGGGCAGGTTTCGTGTTAGGAGCCTTGTTTTTGTGGTTGTTTCATTTTTTCTCTTCCCCACAATTAAAAAGAAGAAAGCGCCCACATCCCAAGCCCTGGTGAGGGGCCTTCCTCGCTCTGTCTCTTGCCCGGCCGAGGCTGCTGTCTCTCCTCCTCCTGACCAGCTGTCCTTGGCTCTCAACTTCCTCTGTGGTCATGCAGTTGCTCAGAAGTAAAGGTCCACAGGCAGGACACTGTGGGGAAGGAGAAGTTGCTGTTTCCTCTGCAAGAACACCCACACCTGCACTCACCACTCTCCGCCTTCCCTAACCTTTGGTTGCGCTAAGTGCTAAAATCGGCGTATGGTGAGCCCTCATGCTCTATGGCTATTTAAGGCCATGGCGGAACCCACTTGCTGGAAAACACAATCCCAGCTCTCGTGGCTGACTTATTGACTTTCTGTTTCTCTCTACCCCATGGAGTTGGGCATGTTAGGCAAGCTTGGCATGTCAGCAGTCCTCGGAGCCTCAAGGGGAATTTCCCAGAAGTGTGCATGGGGTGGGGCAAGGGTGCAAGGGTGTGTGTGGGGCTGGTCAGACAACCAATAACGTCTACTCTACCTCAGTGGAGTCTCTTTGGTGGAGTCCCAAGAGTAATGACCCAACCATACTGGCTCCAAAGAGATCATTTATTGGAGAGCAACAGTAAGAAATGATGGGAACAGCACCAGCAGCAGACTGATGAGTGCCCATGACCATTGTCCATCAGAGTCGGGTGGAGCTGAGGCACCTGGGCTCTGGCTGCCCTCCCGAATGCGGCGCCATCCCTTGGTCCGGCAGGATCTTCGCGAGGCGGGGTCTAGGGAAGTGTCCACAGAGGCAGGGCCCTGAGGCTGGTGAACCATGGGCCTTGGACCCCCAGCATGACTCAGAGGCTCTGAGTCTGCCTTAAACTCTCTCCTTTCTGGGTACTGTGGCATTTTCTTCTTCTTCTTCTTTTTTTTTTGAGTTGGAGTCTCACTCTGTCACCCAGACTGGAGTGCAGTGGCCGCTCCCAGCCACCGCAGCCTCGACCCGCTGGGCTCCGGCGATCCTTCCACCTCAGCCTTCCAAGTAGCCGGAACTACAGGTGCGCCCCACCACACCCGGCTAATTTTTTATTTATTGTAGAGACGAGGGGAGGGCTTGCCAAGTTGCCCAGGTGGGTCTCGAACCCCTGGGCTCAGGCGATTCACTCACCTCGGCCTCCCAAAGTGCTGGGATTACAGGCTGAGCCATCGAGTCTGACCTCACGGTGACATTTTCAGGCCCTCTGTTGACCAGAGCCCTAAACTAAGTTCAAACTCAGAGAAAGTTTCTCTTTGATTGAAGGGCAACAAGAGGGGATTATAGAACAAGGGGCAAGGGGGAAGGGAGGCTCCAGGTGCCATGCTAAGAGAGGGAATCCTTTATCCCCTGCTGAGAATCAGGGCCCACCTGTGGGGACAAAAGGCAGGGTGGACACGTCTTCACGGATATTCAAAGGCAAACATTCCAAACACATGTGCACGTACATGCTTGGGGGTGGTGGGTGGTGGGGGAGCACATCTCCAGTGGGGCTGTTTCTCCTCAAAACAAATGCAGGTCCCTTTCGTGTGAGGGCCCCTCACCCGTATGGTGCAACGTGCCCGTACACGAGAGCATCGTTGCTACGGGTGGGGCATGTGAAACCGACAGCACCCTTTCCCTTGGACAGTTCCCATTATTAGCACGGTCTGGGCAACATCGCTGAAGATAGACAACGTCGTTTCCCTGAAACAGTCTCCATGACGGCCCTCCGCATCTTGAGGTAGTTTTCAAGGTTGGACAAGGTTTCGGGGAGAAGAGACCCAAGCAGTTGTGCTGGAGAGATGCCCAAGCCCCAGGGAGGGAGATGGATGGAGGGGAGCTTGGGCAGCCAGAACGGAGGAGGAGGAGGAAGGAGGAGGAAGCCAAGCACGGGGCGGGTCCAGGAAGGCTTCCGTACCCACCCCAGCCCTGTGGACTCAGCTGCATCCTCCCTGGGCAGAGGGGACATCCAATCTCTCATGTCCCAGAACCAGGAACTCAACTCAGAGTCACCCTCCTTGTGGTGGGGAGGGATCAGTCAGAGTTTCCATGAACATGAGTCATCAAAACCCAACTTGACGGGCAGAGGCACGCTTACAGCCACCACAGCCTCGACTTGCTGGGCTCAGGAGATCCTTCTGCCTCAGCCTTCCGGGTAACTGGAACTACAGGCCTGTGTCATCACACCCAGCTAATTTTTTTTATTGTAGAGATGAGGTCTCCCCAAGTTGCCCAGGCGGTCTCTAACCCCTGGGCTCAGGCGATCCTCTCGCCTCAGCCTCCCAAAGTGCTGGGATGACAGGCTTGAGCCACCACGTCCAGCCTGAAAAGAAGATTTTTAAGAAATGTATATATCAGATGCTCAGGCAAAGAGGGTGTTGAGCTGGTCTTGGAAATGACAGAAACCAAGGACCATGTGGGTCTCCTCTCTCTCTCTCTCTCTCTCTCTCTCTCTCTCTTTCTGTCTCTCTCTGTCTCTGGCTTTGATCCCAGGCTTGGTGCCTGAGTTATTCCAACTGAGGAACATGGTAGTCCAAGGTTTAGGTTCTATCTCAGCAGCTTCTGACCAAGAGAACAAGATGCTGGCACCCAGGAGGAGATGACAGCTCAGGAGGGGCCCAAGCTATGTCCCCGTGCCGTGCAGAGCAGGGATGTGGTCGCCAGCCTCCAAGGCCAGGGTGGAGGCCCAGTGTCCCTAACCTCAGTCGCTGTATCCTGTGGACTCAGTGGTGTTTCTTCCACATCTGGGATCTCCTTTGGAAACGGGGTCCAGGGTGGGAAGGCTGTGTCTTTGGTCAGAAGGTCAGAGGACAAGTTCATGTAGATAGGCTGTCTCCATGTTTCCTCTGGGACCCTCTGAAACCCCTTCAACCAGAGGATGGCCCCAACCAAGATGAGCAGGATGGGCACCTTCACAAATACCAGGAGTATGTAATGTGTCCTGTGAAAGGGGACACAGAAGTCAGAACTCACGCTCTGTTACCTGACACTGTGAGCCATTAACCAGCTCAGCAAAGCCTGTGACCTTGGGCCCAGCAGCTCCACTCTAAAGACCCCCATGAGCCCCCTTCATGGTTCAACCTCTAAGGCCCCTCCAATAGTAACCTCAGCTAACTCTGCACGGGGCCGGTCTTCCTTTCTTATCTTACCTTCTGGGGCTCCCCTTTGCCTGAAAGTACATCTTGGCCCAACAAAAACACCTGGAGGTTACCAAAGACAGGTTGTGTTCTCCTGCCCCTGTCCCTGCTAATGCCAGCTCTAGGTTGGTAAGCCACTCCTCCTGCTCTGTGTCCCTTAATGTCTCCCACTGAGGAGATGGGTATCTGAGCAATTCCAGGGCCACCAGTGCTTTTTGGTTGGCCAGCTGAAGGGGTGGGTAGTGCTCATAGAGAAAAGTTCTGCAGTGCGGTTTTCTGGTGGGGGCGAGAATGGGGTGATGGCGGGTAAGGAGGGATGGGGACGGAAGTGAGGGTGGGCTTGGGACCTTGTCTCTGGCTATAACAGCCTCTAGCATCCCGTGACAGAACACAGACAGGAGTTCCCAGGCTTGGCTTCCCCATGGGAGGGGCTCAGGTAGAGGCAAGAGAAAGGACCACATGACTCACCTCTTGTGGGAGTTGGAGGTCACCCCTGTATTGCTGGTGGCAAGTGTGGAAATCAGTTTGGAAGATGTCCCTGTTGATGTGGAAGTTGCTCCCACTAGACACAAATTCAGTTGCAGGTGATTGGCACAGTTGGCGGTTCTTGCACTGCTCACAAAACCACCCCCATCCTGCTAGCCCCCTCTTCCCCTGGAGTAGAAAGCATCATCTCTTCTGTAACAGTCCCTTGGGCTTTTATTGAGTCATCTCAGTCACAATACACAATCTTTTTCATCATTTTCAAGTGTGGCAAGAACAAATAGGAATTTAGGAGGAGTAGCACTGTAACTTATTCTGGGGGCTAGAGATAAATCTTTTCATACTCTGTTTCCACTTACTCCTATAGCTGGGATTGTTGGTTAGAGGTAATATATCCCTGGTCTTTTCCATTTGAACAGGGCTCAAGGACAGAAGTTTCTGGAAATGGGATATCTAGTTATTGGGGTGGTGAGGGGAAGGGGGACTCTAGAAGGCTAGTAATTAAGAGGACATATTTGGACCGGGCTCGGTGGCTCAGCCTGTCATCCCAGCACTTTGGGAGGTTGAGGCGAGTGGATTGCCTTAGCCCATGGGTTCAAGACCAGTCCGGGCAACTTGGCAAGACCTCGTCTCTACAATAAATTAAAAAATTAGCCAGGTGTGGTAGCACGTGCCTGTAGTTCAGGCTGCTTGGAAGGCTGAGGCAGAAGGATCACCAGAGTCCAGCAGGTCGACGCTGGGGTGGCCGTGAGCATGCCACTGCACTCCAGCCTGGGCGATGGAGTGAGACTCCAACTCAAAAAAAAAAAAAAAAAAAAAGGACATATTTGTTAAATAGTGAACAACAACGGCAAAGAATGAAATATTTTAATTTAATATTTTTTTGGAGACAGGGTCTTACCCCTTGCTTAACCGTGGGTCACTGAAGCTGAGGTCTACACCGCCATCCCCAGCCAAGCCCTGCCAGCCCTGCTGTGCATCAGCTGGATTCCCCAGAGAGACCTCAGGGACTGAGATGGGACAGTGATGCTGGGCTGCTGCCCTTCCTCAGTTTCTCCCTTCCATCTGTCTGTCTGTCTTTGAGGATATTCGTCATTTTCCTTCAGCCCTGGGGGAAGAGGAGGCAGGAGCACTGACTTTTTCAGTCCTGAGCCCCAGAGCCTCCTAACATAGAGGAGAAGGTTCTTACCTGGATCAATGATCACTTTAACTTGGACCCCAAGGTCGGTTCCAAATTTCTGAATCCCACACCAATAAATGTCTGTGTCATCTCGTCGGAGCCCCTCCATGGTCACTGTGAACCAGTGCTCTCTCTGATTGTCCCTGATGGACACACGGTCACTCCTCTTTTCTTGCTCTGACCCTCTGGTTTGAATGAGGATGTTGCACGCGTCCCAGTTTTCCCCTCGACACCACCACTTACTGTAGGTCTCCCATTTTTGGTCATAGTGACACTTCACAGCCACTGATCCCTGCTCTGGGCCTCTCACAGACTCCGGGCCAGAGATGGAGAAGCAGCCTGGAAAACAGAACACCAAGGTACAACTGCTGTCCCCCTGACCAGGCCGGTGTCCAGGATCTGGACGAGGCCCCCGGCCTCCCCAGCTGCCTCCAGCACACCTGGCTCCTCACATCCGCCTCCCTCCGTCCAGCCTGCAACAGCTTCCTCAGTGACGAAGCCCAGGCCTCCTCTGTCCTCCTCTCCCTGGGCCTGCTGACAGCATGTGACACTCTGGCTTCCTGTCACCACCCGTCCTTGTTCTCTCCACGCTGTGCTCATCTGCAATCCTTCTTCTCTTACTACTCTGCCTCCTCTCATCTTCCTCTCTCTTTAAGTCTTGGTGTCACCTGTTGCGAGTTGGGGAGTATTCAGCAATCAGCTCTTTGAGTAAAAAAACTTCCGGTTTGTAACATTTGCCAAGTTCTTTTTTTTTCTGAGTCAAGATCTCACTCTGTTACCCAGGTTGAAGTTCAGTGGCACAATCATGGCTCTCTGCAGCCTCAATCTCCTGGGCTCAGGCAATCCTTCTGCCTTGGCCTCCCAAGGAGCTGGGACTATAGGTGTACTCCCCCACACCAAGCTAATTTTTTATTTTTTTGTAGAGACAAAGTCTCACTATGTTGCCCAGGCTGGTCTCAAACTCCTGGGCTCCAGGGATCCTCCTGCCTTGGCCTCCCAAAACTAGGATGACAGGTGTGAGTCACTACAGCCAGCCTGCCAATTTCCATAGTGTAAATATTGCCCCTATGGCTGACGTCATGTTATCCATGTGACGTCACTGGCTACAGAGCTGGGAAAACATGTCCCCAGACCAGATCTTGTGAGCCAGTGTGGGTCAGCTTTAGCACACTGCGGGGGTAGTCTGGGGTTCTCTCTCCAGCCTTCATTTTGCCTCACCTTCTAGGCCTCATGGAGAGATTCTCTCTGCTTCTATGGCTTTCATTGTTGCCTGTATCTTCGTGATGCCTCAATCCATATTTGTGGCTCCGACTCTCCCCTTTGCTAGCCTGCCGTTTACAAAGACACACTGGACATCTCTGCCCTAAATTCCGTCATTCCGGAACTGAATGCACTTCTCCCATCTTGAACTACTCTCTCTCGGTGGTTTCTCCCTAGTGGGGGATTTGACTTGGCAGACTAACAAAGGCCTGGCAAAAGCTGAACAGGTTCAGAGGTGAGCAGAAGTTGAAAGGCTGCCCCATGCTTCTGTTGACTGACTCCAGCTAGGGTGATTGTGTTCACATAGGCTCTTTCCCTGGCCAGGCATGGTGGCTCACGCCTGTAGTCCCATTACTTTGGGAGGCCAAGGTGGAAGGGTTGCTTGAGTCTAGGAGTTTGAGACCAGCCTGAGCAACTTAGTGAGACCTCATCTCTTAAAAAAAAAAAAGACATGCTCTCTCCTTGAAATAATCACTTGTCCTCGGTCCCATGAAAGCAGATGAAGGGGCAGAGAATCCCAGAAGAAGCCCCTCTTGACCTCAGAGCCTCAGGCCCAGGCCAGGGTTTCTCTGTGGGGTGGAGGGAGTCAGGCCCACAAGTGGCACCAGGTAGGTGCCACGTCCTCTCACCTAGGACCTTCTCCTCCCTGGAGTCGTTTTAGCTTACTTGGACTTGGCATTCGTGGCGGAAGAAGAATGCCCCCACAGATGCTGACACGCTGACACCCAGAACCTGTGGATATGTCCCCTGACATAGCAGACAGGACTCTGCAGATGTGACTACGTTAATGATCTTGAGACAAGAAGATGACTTGGGATTATCACAGTGGGCCTTAAACGCGGAAGAGCCTTAAAGGAGAGTCAGGCCTGAAGATGCCAATGACTTTGAAGGTGGAGGAAGGGGCCACAGGCCAAGAAAGCTGATGGTTTCTATTTCTAATAGAAGCTGGAAAAGGCAAGGACCTAGATTCCCCGCTGGAACCTCTAGAAGGAATGCGACCCTGCCCACACCTTGACTTTAGCCTGTAAGACCATTTCAGACTTCAGATCTTCAGAGCAGTAACATGATACATTTGTGTTGTTCTAAGCCACGGAGTTTGTGGTCATTTGTTGTAGCAGCCACAGGAAATCAATACAGTAATCAATCAGCAGGATCAACTTTATGCTTTTCAAAGTGACAACCCCACTCTCCAGCCTAACGAGACAGCCGAGCGTCTTCCTTGGTGCCGTCCTCCTTCTTTCCCCAAAAACTGATTGGTTTCCAGTGTAGTCAGCTCTACCTCCTTCAGAAATGATCCTCAGAATTATTTTTCTTCTTTTGGTCTCTGCCACCGCAGGCCACAAGGACAGCATGGTACAGAGAGCATGAGCTTTGAACGCAGAAAGATGCATCTACTCGGACTAACTGGGAAGCCCTGGGTGCATCACCTCACTTCTCGAGTCTCACTTCCTTATTTGTAAAACGGGCATGCTAGCTGGGCTCGGTGGCTCAGCCTGTCATCCCAGCACTTTGGGAGGCCGAGGCGAGTGGATTGCCTGAGCCCGCGGCTTCGAGACCCGCCTGGGCAACTTGGCGAGACCTCATCTCTACAATAAATCAAAAAAATTAGCCGGGCGTGGTAGCACGCGCATCCTTGGAAGGCTGAGGCGGAAGGATCGCCGGAGCCCAGCAGGTCGAGGCTGCGGTGGCCGGGAGCGGCCACTGCACTCCAGTCTGGGTGACGGAGTGGGACTCCAACTCAAAAACAAAACAAAACAAAAACCAAAAACGGTCATGTCACCTTCTTCCTCACAGCTGGTGATCAGACTTGGATGTGTGTCCAACACCAGTCATTTGGGGGTTACTCTGTCAGCGACAGCCTGACAGCAGATCCGGACCTCATCTTGTGCCTGGATCATGGCAGTAGCTTCCGAGGAGTTTTGCCCAGCCCTGGCAGTATCCGCTCTCACTCTCTGTGCCACTGCCTCAGACTGTTTGCTCCTCTCTGACAGTTGCGCCTGACATGAACCCTACAAATCTTGCAGGACCTTTCCTACAGAACAATTTAAAATGCTTTCCTTGGCATTCAAGGCTTTTTACAACCTGGATCCACCTTCTCTGTCCAGTGTGGCTTCCTGCCTCTCCCTCCAGACTGTAACCCACTTTTACATTTCTCTTCCCCGGCCCTGGCCGGCCCTCCCCAGCTGGTGTCCTTCTTTCCATTCTGAAACCCTTTCTCCGGCGTCTGCCCTTCTACTGGTTACCTTTGACCTCTCCCTCAAGACTCAGGCTTCTTTGCAAAGTCTTTTCCCCCTTCCCTGCCAGAACCGCTCCCTCCGCTGCTCCCACGGCCATTGGTATGGAACCGGAGTGCCACATTGGCCTTGTAATATCACCAGTTGTCTCTCTTTATCTCTCCCTTGCTCGGATGCTCACTCCTGAGGAGCAGAGATTTTGTGTTGGTTTTTTCCTTTCTCTCTTTCCCACCCCCAGCCCCAGTGTCTTGCTCAGTATCTGGCTCATGGTAGGTACCAAGAAAGTTAGTGTCTTGTAAAGAAGCCAGTCGTCATGATCGTGGACATCATCACTCCAATTCTTTTTGTTTGTTCGCTTTAAGGACCGGTTTGCTCTGTCATCCAGGCTGGAGTGCCGTGGCAAGATATCAGCTCATTCAGCCTCAACCTCCCGGACTCAGGTGATCTTGCCTCAGCCTCCCAAGCAGCTGGGACTATAGGCACATGCCATCAGGTCAGGCTAATTTGATTTGATTTTATTTTTTTGGCATCGACAGGGTCTTGCTATGTTGTCCAGGTTAGTTTCAGAACTCTTGGTCTCAAGAGATCCTCCCATCTAGGCCTCCCAAAGCATTAGGATTGCAGGCATGAGTCACTGTGCTCGGCCACAATTATTTCAGTTCTTTCCAAATCACATATTTCTATTATGTTAACATGCTTAACTTATCACTAACTGCTAAAACAACAAGGAGAAATCTTTTTTTTTTTTTTTTTTTGAGTTGGAGTCTCACTCTGTCGCCCAGACTGGAGTGCAGTGGCCGCTCCCGGCCACCGCAGCCTCGCCTGCTGGGCTCCAGCGATCCTTCCGCCTCAGCCTTCTGAGTAGCTGGAATTACAGGCACGCGCTACCACGCCCGGCTGATTTTTTGTTTTATTGTAGAGATGAGGTCTCGCTGCCCAGGCGGGTCTCGAACCCACGGGTTCAGGCAATCCACTCACCTCAGCCTCCCAAAGGCGCGGGATGACAGGCTGAGCCACCGAGCCCGGCCCGAGAAATCTTAAAAATGAAAAAAAGGCCCATTAGGAGAAGGGTGGCCAAAGAACAGCAATAGCTGTAAATTAAAACCCAACACAGAAGTCAGCAGATAAGGTCATTTCTATCTTAAACAAAACTCACACAACTGCAGTAGAAAGTTAGCTCAGCATAGGTTGCATTTGTCAGCAATCACAGGCAGAGGACAGAGATGCTGCTTCACCGAACAGAAGTGTCGCCAAACCCCGCAGCAGGCATTTAGTCTGACTTAGAGTACTCATTAGGTGACAGGGCCCGTTCTCACTCTACATGGGCACTAAACACTGGGCACACATGGGCACAAGGATGAGGACAAGAGACACTGGCCACTGCTAAAGGAGGGAAGTACCATGCTCACTCCTGGGGGCGGAGGGGCTCATCAGAAGCCCAAACCTAACCTTTCTATACACATACACATATGTGAATGTATATGAGTGTGTAGTCTCACATGTACCCACGATTCTAAAATAAAACATAATAAAAAAGCAATAAAATAAAAAATATGTGTAGGCTTTTATAAACACAGATGCTGGTGGCTGGGACTGTTCATGTGTGTGCTTCAGGGCTTGACTTGAGGGTAGACAGGGTGAGACAGCTCAGAGCCGTGCCCTGGGGAGCATGGCTGTAGGGTTGTCAAAGTGTAAGACTGTGTCAGTTTCTCTCTTTCGATTTTGTGAATCTGAGATTCGCAAATTTTCTCATGTGTGTCCGTCTTCCAGGAAAGCCAGCCAAGCGTCCTTGTGTGAACAAAATCCTAGTGTGAATAGTCTTGTCTGACAATCAAGAGATGAGCCTGTGCGCCAGGTCTGAGCGGATGGCGAGTGACCGATGGCGCACAAGGCGAGGAATCCCAGCCAGCAGGTGTGGAGCGCAAAGAAGGGAGAACGTCGGAGGCCGATCCTCCACGTTATGGGTGTCCAGAGAGCCTGTGGGACTTTTACTGCCTGTGGAAGAGGATTTGAGCCTGTCTCATGTTGGACCCGTGGGGCAGGGCCACCGCAAGCTCCCAGATCTGGGTCTCGGGCTGTTCCTGTCTCACTTTCCCTGTCAGGAGAGCGAGGTATGTCCTTCCACTTGCAAACAACGATTGAGCACCCACTCTGTGCCAGTCCCTGTTGGGAGCCTGGCTATCCTCTCTGGGTGTGGGGAGGGGTCACGTTACGAAGTAGAACATCCTACAAGAATCGGGTCGTTCTGACTCTACCCCAGTTTCTCTCTTTCTTCCATTCCACAGAAATAACCTCGGACTGTCTAATGGCAGCTTTACTGACGAACACCAGGCAGAGTGGCTTTTCTTTCATCCTTGCTGACTTCACCCCCTTCCCATGTCAACTCTCAGGCTTGGATGAGGAGGGTCTCTCCTGTCTCCGTCCTGTCCTCCCTTCCCTGAGCCACAGAGCAGCCACAGTGGGTCTCAGCCTTTGCTTGGCAGAGAAGAGTGTTTGTGTGGGTGTATGAGCGAGACCCTGTGAGCACGTGTGTGGCATGTGAGTACGTGTGTGTGTGTGTGTGTGTGTGTGTGTGTGTGTGTGAGTGTGTAGTTCACCCCATGTATGTGGATCTGAGTGTGGGTGGGTGACAATCTATTGAGAGTGTGAATTTGTGTGTCTAAGAGGGAGATTGTGTGTGAGTGTGTGTTGCTACGTGCAAGTGAGTATAAGTGTATGTGCCATTGTGTGTTATTCTGAGCGAGCGTGTGTGTGTGTGTACAGGTGAGTATCAGCGTGACTGTGAGTAGGAGAGTGGATGTGTTTGAGCGTGTAATAATAGAGACGTGTGTGGGGTTGGGGCTGCAGTGGGTGTGTGCCGTTGACTCCACTGTGTGGTGTGTGTGTGTGTGAGTGTGTGAGTGTGTGTATAAATATATATGGGTGTGAGTGTGTCTGTGAGTAGGAGAGTGAATGTATATGAGTGTGTAACCACAGAGATGTGTGTGGGGCTGGGGTGGCATGTGGGTGTGTGCCATAGGCTTACTTGCGTTGTGTGTGTGAGTGTGCGAGCCCAGGCACAGTTTGCCACACCCTTCTCCTTGGCCTCCAGGTGAGCTGGATACAGGGATTAAGAGAGGGAGTGGCCAGGCGCAGTGGCTCATGCCTGTAATCCCAGCACTTTGGGAGGCCGAGGCGAGAGGATTGGCTGAACCCGCAGGTTCGAGACCAGCCTGGGCAACTTGGTGAACCCTCATCTCTATAATAAATTTTAAAAAGCTAGTCAAGCATGGTGGCACATGCCTGTAGTTCCAGCTACTTGGAAAGCTGAGGCAGAAGGATCACCTGAGCCCAACAGGTCAAGGCTGCGATGGCCGTGAGTGTGCCACTGCCCTCCTGCCTGGGCAACAAAGTGAGACTCCAACTCAAAAAGAGAGAGAGAGAGGGAGCAGCTGAGGTCTCTGAACTCAAATGCAAACCAGGATTGGGGTAACGCAGACATTCCAAATCCCTGTTCCTTGTGAATTCTGGGCCACATGGAGTCGTGCTTAATTCCCATGGCTGCAGCCCTCACAGCTGGTCTACCGGTATTGACACTGGGCTGCCTCTTTGTCAATAAAATCAACAACAGTGACAATGACTCAGGAGTGCTCCATGACCCAGGAGTGCGCTCAGCCCTTATTTGCTTCCATCCAATCCGAATCGCAGAATTCCACAACTTTAGGGCTAACAGGGACATCTGGGTCTTTTCAGTCACACCAGAAGTCCAGGTCTTAGGACAATCGGGAAACGGCATGGATCATGGGCCCCAGTCGGGACTGGAGCTTGGGTCTCTGAACCTCCTGGCCGTGTTTTTTCCTGCTGTCCCTCTGTGGACTGGTCTTTCTGTGCCAGATGCTCAGTCCCCAAGGCTCCAAGAGAGGCGGACTTTGTGACCCACATATGTTGCACGTCATGTGCAAAATTCTGGATTGTCCCCTGCATGTCCTCTAGGTGTCCACAGAGGCTTGCCAT
The DNA here is from genome assembly GCA_027257055.1 of Cephalopachus bancanus. NCBI lineage: Eukaryota > Metazoa > Chordata > Mammalia > Primates > Tarsiidae > Cephalopachus > Cephalopachus bancanus. The sequence goes on from JAPVLO010000637.1 coordinate 54,892, forward strand.
GAAGGAGAAGATAGTCACCCCTTCCCACTGCCCACGTGGACTCCTGAGCAGTTTTCTCTTTCGCCTCAGTTCCTGGGCGTGGCATCAAAGAGCTTCATAATCTTGTCTTCTGCGTTTCCAACCTCACGCCCAGCCCGCCACCCTGGGTGTCCTGCGCACCAAGAACTTCCTCTGCACAAATGCACCCCTCTTTCTAAGCCTTCGTCTATTTGCCTGGCAGTTCGCTCACCCTGGAGTGCTCATCTCTCTGCTCTGCTTCAGAGTCCAACCTCCTTCCTTCAAGGCTTTGAGGCTTTGAGGCTTCTTCCTCTAGTTCCCCCAGCCAGAGCTGCTCTGCCCTCTGCACACACCCTGCCAATGCCTTATTGTGTCTTGCTATCTGTTGTTTACGTGGGTGTCTCACCCACTAAGTCGGCTGGTGTCTGCTGCTGCTGCTTCTTTTTTTAATTGATGTCTCACTCTGTTGCTGAGACTGAAGTTCAGTGGCATGATCACAGCTCACTGCAGCCTCGAGCTCCTAGGCTCAGGCTATCCTTCTGCCTCAGCCTCCTGAGTAGCTGGAACTACAGGCACGCGCCACCATGCCGGCTAATTTTTAATTTTTTTTGTAGAAATGTGTTGCCCAGACTGGTCTCAAACTCCTGGGTTCAAGAAATCCTCCTTCCTCGGCCTCCCAAAGTGCTGGGATGACAGGCATGAGCCACTGGGTCTTCTTTAATGGCCAGCCCCTGTCCCCTTTTCCCTTCGTGTCCTCAAGGCCTGAGGCACCCCTGGCACGATGGAAGTCCCCAGTGCACTTCTGCTGAATGACTTAACAAAGCCACCTCTCAATTCCCCGGATGTGGCCGCGCCCCTTGGACTTGAGAAAGATGCCCTCTACCTCCTGCCCTGCCCCTGTAGTATCAAGCCCCCAAGGGTGCAGCTTCACTCACCTGAGAGGCTGAGAAAGAGCAGAGCTGGGGGCCGCCACATGACCCCACAATCCCAGCTCCCCTGACCTGTAGCCGGCAGCAAATGCAGATCCTAGCTGGACTCTCGAAAGCTCTGCCTAAGCCCAGGCGTGCACCTTCTGCTTATCCAGATGGTCTTTGAATCTCCTATGCGTTCACTTCCTTTTATAGAGTGGGTATTTCCTGCTTTCAATTATTCAGCAAAAGTGGTGTCATTTTTTGGCAGGGCTGAGTCACAGGGCTCGAGCGTCCTCACTAGGTAGGAAAGAGAAGGCAGGGGACTGTGCGGGGTCAGAAAGGGCAGCAGGAGATGTATCTGCAGAAGGGTTGGTGGGCGCCTCTGGCCCATCAGGCCTTGGGTCCAAAGGGTGCAGCCCTCTAGGTATCAACTCCAGAAAAGTTTTGCATTTCAGTGATGAGTCCCAGCAGCATGGAACCCCCAACTCAAGTATCAGATGGGCCATGCTCAGTATACCTGGAGGCGCATTTGTTCAGGGGTCATAGCCAAGTGCATAAAAGTGCAGGCTGTGGGGTCAGACAGACCTAGGTTCTAACCCCACTAGCACCGCTCACAAGCTGTGTGACTATGGACAACTCACATAACCTCTCCAACCCTGCTTTTGTATCTATAAATTGGGCTCATAATGATTGTTGTAAGAATCAAATGAGAAAACATATGTGAAGTTCTGAAGACAGGGTACTAGAGTAGATTGAGCACTCTTTGCTAGTACCCTGTGCACAATTTTAGCTACTAGATAAGAGAGCAGAATAAAATAAGCCCAGGGCAGCTGGGCTCGGTGGCTCAGCCTGTAATCCCACGCCTTTGGGAGGCTGAGGTGAGTGGATTGCCTGAGCCCGCGGGTTCGAGACCCGCCTGGGCAGTGAGACCTCATCTCTACAATAAATCGAAAAATCAGCCAGGCGTGGTAGCACGCGTCTGTAATTCCGGCTGCTCGGAAGGCTGAGGCGGAAGGATCACTGGAGCCCAGCAGGTTGAGGCTGTGGTGGCCGGGAGCGGCCACTGCACTCCAGTCTGGGCGACAGAGTGAGACTCCAACTCAAAAAAATAAAAAATAAAAATAAGCCCAGGGCAAGGGGCTGAGGGGAGGCTGGTAGACTCAGTTTTCTCACTAGTAATACAATTCTAACCTTCACCGGACATAATTTAATTAGGCTCTTTATTTATCTTCCAACAGCTAAAGCTCTTGCAGAGTTTTTTTGGGAAGTGGGTGAGGGTATTGCTTTCCAGATCTCCAGAGCCAGCAAGAGAGGGAAGAGCTTTCCCCAGAAGTCCTGTGGCTGTGGTGATTCAGGCTGCATGCAGAAAGACTGAGAGAAGGAAGTCCTGCCCTGGGGAGGGTTTGGGGTACCTGGAAAGTCGGGAGATAGTAAACGGGTCTGGGACGTGGGCCTCACCCAGGTCATCTCAGACAAGTTCATGCAGGTCGTTGTCCACCATCTTAATTTTTCTGGAAACCTACAGCAAGTTTGTTTTAGTATCAAAAATTAATGTACTCTCTCACATTAAAAGAATAAAGAAGAAAAAACACGTAATCATGTAGAGGCACAAAAAAGCACTGCATAAAATCCATTATTTTTTATGATAAATTAGGAATCGAAGAGTATCTATAAGCAACCAATTACAACCAGTGACAAATCACTAAAAGTCTTCCCTTTAAAATCAGGAAGAGGCCAGGTGTGGTGGCTCAGCCTGTAATCTCAGCACTTTGGGAGGCCAAGGCAAGAGGATTGCCTGAACCCAGGGGTTTGAGACCAGCCTGGGCAACTTGGTGAGCCCTTGTGTCTACAAAAAAATCACACAAAAAAACTAGCCAGGGATGCGTCTGTAGTTCTAGCTACTTGGAAGACTGAGGTGGAAGGATCGCCTAAGCCCAGTAGGTCGAGGCTATGATGGCTGTGAGCATGCCACTGCACTCCAGCGTGGACAACAACTCAAAAAATAAAATAAAATAAAATAGTAAAATAAAATCAGAACGAGAATGAGTTTGCTCAGAATCACTACTTTGATTCAACACTTTGATTTGCCTACACAATGCAGCAGAAACAAAAGACATGAATTAGAAAGAAAAAAAACAAAGTTTGAAATTATTATCAATGAGTTGATTGTCTACATCTAAAACTGAAAAGAATTACTAAGATTTTAGCATTAATAAATATATACACATATATATTTAAAACCACTTGTTTATCTATATACATGTGATGGATAACTTGAAAATGCAATAAAGAGATAGAATTAAAACAAGAATGAAAATATGAGGTATCCAGAGTTAAACTGAACAAATATGTGAACAAGTTTCAAAAAGAAAACACTGCAACATTAAAAGACAATGTAAAAAACTAATTGAAATTACATGCCATATTCATGGATAGGGACATTATTATAAAGATAAATTTGATATGCTTACATTCAAAGACTCAACAGAGTTTTTTCTTTTTCTTTTTTGGAAATTTGACTGGCTAATTCTAGAATTTATATAGACGAGAAAATAGCCAATATTTGCAAAGACATTCCTGATATCAAATAGCAGTGTATAGTGACATGCCCTACTACATATCAATATTTTAAAATAAAGCTGTAGTAATTAAAACAAATGTTGTATTGGTCTAGAGATAAGCAAATGGGAAAATTGAACAGAATAGAGAAGTCAGAAAAAGATCCAAGCATACACAGAAATCAGTATATGCCAGGAGTTGTACTGCAGATCAGTGGGGAAATGTGGATAATGCTTATCCAAGTGGAAGAAGGGAAAATGTATTATTACCTCAGCCTAGGCATAAAAATAAATTAAAGGTAGGTCAAGGACTTACTTGTGAAAGGGAAAATTTTACAACTTTTAGAAGAAAATATAGGAGATAATTTTTTAAAATTTGAGAGTATCCATCATTTCTTAAACAAGGTGTGAAAGATGTAAATTATAAAGGAAAACAGTGAATAGTTTGCAACATCAAAGTGAAAGCCTGTTTCTCAAAAGATACCATAAAGACAACAAACTTAGGAAAAGGTTGTTGGAACACACATAACTAACAAGAAATTTGCAAATGATTTCTACAAACCAATGAGAAAAACACAGACAAGCAACAGAAAGTAGATGAAAGATTAAAAGAGGCATTTCACCACAGAGAAAATGCAAATGACCAATAAATACAGAAAAAGGGGTTTCATATCACTGGCAGTCAGAAAAATTCAAATTAAAACCATGAGATTCTATTTCATATCCACAAACTTGGAGAAATTTAGAAAGTCTGGTAAGATCCAGAGCAGTGGTAGAAGTAGGAATTGGTGTTGTTACTTTGGAAAACAATTCCCCAGCAGTTGATTATACGTATGCCGTAAAAACTAGCAATTTCTCTCCTAGGACTCTAGTCTAGGAGAAACTTTCAGACAGATACAATAGGATGCAGGGTCAAAAATGTTCATAACAATGTTGCATGTAATAGCAGCATTAAAACGAGGAAAAGAAGGAGGAAGTAGAAGAGAAAAAGGGGGAGGCAGAGGAAGAGCAGGAGGAAGAGGAGAAGGAAGAGGAGAAAGAAGGAAACGAGCACAAAAAAAGAAGAAAGAGAGAAATAAGACAATCTAAATGCTCATCTGGACCCGGTGTGGTGGCCCACACTTGTAATCCCAGCACTTTGGGAAGCTGAGGTAGAAGGATCCCTTGGGCCAGGAGTTCAAGACTAGCCTAGGCAACGTAGTGAGACCTCGTCTCAACAAATAAATTTTAAAAAAAATTGCCAGGCATGGTGGCGCACACCTGTAGTCCCAGGTACTCTAGAGGCCAAGTTGGAAGGATCTCTTGAGCCCACGAGGTCAAGGTGAGCCATGATCTTGCTACTAAACTCTAACCTGGGCAACACATTGACACAATGAGAACTTGCCTCAAAAAAAAAGTTCACCCGCAGAAAAAGGGACATGTGGATTGTAGTATAGTCACACGGAAGAATGTAAAGCAATACAAATAAATGGCACATTAATGCATCAATGCATCAACATAGATGAATCTCAAAAATAAAACGTTGTATGATAAAATCACACGACTTACAAATAAAAAATGCATCATACTATTTCTTTAAAGTTCAAAAACGAACAAAGCTGAACAATATACCCTTTGGAAATCCATATACATATAAATGCCAAATCCCTTAAAGCAAGAAGATGAACCTAAGATCCAGGATGCAGTTCTCTCAGAGGAGGGTAGAAAAGACACACATAAGATAAGAAAGGAGTTGGGGCTTTATAAGTATTCATGATGTTCTATTACTTAAGCCGGGCGGTGGGCACACAAGTGTTGGAAAGCGTTCTTGGTCTAAAGTGTATACATTCTTGCCGAGCTCGGTGGCTCAGCCTGTCATCCCAGCGCTTTGGGAGGCTGAGGTGAGTGGATCGCCTGAGCCTGCGGGTTCGACACCCGCCTGGGCAACTTGGCGAGACCTCATCCCTACAATAAATCAAAAATTAGCCAGGCGTGGTAGCGCACACCTGTAGTTCCAGCTACTTGGAAGGTTGAGGCGGAAGGATTGCCGGAGCCCAGCGGGTCGAGGCTGCGGTGGCCGGGAGCAGCCACTGTACTCCAGTCTGAGTGACAGAGTGAGACTCCAACTCAAAAATAAAAAAATTAAAAAAAATAAAGTGTATATATTCTTGTGTGTGCCGATACATTGCAAGAAAAAAGTCTCAACAAAGTTTAACAGAGTGCTCTGATAGGAACTTGGATTTATTGATCAGAAGACCATTCCCAAACTCAAGAAGAGCATGTTCCTGGACAGGACATCGACGAGCATTGGGCTACGGTTTCCCAGGATCCAGCTGACTATGCCTCCCCACAAGACTTCTCTGAGGACCTGTTCACCCAGAGAACAGCACCCAGCAGGCTCAGAAGCAGGGGCAGCTTCAGGAGGACCGGAAGCAGAAAGTGGACACTGACGAGCAGGTGGTGACCGTGAGTCATCTCCGAAGGTTGCGGTGGGGGCACCTTGCTTCTGTCCTTTGTGTCCAGGTCCCATGACCACAACAATCCACAAAAAACAAGACCTGGAAGAGCAGTCCAGCATGTAAGAATTGTCATCTTTTTTTTTTTTTGAGTTGGAGTGTCACTCCGTCACCCCAGCTGGAGTGCAGTGGCACACTCACGGCCACCCCAGCGCCAACCTGCTGGGCTCCGGCGATCCTTCCGCCTCAGCCTTCCGAGTAGCTGGAACTACAGGTGTGTGCTACCACGCCCGTTTAATTTTTGATTTATTGTAGAGATAAGATCTCACCAAGTTGCCCAGGCTGGTCTCGAACTCGCAGGCTCAGGCAATCCACTCACCTCGGCCTCCCAAAGTGCTGGGATGACAGGCTGAACCACCGAGCCCAGCTAAGACCTAGTATTAACCTGCCTTTTTGGTCCCCATTGGGAGTTATGGTAGACATTGCCAAGTGCAATGACTTTGAGAGCTCTTCTACTTTTTAATTTATTTTTATTTATTTATTTATTTTTAAGTTGGAGTCTCACTCCGCCGCCCAGGCTGGAGTGCAGTGGCACACTCACGGATACCCCAGCGTCGATCTGCTAGGCTCAGGCGATCCTTCCGCCTCAGCCTTCCAAGTAGCCTGAACTACAGATGCATGTTGCCACTCCAGGCTACTTTTAAAAATTTATTTATTGTAGAGATGAGGTCTCACCAAGTTGCCCAGACTGGTCTCGAATCCACAGGCTCAGGTAATCTACTTGCCTCGGCCTACCAAAGTGCTAGGATTATAGGCTGAGCCCAGCCTATCAAGAGGGGTCTTGAACTCAGGGTAGTAAACTTAGGCAGATCAGGGTCATAAGAATGATGTGAGGGGACGACCAGGGATCCATTGGAACTTGAATCCACAAGAATTTCACCTTATAGGGGAGCATCCTTTTGAGAGACAGAATCAATAATGTATTTGCTTAATGCCTGTCCCTCACCAGACAGCATTTTCCCACAAGGGCAGGTGCCTTGCCATGTCTTATTTCACAGAGTAATCTGCACCTGCCCTGCACCTGCATAGCATCAGCCTGTAGAATTCATGTTTAATGGTTGGGCTTGGTGGCTCAGCCTGTAATTCCAGCACTGTGGGAGACTGAGGCATGGGGATTGTCCGAGCCCACAGGTATGAGACCAGCCCCGGCAACTTGGCAAGACCTCGTCTCTGCAGTAAACAAAAAATGAGCGGAGGGTGATAGCGCATGCCTGTCGTTCTGGCTACTGGAAGGCTGAGGCGGAAGGTTGCCGGAGCCCAGCAGATCGATGATGGGGTGGCTGTGAGTGTGCCACTACACTCCAGCCTGGGCGACGGAGTGAGACGTCAACTCGAAAAAACCCCAACAGGTTTATTGAAGGGATGAATAAATGACCCAGCTCAGGTCTCAACTCCTCAGAGGACCTGGGTTCATCAGACAGGATGACCCTTGTGACCAGGGCAGGGAGGGAGGCATGAAGAGAGTGCCAGGACCACAGGACCCCAGAGCATCCACTCCTCTCCTGGCCTGTCTGGGTCCTGAAGGCTCCTCTGCAGGACCTTGTCCTTGCCTGTCCCTCTGCCTGGATGGCTCTTCCTCCAGGCCCCTGGATGCCTGACCCCAACCCTGCAGGTCTTCACTCTCAAGTCCTTTATTCGGTCCGGCCTCCCCTGATCATTGTGAGGGAGAAAGTGACTCCCCTCCACACTCCTCAGACCCAAGTGAGGAAACTTCCTCCTAGTCTTTTTTTTTTTTTTTTTGAGTTGGAGTCTCACTCTGTCGCCCAGACTGGAGTGCAGTGGCCGCTCCCGGCCACCGCAGCCTCGACCTGCGCGGGGGAGGCGATCCCTCAAGGCTCACCCGGACAGGAAGGAATGGTGACCAGAAGAGGCAGGGTGACCAGAGAAGTACGGAACCAGGACCCGGGCATGGCAGTTTTGGAGTGAGCCTGCAAGTGAGAACAGGATTGGGCAATGTCAAGGAGGCACACAATGAAAGCATTCTCATGCTTAGATTTCTTGGTTTGGTTCTTACGAAACAGAGCAGGGTCCTCTGAAGGAAGACTTGTTTGCGGAACAGGGAAGAGCATTTGGGGCCACGACAGTCTGAGAGCCCATTTTTACCGACCTGTCCTCTGTCCTGAGGGGGCAATCTAGGCTGTGAGACTGGTGTCCCCAAGGACCATCCGTGACAGGGTGGCGTCCACTCAGAGTCCGGGGTCTTTGGGCGTGGGGAGCTAATTTCCTAGAGGACCGTCCCTGTAGGAAGGACTGAGTCAGGTCCAGGTGAGACATCCCACTGTCAGGACAGGAAGGCAGCAAGGATCCCCAAACTTGGGACCTGTCCCACGGTCCACACCCTGGAAAGGTTCAGGCCTGAGACTGTCATGGCGGGGCACACAGAGGGTCTCAACCACAGGTGCCAGCTGTGCTTTTGTGCCTACGCTCCACACACAAAGATGCATCACATGAGAGTACACACACCAGAACACACAAAGAGGCACCACACACGTGTGCACACACACTGTGTCCTGGCCTGATCACCAGTCTTACATACTCCTAACCTCTTTTTCCTTTAGGTTCAGAGTGACCAGCCTAAGACTCAGGTAGCCCAGAGGAGGGGCTCACCTGGGAGCACGGACACCTCACCTGGAACAGATCTAGAAGTTCTGGTTCCACAAAATCTTGATCCCACACCAGTATGAGCCTGTGTCCTCCTCTGTGGGTTCCTCACGAACACTGTGAAGATGAGCAGTGTAGGATGGTCCCTGATGGCCATCATCCCCAGGGCTTCTCCAGGTGGGCACTTTTTTTTTTCACATGGAAAAATCTCCTTTTGGCACCAGATTTGGAGTGCAGTGGCCGCTCCCTGCCACCGCAGCCTCGACCTGCTGGGCTCCGGCGATCCTTCCACCTCAGCCTTCCAAGTAGCTGGAACTAAAGGCGCACACCACCATGCCTGGCTCAATATTTTTTTTTTGATTTATTGTAGAGCTGAGGTCTTGTCAAGTTGCCCAGGCAGGTCTCGAACCCACAGGCTCAGGCAATCCACTCACCTCAGCCTCCCAAAATGCTGGGATTACAGGCTGAGCCACCGAGCCCAGCCCGGTGGGCGCTTTCAGATGTGAGAATTACCCTGCTCACCCGGGGGAATAAAAGCAGCGGGGGAAGGGCAGGTCCCTCAAGGCTCCATCCGGACAGGAAGGAATTGGGTGACCCAGAGAGAGGCAGGGTGACCCAGAGGAAGTACGGAACCAGGACCCGGGCATGGCAGTGTTTGGAGTGAGCCTGCAAGTGAGAACAGGGACTTGGGGCAATGTCAAGGAGGCACACAATGAAAGCATTCTCATGCTTAGATTTCTTTGGTTTGGTTCTTACGAAACAAGAGCAGGGTCCTCTGAAGGAAGACTTGTTTGCGGAACAGGGAAGAGCATTTGGGGGCCACGACAGTCTGAGAGCCCATTTTTACCGACCTGTTCCTCTGCCTGAGGGGGCAATCTAGGCTGTGAGACTGGTGTCCCAAGGACCATCCGTGACAGGGTGGCGTCCACTCAGAGTCCGGGGTCTTTGGGCGTGGGGAGCTAATTTCCTAGAGGACCTGTCCCCTGTAGGAAGGACTGAGTCAGGTCCAGGTGAGACATCCCACTGTCAGGACAGGAAGGCAGCAAGGATCCCCAAACTTGGGACCTGTCCCACGGTCCACACCCTGGAAAGGTTCAGGCCTGAGACTGTCATGGCGGGGCACACAGAGGGGTCTCAAACCACAGGTGCCAGCGTGCTTTTGTGCCTACGCCTCCACACACAAAGATGCATCACATGAGAGTACACACACCAGAACACACAAAGAGGCACCACACACGTGTGCACACACACTGTGTCCTGGCACTGATCACCAGTCTTACATACTCCTAACCTCTTTTTCCTTTAGGTTCAGAGTGACCAGCCTAAGACTCAGGTAGCCCCAGAGGAGGGGCTCACCTGGGAGCACGGACACCTCAACCTGGAACAGATCTAGAAGTTCTGGTTCCACAAAATCTTGATCCCACACCAGTATGAGCCTGTGTCCTCCTCTGTGAGGTTCCTCACGAACACTGTGAAGATGAGCAGTGTAGGATGGTCCCTGATGGACACGCAGTCATGCCCCTCTTCCCTCTTTGGCTCTTTGGTCTCCACAATTTCGTCACATGGCACAAAATGCCCCTTTCTGCACCAGTATTTGTTGGAAGTCCCTTCTCCTTATACCAACACTGCACGCTCAGCGATCCTCTCATGGTGCCCATCACGGTGCTGGGGCCGCTCAGGAAAAAACATTCTGGAAAACACAAGCCCCGATCCGAGTTCCTCTGCAGATGAGTCTAGGTCAGGGGTGCCCTAGTCCTCAAGGGCACCCTTGAGGGTCAAGTCCTCAAGGACCCTCAGGTGTGGAGGAGGTAGCCGAAGGCAAAGGGGCCTTGTCATCCAGGGGTGGGGACTAGGGGGCGTAGCTAATGAAGAGGAGGAATCATGGAGACCGAAGGACCCAGGATGGGATAATACCGTGTGGGTGCGGGCACGTGTGTGCGTGCGTGGCTGCGTGTGTGATGGGCCAATATAGCATTTCAGATTGGGTGACGGTGGCAATGACCATCACAAGCACCCTCTTACCTGAGATTCCCTCTGTTGTGGCTGCAGTGGGACACCCCTCACCTGCGCTGTGCAATGAAGCCTGGCAGTCACCTGGTGCGAAAGCTCCTGATGCTCCCGGGTGTCCCTCTGCCTTCCCTCTCCATGTCCCCACTTCCCTCTCTTGGCCCCTCCTCACTCACTTGCACCCCCCTGCCCCTCTCCCTAGGACAGAGGTCCCTGTGTCCATGGCCTCCCACTCACCTGGGACAAGTGGGAGGGACAAAGCTGAGGGAAGCCAGGTGGCCCAGGCTCTGGAGGTCATTACTCCAGCATAGAGACACCTGCAGCTGGGTCAGGGCTCAGGAGGGGACAAGGTGGGGCCTCCGCCCGAGGGACTGAGCTCTATTTCTGCTTCTTTTCTTGTCTGCTTCCTTGTTCAGCTCGGAGTCAGGTCTTAGGCTAGAGATGGTCAGGGTGCAAGAAGCTCAGGAAGAGAATGCGCCTGGGTGGGTGTAGATAGTCCTGGGTCTCGGTGTCTTTGACCACTCTCATACCCAACATCTGGTCAAGCCCAGAGTCCCTATTTTTGAAATGCAGCCCCTCCCCATAGCTCATAGCTGCTGGTCTCACTGTCTCCCATACCCCACCAAAAGAGCAAGGCTGTGACGGATCCCTTTATGGGGGCCACCGTCCCCTCTGTGTTATGTCACTTCCTTTTGCCAGGGTGGACAGTCCTAAGGAGACCAGATCTGTTCATTTTCTCTCGCCTTAGACATGACCACAGATGGGTTATTTCCTTCTAACCTTCCACTCAGGCTCTCAGGGAGAGCTCGGCTTACTTAGACCCCTGGCTTTTCTTCTCACCACTAGTCACGCTGGCTCCGGGACCCGAGACATCATCCACGTTATTCCATGTTGGTGCTGAGTCCTCCGTGCAGATACAAATCCTGCAGGCTGTGGCTTTGTCTTCTTGTGGCCCCTGGCCCCAGACCTAGGCATGGAGCCGCGGCATCCACATCGGGTAGATATGTCACTCTGACCACTCTTGGGTTGAGAGTTTCAGTTGTCCAGTACTGGTTGGCATTTCTGCTCAGATTGGGTAGAAGACAAGACAACGTGACCCACAGAAGCATCTTCAACCCTTTTTTGCCTGTACTGATGACTGAAAGCCTCCTTTGGAAGGACAGTTGCCCTTGATGTTCCCTTGGCTTTCCTGCAGTTACCCACCAGCTTCTTCCATGATTTTCTGATTGTTATTTAAGTCTCAGCCTATCGAAGGGGCTAAGTAAGCATCAACCCAACCCCAGCACCAATGATCCCCCCTTGTACTCTATTTGCCTATAGACTGTCTTCCACTGTGACCTTGATGCTTCCTTCTGACATATACATGAAAGTGTGTACTTGGTAAAGGTTTCTGTCTGACCAATGAGATATGAGTTGCTAGAGAGCAGAGGTCTTTGTCTGTTTATTCATTGCTGGAATCCAGTGTCACTTCATTGCTACGAACATACTAAGCTCCTGTGAAATATATGCCTTAGAATAAATGGATGAGGAGACCTGGGGCTCAAACATCTTGACCTGGAGAAAGTGTCCAAACAGTGTGAGTGTCAAAAATCTCTGGGGTTGGCAAGTCCATCATGCTGCCCCTGGAACTCAAACTGATGGCAGCCTGAAAAAGACGTCCTTATCCGTATAAGCAGAGGAAGTCTAGCTCTAGTAAGCAGGACGCCGACTCCACTTACCCAAACAGGTGTCAGGGGCCTTTAGTTGGATCCCACACTGAATCCAGTTTCACAGACGATGCCTGTTACCTCGCATGAATGGGACATTAGAGTCTCCTATAGAGGAGGAAGGCAAAATTGTACTGTTCATCTTCTACTGACCTTCCTCACAGGGACCTTAAGACCCTAACTGGGATGACTCTGTGTGAAGAAGGGAAGACTCAGACTTTGTGGGAATCCCGGTCCCTGTTATGAAGACACACAATCACAAGAGGCCTGGTATGGTATTTGGTCCATTGGTATAAGCAGAACATATGGAGAACAGGGCACGATGGACTTTTCACAGTGGTCTGATTCAGGAGGCCTGGGGAGTCCTTGAACCTCTGTTTTATTTCCTGACTTCAGAACTCATCACGGGAACAGATGTGTCAGCAAATAGAAGAATCCACATATTGACTCCTGAACCCGTGGCAGTTAAGGACAAGGGAAGTCAGGATCCGCCTCTACCTGTGAAAACAGGACGCAGAAGAAAGCCACATTCCTGGTGCACTTGAGGACTCCAGGGAGAGCAAGGGATTCCGAGGTCCTGGTGATGGCTCGAGGCGTAGCTGGCAAGGGGTGTACAGGGATGTCTAGACACACCCCGGGGAGTCTGTGTTCTTTAGCTTCACTTTGCTCTACAAGGATCAAACAGTAGGAAAACTTGAAAAGAAGTTTACAAAGAGAGTATTCCAGTAGATATGTGCAGAGTAACCAAGGATTTATTGGTCAGAGGGGCATTCCAATCCACCAGAGAGACTGTGTCCAAGGACAGGGCCTTGATGGACAACGGATGTTACTGGTTCTCATAATCGAACTGACTCCACCTCCCCTCAGAGCCTCTCTGAGGCCTGTTCACCCAGAGGACAGCCCCCGGCAGGGGCAGCTTCAGGAAGACCAGTAGCAGGAAGTGGGCGCTGCTGAGAAGGAAACTGTGGGGACAGAGAGAAAGTGAGTCCTGTCTCTAGGGGGAGATCCTGGCGCCTTGAGCGTTACGCTGTTCCTTGTGCATAAATTCTTTGGCCACAAAAATCCACAGAAGGACCACCCTGGACAGTACAACCCTTTGTAAGGACCATTGCCTCCTGACCATCAGCCTAAGAATTGCCCTTGAACTTGGTGATATGGACATGGGAAATACAGGATGTGAGGTGAGACCAGGGATCCAGGCAGGACTTCCCCTCAGAAGGATCTCCACCTCAGGCCTCCACATGTGGTCATCCCCCCTGCGGGGACAGGAAAGACCAATGACGTTATTTGTTTGATGTCTGCTTGCCGGTAGACACCATCTTCCATGAGGGCAGGGACCTTTGATTTATTCAAAGTGAGTAAATGGTGCTTGCCCCATATCTCCAAAGCTCTGCCCTAAAAATTCATGGCTGTTGAAGGAATGATTGGGTGGCCCAGCTTGGGTGTCAACTTCTCAGAGGCCTGAGTTCGCCAAACAGGATGACCCCTGTGACCAGGGCTGGGAGGGAGGCAAATGAAAGAGTGCTGGGGTTACCGGACCCCAGAGCATCAGCTCCTGCCCTGCCCTGCATAGGTCGTGAAGACTCTCTTACAGCATATTTGTCCTCACTTGTCCCTCTGCCCGGACAACTCTTCCTCTGGGCCCCTGGTTACCTTGACCCCAGCCCTGCAGGTCTCCACTCTCATGTCCTCTATTCAGCGAGGCCTCCACTGGTCATTGTGAGGAAGACAGGGACCCCAACACCTACCCAGAAGCTCTCCAAGCCCAAGTGACCAATATTTCTTCCTAATACTTGTCACAATTTGCAGTTGTTATAGATGATCCCATGTGCTGATTTGTTCGTTGTGTGATTCCACCCAGGATACTCAACTTCCATCAGAGCCACTTGGTGGCTGTGTGGTTCCCTGCTGTGACCCAACCCTGAGAAGGGGCTTGGCTTTCAGTAGGACCATCACATTAGGTACGAAGGGGTAGATAAAGAGACTGGAAGAAAGGAGACACAACCTCCACCTCCCAGGCAATCCACTTACCTCAGCCTCCCAAACTCCTGGTCACAGGCCCCCTTAACCGAAGGTTTGGGCTTAGTTCCTCCCTGTCCTCCCATGTTGGGCCAGGTACAGGCTGTCAGGGATGTGGGGAGTCCCAGGATGCCTGTGGTTCTCTGGAGGCTGGAGGCTGTGGTCGGGACTGTGAGTGAAGCACTGGTCACTTCGGGTGACCTTCCCTGGGTCTCCCACTCATCTTTGCCAGTAAAACTCCGACTCCCATAAACAAGGTCACTCAGGCTGTGGTGGGTGGATGCCCTGGATCCAACTTGGCCTGTGTCTACACCCCGGACCCTCTCTCTATGTGCTCCTCCCCAGGGATTTCATAGCCAGGTGGGCACTTTCTTTTTTTTTTTTTTTTTTTGAGTTGGAGTCTCACTCGGTCGCCCAGACTGGAGTGCAGTGGCCGCTTCCGGCCACCGCAGCCTCGACTTGCTGGACTCCGGCGATCCTTCCACCTCAGCCTTCCGAGTAGCCGGAATTACAGGCATGTGCTACCACACCCGGCTGATTTTTTGATTTATTGTAGAGATGAGATCTCGCTGCCCAGGTGGGTCTCGAACCCGCGGGCTCAGGCAATCCACTCACCTCAGCCTCCCAAAGGCGCAGGATTACAGACGGGTGTAGGCTGGAATAACACCGTGTGTGTATGGGCATGTGTGCGGGGAGCTAATTTCCTAGAAGACCTGCCACCTATGGGAAGGACCGAGTCAGTTCAGATGGGACACACCCCTGTCGTATAGGAAGGCAGCCAGGATCCTTAGACTGGTCCACAGCCTGGAAAGGTACAGGCCTGAGACTGCCAGGGTGGGGTACACCGAGGGGTCTCAAACCAAAAGGGCCAGTGTGCTTTTGTGCCTGCCGCCACTCACAAAAACGGCACCACACACAAGTGCACACACTGGCATACACAAAGACACACCACATGCAGGTGCGCGCACACACACTGGGTCCCGACACGGATCTCCCAACTTGCATACTCATATCCCACTTATTTCTTCAGCGACAGAGTGACCAGTCCAAGTCTCAGGTGGCCCCGGGGCTGAGCGAAAGAAAGGCTCACCTGGGAACACGGACGCCTCACCTGGAGCAGGAGATCTAGAAGCTCTTGGTTCCATGGAATCTTTTTTTTTTTTTGAGTTGGAGTCTCGCTCTGTCGCCCAGACTGGAGTGCAGGGGCCGCTCCCGGCCACCGCAGCCTCGCCTGCTGGGCTCCGGCGATCCTTCCGCCTCAGCCTTCCAAGTAGCCAGAATTACAGGCATGCGCTACCACGCCCGGCCGATTTTTTGATTTATTGTAGAGATGAGGTCTCGCTGCCCAGGCGGGTCTCGAACCCGCGGGCTCAGGCAATCCACTCACCTCAGCCTCCCAGAGGCGCGGGATGACAGGCTGAGCCACCGAGCCCGGCTGGTTCCATGGAATCTTGATCCCATGCCCGTATGCGCCTGTGCCCTCCTCTGTGAGGTCTCCCATGGTCACTGTGAAGGTGAGCTGTGCCGGGTGGTCCCTGATGGACAGTCGGCCGCGCCTCTCTTCTCTCTCTGGCCCTTTGGGCTCCACAGTCTTCTCACATGGCAGAAGGTGTGCTTTTCTGCACCGGTGTTTGTTGGAAGTCCCGAATTCCTCCTCAAACTGACACTGCATCCTCAGGGATTCCCCCCACGGTGACCATCACAGTGCTGGGACCGCTCAGAGAAAAACAACCTAGAAAACACAAACCCAAGTCCCAGCTTTTCTCCAGACAGCCCGGGTCAGGGTGCTCTAGGGTCAAGTCCTCAAGGACTCTCAGGTGTGGAGAAGGCAACATCGGGCAGAGGGGCCTCGTCACCCGGGAGTGGGATTAGGGTGAGTAGCTAATGGAGAGTGAATGTCATGGAGACAGACGGGCGCAGGCTGGGATAACACCATGTGTGTATGGGCACGTGTGTGTGTGGTTGCATGTGTGATGGACCAAGATGGCATTTTTTATTGGGTGACTGTGGCAATGACTATCACAGGCACCCTCTCAACCAGAGGTTCCTCTTTGTGGTGGATGCCGTGGGGCTCTATTCAGCTGCGCTGTGTCCTGAAGCCTGGCAATCACCTGGTCAGACAGCTGCTGGGCACAGCCTCTCTGCCTCTGCCCTCGCCATGTCCCCACTTCCCTTTCTTGGCCCCTCCTCACCCACCTGAACCCTCCCTTCCCTCCCCCTACACAGAGTTCCCCGCGTCCAGTGCTTCCCACTCACCTGGGACAAGCAGGAAGAGCAGGGCTGAGGGCAGCCACACGGACCAGTCCATGGGAGTCATTTATCCAGCACAGCGTCACCTGCAGCTGCAGTAGGGCCCAGGAGGGGAATTAAGCGGGACCCCCTCTGGAGAGTCTGAACTCCACTTCTGCTTCTCCTCCTCTCGGCTTCCTTGTCCAGCCCTGAGTTGGGTCTGAGGCTGGAGATGGTCAAGGTGCTGCAAGCTCAGGCAAAGAAGCTACCTGGGCGGGTGTAGACAGATCTGAGTCTCGGTGCTTCGGCTCCTCTCAAGCCCAACCTCTGGTCATGTCTAGGGTCACTAGGTCCAAAATGCAGCCCCTCCCCGCCAGCCCACAGCTGCTGGTCTCACTGTATCTCACACCCATCGAGCAGAACCAGACTGGGGCCATTCCTTCTAGGTGGAGCTGCCGATGTGGCGCTTCTTGTTGTCAGGATAGACAGTTCTGTGGTGGAGACCAGATTTGTCCGTTTTTGGTAGCCTTGGGCATGATCACAGATGGGCTATTTCTTTCTAACATTCCACTGAGACACTCAGAGGGAGCTCTGTTTCCTATGACGCCAGGCACTCTCCACGTTGTTCTACATTGGCGCTGAGTACCCAGTGCAGGTACAAATCCTGCAGGCTATGGCTCTGTCCTCTTGCGGCCCTTGCCTTCAAACCTAGATGTGGAGCAGCACCACCCATGTTGGGTGGATGAGCTACTCTCACCACTCTTGGATTAAAAGTTTCAGTTGTCAAATCCTGGTTTGGTACTGGGTCTAAGCAGAAGCTTATGGAAATCAGGGAACAATGGAGTTTTCACTGTGGTCTGACTCAGTGAGCCTGGCATGCCCTTGAACTTCTGGTAGAAGGCAAGAGAATGATGGCTGGAGACCAGGGAACCATCTGACCGACAGAAGCATCTTCTCCTTGTCTTGCTTGCACTGACGTCAAAGGGCTCTGGTGGGAGGACATTTACCCTTTGCTTAGGGCTTTCCTCCAGACACACACCAGCTTCCTCCATGACTTTCTTCGGATTGCTATTTAAGTATCAGCCTGTTGGAGAGTGTGATAGGAGTCAACCCAATCCCAGCACCAGCGATCCCCTCCTTACCCTATTTTCCTCCAGACCCTCTTCCACTGTGACCTCGATGCTTCTTTCTGACATATGCATGCAAGTGTGTACTTGGTAAAGGTTTCTGTCTGTCCAGCAGGATGTGAATTGCTAGAGAGCAGAGGTCTTTGTGTGTTTCTTCATTGCTGGAATCCAATGCCATGTTCATTGCTTGGAATATGCTAAGCTCCTGTGAAATATGTGTCATTAGAATAAATGGGTGAGGAGACCTGGGACTGGACACCTTGTCTGGGAGAAAGTGTCCAAAGAGTTCGAGTGTCAGAAATCCCTGGTGTTGGCAAGTCCACCATGCTGCCGAGGGAACTCAAACTGATGGGCAGACTGAAAACACACATCCTTTATCTGCATAAGCAGGGGACGTCTAGCTCTAGTAAACAAGGCACTGACTCCACTTATCCAAAGAGGTGTCAGGGACCCTCAATTAGTTACCAAATTGAATCTAGTTTCACAGTCTAATGACCTTGGATGCATGAAACTTAAGATCCCTCTGAGGAGGAATGAGGCAGAGCCCTGCTTTGCTGCCAAAATTTCTACTGTTAATCTTCTACTGGCCCTCTCCCACAGGGACCTGAACACAGTAACCAAGGTGTCTCTGCATGAGGAAGGGAAGACTCAGATTTTTGGAGATTTCCGTACCCTATTCTGAAGAAACACCAATCACAAGAGGTCCAGCATGGTACTTGGTCTGAGCAGGAATTTATGGAAATCAGGGAACAATGGAGTTTTTGCTGTGAATCCGTGAGCCTGGTGTGTCCTTCAACCTCTGTGTTATTTCCTGAACTTCAGACCTCATCACTGAATAGACATACTCAGCAAATGGGAGAATCCACGTATTGACTCCCGGACCCGTGTCAATTAAGTTCAAGGGAAGTCATGGATCTTCCTCTACCTGCTAACATAGTGAAGCAAAGGAAGGTCACATTCCTGGAGTGACAGAGGACTCCAGGGAAGCAAAAGCAGGTTCCAAGGTCCTGGTGATGACCCGAGGTATAGCTGGCAGGGAGGGCACAGGGGATATGTAGCCACACCTCTGGGGTGTCCATGTTTATTAACTTTATTTTGGTATATGAGGATCAAACAGGAGAAAAAAATGTCAAGAAGTCTACAAAGAGAGTATTCCAATAGATATGTAGAAAGTAATCAAAGATTTACTGACCACGGGCTCATTTCCATCCACCAGAGGGGCTGTGTTTCAGGACGGGGCCTTGATGAAAACAGATGTCATTGGTTCTCATAATCGGGCAGTCTCTGTCTACTCCCAGAGCTTTTCTGAGTCCTGTTCACCCAGATGACAGCTCCCAGCATGCACAGGAGCAGAGGCACCTTCAGGAAGACCAGGCGCAGAAAGCAGAGCAGGGACCCGAGGGGGCACAGTGACACAGGGTGAGTCCTCTCCCTACAGGGAGACCCTAGGGCCCTTGACGTTATGTTGTGTCTCGTGCCACAACAATCCACAGAAAGACTAACCCCGGACAGTACAACTGTGAAGACCTCGGCCCCCTGTCCATCAGCCTAAGAATTGCCCTTGAACTTGGGAATGCAGACATGGGAAGTGCAAGACTGTGAGCAGGAAGTGAGTCGAGACCAGGGATCCAGGAGGGGCCTGTCCCCAGGAGAAGGATTTCTATGTCAGCCCTCCACATGTGGGGGTTCCTCGTCTGGGGACAGAAATGAACAATGTTGTTATTTGTTTGATATCTGCTCTCTTGTAGACACCGTTTCTCAGGAGGGCAGGGACCATGCTTTATTCAAAGGGAGTAGATGGTGCCCGCCCTGTGCCTCCAAAACTATACCCTAAAAATTCGTGGTTGTTTTGGCTTTTTTTTTTTAGTTGGAGTCTCACTCTGTCTCCTAGGATGGACTGCACACTTGCGGCCACCCTAGTGTCAACCTGCTGGGCTCCGGTGATCCTTCCACCTCAGCCTTCCAAGTAGCTGGAATTATAGGCGCATGCTACCACATCTAGCTAATTTTTTTGATCTATTGTAGAGACAAAGTCTCACCAAGTTGCCCAGGCTGGTCTTGAACCCGCAGGCTCAGGCAGTCTACTCGTCTCAGCCTCCCAAAGTTCTGAGCCACCGAGTTCGGCCTTTGAAGGAATGAGTGAATGACCCAGCTCAAGTGTCAGCTCTTCAGAGGAGAGCTGGGTTCATCAAACAGGATGACACTTGTGACCAGGGTTGGATAGGAGGTAGAAGAGATTGTGTCAAGGCCACTGGACCCCTGGGCGTCTGCTCCTGCCCTGCCCTGGCCTGGTCCTGAAGGCTCCCTTGCAGGACATTTGTCCTAGCTCCCTCCTCTGCTTGCACAGTTCAGCCTCCAGGCCTCTGTGTGCTTGTCTTCACCCTGTAGGTCTCCACTCTCATGTCCTCTACTCAGCAAGGTCTTCCGTGATTACTGAAAGAGAACGACCCCAGCACCCTTCCACACACGCTTCTCACCCCATGCGATAAATATTTTTTCCTAGTACTTGTCGCAGTTTGTTGTTTTTACACATGAACTTGTGTACCGACTTGTTCTTTGTGTGACTCCGCCCAAGAGAACCCCACTTCTATGGTGGCTGTGTGGTTTTCTGCTGTGACCCAATCCTGAGAAAGGGCCTGGCACTCAGTAGGACCATCACATTCGATATGGAGGGGTGGACAAAGAAGGGACCGGAAGAAAGAAGACACCCATCCCTGCCTAAGGTCCTGGTCACAGGCCCCTTACCAAGGGTTTGAGCTGGGATCAGAGCTGCCCTGACTTGTCGTGCTGGGCGAAGTCCGGGCAGGCAGGGAGGTGGGAGGTCCCAGGGTGCCTGTGGTACTCTGGGTGCTGGAGGCTGTGGTCAGGGTTGTGAGTGAAGCACAGGTCAGTTTGGGTGACTTCCCCTGGGTCTCCCACTCACCTTCTCAAGTGTGCTTATAACCGCCACAGATGAGGCCACTCAAACTGTGGTGAGCTGACTCCCTGGGCCCCACCTGGTCCCCTCTTCTGGCTCTCGCCCCAGTGACTTTGTAGCCAGATGGGAACTTTCAGATGTGAAAGTCACCTTGAACACCAGCGGAATGTGAGCGTCCATGGACAAGGTGAGTGTTTCCAGGCTCCACCCAAGGCAGGCAGGGATGGGGTGACCCGGAGAGAGACAGGGTGACTCCTCACAGGGGGACTCACAGGGTCCCAGGCATGGCAGTAACTGGAGTGGGGCTGCAAGTGAGAATAGCCATGGTCTCTGGAGTCCTCCCTCAATAAAAAGACCTGGGTAACCAGCCCCCAAATGTCTGTCAGGCCCACAGTCCTGAAAGACCACTGGACCATTCTCTTCGGGGGAGGGAACAACCATAAAGAATGATCTAGAGCTGGGCTCGGTGGCTCAGCCTGTAATCCCAGCACTTTGGGAAGCCAAGGCGAATGGATTGCCTGAGCCCGCGGGTTCAAGACCTGCCTGGGCAACTTGGTAAGACCTCGTCTCTACAATAAATAAAAAATTAGCTGGGCGTGGTAGCGCGCGCCTGTAGTTCCAGCTACTTGGAAGGCTGAGGCGGAAGGATCGCTGGAGCCCAGCAGGTCCATGCTGGGGTGGCCATGAGTGTGCCACTGCACTCCAGCCTGGGTGACGGAGTGAGACACCAACTCAAAAATAAAAGAACTCTCTAGAGAGCCGACGCTTGGTGGACGCCTGGGAGAGTGTCCTGTGGTTAGGCCAGCTGACACAAGACCTTGCTTCCTCTTACCCAGTGACCTCAGAGGGATTTTAGTTCCTCCGTCTTAGCTAGAAACATACAGGGTGTAAGAGGGACACATCCCATGTGAGAGAAGTGAAAACCAAGAAGAGGAAACTCTGTAGAACTCGGCACAGTTTTGGAGAATATGATGATAAACAAAATAATATACTTAGATCAACTTGACTTGTTTCTTATGAAACAAGAGCAGGGTCCTTTGAAGGAAGAACTGTTTGTAGAACAGGGAAGAGCATTCAGGTCCCTGACAGAGTGAGAGCCCATTTCTATCCACTAGTCTCCCTGCCTGAGGGAGCAATTGAAGGGTTTCTTTGGGTTTCTTTCTGTGGTAAAAGATGCCAGAGTAAGAGGGAGACCGACGAGACAGTGTAGAGAGGCAGGGTGAGGTCTCCCAGGGGCATGGGACACCCCACATAGGGGGTCTGAGTCCCCTTCATGTGCCCCTGGTGTCTGCTGTCCCCAAAACAACAGCTGCGAGGCTGGCATCTCAGGGACTATCCACGACAGGGTGGTATCATCCAGGGACCAGGTCAGGGCAGTCTTTGGGTGTGGGGAGCTATTGCCCTGGAGGTCCTGTCCCCTATGGAAAGGACAGAGTCAGAAACTGGGCCCTTGTCAAGAAAGGAAGGCGCAAAAGAACCTCAGGGCCCGTCCCACTGTCCATGCCTTGGAAAGGTTCAGGCCTGAGACTGTCAGGGTGGGACACACAGAGGGGTCTCAAAAAACAGGTGCCAGTGTGTTTTGTATCTGCCCCCACAGACACAAATGGTACAACACAGAGTACACACACAGGCACATATACACACACTCACACACAAGTGCACCAGCAGCTACCCTACCAGGTGACTGTCAGGCTTCTTCCATAATCCCTGTGGGTCCCCCCCCCCGCTCTCTGGGTCACCCCATCCCTCCCTGGCTGGAGTGGGGCCTGGATTCTCACATCTGGAAGACACAGTGGGACACCTCTCACCTGGGGTGGGGTCTGGGCAGGTGTGAGAAAATGTACATGGACACACATACACACACTCACACAATATGTCGAGTCACTGAACCCCAGTCTTGCACACATCTATTTCACTTTCTTTCTTTATTTATTGTAGAGGTAAGGGCCTGTCAAGTTGCCCAGGCTGGTCTCGAACTCATGGGCTCAGGCAATCCTCTTGTCTCAGCCTCCCAAAGTGCTGGGATTATAGGCATGAGCCAGCACGCCCGTCCCTGAGTGTTTTTAATCATTTTTTTTTTGAGTTGGAGTCTCACTCTGTCACCCAGGCTGGGTGCAGTGGCATACTCACAGCCACAGAGTCTCAATCTGCTGGGCTCAGGAGGTCCTTCCTCCTCAGTGTTCCAAGTAGCTGGAACAATAGGTGCACAACACCACGCCTGGCTAATCTTTGTGATTTATTGTAGAAACAAGGTCTCACTAAGTTACCCAGGCTGAGCTCAGGCAATCCTCTCACCCCGGTCTTCCAAAATGCTGGGATGACAGGCTGAACCCACCACTTTTTTTTCTTTAAGAACAGAGAGACAGGGCAACCCCCTGGGGTCCCCTCCCACTGTGGAAGCTCTTCTGTCCTCTTAATAAATCCTGCTTTCTAAAAATAAAATAAAATAAAAACCAGAGAGACCATCCTGAAACACAGCTGGTCCTGGGGTGAGTGAAAGAGGGCCTTACCTGGGAGCACAGACACCTCAACCCGGAAGAAGGGATGAATCAATCTTCGGTGTCCTATAGTAGTGAACCCACACCAGTATGTACCTGCGTGTCTTCCTCTGTGAGGTTCCTCAAGGTCACTATGAAGGGGAGCTGCACAGAATGGTCTCTGACGAACACTCGGCCATGTCTCTCTTCTCTTTCTGGCTCTCTGGTCTCCACAATCTCATCACATATTACATGCTTTTCTGCACCAGATTTTGTTGAAAGACCCAAGCTTCTTCTCATAGCAACACTGCACACTCAGGGATGCCCCCACAGTGCCTGTCACAGTCCTGGGGCCGCTCAGAGAAAAACAACCTGGAAAACTCAAGCCCAAGTCCCCCCGTTCCTCTCTAGACAGGCCTGGGTCGGGATGCCCTGGGGTCAGGTCCTCAAGGACCCTCAGGTGTGGAGGAAGCAGTGTCAGGCAGATGGGCCTTGTCACACAGGGGTAGGGACGAGGGTGAACAGCTTCCTTCTTGCAGGAGAGGGTATGGGGAGAGGGTGTCATGGAGACTGAAGGACCAATAACACTGTGTGTGTGGCTGCCTATGTGATGGATCGAGACGACATTTCAGATCGGGTGACTGTGGCAATGACCATCACAGGCACCCGGGGCTCCCTCTGTTGTGGACACCCCTCACCTGCACTGTGCACTAGAGCCTGGTGGTCACCTGGTGAGGCAGCCATTGGTGCTCCTGGGTGACCATCTCCCTCCACCCTTTCCATGTTCCCACTGTCTTCTCTTACCCCCTCCCCACCCACCTGCATCTGCCCTGCCCTGCCCTTTGGGACAGAGCCCTAGTGTCCCAGTTTGCCCACTCACCTGGGACAAGCAGGAGGAGCAGAGCTGAAGACAGCCATGTGACCCAGGCCCTGGAGATCATTTCTCCAGCACAGAGTCACCTGCAGCTATGTGCGGACCCAAGGCGGGACACGGTAGGACCTCCTCCAGAGGACCCGGGTTCCACTTCTGCTTCTCTTCCCTCTCTGCCTCCTCATCCAGCCCTGAATCAGCTCTTAGGCTGGAGATGATCAGAGTGCAGGAAACCCAGGGAGAGAAGCTGCCTGGGAGGGTGTAGACAGATCCAGGTCTTGGTGCAGTTGGTTCCTCTCAATCTCAATATCTGGTCTCATTCAGGGTCCCTTGGTTAAGGATGCAGCCCTCTCCCCGCAGACTGCAGCTGCTGGTTTCACTGTCTCACATACACTCCACGATGCTGAGAAAAGCTGGAGCCTTTCCTCTATGGGGGAAGGCCCCACCCTCTGTGAAATGTCACTTCCTGTTTTCAGGATGGACGAAACTTGGGGGGGCAGACCAGATCCACTCAACTTCTTTAACCACAGGGGAGTTGTGTCCCCCAAATTTCATGCAGCATAGGCCCTATGCACCTCTGTTCCTGAGGCCCCTAGCTCTTTCTCTGCCCTTGCAAGTTGGCATTATGTCCCAGACATCTTCGACATGTGCCATCTTTGTGCCGAGTCCCCAACCAGGGTTGAAACCTCTCAGGCTGGACCATTTCTGTTTATGTCCCTCTTTCCCCCAGACCTAGGCTCAGAGCAGTGTCACCCACCCTTTGGGACTCTCACTTTCCACTCTTTGCTCTGTTGCCAAACTCGTCTCCTGTGAGAATCAGGGTAGATAATTAAGGTGAAGAAAGGTCAGAAGCATGAATATACCAAAGAGGGAATTTGGGGGTGATGTCAGGCTGAGGCTGAGACTGAGTCTTCTCCACACCCAAAGCCACACAGAGGATGATTTGATGACTAAGAGGATAAATACTTGCTGAATGAGTGAATGAACAAGGATTGAATATGGCCACAGAGACTGGCCCTGGCCACATGTGGTCCAATGATTCTTTTATTATAGCTTTAATTTTGAGTGTTTCACTTCTGGGAAGAGCTTCAGTGGGCGGTTCTCCTCAGGATCTCTCATTCATGAGGTTCTAGTCAAGATGTTGGCATGGGCTGCAGTCATCTGAAGGCTGGACCAGGGCTGCAGGATCTGCTCCCAAGATGGTGCACTCACCAGCTGCTGGCAGGAGGCCTCATGCATTGCTCAAAAGAGCTCCTTGAGTGTCTTCATGACACGGCAACTAGCTTGTCCCAGAGAGAGTAATCCAAGAAATACTTCTGAAAGTTTGCTTGACTCTCTTTCTTTCTTTTTTGGTATTGCTTATTTACCTTTTTTTCATATAGCAAAGAGTTTATATATATTAATCTCTCCTCTTCCCAACTAGTTACCAACGCTCAGAGAGTAAACAATCGGACCACAAGCATGTACTAGAAGTGATGGTGTCGGAATTTCTCTGGCAATAATGCCCATGGATCTTTCCCCCATCTCACGACACTGAAGGGAAGAGCATGGCCAAGGGATAGTCAAAGGGAGACACGCAGTCATCAGACCCAGGAAACTGAAGGAAGAGGCGGTGTTCGACAGACGTGGCCATGGTCACCCAAATGAGGAACTTGGCAAAGAGTCACCTGAGTCTTTCCCGTCTGCCACTCTCTGTCTGACTTTCTCTCTCCCCCAGTTCATTCTTCTTTTCAGAAAACGCTTCATGAATGGTTGAAAGATCCAACACGTGAGCAGCTCAAAGACAGTGGTGATTTGGGAGGACACACTTGGCTTTAGGTTTGAGTACGTGAGTATGTGATCCTGTGGGAGTTTCCTTCTTCAACTCCCAGGCTTGCACATGAGAACCTGATTCAGGACGATTCACGTGAGCACTCAACACTGGATGACCCGAACCTCACCTGCTGGGCCCTCCTCTCACCTACAGAGGTGCCTCAGACATGCCTGGAGTGGATGAAATGTTTGTGTTTCAAGAGGCTGCTATAGAGAAAATGAGAAGGCAACAAGCTTCACATTAAATAGCACGGGAACCATCCACCAAGGACATGGAGTCTCTCTCTCTCTCTCTCTCTCTCTCCGTGCAAGCAAAAAAAAAAATTAAACAAAGACAAAATTAAAGTCAGATGTTAATGCCTTTCCTTGAGCTGGAATCAGAAATATCTTCTTTATTCCATTCTGGCTCTCAGGGTCCCTCTGAGGTCCAGAGAGGCTTGGGCCACTTCTATTTCTTGAAGCTCTCGGCATCTTTTTTTTTTAATTTTTAATTTTAAATATGTGGGGTACAATTCAGAGTTAGGTATACAAGTGTTCATTAGAAGCTCTCGGCATCTTTAAAAAAAAAATAGAGATCTCAAAATAGGGTTACAGAGCCGGGCTCGGTGGCTCAGCCTGTAATCCCATGTCTTGGGAGGCTGAGGTGAGTGGATTGCCTGAGCCTGAGGGTTCGAGACCCGCCTGGGCAACTTGGCGAGACCTCATCTCTACAATAAATAAAAAATCAGCCGGGCGGGTAGCGCGCGCCTGTAATTCCGGCTACTCGGAAGGCTGAGGCGGAAGGATCGCCGGAGCCCAGCAGGTCGAGGCTGCGGTGGCCGGGAGCGGCCACTGCACTCCAGTCTGGGCGACAGAGTGAGACTCCAACTCAAAAAAAGTCAATAGGTTTACAAAAATTGTGGTATATTTTAAATGTAGGATGCTCACGTTTTTTGATACACAAATAGCGATAAAGTATAATGAACTGGGATATGAAAAAGATGATTATTGAATTAAAATTTTAATTTACTGATAATTTGGTAGGAATGAAAACCACATAGAAATATGTAGGAGAAACACTTCTGCCAAGGCAGCCTAGATTGTTGTCTAGATAATCCAGTTCGGAGAAATGTGAAAGATTAATTTTGAGGCCCGTCCTGGGATGCTAGGCCAGGACCAAACGGTCCTACGGAGCTCTCCCCCAGCACTGCACGACAGACCCAACCACTCCACCCCCTTCCTGCCCTTGGCTCTTGGCCCCTGCCCTCTTGCTCCTCGTTTCTTATCCCCACAGCTGTCTTCTCTCTCGTCTTTCCTGGCACGGATTGTAGTTAGTGCTTCAAAGAGCGGTTTCCCTTGCTGATAAATAATAAGCAGCGTTGAAGACCACCACGAAACCACAGTCCAGCCCAGGTTCACATGTTCAGCAGGGAACACTGGGTCTCTGTACTTCTCCCAGGGAATAGGAAGTTCACCAGGGCAGTGTGTGTGTGCTGCTTCTCAAGAAAGCTGAAGCCAGCTGGGTTTGGTGGCTCAGCCTGTAATCCCAGCACTTTGGGAGCCCGAGGGTTCAAGACCAGCCCGGGCAACTGGGCAAGATCTCGTCTCTACAATAAAATAAAAAAATAGCTGGGCGTGGTAGTGCGCTCCTGTAGTTCTGGCTACTTGGAAGGCTGAGGCAGAAGGATCGCTGGCGCCCAGCAGGTTGATGCTGGGGTAGCTGTGAGTGTGCCACTGCACTCCAGCCTGGGTGACAGAGTGAGATTCCAACTCAAAAAAAAAAAAAAAAAAAGAAAGAAAAGAAAAGAAAGTTGAAGCCCTTGGGCCAGAATCAGATGTATCTTCTTCTTTCCGGCTTGGTTCCACATGCTTCCCTGGGCACTGGTTTTTAGGGGCTTAACTTGCTCCAGCCTGATCTGCCCCTTGGGCTCCTGGCTCCTTGAATGTCCACATCTGGTTGGGTGCAGGGAAGCATGGTGATTCCTAGTCAGATAGCTCAAGCTTATGAGTGAGATGGGGCTGGGAATACAGACCAGGCTGTAGGACTCAGCTTGGAGAGGCTGCCAGGGAACAGGGGGTCTAGTCCTAATCTGTGCCATGGTCAAGACTGGAATATTTGAATCAGGCAGAAGAGATCCAGCAGCAAGCAATCTTGTTACAGTAGAATTATTCATAAGTCTTTAAGAGGCCCTTGGTGACTCCCCATTTCCTAATCAATAGGCATAATGTTTCAGTTAAGCAAGATGAGTAACTTTTAGAGATTTGCTGTGCAACTTTGTACCTATAGTCAACAGTACTGATTGTACACTTAAAATTTTGTGAAGAGGGTAGATCGCCTGTTAAATGTTCTTACCACAATGAAATACGATTTAAAAAATAAGCCCAAATGGAAGCTCTGTAAATCCTCTGTTATCATCTGTCAGTGGCCTGACGAACTGCCACAAGTGTGCTCTGGTGGCTGTTTGTTCTTAACTACGAGGGTTGGAAATAGAAATGCTTTTGTATTTGAGAGTCAGGCTGTGTCAGTGCTTCTTCCAGATACCTCAACACTGGTTGGACTTCAAGGAAATGATCCAGCCCCTCGGAAAGAGGACCTTGGGTTTTCAGGGAGAGAAATGAGAGCCCAGGGCTGGGTTCTTATTTGGGGCAGGATGACATGGGCAGGAGGACAAAAGCCACAGCAGGAGAAATAAAGCAGGTTCTCTCCAGATGAATCCCCAGGGAGGAGGCCTAAGAGTGCAGGGTGCAAGCTGGGCCTGGGGGCTCATGCCTGTAATCCCAGTACTTTGGGAGGCTGAAGCAGGAGGATTACTTGAGTCCAGGGGTTCGAGACCAGCCTGGGCAACTCGGCAGGACTTCGTCTCTATAATAAATCAAATAAATCGATAAATCAGGAATGGTGGTGCACACCTGTAGTTCCAGCTGCTTGGAAGGTGGAGGTGAAAGGATCACCTGAGCCCAGCAGGTGATCCGCACTCCAGTCTGGGCAGCAGAGTGAGACTCAGATTCAAAAAAAAAGAATGTGGAATGCAGAGGTTCAGGGGCATTGGAATAGGATATGAGACTTGGGGCCCACAAATGCCCAGCTAACTAGACTTAGTGAATAGCTTTGTCTGCTTCTTGTATACTTGGAACTTCCCAGGCGGTTGCTGCCCTTCTTAAGAAATAACTGGTTTAGGCCGGGCTCGGTGGCTCAGCCTGTAATCCCAGTACTTTGGGAGACCGAGGTGAGTGGATTGCCTGAGCCCACGGGTTCCAGACCCACCCGGGCAACTTGGTGAGACTTCATCTCTACAATGAATCAAAAATTAGCCGGGCATGGTAGCACGCGCCTGTAGTTCCAGTTGCTTGGAAGGCTGAGGTGGAAGGATTGCCGGAGCCCATCGGGTTGAGGCTGCGGTGGCCGGGAGTGGCCACTGCACTCCAGTCTGGGCGATGGAGTGAGACTCTAACTCAAAAAGAAAAAAAAAAAAAAGAAATAACTAGTTCTGGAGCTAGGACAATACTGAGCTTGCAGGCAATTTTAGGGAACCCACATGTAAAATTGAAAAGACAGAAAGAAGCCGGGCTCGGTGGCTCAGCCTGTTGTCCCACGCCTTTGGGAGGCTGAGGTGAGTGGATTGCCTGAGCCCGCGGGTTCAAGATCTGCCTGGGCAATTTGGTGAGACCTCATCTCTACAATAAATCAAAAAATTAGCCGGGCGTGGTAGTGCGCACCTGTAGTTCCAGCTACTTGGAGGGCTGAGGCGGAAGGATCACCAGAGCCCAGCAGGTCGAGGCTGCGGTGGCCGGGAGCGGCCACTGCACTCCAGACTGGGCAACGGAGTGAGACTCCAACTCAAAAAAAAAAAGAAAAGACAAGACAGAAAGAATAGGATGATTCACCTCCTCTCTTGCTCACTCCACCTGCTACAGTTAATGCTCCTTGGTAAGCGTCTGGACCAGAGTGCCCACCACCGGCAAGCCTTTCAGCTGACATGTCACTTGGACATGGGAGATAGCTCTTGACGAGATAAACTTCATCTCTGCCTGGGCTTCCAGATCTCAGAGGCTTCTTCTTTTCCTCCTCCTCCTCCTTCTTTTTCTTCAGCAGAATGTTTTTGATGTTGAGTGCTAAGGGTGTATTGTTTCAAGCAAATAACAGAGCTGTGAGGAGGGCTTGGTTAGGTTGGTAGGGAGACAAGCTTTTCCTTGGGTAATGGCTTTCCAAACACATGACAAATCCACTTAGACACGAGCTAGAGGACAAGTTAGAGGAGGCAGACTGGAGGGGAGGAGACAGTTGCTGAGGGTAAAATGAAAAGAGTTTTCAAGCTGAAACCGAACACAGTCCAAGCAGTGGCCCTTTACAGCCACATCAACGTCCCTTTCTCAATCTCCCATCCCTAAAGCCCTGGCAACTACGAATCTGTTATCCATTCCTATAATCTTGTCGTTGGGGAAATGTTACATAAGCGGAATAATACAGTATGTAAACTTTTGGAATTGCGTTTTTTTTCCACATAGTATACTATCCTCAAGTTTCATCCAAGTCATTGTGTTTATCAGTAGCTTGTTCCTTTCTATTACTGAGAGATATCCCATGGAATGAATGAAAGGAACGAATTGCAATTTGTTTAAGCGTCCACCCTTTGAAGGGCATCTGGGTTGTTTCCAGTTCAGGACTATCACGAATAAAACTACTATAAAGGTTCATGCACAGGTTTTCGTGTGAACATGTTTTAATTTCTCTGGGATAAATACCCCAAAATGCATTTGTGAGGCCATATGTTTAGTTTTGTAAGAAACCGTCAAACTGTTTTCCAGGGTGTTTGCTCCGTTTTACATTCCCACCAACCACATATGAGGAATCCAGTTTCCCGGCATCTTTGCCAATATTTGGTGTTGTCACTATTTTTTATTTTAGTCCCTCAGATAGGCATATATCCATAAATCTGTGTATATATCCCTCCCAGGGTTAGCTAATTCCTAGAGAAAATAGACCACTTTCCTGCAGGTGCTCTTTTGATATGCAAACCAACCAGTCCCAAGCCCATACATCCACCTGCCTCCTTTCAGCTTCTGCCCTCTAGGACATTTCCCCTGCCCTAAGTCATTCCAGGACCCCGGGTTCCAGACAATTAGGGACCTCCAGTATAACGCATCAGAATTATTCAAACTCTCCATTCCTAGCCCTGCTCAGTTTGCTTATCTTACTTTGCCCATTGCTTCCTGTGAAAACCACAGTACAGGATCCTGCCCTCACTTCCTCTCTCTTCCTCTGCCTCCTCACTGATCCTACTGCTGCCTCATGTGGCCCTGCATGGCATGGTGCACCTCCTGTTTCTAGGGATCTATGGGTAGATCTTCTTTAATGACAGTCATTTCTGTGCCTTTGTGCCTTACCATACCCAGTTAAAACAAATCCCAGGTACATCTTTTAGACATGTCTTCAATTCACGAGTCTGGTTTCTAAAATATTCAGATGGGTCCTATCACATAACAATGAGTCAACTTAAATTTAGCCAGTTGGCCAAGCTCAGTGGCTCAGCCTGTCATCCCAGCACTTTGGAAGGCCGAGGCGAGTGAATTGCCTGAGCTCACAGGTTTTAGCCAGGCATGGTAGCACATGCCTTTAGCTCCAGCTGTTTGGAAGGCTGAGGCGGAAGGATCACCAGAACCCAACAGGTCAACACTGGGTGGCTGTGAGTGTGCCACTGCACTCCAGCCCAAGCGACAGAGTGAGACTCCAACTCAAAAAGACAAAACAAACACACACAAAAAAACTTAGCCAGTTGATATTCCACTGGCAGTTGTTTTTCTTGATGTGTTGTCTTTATGGGAACAGTCTCTGGCACTTGGTGTGCTGATATTGTGGCAGATGCATTCTTTTCCATCCCTATAAAGGAGGAAGATCAGAAGTACTTCACATTTACTTGGGAAGGATAGCAGTACACTTTTATGGTCAACGCAGGGTTATGCCAGCTCTGTCACAATGTAGTCCAAAGGGACTTTGATTAGGCCCTCCTGAGAACATCATGCTGATTTACTGACTGATGATGGAAGAACAGGAAGATGCATGTGCTCTAGGTGCTCTGGTAAGCACGCTGCACCAGAAGGAGGAAGACAAACCCTAAAAAGTTCCAGGGTCTTATTCCATAGGTCCTGTTTTAGGAGTCCATGGTCTGGGGCTCGTTAAACCAAAAGCATAGTGCTTAGTGGGCCTCTTTGAAGTTGGTGCTAGCACATTCCTAAAACCATACCCCCACTTGGGAATACTACTGCTCGACTCATTTATTGGGTGACTTAAGCATCTGCCAGTTTTGAGTAGGGTCCCTCACAACAGAGGCCTCTCCGGGAGATCCAAGAAGAAGTAAACGTGACTCTGCCTCTTGGGCCACATAACCTGGCTGATTCCAAGGGTCTAAAAATCTCAGGGGAGTTCGGGCTCGGTGGCTCAGCCTGAATGCCAGCACTTTAGGAAGCCGAGGTGAGTGGAGACCCACCTGGGCAACTTGGTGAGACCTCGTCTCTACAATAAATAAAAAATTAGCTGGGTGTGGTAGCGTGTGCCTGTAGTTCTGGCTACTTGGAAGGCTGAGGTGGAAGGATCACCGGAGACCAGCAGGTCAAGGCTGTGGTGGCCGGGAGCGTGCCGCTGCATTCCAGTCTGGGCGACAGTGAGACTTTAACCAAAAAAAAAAAAAAAATCTCAGGGAAAGATAAGGATACCAGGTGACATCTCTAGTAAGCCCCAGTGGGAGGACTGTAGTTCAAGCAGACCCTAGGGTTCTGGAGTAAGGGCATGCCATCTCAGCAGAGAACCACCCAACATTTAACAAGAAGCCTTAACATGCTGCTGGGCCCAAGTAAAGTTACCTGACCAGACTTACAACTTGGTGGTTCTGACATTACTCAGCTCCTGATGAGTGGCTCCAGTCACATGTCACTTGATGTCCTCTGCTGCTTCCTCAATCCTCACTCCGATGGTTTTTCTCCACTGACAGAGGAGAATAATCCAATATGACTCATGAACAGATGAGCTTGAAACAGCATGATTTCCTTTGTGCAAAATTTAAACACACACACACACACACACACACACACACACACCTTTGCTCAGAGCACTAAAAATAAGCAAGGGAATGATTACCATGAGAAAAATCAAGATAGTGTTTAACTCTGAAAGTAGAAGAAGGCCAGATATGAGGTCAGGAAGAGGCATGGGGGGACTTCACATGTCTTAATGATGTTTGATTTCTTTTCTTCTTTTTTTTGTTATTTAGTTTTTATTTCTCTGCAATCCAACTAGATGTGGAAGGGAATAAGGAAAATATGGAACCCAAAGAATTGTAGCAAGAGCACAAAGATTATAGGGTACTGCGAGCAAATGGGGTACTCTCCTGAGCTACAGAAGGAATGATCTGGTAGTTTAAGATAAAACAAGTCAAATTTATTAGAGCCGTCCACAGTCAGCAATGGTGATCTTCTTGCTGGTCTTGCCATTCTTGGACCCAAAGCCCTCCATGGCTTGTACAACATTCATGCCCTCTTTCACCTTGCCAAAAACCACATGCCTGCCATCCAACCATTCAGTTTTAGTAGTGCAGATGAAAAACTGAGAACCGTTTGTGTTGGGCCCAGCGTTTGCCATGGACAAGATGCTGGGACCTGTATGCTTCAAGATTAAGTTCTCATCATCAAATTTCTCCCCATAGATGGACTTGCCACCAGTGTCATTATGGCATGTAAAGTCACCACCCTGGCACATAAACCCTGGAATAATTCTGTGAACGCGGGAACCCTTATAACCAAATCCTTTCTCTCCAGTGCTCAGAGCATGAAATTTTCTGCTGTCTTTGGAACTTTGTCTGCAAACAGCTCTAAGGAGACGTGACCCGAGGGCTCGCCGTCAACGATGTCGAAGAACAACGTGGAGTTGACCATGGCTGATGGGAGAAGGCTCAAGGCGGCGGCATCTGCAAAGCCATGATGTTTGGTTTCTTAGGTTAAATGGTGGCTTGCGTGCTTATTTTTAATCCTTGAACTCTATATATACATTATATATGCACTTTTGTGAATGTGATATATTTCATTTAAAAAATTTTAAATGTTTGTATAAAAGTATCTGGCAGTAAGATGGAAAGAGATAGGAGGTTCAGGGTCAGAAGTTCCTTCTGCAGTCTGAGAGGCTGTGTCTCTGGACAGGGAACCAACGGGCCTGAGGAGTTACGGCTTCTCTAGGTCAGGCCGTCCGTGTCCAAGGAGCTCTCTGAGGTCTGCTCACCCAGAGAACGGCACCAAGCATGCTCAGAAACAGGGCCAGCTTCAGGAAGACAAGAAGCAGGACGTGGACGCTGCTGAGCAGAGGCCTGTGAGAGGAACAGAGTGACCAGGGGAGTCCCAGGTTCTGCCTCTGCTCCAGGCCTGAGCCCTCAAAAACCCGCCTCAGCATCAAAACCGGTCGGTACCAGGGTCAGGCAGCCCCCCACCAGGTCTCAGGCTCCTGTCCTTAAGCTTAGGAATCGACCTTGAATGTCAGGACCCAACAGATGCAGGATGGTATGATGGTGAGGAATAGAGAAGAAGAGGGATGTAGGAACCCCGGCAGGATCTGGCTCCCTTAAATAGCTTTCTGAACCCATGCCTTGTTCCCTCCGCCATCAACACTTCCAGGAACTCGGCTCCTTCCGGGAACAGCTTCGAGGATGAAATATTCCCTTACAACCACTCCTCTCAAAGTGCTGACTCATCCTCAAATATGATCACGAGAGCAGCTCTTTTGCTAAACACTCTAAGAACCTCAACCCCAAGCAGTGATCTCGCCCAGCTCAGATTATGGCCAGTCCCCTGGCCATAATGCAGTGCCCCCTTCCCCAAATAGTCTTTGGGCAATCTCTCCACCTTCCACCTACAGGGTTTGACCGCTGCCTTCTCTGGTCCTCTCCAAGATGAGCCCCTGTAATTTGCTGGCACCTGCTGGTGTCCTGCCCTATGTCCCCTTTGCCCACTGGAGCCCTTGGCAGCTGTACACAGCCTTGGATGCACCGAGGACTTCTCAGCTCAAGCACGCCCTCTCCTTGCATCTACAGGACTGTGCATGACTTGCAATGCAGAGAAGAACAGACAACCCTCGGAATTAATGAATGCCCCCAGAAGTGCCTTTTGCCTGGAAGACGCTTGCTCCAATTCCGAGGGATCCTCTGCATGTTCTCTCCTAGGGTGGCTGGCAGGATAGAGTGCCAGTTGCCCCAGCGATAACCCATCTGTTGACACATGTTTCATTGGTCACCCTGCTCCCTGTCTCTCTTTCTCATTCTCTCACTATCCTTCCTGAGATCACTTCTCAATAATTGAATCGTTCCTAAATCCTTGCCTCAGACCCGAGTTTGGGGAAAGCCAAACTGTGACAGTTCCCTTATTATTTGATTCTATTGAGCATCCTGCATTTCCTTGATAGCCCAAATTAGGCCCCACCATCTTCCCACACCCCCTATCACCCTATCCCTTGATACTGCTTTATTTTCTTCCATAGTAATTATCATCTGTTGACATATTTCATCTATTTATCTATCCATCTACTTTTTTTGAGTTGAGATCTTACTCTGTCACATAAGCTGGAGTGGAATGGTATGATCACAGCTTACTGCAGCCTTGACCTCCTGGGCTCAGGCGATCCTTCTGCCTCAGCCTCCTAAGTGGCGAGGATTACAGATGCACACCACCACGCTTGGCTAATTTTTAAATTTTTTGTAGCGATGAGTTTTCGCTATGTTGCCTTATCTGTTCTAAAACTCCTGGGTTTAGGCAATCCTCTTGCCTCAACCTCCCAAAGTGCTGAGGTTACAAGCATGAGCCACCACAACCTGTCTGTCTGTCTGTCTGTCTGTCTATCTCTATCACTATCACTCTCTCTACCATCTGTCAGCTCTATGTATCCATCTATCCATCTCTGCTGTCTATCATATCATATCATGCCATATCTATCATCCATCCATCTGGCCATTGTCTAAATATACCTGTTTACAACCCCCTCAAGAACATGATTTTGCCTGTTTGTTCACTGTTGCATCCTTAGAATCTGTATCAGTTTCTGGCACATAATAGATTATATATAGGGTGAGTGAATAATTGAGGAAGCCCCACCCTAAGAAAGAAGTCACGCAGGTGGTAAGAGACACTGGGCCATGTGCTCCTTACCCTCCACGTTGGCTGGGCCTGGTGTTCATGGGAGATCCTGGTATCCTTATAATGTTCTTGATACTGGTGGCTGTGGTGGAGTTTGTGGGTGAAGAGCAGAGCTCAGTGTCTAGTCCCCAACTTTCCCCAGCGGGGTACCTGGCACTTCATGGCTCTGACTTCATAAAGCAGAGGGCACTCAAGGAAGCGGCTGGACAGATGTTCTGGAACCATCACTTCTCTGGAGGCAGACCCAGGCCTGACCAGAGTAATGGAGCGTCCCTATCCAACCCATGCCAGTGGATGCTTAACTCTGCCCAGTTGGGTGTTTTATAAACCAAGACCAGAGAATCACCATCTTCTCACATTAAGCATTTTGTGTCCCCCTTCCTGCTGAAAATAGAGGTGTTGAAAGTCAGTATAAGAGTTAGACTTTGGCTGGGCGCAGTGGCTCAGCCTGTAATCCCAGCACTTTGGGAGGCCGAGGAAAGAGGATTGCCTGAGCCTGGGGGTTCGAGACCAGCCTGGGCAACTTGGTGAGACCTCGTCTCTACAATAAATCACAAAAACTAGCTGGTCATGGTGGCGTGCATCTGTAGTTACAGTCACTTGGAAGACTGAGGTAGAAGGATCACCTGAGCCCAGCAGGCCGAGGTGAGTGTGCCACTGCATTTCAGCCTGGGTGACAAAATGAGACTTCAACTCAAAAAAATAAAAAAGAAAAAAAGAGTTAGACCTCAGGTCCCAAACCCCGTCCCCACCAGTGCGTTCCTATATCCCTTGCACACACATACACTCACTCACACCTGCACACCCCCACACCTTCACACATATACTCACTCACACACATGCACAAACACTCTTGCACACTCACACACATGCCCTCACAACTCAACACACATCCTGACTCACACACTCACACACACACACACACACACACACACTCACATCTCAACACCTATACTCATACATTCAAACACACATACACAAACACCCTTGCACACTCACACACATACGCTCTCACAACATAACACCTATGGTCATTTATACATTCCCACACACACCTTTGCACACGCACTCACTCTCACAGGCTCTCACACACTCAACACGTACACTCATGCACTCACTCACTCAAACACACACATTTTCCCACGCACATTCACACAGCACACTCAGTCTTGAGTCTCTGATACACACATATCAAGCCCAGTTCTCTACTGAGCCAAAATTTCCTCGACTACTTAGTAGAGATGAGCTCAGATTCCTTCATTTCTGGTGCCACAGAAAAGATGTTCTTACCTGAGGAAACGACCACTTGAACCTGGAAGAAATGATAAGGTAGGAAGTGATAGAGCCCATCTTCCTGCAGGATGGTTGGAATCCCACACCTGTATTTGCCTGCATCACCTGTGTGAGGTTCTCCAAGGTCACTGTGAAGACGACGTCCCCAGAATGGTCTGTGATGGACACTCGGCCACTCCTCGCCTTGCTTTCAGGCCCTCTGGTCTTCATAATTTGATGTCACAGTGGCAAGCATGGTTGTTTGCACCAGTGTTTGTTAAACTTCTTGTATTTCTCCTCATACTGACACGGCCCCTCAGTGATTCCCCCACGGCGCCCTTCACCATGCTGGGGGCG
Source organism: Cephalopachus bancanus (assembly GCA_027257055.1). Classification (NCBI taxonomy): domain Eukaryota; kingdom Metazoa; phylum Chordata; class Mammalia; order Primates; family Tarsiidae; genus Cephalopachus; species Cephalopachus bancanus. Next base: position 92,394 of record JAPVLO010000637.1, read on the forward strand.
CTCACAGTCAGACAACCTGGAAAACACAAGTCAGCTTTCTCTATCTTCACCCTGAGGTGCTTGAACCAAAGGGGTCTAGGATGTCAGGTTCTCTGAAAATCCAGAAGTCTCTCTGAGGCTAGAGGAGGCAGAAGACAGGAGACAGGGAGTTCTGGGTTGTTTCTAGGGGAGTGCTAAGGACCCTGATACTCAAGAGGCCATGCTCTGCGTGTGTGTGCTCGGTCATCTGAGAATATTAGGGGGAGAGGATGACTTTGGTGGCCTCAGACAGGTCCTAGATCCGCCATAAGTGTCAGTCCTGAGAAGAGACATCTGTCCCCATTGGTCACCAAGGATTGAATGAAGTCATGAAGTACACTCTGGATAAATGGATGGAGAGATAGACAGATGGATAGATAGTTGGAATAGGAAACAAGTGAGTATGGGAACCAGGAAAAACCAGATGAGGCTCAGTCTGAGAGCATGGACAAGGCTTGGAGCTCCTGGCTCTGCCCCCCTTTCCCCAAAAGATGAGGCCTCCTGTTTGTAGGTCTGGGTCATAGAAGGGAGGAGGATTGCCCATGGGGCTAAAAAGAGGCCATTTAGAAATAGTTTCTGGCACACCTCATCAACAAGGGTACCTGCACAATGAATATTTATATACCTAACCCTTAAATGTACCCCACAATTTTAAAAGAAAAAATATATTAAAAAAAAGAAATGGTTTCTGGCCAGGCTTGGTGGCTCAGCCTGTAATCCCAGCACGTTGGGAGGCCAAGGCGATTGGATTGCCTGAGCCCACAGGTTTGAGACTAGCCCGGGCAACATGGCGAGGCCTCGTCTCTACAATAAATAAACAAATAATTAGCCAGGAATGGTAGCACATGCCTGTAGTTCTGGCTACTTGGAAGGCTGAGGCAGAAGGATGGCCAGAGCCCAGCAGATCGACGCTGGGGTGGCTGTGAGCATACCACTGCAATCCAGGCTGGACAATGGAGTGAGACTCCATCAAAAAAAAAAAAAAGAAATGGTTTCTTCCTGACCATGATTCAGGACATTCACACCTGAATTTTGCTCCCGGGACAGAATTCTGCAGCAATGCTTGCCATTGCCTGATATCCGTCAGGCTCCACCCTGCACTGAGGGCCCATCAGAGGTTTCTTCCCTCCCCCACTTCTCTGGTATGCCCCAGGTCTCTCCTCCAGGTCCTCTGCACCCGCCCCTCCCAGACTTTGACATTACTCTCCCTCCTCCAGTTCCCTCTGTCCTCCTTCCAACTACTCTGGAGGCTCCAGTTCCACATTATTAGGACCCAGCCCCAAGAACTCTCTGCTTCCTGCCTGGAGAGCCACGTTGGCCCAAAACAGCTGCTGTCTGATCTGCTCTCGACAGAGTGGAGGTTAATGCAGGGCAAAAGAGCTATTGAGAAATGGTTTCAGCAAAAAACCAAACTCCTGAAAAAACAATTGTGGATAGAATCGATCTGTGTATCACTTTCTCACTCCTGCCCCCCGTCCATCCAGGAAATATATTGTCTCTCACTGATGGAAGACTTTTTCTACTTTTAAAATTCTAAATTGAGTCAGGCTCTGTAGTTCAGCCTGTCATCCCCAGCACTTTGGGAGGCCGAGGCGAGTGGATTGCCTGATCCCGTGGTTTCGAGACCCACCCGGGCAACTTGTCAAGACCCTCTCTCTACAATAAATCAAAAATTAGCTGGACGTGGTAGCGTGCGCCTGTAATTTCGGCTACTTGGAAGGCTGAAGTGGTAGGATCATCAGAGCCCAGCAAGTCAAGGCTGCGGTGGCTGGGAGCGTGCCACTGCACTCCAGTCTGGGCGACAGAGTGAGACTCCAACTCAAAAAAAAAAAAAAAGAATTCTAAATTGGAAGAAAATTCTTATCTTTTGCTTCATTTTACTACCTCAGATTTCTCACTGTACTTCCAGAAAGCAAGCTCAAGTGGCCCACTGACCTACTCTGTGTCAGCACACCATAGGCCTCTCCCACCAACATCCTCTAAAGCTGTAGTTCTCCACTGGGGGTGGCTTTACTCCCCAGAGGACATTTGGCAATGACATGTTTGGTTGCCACAGCTTAGAGAGGGGGTTGTCGCTGGCATCTAGTGGATAGAGAACATTCCACAATACACAGGACAACCTCCCAGCACAGAAAAATGAAGCCCCAAATGTCAACAGCGCTGAAGGAGAGAAGCCTTGCCCTTGGTAGATAGCTGCCCCCTCCAGGACCCCCAGGCACAGGCCTGGGGATGGGGAGGGGGTGGTAGTGCCAAAACCTCTCTTATAATTGCTGCTGCTCTGGGCTTGGGCTCTGGGGGGTGCTGTTCTTCCTATTTCTGACGGGGTCTCAGGGCAGGACTCCACCTCAGACTGAGCTTTCAGGTCTTTAAGCCCCTCTGGACAATCTGGGGCTGATTCCTCAGGTCTGGATGGAAAATACTGTGCTGGACACAGAGATTCCCTCCCCTGAGATGCTCAGCCAGGTGCTAACCCCGAGCTAACAAGGGTGCCTCTGCACTCCCATCTTGCTACACTTCCCAGCAAACTCCCTGCCTTGGTTTCACAAAGAAACTGACTTTCTCCTTCCACCATTATTTATGGAAACTCTCAGAACCGACCACAAGCTCTCAGCAGTCTCACCTTCTGGGGTCCATGTGTAGAGCCCCTACGGTCATCCTAGACTTGCTGGGGTGATCACAGCAGGAATGTTGTATCCGGATATGTAAATAGATCTTTACAAGGAGGCTTAGCAGAGGCTAACACCACATTTAAAAAGAAGCAATGATCTTGAAAATAAAAGTAGGTAGTTTGAATCTTGGCTGTGCCTTTTAAGAATTGTTTGATCTAAACTTTTTTTTTTTTTAAATCAGAATCTCAACTCTGTCACCTAGGTTGGAGTGCAGTGGCAGGATCACAGCTCAATACAGCCTCAGCCTCCTAGGCTGAAGTAATCCTCCTGCCTCAGCCTCCTTAGAGGCTGGGACTGCAGGCATTGCCACCATGCCCAGCTAATTTTTTTATTTTTATTTTATTTTTATTTTTTTTTTTTTAGTTGGAGTCTCACTCCGTCACCCAGACTGGAGTGCAGTGGCCACTCCCGGCCACCGCAGCCTCGACCTGCTGGGCTCCTGCGATCCTTCCACCTCAGCCTTCCGAGTAGCTGGAATTACAGGCGTGTGCTACCACGCCTGGCTAATTTTTTGATTTTATTGTAGAGATGAAGTCTCGCCTGCCCAGGTGGGTCTTGAACCCGCGGGCTCAGGCAATCCACTCACCTCAGCCTCCCAAAGGCGCGGGATTACAGGCTGAGCCACTGAACCCGGCTATTTTTTTATTTTTTTAAAGATGAGTTCTTACTAAGTTGCCCAGGCTGGTCTTGAACTATAGGAATTAAGTGATCCTCCCATCTTGGCCTCCCCAAGTGCTAGGATTATAGGCATGAACCACCGTATGGCTGTTCCACTGTATGGCTGTTCCATGCACCTCTATAAGCGAGCCTGGGTCTCTTGTTTACAAAGGGACTGCAATGGGAATTAAATTAGATAACGGGAAAAAAAGACATGTAATACAGTGATTAGCCTAATAAACATTGGTTTTCTGCTCTTTTCCCCCACCCTCCTCTGACATTTCAAGACAGCATTCCTGATGGCAATAATGATGATAATAGTGGTTAAAGTTGCCAGGTTTACTTAGGGCTTACTGTGTGGGAGGCAGCTCTCCTATCCCGATGAGGAGAGCTGATAAGTTTCCAGCCCACATCACTTCCTCTTTCCTCATAGCATCTCTTCCCCTTGCCCCTGCCACCCCTTTCTCTCATCCTCTTCATTCTGACTTGGCAGAGCAGACTTCCCGGAGTCCAGGGCCCGCCCCACTCACCTGGGACACAGGTGAGAAGGAGCAGAGCTGCGGGCAGCCTCATGGTCCCGGTCCCCTGGGTCGTCCCTTCAGCACAAAGCCCCCTTGGCAGCCGCAGACTACAGCTGCGTCCTAGGTTGGAGTCTGGTCACAGACGGTCAGCTCACCTGTCCCTCTTCTGCCTTTCTGACACCTGTTTCCTTCTCCAGCCTCTTTGAGTTTTGTTCCCAGAGCTGTCAGAGGATAGAGGAAGCTGAGGGCACCGGGCACCATGTGGTCAGTAGAAAACAGTGTTGAAAATTTGCTGAAGTTTGTCCCACTAAGACACATCTGCATTTGCAATTCCCATTTCTGTTTTCTGTAATGGCAACGTCCCTCCCCTTACCCACAGCTCACAGGCCTGCCCTTCTCCAAAACACAGTATGGCCCAGGAGGGCAGCAAGATTGGGCAAAATGCCGTGTAGAGTTTTCCGGGCAAGTCCTCCCCTTCATGAACTTTCTGTGGACAGCAAGAGCTGTCCCCTTGCATCACAGGTACGGCTTGGCCTTCTCTGACGAGAGGAGTCATCTGTAAGGTCCAGTGCAAAAAAAGAAAACATGCCAGGCAAAGTGTCTCACGCCTGTAATCCTGGCACTTTGGGAGGCTAAGGTGAGAGTATTGCCTGAGTCCAGGGGTTCGAGAATAGCCTGGGCAACTTGATGAGACCTTGTCTCTGCAACAAATAAAAAAAAATTAGCCAGGAATGGTGGTGTGTGCCTGTGGTTCCAGCTACTTGGAAGGATGAGGCAGAAGGATCACCTGAGTCCAACAGGTCAAGGCTACAGTGGCCATGAGTGTACCACTGCATTCTAGCCTGGGTGACAGAGTGACACTTTGACTCAGGAAAAAAAAAAGAGGCCAGCTTGGTGACTCAGCCTGTAATCCCAGCACTTTGGGAGGCCAAGGTGAGTGGATTGCCTGAGCCCACGGGTTCGAAACCAGCCCGGGCAACTTGGCAAGACCTCGTCTCTACAATAAATTTAAAAAAATTAGCCGGGCGTGGTAGCACACGCCTGTAATTCCAGCTACTTGGAAGCCTGAGGCGGAAGGATCGCCGGAGCCCAGCAGATCGAGGCTGCGGTAGCCGGGAGCGTGTCACTACATTCCAGTCTGGGCCACAGAGTGAGACTCCAACTCAAAAACTGAAAAAGGGAAAACATAGGTGGGGGTGGCGAAATTAGTTTTAGAATTAGTAAGAATTTAAAGATGGCGACAGCCTTTCTAAGGAGCCCTTCTAAGCAGGCACCCTGTGTCACTGCATGGGGTGGAGAATACACACCTACAACACCAACCTTATGGCCCTTGGTGGTACATAGAGTGAGCATGAGTGTGCCCTCAGGGCTCTGCTCTTCGAAGCTCTGTTCAGCTCTGACCTCACTAGACCCATCTTGGACACGTGCTCCTGACCAGTTTCTGTAGCCTAGGCACCCCGCAGAGCTTGGCAAACCAATCTTAGGCCTCATCCTTCTCCCCAAGATTGTCACACAGACAAAGGTTTCAATATATCAAAAGGTAACTCAGGTGAAACTGGCCAGAAGTACGCCCAGTATACAAAAAATGGCCACAGAAGGTTTATAAATGCAGACACAAATTCAGTATGCCTTGTCTAAGGCCTTAGATTCACATAACTTAAAAACTCTAAAATTCTGGGATTCTGTTATCAAACATCTTCTCTTAGCTTGGTGTTTCAGTAAATGGATGTCTTACTTGTTTATTTTTTGCTGCATTTGGAGTGTGTGTGTGTGTGTGTGTGTGTGTGTGTGTGGTGTGGCGTGATGAATGCATATGGTATATATGGTTTGTGTGGTGTGGTTTGTGTGGGGAGTGTGTGGTGTATGACATATTTGGTGTGTGATGTGTGCATGTGTGGTATGTATGTGTGATGTGTGTATAGTAGATGTGTTATGTGGTGTGTGGGTGGTGTGTGTGTATGTGGGGTGATGAGGATGTTGCCCCTTCCAGCCTGCAGAGCTGGTTCCAGATACCATTGGCGTGTGGCTCTGGGCCCTAAGGAAGAGTGGCCTGCTTCAGGCCTGGTTCAGGCCCCTGAAGGGGACATGCGTCAAGGCAGCCACAGTGAGGGCTGTTCGACTTGCCTCTCTGGGAAAGCAGGGATCTGAGCCTGTGAGAGAGATGGCTCATTGTCACAGATGTTTCCAGAAAGGTATCCTCATCATCCTCATCCTGGACAGACTGCCCACGTGCACAGGGCTGTATTAGTCAGCTCTTTTGGGCTTACGTCGCCATAGCAAAACCCCAAATCTCAGGATGTGGTAACCATAACAGCATTTCTCACTCACACCGGGTGTGAGCGGTGCGTCAGCGTTCCTCGGGCACCAGGCTGAAGGAGCCGCTCAGGCAGCTAGAGGCAGAGGGAAACCACACTGTGGCTCCCGGGCTTCTGCTCGGAAGGGCCACACATCCAAAGCAGGTCACATGGCCAAGTCTGATGTCCACGGGAAGGAGAGCCTCAAGTAGCTGCCAGCAACCACAATATCCACTGCCAGAGGCTTCTAGAACCCAGCTCGAAGGGGCCCCATTTTGCAGATTCCGCCCACTCATCCCAGGTCGAGGCAGGGAGAGCCTGCAGGGTTGGCTCAGAAACAAGTATAGGCCGGGCTTGATGGCTCAGCCTGTAATCCCAGCATTTTGGGAGGCCAAGGTGAGCAGATTGTCTGAGCCCACGGGTTCGAGACCAGCCCGGGCAACTTGGCGAGACCTCATTTCTATAATTTAAAACAAAAACAAAAAATTAACTGGGCATGGCTGTGCTTGCCTGTAGTTCAGGCTTCTTGGAAGGCTGAGGCGAAAGGATCACTGGAGCCCAGCAGGTCGAGGTTGCAGTGGCCGGGAACGTGCCACTGCACTCCAGTCTGGGCGATAGAGTGAGGCTCCAATTAAAAAAAAAAAATACTTACCCTGTTCAATCCAAGGAGTTGAACAGAGGATCTTGGTGTGTTTGAAGGTGGTGGTATCCCACTGAGGAGTGTTCCTCTTTGATCCTCTACATACCCTGCACTTTGTATATTTAAATTCTGCACACCCATCCCAATGCCCCTGCCAGGTCACTTTCAAATAAGGTTACTAGAGCTTAGAAAGATGAACTAGCTTGTTATCACCGTCTGACTGGGTTCCTATGCCCACTGCTCAGAAAGTCAATTTGCTGACACAGCAGCCATTAGCGTAAAAAAAGAGTTTAATTATCTCAAGGCAGCCAAGCGAGTAACAGGAGATATTCCTCAATTCCGTTTCCCCCCGAGGACTTTTAGGCTTGGATTATTTTAAAATATGATTTGGCAGGAGGGGACTGGGAAATGGGCACTACTGATTGGCTGGGGAGGAGGCCATAGTGGCAATCAAGACGGTCTTTGCACAGAGCTGTGGGGGTCAGGACTGGTCGAGTCAGATCCTTGGAGTGCGTCACAGATCCGGGTGGGGCCAGTTGGTTCGCCAAAAGGCACAGTCTGAACATTATCTTAAAGAGGTTTTACAATAACAATTGGGGAAGTTACAGGTCTTGTGGCTCCCAGGGGCCTGACTCCCAGGCTGTAAGCCATTCTAGAGGAGCAAACTTGGAAACTGAAAGGACATAACATGGATTTCATATATCCAATGAGCAGCCTTTTTTTTTTGAGTTGGAGTCTCACTCTGTCACCCAGACTGGAGGGCAGTGGCACGCTCCTGGCCATCGCAGCCTTGACCCACTGGGCATAGTCAATCCTTCCCGCCTCAGCCTTCCAAGAAGCTGGTACTATAGGCATGTGCCACCATACCCGGCTAATTTTTTGATATATTGTAGAGATGAGGGCTCGCCAAGTTGCCCAGACTGATCTTGAACCCATAGGCTCAGGCAATCCTCTCACCTCGGCCTCCCAAAGTGCTGGGATTATAGGTGTGAGCCACCATGCCTGGCCAAGCAGCCATTTTAACATTGCCTAAATCGCATGTTTTCTAGCAGTTCACTTAACTTACCCTCTAATCACTAGTCAAGGACAGAAACTGTTTCTCAGAGGTAGCTATTGATAGTTGTTTTACAATCCCCTTCTCCAGCTTGTTTTCTACTTCAAGTATTTGCCTCCACCCATAAGACCCAAGTTAACCTAATCAGCCCTTTGTGACCTTCATGACACAGGCAGACTCCACCACCATGGCAGCAATCATATGACTAACCCACCTATCTGCCTGCTGTCCATCACCTGACGTCAGTACCTGCGCTTACCTGCCCCTTCGCCATGGCATGGAGCAGACCACCCAGTCACTTTAATGACCTTCCCCCATCAAAGGGAAGGATTAAAAGGCCTCAACCATAAGCAGCCAGGGTCCATTCCCTTACTAGATGCTAATGTGGCCATGAGTTCTTGGAGCTATAGCCGCCATCATGTTTTCTGGCTTTAGTCCCCTCCCATACCTTGGGGAGGTAAATCTCCTCTTTCTCTCTCTCTAATTTACTTTCTAAATAAACTATATTTTCTAATCTAACTTCTGTGCAATTCTTTGCACCAGAATTCTCAGGGCACCAGGTTGTACACCAAACACACCCACATCCCCAGCAGGCCTGCCCTAACAATCTGGAGGTCCCCCTGGGAGTGTGATCCAACAGAAACAATGGTTAGTTATCAGGGCTGATCACCATTTACCTCTGTCTATGGCTTAACACAAAGGTGAGCGGGAGGCTGATCAAACTCCTGGATCCTGCCAGGGAGGTCTGCAGGACCTAAGACTCATTGTTTAAGGGAAAATAAGGTCATTAATCTTGTGAGCAGCTCTCTCCAGGGGGTCAGGACAGAAAGATAATCAATTATTAGTGACTGCTGTTTGCTGAAGCCACTTTGTGTGAGCAATCAAGCAAGAAAGAAGGCAAGCTTAGAAAGAGAACTTAGAAACCACAGATTTGTTAACTTTTAACTTATGCCTGCAACTTTGCAGGACTCAAGTCTTCTCCACAGCTGTTACCCTGTGGCCCTATATTAAGTTTATACAGGCGGCTTCACTGTCTTCATGCAAAGTGGAGAGGTCAAGATTTGAACCCGTCTTCCGTGTGGTCCCAACTCTGGCTATTTGATGCAATGTCAGGATTGCAATGCTCAGGCAGGGGTGAGGTGGCCTCAGAGGTGACAAGTGGAAGAGGCCACTCTCTAAGTCTCTTTTCACTCAATACCTGTTCCTAAAGCAGCAGGAAGAAGTATCTTTCTGAGGAAGTTGATACACAACAAAGACTGCTTCTGGTTGTTTGCTCTGAGTTGACTGTTTCCTCCCATCATTCATATGTGGATGCCCTAACCGCCCGATGTGATGATATTAGGACACGGGGCCTATGGGAAATGTCAGGTTTAGATGAGGACATGAGGGTGCAGCCCTCATGATGGGATTAGTGCCCTTGTCAGAAGAGGAAGAAAGAAATCTCACTCACTGTCGTAGTCCATTCAGGCTGCTATAAAAAAAAATACCACATATTGTGTGGTTTATAAACAACGGAGCTTTATTTCTCACAGTTCTGGAGCCTGGAAAGTTCAAGATCAAAGTGCTGGAAGATTCATTGTCCGGAATCTTCATTCATTGTCTGAATTCTTGCTGTGTCTCCACATGGTGGGAGGGGCAAAGTACCTCTCTGAGACCCCTTTTGTGAGGACACTAATCCCATTCATGAAGGCTCTGATGTGGCAGGAAGGGGCTTGGTAGCAGTTAAAGGTATTTCCTTTGGAAAGCCAAGTGGCAAGCTTTAAAGACCCACCAGGCAGGTTTTGTTTGAAAAGGCCAAATGGCCAGAGACTGATGGCTCTCATGGCAATGCAAAAGAGCAACTAATTCACAGACTTATCCAAAACCCCTTTTGAAGTTGATGGTTTACAACCCTGAAGTTCCTAAAAACCATTTGTTCTTTGAAAAATCTGATTTTGCTGAGTACAACCTTGTAAAATTCCATAGGAAATATGTAATCATTCAACAAGACCCCCTCCCTTACCTAAACAAGGGTCTAAGACCCCACTTCTCCTGTTCTGGGGCGCTCGATTTGGACGCATTAGCCCCTCGAGCCTGCTGGGCCGGCCAGCATAATAAAGTGCCACTTCCTATAATAGTCTTGGTGTCACGATCTCTCTGTCTTCCGGCTACAGCTCCACCTCTAAGGCTGAATTATCTTAAAGGCCTCAATTCCTAATACCATCACATTGGAAATTAGGTTTTCACATATGAATTTTGGAGAGATACAAGCATTCAGACCATAGCATTCTCTCTGTCACGTGAGGATATAGTAAGAAGGCAGCCATCTGCAAACCAGGAAGAGAGCCTTCACCAGAACCAAATCAGCCAACCCCTTGATCTTGGACTTTCCAGCTTCCAGAACTGTGAGAAATAAATATCTGTTGTTTACAAGCCCTCCAGTTGATGGTATTTTGTTATAGCAGGCTAAGCTGATCGAGACAGTGTCCTGGTGTCTGTCCCAACTGCACTGCTCTAGGTATTCAACAAGAGCCTCTTGTGCTCCTTCTCCCTGGAGGAGACCTGTCTAGGGCAGGCCCTTTGCAGTAACAGTGAGAGAGCTTATCGCTGTCCTCATTTGGGAGTCAGGAATTCAGATGATAATTGGGCTCCACCCACTGAGGCATCTCTGAGGCAGTTAGACAATGGTTATCTTCCATGACTCTTGGCCATGGCTGTTGGTAAACAAGGCTAAGAAGCAACTGTAGACTTTAGCAAAGCAGAGTCTGGGGTATGTTTTCTAGCTTCCTGGATGTCAAGAAGAATGGGGGCAGCAACAACTTCTTAGTCTGACTTCCTAGTCCTTGGATTGCAGCTTGTTAAGATTATTCTCTGGCTTTCTGGATGTGGAAGGCAGTAGGTTCCTGGGCATGGAAGGCAGTTGCTTGACAGATGATGAGACTTCACGCTTCCTGCATGACCCTAAGGGCCTCAGACGTAGACTGATCTAGGTGACTGAGAAGGGAGGAACAAGCTTAGGACCTGCCTTTTCTTTTTTTTTTCTTTTTTGAGTTGGAGTCTCACTCTGTCGCCCAGACTGGAGTGAAATGGCCGCTCCTGGCCACCGCAGCCTCGACCTGCTGGGCTCCGGCGATCCTTCCGCCTCAGCCTTCCAAGTAGCTGGAACTACAGGCACGTGCTACCACGCCTGGCTAATTTTTGATTTATTATAGAGATGAGGTCTCGCCAAGTTGCCCAGGCGGGTCTCAAATCCGCGGGCTCAGGCAATCCACTCACCTCAGCCTCCCAAAGTGCAGGATTACAGGCTGAGCCACGGAACCTGGCTAGGACCTGCTTTTTCAGCCCTTCCAACAATATTATGAGTACCTAACTCTCTGCATTAAATACTTCCCAGCTCAAAATACCTAGAGTGGCACTAGACTTGGATGGACACGTCCTTTCGGAAGAGTACCTATAATCAGATTTCTGTTAACTCAGATAACTCTGAGTCCGTATTAACAGCTCCTGTAGTTTCCCTTCGTCTCTGGGTCGAGAAAGAGGCAGGAGGATTGTTTTAGAACCACATGTTGTGTGTTCTCATTCCATCCAGCAGTAGATTTGTGCTGTGTTATATGAGGAGACACAGGCCCTGCAGGGTGCTGATGGGTCCTAGAGGTACTGGTGCCACTGTGAGGAGGGTGGACACTTCCACACAGTATTCTTTTTAATAGATCCATTAGGGCATTCTTGAGACCACATTGCACTGTGGTCAGTGGAAGATTGTTGCTGCATTTTGGTCAATGCTTGAGGCTCAGCTCTGCTCTAGTTGTAGAGATGTGTGCGGTAAAGTGTTAACTCAGCAGGCCAAGGTTGTCCAAACACGGTGCCTTCCAAAGAATGGCCTGGCCCTTGTTTTACTCCTGGAAGATAACCTCTAAACCCTGGGAATATCCTGCCTCGTAAGAGCGTCTGTTTACCCAAGGACTTTGAGCCATGCAGGATAGTGTATGTTGACAATGTGATATGGTAAGGGCTTTGGGCTATGCTAGATAGTTTATGCTAACAGTGTGATTCATGACAGGGACCTTGAGCCATACAGTGTTAGTTCGGCCTCTGCAGAAGCTGAAGATTGAGTAACTGAGTTCAACCACACAGGTCCTCTGTGACTATATGACTGACCCCCGTTAAAGTCTCTGGACATCAAGGCTGGGGTGATAACCCTAGTGGGAACACTTGGTGCATTTGTCACACATTGTTGCTGGAAGAATTAAACACTGTCTGTAAATCCCCACTAGGAGAGGACAACTGGAAGCTTGTGCTATGCACTTTTAATCTTTGCTCATTTCAATTTGTATACGTTCACTGTAATAAACCGTAACCATGAGTATAATAGCTTTTCTCAGTTCCGTGAGTCCTTCTAGTGAATTATTGAACCTGGGAGTGGCCTTGGGAACCTCCGACAACAACAGGAAGTTAGACTGAATTTTAGTACAGTATGATTTAGAGCTGAGAGGGAAGTGAGAGCACTTTTACTTGAACCCAGGAGCACCCGGTCCCGCAGGTGTAGGAGGGAGTATGGTAAATGAGGTGAGGAATTCTACACAGTGACCTTATTGGGAAGGTGACCAGGTTTACTTAGTTGCAGATGTCAACATCATATATCTTTCTTTGGTCTTCATTAGACTTGCCAACATCTCTCCAAGAAATGGGTTTGAGGTTTATTCATCATGGGTATCTGTGTTGCAGTCTCCCTGGGGCTGCACTGCCAGCCAGGGACCCACATGGAAGCCAAGGGCACAGTGATGCCCAAGAACATAATGGCCTCCAGAGAGGAGAACACGGCGGTGCCCGAGAACACGAGAGAGGCCAACAGATGCAGAATCCCGAGGAGTGTTACAGCTCTCGGCTCCTCTAGTGATGTCTCTCCAGCAGGGAATGCTGTGGTGCCCGAGAACTTGGGAATGCCAACAGCCAGCTGGGGAGGAGGGTTACAGTCCTCAGCTCTTGCTTGGAGCATCCTGGGTTCTTGGTCAGGGAAGACTGTAGCTCTCTTGCCTGACGATTTCCAGGTTCTTGTCTCAAGACAGGAGGAATAACAATCCCGGACAGGGCTGGGCTCGGAGGCTCAGCCTGTCATCCCAGCACTTGGGAGGTCGAGGCAAGTGGATTGCCTGAGCCTGTGGGTTCGAGACCAGCCTGGGCAACTTGGCGAGACCTTGTCTCTACAATAAATCAAAAATTAGCCGGGCGTGATGGCGCATTCCAGTAATTCCAGCTACTTAGAAGACTGAGGAGGAAGGATCGCCGGCGCCCAGCGGGTCGACACTGAGGTGGCCATGAGTGTGCCACTGCCCTCCAGCCTGGGCGTCGGGGTGAGACTTCGACTCAAAAAAAAAGAAAAAGAATCCTGGACACCAGAAGTCTGGAAGGCGAGTGAGTCAAAGTTTATTCAGGAAGCAAATGTGACAGCTCTCACAGTGAGAAGGGAGCTGAGTGGGATACCAAGAGAAGACTGTGAAAGCATGGGGATTTATAAAGTATGGGGATTTGCTGATTGGTTGGTGGGGCAGTTGCACCCGCAGACTTGAAAAATACACCAATCAGAGGGAAGCATGCAAAACGGGGGAAAGTATGTGTTCTCAATTCAGTCTGTGGGGCTTGCAGCAGAAGTTTCTTTACCAGAGACCTGCTCTAATCTGTCTGCCTAACCCATTTCTTTCTTTCTTTTCTCTCATTTGGTTTTGCTTTGTTTGCTCTCTTTTAAAAATTAATTTCTGCTATTCTAGAATCTTTGTCCATCAATAGGGTAGTTTTTGCTTACTCAAATATGTTGTCACAATGTTTCTATGAATGTTATTGATTATTGAGTATTCAGCAGAGAAAGCATCTCTTGTATGAATAGTAGCAGTAAAGATGTTAGCTTAGAGAAATAATTAGATCGGTGAATTTAGGTGCAATTGTACAGCTGTGTAACTGGCTAGTCTTGGCAGGAAGGAGAAAGACCTTGGGAGATTTGACCAAAAAAAGCAAGGAAATGACTGAATGAGGATTAATTTGCTCTGTTTAATCCTCAAGAATGAGGATGTTGATCTGGTTGGCTGCTTCTTGCTACTAGGTCTGCAGAGGCATTGAAAAGAAAAAAGAACGTGGTCATGAAGGCAGGAAAAAGACAAACAAAGCACTGTTACCCTGAGCTGCTGGGGCATGGCGACCTAGGCTCCTCTCACTAATGTTTGCAGAGAAATCATGACACTAAACGTTCATGTTGCTTTGTCATGCTACTTAGACATTGCTGCTTAGAAGGAGACACCAGAAAACAGGGACTTGGGACTGGAACCCAGCAGATACTTGCTCTCTTGGCACTCTAGGAAGGAAGTTTGAAATCATCTAGGTGGCTTACCCTAATGCCCTCATTCCCATAGAGCGGAATAAGCTCAAGGTGCAGTTAGAACATGAGTATCCACCAAACTGTGATTCTCTAATCACATCGCTTCATATTTGTATGTCCTCGATGCCTTACTCGGAGTACCTGCATTGGTTTAAAAATACATCTGGCTACATGTCACAGGCACTGTGAAAGTGGTGGTTTATATCTGTCTTCCACAAAAGTCTGGTCAGGTACACACTCGACAGAATTGAGGTCCAGGTGCCTCTCTTCTTGCTCGGCCAACTAGAAGATACTGACCTCATCTATATGGCAAGGATGGCTCATCCTCACACTTTCATTCCAGCCAGAGGAAAGTGGAAAGGTGATGATCTCATTCTAACTTAATTAGGTGAAAGAAAATAGAATCTTGGGACCCCATACTCACTATGCCAAAGGGAAAGTTAAGCTAGGAACTCTGAGTCACTGATGCTGCCTGCCTTTTGTTTCCAAATGGGAGAGCTGGAATTTCACAACCCTGCCTCATAGCCTCACCTTCTCTACTCCCTCTTTTCACACATTTTTCCTATGCAAAATGTAGACTTACTGAGCTGGAGGCAATACGTAATTAACTTTTTCCTCTGCCCTCTCTTTTCATGTGTAAAATGTAGATTTACTGAGGCTAATCAGAGGCTCACAAGAATATAACCATCTGCCTCACCTTCCCTTCCTTTCTTCCCCCCCCCCCCCCGCAACCTTCTTGTTCTCTTCTCTTTAGATACAGAAGTTTCCAGAACCCTCTTTGGAAAAAGCACAGGTCACAGATGTTCCTGCAACTTGTATTTTCTCCCAAGCACATCCTCAATTTTAGCAAATTAAACCTCTGTCGATTGAGACCTGCCTCGGTCACTTTTTGACCAACAATGACCTAGCCTTTATTTAAGGACATAATCCTAGAATGACATTGATTCACACTCACCCACATTTCACTGGCTACAACCGAGTCACATAAACATACATACCATGGTGGCTCACACCTGTAATCTCAGCATTTTGGGAGGCTGAGGTGAGAGAATTGCTTGAGCCCAGGAGTTTGAGACCAACCTGGACAACATAGCGAGACCTCATTTCTACAAGAAAATCAAAAAAGTTAGCCAGGTGTGGTGATGTGCTCCTATAGTCTCAGCTGTTCTTGAGGCTGAGGTGGAAGGATTGCCTGAGCCTAGGAGGCTGTGGTGAGCCATAACCATGCCACTCCAGCCTGGGTGACAGAGTGAGACCCCAACTCTGCAGGGGAACTTGAGAAATGTAATGCTTATTCTGGGCAGCCCAGGACTAGCTAAGAAAGTAAGAGGCTGAGAATGAATATTGGGGGACCGCTGGCAGACTTGGCCATGCAGATTCTCAATAAATGTGCTGTAATTAAGTGAGTGAATGAGAATCTTGACATGACCCAGACATCGAGCCCACGGGCAAGGCCTCTTCCTGCAGTTCCAGTCTGCCCTAGTCACTGCCCCACTACTGGGACAGAAAGAGAAGAGCAGGTTGAAAGCAGTCTGTAGTCCTGACCCTTTTCCATGGTGAGCAGGTCTATACAAACCTACCCACACAGGCCAGGGGAGCCAAGAGGCCGTAGAAAGAGGCTGAAAAATCAAGTTTCTCAGAAAGAAATATTTAATAGGAACTTAGGAACAGAAGCCCTGTATTGGACAGCCATCGAATGATAGATTCCTACACCCACCCTCTAGAAACATGTGCAGCTAGCCAGGCTTCAGACTATCTCGTGAAACTCATGACCACTGAGGTGGTTAGAACAACATCTTTAGGAGGGCTGCCGATGCTATGGGAGCACCTTGGTATGTAGGACTCAGTCATTGGTCATCATGCAGTTTCACTCTCAAGATGGAGTCATTCTTGCCATGCAACGGGCTAGTTTCCTATGGGTGACTCAGAGCTCCAAACTTTCCCTTTGGCATAGTGAGTTTGGGGTCCCAAGATTCTATTTTCTTTCATATAATCAAGTTAAAATGAGATCATCACTTTTCCACTTTCCTCTGGCTAGACTGAACGTGTAATGATGAGCCTTCCTTGACCACGTAGATGAGGTCAATGGAATCTGTTTTGAGCCCCCAGGGCTTGACAAAACTAGAAGGCCCAGATTGTAGACTGGGTGCTCACCTCTTTCTGCTCATAGAAACTGTTCTTTGTTTCTGTGCCATCTGCTTTCTCTTTGTCCCCTCTGCACATCTTAACTTTAAGTGCTTATGTAGCAAAGTGGCGTCAACATTCAGAAGGGTTCATTCTCTTAACGAGTAAGTCCTCAACAGTAAGTACAATGTGGTGAAAAGGGAAGAGAGACAGGACTCCTTGACATCTCTCTCTGCAGAATTTTCTGCTTTTCCATCCCAAAAGAAACCTTTGCTTTGACCTTCCACCTCCTCCCCAAATCGTTCTTCCAGTCTTCTTCATCGCAGTGAATGGCACCTGTTAGGGTTTGGACTTAGATGGGGGCAGGGTGGAGAGGCGAGGGGAGGCGCGCAGCACTGCCGGGGCTGGCAAGCCGGAGGTGCACACTGGCAACCCAGAGATCTGAGTAAGTTGCAAAGAGCTGCAACACACAGAGGTGAGAGGAGAAAAGATTTATTTAAGAAAGCTTCACCCCCCACAGACAGGGAGTGGGTCTACACTCTAGGTGAGTGTGGCGTCGTAGCCCCCCAGAGTCCTGGCTTAAATCCTTCTCTTGGAGATGTTGCACATGACTGCCGTGACTGCTGTGACTTCCTTATCGACCACCTGTGGATGTCTTGGAGAACCTGTGACACAGAGACCCATTAATGTCCCCCCACATTATCATAGCCCCTAGAGAAGGGCGTGACAAGGATTCTAATTCTCCTGCACCTTCCCAAATGACATTCCAAGGATTCTAATTCTCCTGCACCTTCCCAAATGACCTAATGGGTGTACCTCCCCTTATCTCCTAGGCATTCCCAGTGGGTAGCTTCCGGGGATCCTGGCTTCCCTGCAGACAATGCCCAATTTACTGGAAGATCCAATCCCCACCTGCTCTCCCTCTGAGCAGTCATAACTTTTGTAATTACAAGTTTCATGGCTTTTACAGTCCTTGCCCAATGCTTGATGTCTTAGGCCTTGTAAATTCCTTTTACTCTAGGCAAGCTTGATTGCTACTAAGAGATACCTCTGATACCTAGAAGTCTGCTTTTGAAAAGACAAAGTCAGTAAAGTTAATTTCACCTAAAGTGTACATTTCTCCAAAAGCATAGCTTCTACTTTCTCATCATTGTGTCAGAATTTAAGAACAAGATGAAAAATGGCTTCCCGCTCTCGGTCTGTCCTTTCAGCACCTACCCCTTCTCTCGGGCCAAACCCAGTAAGCTGGTGCCATCCTTGTTTCATCCTTTTTCTCATTCCCCAGTCATTGTGTTACCCCAAATCTCTCGGATCTGTTCACTTCTCTCCATTTCCCTCCAGCGCCCCTCTTTCTCCTTGATTACTGCTGTGTGTGGCAGGCTAGGTAGGTCAGAGTTACGAGGGTGAAAGTCTTCACCAAGACAGTTTATGAATAAACTAAGAAAGATAGATTTGGCCAGGCTCGGTGGCTCAACCTGTAATTCCAGCACTTTGGGAGGTCGAGGCGAGTGGACTGCCTAAGCCTGTGGGTTCGAGACCAGCCCGGGCAACTTGGCGAGACCTCATCTCTACGATAAATCAAAAACTATCCGGGCATGGTAGCGCACACCTGTAGTTCCGGTTACTTGGAAGGCTGAGGCGGAAGGATCGCCAGAGCCCAGCAGAGTGACACCGGGGTAGCCGTGAGTGTGTCACTGCACTCCAGCCTGGGCGACAGAATGAGACTCCAACTCAAAAAAAAAGATTTATTAAAGGGAAGATATGCTGTTAAGGGCACAACAGGCCGGACAGCAGGGGGAGAGAGTTTGCTGTCTACCAAGAAGCAAGGGCTAAATAGAAGCATTTATACAATTGTACAGGGATTCAGTTTGACCTGGGGTCATTGCCTGCTGTGCATGAAGAAATTTTGCAAATTGACTACACTGCATTGCCAGAGGCTTGCAAAGTGGCTGACCCATTGTAGGGTTTGTTTTTTGTTTTTTTTTTGAGTTGGAGTCTCACTCTGTTGCCCAGACTGGAGTGCAGTGGCCGCTCCCGGCCACCGCAGCCTCGACCTGCTGGGCTCCGGCGATCCTTCCACCTCAGCCTTCCGCGTAGCCAGAATTATAGGCATGTTTGTTTTTGTAACAGCAATAGTTGACCGGAACCAGGAAACAGCAGCCAGTCGTTAACTACTTTCTTTGTTGGCTGCAAAACCAACAGCAAATATTTATAGCTGACTATCCAGCCTTTACAGTTCATGTTGTTTTTCTTTTTTTGAGTTGGAGTCTCACTCCTTCGCCCAGGCTGGAGTGCAGTGACATGCTCACGGCCACCCCAACATCGACCTGCTGGGCTCCAGTGATCCTTCCGCCTCAGCCTTCTGAGTAGCTGGAACTACAGGTGCGTGCTACCATGCCCTCCTATTTTTAATTTTATTGTAGAGATGAGGTCTCACCAAGTTGCCTGGGCAGGTCTCGAACCCGTGGGCTCAGGCAATCCACTTGCCTTGGCTGTTAAACCCAAAATTCAAAATCCGAGAGACCACCAGAGAGCCAGTTCCGATGCAAATACATGAGAGTCTTTATTCAGGCTCGAGTCTGGGCTCATGTTTGAAACCGACGCAGCGGCTTCAGGGATGAGAGCCCAGATCCAGGCTAGCACGCACCTCTTATACATAATTTTGAGGGAGTGGGGTGGCTTTACAAACTTGTGCACACAGGGTTGGATGGAAACTATATGACGCAGTTACAGAGACTGATTGGTTGATTCGAGTGCGTTTTGTGCGGGCTCAGGCTATTACTTGTGATGGACAAGTAACTGCCAAGTGGGCGGAATGGAATGCCAGATAAGCTAGGTTTATGCAATTAATTAACTTGAGCAAGCAGGCAGGAGGTTTGAAACAACGCAGAGCCCACTGGGAGGGTGACTGGCGCCACCAGGTCTACCCTAATCTCAGCAAAGGAATGTTCAGGAGGGGTTTACAGAGTTAAGTATACACTGTTTCAATTATGGTGAAAGTTTTACAATTGCCGTCACTACCAGGCACCCATTCGTACCTAGTCTCACGGGATCAGAGGTAGAATTTTTAAACTACAGTGTATGTGAGGTAGGAATTTATAAAATATATTAAACGTGAGATGGGGGTTAGTGAAACATAGTGCAGCGAACGTGAGGTAGGGGTATGTGGCAAGTATAGCCTCTTAAGTCTCTTGGGTTCCTCATTGGCCTCCCAAATTGCTGGGATTACAGGCTGAGTCACCGACCATCTCCCTTTTTTAAAACTGTCCGATGGCCTCCGGTGCACTTCATATAAAGCTCAAGCTCCTGGCTTACCTACAAGCCCTGCCAGGTAGTCTCCCTGTTGGGGTTGCAGTGTGTTTTCCCACCACCAAAATTCATATGTTGATGTCTTAACCCCTAGTACCTTGGAATGTGACCTTACTTAGAGAAAGGGCCTTGACAGAGGTAATTGTGCTAAAATGGGGTCCTCGGGGTGGGCATTAATTTGATATGGCTTACATAAAAGGGAATTTGTTGATTTTTTAGGGGGGTCTATGTGATAATTTAGCACATTCAGCTACTTTGCAAAAATAAAATCTAGTGTACTTGGAATATCTATATCTTAAGTATTTGTCATTTATTTACTTCGTTATTTGAGTCAGAGTCTCACTCTGCAGTCCAAGCTGGAGTGCAGGGGTATGATCATGGCTCACTGCAGCCTCCACCTCCTGGGCTCAGTTCATGCTTTTTACCTCCACCTACCGAGTAGCTGGGACTATAGTCACATGCCACCATGCTCAGCTAATTTTCTGATTTTTTTTTTGTAGAGGCGCAGTCTCCCTATGTTGTCCAGGTTGGTCTTGAACTCCTGGGCTCAAGCGATCCTCTTGCTGCGGTCTCGCAAAATGTTGAGATTACAGGTGTGAGTCACCACACCCAGCAATATTTGTCTTTCAGAAGAGGGAATTAGGACACAGACACATAAAGGGAAGATGAAATAAAGATGCAGGGAGAAGACAGCTGTCTACGAGGCAAGGAGAGAAGCCTGAAACCGATCCTTCCCTCACGATCCTGCCAACACAGGCAGAGTAGGTGGTACAGGTTAGGCATAAACAGATAAATTTCTTATAGACTGTTTTTAGTTTTTAGTAAGAAAACATCCAGACATCTTTTTGTGTTTGTTTTTTTGTTTTTGTTTTCCTTTTAATTTTTTTAATTTTAAAGATGTGGGGTACAATTCAGGGTTAGGTATATAAAAGTTCATTACATCCAGACATCTTGTTGGCTGGCCAAACCACCCTGTGGGCTGGAATGTGGATTCAATGTGGACTCCCAGTCCTCCCCACCCCCTCAGCTCACCAAAGGAAAACTTCATTAAGGTGGTTCTCAGACTGGGAATCAAAAGCCATACAGCCGGGCTTGGTGGCTCAGCCTGACATCCCAGCAATTTGGGAGGCCAAAGCGAGTTGGATTGCCTGAGCCTGCGGGTTCAAGACCTGCCTGGGCAACTTGGCGAGATCTCATCTCTACAATAAATCAAAAAAGTTTGCCGGGCGTGGTAGCGCGCGCCTGTAGTTCCAGCTACTCGGAAGGCTGAGGCGGAAGGATCGCCGGAGCCCAGCAGGTTGAGGCTGCAGTGGCCGAGAGCGGCCACTGCACTCCAGTCTGGGTGACAGAGTGAGACTCCAACTCAAAAAAAAAAAATTAGACAGGCGTGGTAGCGCACACCTGTAGTTCTGGTTTTGTGGAAGGCTGAGGTGGAAGGATTGCCGAAGCCCAGTGGGTTGACACTGGGATGGCCGTGAGTGTGCCACGGCACTCCAGCCTGGGGGACAGAATGAGACTTCAACTCCAAAAAAAAAGGTCATAAAAATGAGAATCAGGCCAACTTTTAGCTCAGTAACTTGGGTATTCAGAAGTCTACAAAGGCAACATCTTAGCCCAGCCCCCTTGCCCACTGAAGGCAGAGAGATGATAATCTCTCCTCAGCTGTTACCTGTGCCCCACCCTCCTTAATGTGTCAACTACTGTGAAAATATATCAGGCCTTTTGTCAAAAGCAAAGACACAGTCTTTCTTTTGCAGAGATTCACCCGTGCCAGGTCTTTCTGGCATGAATTTCCCTTTTTATCTTTCTTCTTTTCACTAACAAACTCTGTTTTAAAACTTTGCTGACTGCTCTGAAAATCAGTTCAGGGTTGAGTCAAAGAACCCATGGGTTCGCGCCGTTCTCCACCTGGCATCACCTTGATTTTGGACTTCTGGCCTCTAGAAACATGAGACAAGAAATCTCTGTTGTTTAAGCCCCTCAGTCTGTCACATTTTGTTAGGGCACTCACCTCTTGCTCCTCCCACCTCGTATGGGCTTGTCCCCACACAGCCCTCATGTTCTACCCACTGTGCCTTGACCCTTCTGCTCCCTCAGATGGAACTGTCTCCAGCTCTTCTCATGGTCTGCCCATTCTCATCCTTTAAGTTCCAACTTAAATGTCATTTTCTCAGGAAGTCCTCTCTGATGGTTGTACCCGAATCCTGAATCCGAGAGACCACCAAAGAGCCAGCTCCGATGCAAATCACACAAGGGTCTTTATTCAGGCTCAAGTCTGGGCTCACGTCCGTAACCGGAGCAGCGGTACAGGAACGAGAGCCCCGACCCAGCACAGCAAGCAGCTTATATACACAGTTACAAGGGAGGGGAAAGAACTTTAAACTTGTTCGCACATCATTGGGTAATTTCTCCTACTGGGTACAGGGGCGTTTGGGATTGGTTGGTTTGTATGGTCGCAGGTCGCGGCTGACCGCGGCTGACCATCAACGGTAGGCAGGCTGGGTGGAACCGATTGGGACATCTGGAATGTGAGATTACTAGGGAAATGGAGCAGGAAATGGGGCCAGAGGGTCTGCACCGTGACTCCGCGGTTTTCTTTTGGTATGTGAACTTGTTGATCAAAAGTATACTACTGGGCTTGGGCGGGAAAGCAAGCATACATCTGAGTTTTAAAAACAAGTTTCAATATACATTCAAAATAAGCTTCAACCTACACTTAAAACAAGTTTTATCACACAATTATGAACTAGATGGCCCTTGAGCTCCTCATGATGACCCTCCGTAGGCGCCACCTGTTAGTCTCTTCATGGAACTCTGTTCATGTCCGGCAAAGATCATTCAGCGTCACATTGCACATGTATCTGTTCACAAATCACTTCTTCTCCAACCCCCTCACTAGGAAGTACGCTGTGCAATCACAAAACCCCCTCCTGATTTGTCCACCATGGTTCTTCCTGTCCCTACGTGGCTCTTACTTGATGCCTGAGGCAAATTTGTTGCATGAACAATTGAGTGAATAAGGAACTGACCTGGGCACAGGGGGTGCCACTGGGTGGTCTAGGCCCTGTTTCCAGAGGTAAAAGTAACCTCAGCCCTAGCGCTCTAGATGGTCAGCATGGGGGTTCCCATTGGAGGGGGCCCACCTTTGAGGGGCAGTATTGGTTTCCCAGTGCTACTGTAACAAATTACTACATAAAACAGAGATTTATTCTTTCCTGGTTTTGGAAACTAAAAGTCTGAAATTAAGTTATCAGGAACTCCTGAAATCTAGGCTGTAGAGGAGAATCCTTCCTTGTCTCTTCCAGCTTCTGGTGAATTCACACATTCCTTGACTTGATGCAGCATCATTCTAGTCACTGCTTTTGTGTTTGTACGGCCTTCTCCTCTTCTGCATTTGTCTTTTCTTCAGTCCGCTTTCAGAACACGTGTCATTGGATTATCCACCAGGGAGAAGATGACCGTCTTATCCCTGTCTTTATCTCATCGTCCCTCTGTGTCTGTGTCCAAATTCCCTCTTCTAAAAGACAAATATTTAAGGTGATAGATATCCCAAGTACACTGATTTTGTCTTTACAAATGATATGAATGTCATTAATTCATAATCCAGGATGATCTCATCTTAAGATCCTTAACCTAATTAATACTAAGATCCTTTTTTCAAATCAGATTACAGCCACAGGTTCCAGGTGTTGGCACTTGAACATATTTGGGGCAGCACTTTCAATCTACTTTAGGGGACACGGCAGCCCTCCTCCCTTGGGAGCTAAGTGTGTGAGACTTAGCCTCGATTCTAGCCGTGGTGGGCACAGCCCAGGCACGGAGCTAGAGGCAAAGAGCGATGTTTAGGTCATGAGACTGGCTCAGGAACATAGTACAGTAGAGACCCCAGAAACCTTGCAGTTGACAACACTGAGCGATTCCTGTTCTAGTATTATATGTCTAACCCATAAAACATGGCTAACATCATAACTAATGAAATTCTAATATAAATGCAAATGCACTTCTTGATAAAAATTCCCAATGTACTCTTGTATCCCCAGAAATATTTTATGATGGTGGAATTTAACATCAGTCAAATCTGGACACTTTAGCCACTTGGCATTGATCATGTCCTGAACAGCACAGTCTGGCCAAAACACAAGCACTCAAGAAGACGTCCTTGAATGGATACATGATAGACCTACCCTATGCCACTCTTGACCCAAGGGGACTGAATTATTAAAAATTGGTCTGAGTTGGTCTCGGTGGCTCAGCCTGTAATCCCAGCACTTTGGGAGGCTGAGGCAAGTGGATTGCCTGAGCCCACGGGTTCGAGACTCATCTGGGCAACTTGGCGAGACCTCATTTCTACAATAAATCAAAAATTAGCCGGACATGGTAGCATGCATCTGTAGTTCCGGCTATTTGTAAGGCTGAGATGGAAGGATCGCCGGAGCCCAGCAGGTTGAGACTGCGGTGGCCAGGGGCATGCCACTGCACTCCAGCCTGGGTGACAGAGTGAGGCTCCAACTCAAAAAAAAAAATTTGTCTGAGCTGGGCATGGTGGCTCACGCTTATAATCCCAGAGACTCGGGAGGCTAAGGCAGGAGGATTGCTTGAAGCCAGGAGTTCTAGACCAGGTTGGCAACATGGCAAGAACTTGTCTCAAAAAAACAAAGAAAAGAAAAGATAAAGTAAATGAATGAAAATCTAAAAGTGATATTTCTGATATTTCAGAAAGTCTGATATTTCCTACACAGCCATGGGGAGAAAGAAAAGACCTTTGGAGCTTAGAACCCCTTCTGACCAGGACAATGGTCTGGTTTCTGCTTTTAGTTCTCATCTCAGGGCCTCTGCACTCGCTGTACCACCTTCTGGGAATTTCCCTGTCCCCGTGAGCTGGCTCTCTACTTCCTGCGAGTTTCTGCCACAAATGTCATCATATTAAAGTGGCCTTCATTACCCCTCCCCCATTTCAAAGGCACCAAATGCACCATGAGCTGTGCTGCTTGCCACCCGCTTCCTCCTCATCTCTAGTGTTCCTGTCCTTTTCCTCTGCCTTTTTTTCTTTTTTTGAGTTGGAATCTCACTCTGTCGTCCTGGCTGGAGTGCGTGGCCACTGCAGCCTCCACCTGCTGCACTGAGGCAATCCTTCCATCTCAGCCTTCCAAGTAGCTGGGACTATAGGTGTGTGCCACCACACCTGGCTTATTTTTTGACTTATTGTAGAGACAAGGTCTCGCCAAATTGCCCAGGCTGGTGTCCAAGCCCTGGGCTCAGGCAGTCCTCTTGCCTCTGCCTCCCCAGGTGCTGAGTTTACAGGCATGAGCCATTGTACTTGGCTTCTCTGTTTTATTGCACTTATTTGTTCATTTTCTGCTGTGTTTAGAATTGTCATATCTTCTAATACTTTCTTTTATTTCCCTTCCTCTTGGCCAGACCCAGTTATTCTGTCTGAAAGGCAGTCCCCTCCCCAAAGTATTGAGAAACCTAAGTGAGTTTTCTCTTCTACCCACGGTGAGTGAGGGAGGAATTTGGTAGAAGCAGAATGGTTTACCATTTCATTGGCTCCACATGGATGGAGCACTCCAGCCATCCATGTGCCCAGCATGAGACTCGGGTGCTGCATCTGAGAGCGAGACCCAGATCTATCAAGCATTCCAGGGAGGCAGACCCAGGAAGGGTAAAGGGGGAGATACAGAAAAGGCAAAGGTATGGAGACTTCTCTTACCCTTGCCAAACTCTACCCGGCAGTGAGAAGTGAGAAACAAAACTGAGAAGGGGAAAAGAAAGCCATGATCTTCAGACACTGGAAAAAAAAGTTCACATATGACTGATCTCCCTGGCCTCACAGCCACAGGCACACACAGTGAGTGTCTAAGAGAGCAGCTCCCGGCCAATGGTACCCCCCCTGCTGTCTCTTTTGGATCATCTGCAGTTACCAGGTGTCCCTCCAAGAAGCAGGATGAAGGAGCTTCCTTCCCAGGGGATGAGAGGCAGGTACTGGGAGCAAATGCCTTCTCCAAGCTGGGGGACAGTGCAGGCAATGTGGCTCTGCAGTGAAGTCACTGGTGGTATCGGCATTCCTGGCTATTCACTGCAGTTCTGCCATTTACCAGTTATGTGATCCTTGGCAAATCACCCAACCATTCTCAGCCTTAATTTCCCCATCTGCAAAATGAGAATAGAAATTCTCACTCCACAAATCCAACCATTTGAAGAGGCTGATGTGAGGCTCAGAATGATAGGATACCTATACATGTATCTGTTGCCTGTCAGATTTTTTTTTTTGAATCACAGTCTCTCTTTTGCCCAGGTTCGAATGCAGTGGTACACTCACAGCCACCCCAGCCTTGACCTGCTGGGCTCTGGCGATCCTTCTGCCTCAGCCTTCTGAGTAACAGGAACAGCAAGCATGCACTACCACGCCCAGCTTATTTTTTGATTTAGTGTAGAGACGCGGTCTTGCCAAGTTGCCCAGACTGGTCTCGAACCCCTGAGCTCAGGCAATCTCGCCTAGGCTTCCCAAAGTACTGGGATTATAGGTTTGAGCCACCGTGCCTGGCCATAATATTTTTTTAAAGGGTTGTTTGCTGAATCCATACCATGGACCAAGTGGTTTATACACAGAGCCCATGACTCCTCCACCACCCTGCCAGGTGGGTATTATTTACAAAAGAAAAAGGGAAATTGGAGTAACTTGCATAATACAACTTGCTGATGAAAATACCAAACTCTGTAAAATATGTTAAAAGGTTTGTTCCAAGCCAAATGTGAATGATGCAGGCCTATGGCATAATCCCAAGAGGTACTGAGAACAAATGCCCAAAATGGTTGAATTATAACTTGGTTTTATACATTTTTAGGGTGGCAGAAGTTACAGGAAGTACATAAATAAATACATGTGAGATATACTTAGGTAGGACCCGGAAAGGTGGGATATCTCCAAGCAGGGGGCTTGTAGGCCAAAGATTTTCTGATTAGCCACTGGTAGAAAGAATCAAGCTCTGTCTGAAGATTTTGAAATTAGTGAAAGAAATGTTGAGCCAAGATAAGGGGATGTTGAGGAAGCCAAGATTATTGATACGTAGATGAAGGCTCTAGGTAGCAGGGGACAGAGAGAATATGGCAAGTGTCTCTTATGCAGACTTTAAGGTGTCAAATTCTCAGTTAATCGCTCCTGTCTCTGGGAAGAACTGGAAAAGGAAAGAGCTGACCATGTGGCTGGAAATTCTCTATAGATATCAATATTTTCCCACAAAAGACAATTTTGCAGGGCTATTCCAAAATATGTTAAAGAAATATATTTTGGGAAAAATATTTTTATTTTCCTTAGGGCCTGCTATCAGTCAAGTGATGCTATACCAGAGTCAGATTGGAACTTGGCATCTTATTACCACAGAGTCTATTTTGTGAGTCTTATGATCTCTATTTTAATGTTAATGCTGGTCAGTTATGCCTAAAATTCCACAAAGGAAGAGGTATAATGAAGCACGTGTGGATTTTTTTGTTGTTGTCGTGGCCTAAAATTTAGTTTTTAAGGTTTCCCTTGGCCCAGAGAGGGTCCGTTCAGTTGGTTGTGGGGCTTAAGATTTTATATTTGGTTTACAAACTTGTAGGTCAGGATGTGAGCCCAGCTCTGCCTACTGTTTTCTACAATACCAGGATGCTGTCGAGGAGAGTGGCTGTCTGGGATGGGGGTGAGGCAGAGGAAGGGTGTGCTGGAGAAACATGCTCTCCCAACCTAGGTTGCACAGCTCTCAGGCCATTGAAGGATGTGGGAGTCCCAGTGAGGAACTTACCAGGAAGTCACCATACCTGAGACTCTGTCTGGTTAGCCCCAGAGGGAGGCTTGATGGGCTAGAGGCAGCTCAAGGTGTCTGAAGGGCAGTGAGCAGAGACCAGGCAGACAGGGCAGGGCTGGAGCAGGTAGGCCCCTAAAGGTGTGTGGGAGAAAGACAATGGTTCAAATCCTAGATCCCGAGGTGACCAGGGCCAGAGTCTCTAATCAACTGCTAAGATACAACCCAATGAGCAGTCAAGTACAGAAGATGCTCCTCTCAGAGGCAGCTTAGGGAGTCAGGGGGACCTAATTCGGGTACCCACTTTCTCATCTGCTGGTTGCCTACTGAACTGCCTCATTTTTACCCTAAGGCTACCTTTATCCAGGAATGAGAGTTGAGAAGGATAGGGTCAAGTTGGTTGAACTTATCCTTCCTAAGTCTTTCTGCTCATGGACTTGAGGACAAGGGGTGGGGGGCAGGGGATGGGTGGTACCATGACAGTAGGATCACCCTGGTAACAGCTTCCCAACCATGTGTGAACCATCCATGAATGCCAGTAATTCATACTCTGGGCGGCACAATAGACTCACCTGGGAAGATTTTTTAAAAACTCTCCAATCCCCTGCCCCACCCTCCAGGATTCGGACTCAACTGGCTTGAGGTGAGACCCAGGGATGCCTTTTTAAACCATGCCCCATTCTAATTGGCATCCAGGGCTGAGAAACCCTGATTCCCGCAAAAGCTAGAAGCAACATTTATATGGGGATAAGAGGGAGGGTGGAACAGGAGTGTAAGGGAGGTGCAAAAAGATTTCAATCAGAAACTGGAGAAAGCACGCAGAGAGGATAGAGAATTCGGAATTGAATTCCTTGAGTTGAATGTTGCAAGGAATATTTAACCAAGGGTCAAATCCTAGGCATCCCTGAGTTCAAAGGTCACAAACAACAGCCAGCCCTTTACTTCAAGTTATCATTACAAATATTAATACATAACTGTACAAAACGGTGTGACTTGCCAGGCTCAGTGGCTCAGGCTGTAATTCCGTGCCTTTGGAAAGCTGAGGTGAGTGGATTACTTGAGCCTGCGGGTTCGAGACCCGCCTGGACAACTTGGCGAGACCTCATCTCTACAATAAATCAAAAAATCAGCTGGGTGTGGTAGCACATGCCTGTAGCTCCGGCTACTTGGAAGGCTGAAGCGGAAGGATCATTGGAGCCCAGCAGGTCAAGGCTGCGATGGCCAGGAGCGGCCACTGCACTCCAGTCTGGGTGACAGAGTGAGACTCCAACTCAAAAAACAACAACAACAACAAAAAAAAACGGTGTAACTTTAATCAAGAAATAATATATAATTGTTGAAAGTATGAAACATTTTATTTGAACTGCATCTCTTAACAAAGTAGAGGGGTTGTTTTATTCAATTCGTTTATGTATCCATGGATGCATATTATCTGCCCAAGTGAAGTTAGACTTGGCATCAAATTTCTTCGATCTCTTTTCATCTTTATAGTTGAGTAGACTTGTTTACATAAACAAGTTTATGGGAGTGGAAAAGTTATCCTATAGAAATGTCATCCTCATCTTTAAGTTCCTTTCAAGGCATGCACAAAATATTGTAATCAGCCGGGTATAGTGGCTCACACCCATAACCTCAGAAATTTGGGAGACTGTGATGGGAGGAATGCATGTGATCAGAAGTTCAAACCAGCCTGGGCAGCATAGCGAGAACTAGTCTCTGTAGGAACTTAAAAAAACCAGTTGGGTGTGTTGGCGCTCACCTGTAGTCCCAGCTACTTGAAAGACTGAGGCGGGAGAATCACCTAAACTCAGCAGGTCAAGGCTGTGGTAGCTGTGATCATGCTACTGCCCTCCAGTCTGAGTGACAAAGTGACACCCCAACTCAAAAAATATATATACTGTTATTATCCTATGATATATAATAAAAATTTCAGATTCAAGTATCAACTATAATTTCATAGTTCTTTTTTGAAAGTAAAGATGAGGAAACCACCCGTATTGCTTTCCTAGGACTGCATAGCAAACAGTCTGGTGACTTAAACCGAATACATTTATTGTCTCATAGTTCTGGAGACCAGAAGTCTGAGATCCAGGTGTTGGCAGGGTTGGGACCTTCTGAGACTGGGATGAGAAAATCTCACCTAGGACTCTCTCCTAGCTTCTAGTGGCTTGTTGTCTGGCCTGGTATTCCATGACTTGTAGAAGCATCATCCCATCTTTGCCTTCATCTTCACATGACCTTCTCCCCGTGTGTGTGTGAGTTTTTCACATGGTGTTCTTTGTATCGAGACACTGGTCACATTGGATTATGACCTAACTTACACCAGTATGACCTCATATTGACTTAACTATTAACAACTACATCTGTAACAACCCTGTTTCCAAACAAGGTCACTCTCTGAGGTAGCAGAGGTTAAGGCTTCAACATGTAAATAGCATGGGGGTGGGGGTAGGGAGAGCACGATTCCACCCATAGCATCGCTTATGTTAAAAGAAGATTGTTTTTGAGGTTTCGATAAAATCCAGCACCCCTTCCTGATAAAAACCCTTGAACATCTAGGCATAGAGGGAACATTCCTCTAGATAGTAAAAGCCATCTACGAGAAACCCACAGCCAACAGACTGCTAAACAGACAGAAATTGAAACCATTTCCCCTGAAAACTGGAACAAGACAAGGAAGCCCACTCTCACTCCTGCTGTTCAACATAGTTTTGAAAGTCCTAGCTAGAGTAATCAGACAAGAGAAGGAAATCAGGGGTGTCCAAATAGGAAAAGAGGAAGTTAAGTTATCCCTCTTTGTAGACATGACTCTATACCTCAAAAACCCAAGAGAATCTGTCAAGAACCTCCTTGTACTGATAAAGGACTTTGGCAAAGTCTCAGGGTATAAAATAAATGTGCAAAAGTCAGTCCCATTCCTATACACCAATAATAAACAAACAGAAACCCAAATAAAAAGCACAATTCCATTCACAATGGCCACACAAAAAAAGAAATACCTTGGCATCTTCCTGACCAGAGACATAAAAGACCTTTACAATGAAAACTGCAAAACACTGTTCAAAGAAATCAAAGATGACACAAACAAATGGAAAAATATCCCATGCTCACGGATTGGAAGACTCAACATTGTTAAGATGTCCATCGTATGCAAGTCATCTACAGATTTAAGACAATACTCTTTAAATTACCAGCAGCATTCTCAGACCTGGTAACAACAATACAGGAATTCATATGGAAACATAAACACCCATGAATAGCCAAAACAATCCTTAGCAAAAAACAAAACAAAGTGGGGGACATCACGCTCCCAGACTTTAATCTTTATTATAAAGCTACAATAATCAAAACAGCCTGGTATTGGTACAAGAACAGGCATAGAGGCCAATGGAACAAGATGGAGATTCCAGAAGCAAAACCTCAATTTCTCAACCAACTCATCTTTGACAAAACCTTCACCATCAACCACTGGGGAGAGGAGAATCTATTCAGTAAATGGTGCTGGGAAAACTGACCACATGCAGAAGATTAAAACAAGACCCCATAGTGAAGTCATATAAGATTCAGGGTGGATGGGAGGTCTGACTTTCTCATGTAGAGAAGAAAGAACCAGCGTCACTTCTCAGCCACAGACATTCCTCACACAGGTGAGTTTTAGGAAAGGGGATGGCTTTATGACAAGCAGACTTGGCCAGGCATTCCAGGCATGTCCAGGAATCTCACTCTAGGTTCCCTGGATGAGCTGAGCATTCCATAAGGGCAGGATGCATCCCTCACCTTCTGTGGGACTAGTGACATCTGAGTTACTAGGATTAAAACTTCTCACAGGACCCCAGGTCGCCAACACTGGGTAAACTGGAGTAGCTGCTATCACAACCAAGACTCTCTGGTGCTGAATTAGTCTGTTTATACTCCTGTGATGATTAATTTGATGTGTCCATTTTATAACCGAGAATTTCCGTTTCAGATTTTGAGAAATGATTTTAAGCTTTTTCTCTCTTAGGCTGCACTTTAACGACTTTTTTCCCTAACTGAATTGTGTACTTGCTTGAAAAATTTCAGAGGCTATACCAGAGTCCAACTTTGGAATAACAAATATGAAGATCCCAGGCCAGGCTCGGTGGCTCAGCCTGTAATGCCAACAGAGAGGATTGCCTGAGCCCGTGGGTTCGAGACACACCGGGGCAACTTGGCGAGACCTCATCTCTACAATAAATCAAAAATTAGCCAGGCGTGGTAGCACGTGCCTGTAGTTCCAGCTACTTGGAAGGCTGAGTCAGAAGGATCTCAGGAGCCCAGCAGGTCAAGGCTGCAGTGGCTGGGAGCATGCCACTGCCCTCCAGCCTGTGACAGAGTGAGACTCCA
Organism: Cephalopachus bancanus; assembly: GCA_027257055.1. Taxonomy (NCBI): domain Eukaryota; kingdom Metazoa; phylum Chordata; class Mammalia; order Primates; family Tarsiidae; genus Cephalopachus; species Cephalopachus bancanus. The sequence goes on from JAPVLO010000637.1 coordinate 124,172, forward strand.
ACTCAAAAAAAAAAAAAAAATGGCAGAACTCCAACTCAAAAAAAAAAAAATGGCAGAATTCTCCATTGCTTAGAGGTCACCTGAAGGCAATTAATCTGCAACCTGGCCACAACCGGGACAGCATCGGAGAGCTCTCTAGGTGAGCAACAATTCAAGACAATCATCGAAGCAAGATCTGCTCCCTAGGCCACGCTCAGATACTCCTCATCCCAGTCTTTGAGTCAGAGTCTCACTCTGTTGCCCAGGCTGGAGGGCAGTGGCATGCTCACAGCCACCGCAGCCTCGACCTGCTAGGCTCAGACGATCCTTCCACTTCAGCCTTCCAAGTAGCTGAAGCCACAGGTGTGCACCACCATGTCCAGCTAATTTTTTTATTTTATCGCAGAGGTGAGGTCTTGCCATGTTGCCCAGGCTGGTCTCAAACCCGTGGGCTCAGGCAATCCTTCCGCCTCCGCCTCCCAAAGTGCTGGGATTGTAGCTGTGAGCCACTATGTCTGGCAACCTAATACTTTGAAATGGTTTCTTTGAGGCATGAGCCTAGCCACTTCCCCATTTGCCAGCTTTTGGAGTATCTTCTTTCCACTGCATCTCATGCTTGTTTCTTTTGGCATGCAATCAACAAGTAGCAGTACTCGCAGTCAGCAACAATTTGGCAGGGTCAGAGGATGCCTAGATATGCGGTTAAACGTGATTTCTGAGTGTGTCTGTGAGGGTGTTTCTAAAAGAAATTAGTGTTTGAGTTTGTGGACTAATAAAGCAAATGACTGTCCCCAGTGTGGGTGGGCCTCATTCAATCCACTGAGAGTCTGCATAGAACAAAAAGGAGGAGGTAGGTTGAGTTTGAGCTCCACCTGATTCCTAGAACTGGGACGTCCACCTTCTGCTCTTTGTGGTCTTGATTCTCAGGTCCTCAGACCCAGACTGAATTCTACACCATCAGCTCTCTAGCTCTCAGGCCTTTGAACTATACCGTTGGCATTTCTGGGTCTTCAGCTTGTGGACAGCAGATCATGAGCCTTCTCAGCCTCCATAATCAAGTAAGCCAATACCTTATAATAGACGTCTAGCTACACACACACACACACACACACACACACACACACACACAGGCACACACATACACACACGATCCCCTACTTAGGATGTGAAAGGGTGAACTGAGGCAAGGTGGGCCAGTACCGTGGGAAAGAGGCAAAGATTTGTAACACAGAGAAAGCAGTCTATTATCCACTTTCCACAGACAGAAAGGGGCCAGTACTCATAGGTTAAGTGTGGCCTCAAAGGCGGGGGAACCAGGTATATTTAAGGCTCTTGAAGGAGAGTTTGAGCTAAGAAAATGTCCAGAGTTGCAGTCTTTGATGTAGATAACTGAAGTCACAAAAGTCTTGTATCTTGACATCCCCTGGCACCTCGTGACTTCAGGTAGTGGGCCAGAGGCTGGTTACAGAAGACTGATAACAATACATCATTGTCAGAAACACAGATGCCTAGAAGAACAATTAGGACTAGACATGCTTAAGGGACTTAAAATAATTACCAGATCCTAACCCTGCGTGGTCAGTTCTACTTCTTGCTAATGACAAAAGGGTAAAAGAATAGGCTATTTAGCAAAGCATGGAAGGACTAGAGCTGAAACTAAAATAAAACTAAATGTCTACACTACTGTTAGAATTCTTTTACCAAGTTCTTCTATTTTTTTTTTTTTGAGTTGGAGTCTCACTCTGTCACCTAGGCTGGAGTGCAGTGGCACACATGCTCATGGCCACCCAGTGTTGACCTGCTGAGCTCTGGCGATCCTTCCACCTCAGCCTTCCAAGTAGCCGGAACTATAGGTGTGTGCTACCATGCCCAGCTAATTTTTTATTTATTGTAGAGACAAGTTCTTGTCAAGTTGCCCAGGCTGGCCTCAAACTCATGGGCTCAGGCAATCCATTCGCCTCAGCCTCCCAAAGTGCTGGGATTACAGGCTGAGCCACCAAGTCCTGCCAAGTTTTTAAGATTTTAAGAATTTTAAGATTCCTGGAATTCCTATGTTTCATGATGGTTCAACTTAACATTTTTTTTTTTTACTTTAAGTGGCAGAAAAACAATATGCATTCAGTATGCTCATCAACTTACCATGGGGATAGTATGGATAAACCCATCACATTTGCAAGTCACATTGATATTTTCAATTTAGGATAGGATTATCAGGATGTAACCCCATTGTAAGTTGACAAGTGCCTTTATATCTACACGCATCTTGTTGCTTCTGTTTCTCTAACAAATCCTGACTAATATACCCCTAGTTGATAAAGACCTCTGCAAACTTGCCCTCTAAGAATTAGAAAAATCCTAATCCACACAAGTGACTGAACAACTTTCTCTTGGCTGTTCATGAAAAATGTCAAACTGTGTAAAATATTTTCTTTTACTTTATTATTTTAACTTTAATTTAATTTAATTTTTTTCAGACTGGAGTGAGTGGCATGTTCCTGGCCACCGCAGCCTCGACCCACTGGACTCCGGCAATCCTTCTGCTTCAGACTTCCAAGTAGCTGGAACTACAGTCATGCACTACCACGCCCAGCTAATTTTTGATTTATTGTAGAGACGAGATCTGGCCAAGTTGCCCAGGTGGGTGTTGAACCCATGGGCTCAGGCAATCCACTAGCCTCGGCTTCCCAAAGTGCTAGGATTTACAGGCCAAGCCACTGAGCCTGGCCTCTGTAAAATATTTTAAAAGGTTGATTTTGAGCCTAATGTAAGTGACCTAGGGCTGTGGTACAGTCCCAGTATAGCAGAATGGGGCAAATGCTCAAATATATATTTCTTGTGTAAATGAGTGAATGTGATGTGGCAGAAAGGGGGGTTGGCAACAGTTAAAGGTATTTCCTTTTGAAAGGCAAGCTGCAAGCTGTAATGACCTGCCAGGTGCCAGGCAGGTTTTGTTTAAGAAAGGCCAAATGGCCAGAGACTGGCCATTTCATGGAAATGCAAAAGAGTAAGTAATTCACAGACTTATCCAAAACCCCTCTTCTGAAGTTGACGGTTTACAACCCTGCAGTTCCCGAAAACCATTTGTTCTTAGAAAAACCTGATTTTGCTGAGTACAACCTTGTAAGATTCCAAAGGAAAGATGTAATCACTCAACACGACTCCCTCCCTTACCTAAACAAGGGTATAAGACCCCACTTCTCCCATTCTGGGGGGCTTGATTTAGACGCATTAGTCCCTCGAACCCGCTAGGCTGGCCAGCATAATAAAGTGCCACTTCCTATAATAGTCTCGGTGTCACGACCTCTCTGTCTTCCCGCTACATATCTGGTGCACTGGCCGGGAAATGGAGAGTTTGGAGCCGGTGTGTTCCACCTCCTTTGTCATCGAGGTATGACCTCCAGGGCAATGGGAAGGGCAATCTCGCCTGGTACGCAACGGACCTCTTGATCTGTAGGAGGAAGGCCCCTCCCAGCGCACTGAAGCTTGGACCACGAAAACCCAACAGGGACCCAAGGGGCGAGGAACTGGCATAAGGACGACCACCTGATGGAAAGTACAGAAAGACCACCCGACGGAAAGGGTAGGAATAAGGGCCTTTGCATAGACCTGCCAATGGATGGCAGAAGGGGAGCTTGATCACCTCCCGGAGCCTGCTAGTAATCTTCAGCCTGAAGGAAAGGGCGAAAGGCAGTGGAAAGAAACACTGTCTAAAGATGAACCCGTAGATCCGTAGACTCCTAGGATTAGGACGGAAGGTTGAAGAATGTGCTGTGTGATTGTGTGTGAATGAGACGGACAGCGGGATGGCTCCGCATAGAGTTAGTTGGCGTTGGGGGTGTACTCACCTGCCAATTGCTAAAAGGTGTCTGAGATATCTTTGCGAGGAGTATAGCCAGAGGGGGACAAAGCAAATGTTTCCCATACCCCTCATTCTCTTATTTGCGTGTGACTATTGTTTTGAATCTGCTAAAAAGCTGGTTGAGTTATTATGCTTTGTTTGATGGGACATGTCGTCTTTTAAAAACTTGATTGGCGCGTATTTCTTTCTTTTTTTTTTTTGAGTTGGAGTCTTACTCTGTCGCCCAGACTGGAGTGCAGTGGCCGCTCCCGGCCATCGCAACCTTGACCTGCTGGGCTCCTGCGATCCTTCCACCTCAGCTTTCCGAGTAGCTGGAATTACAGGCATGCACTACCACGCCCGGTTGATTTTTTGATTTATTGTAGAGATGAAGTCTCACCAAGTGGCCCAGGTGGGTCTCGAACCCGTGGGCTCAGGCAATTCACTCACTTCAGCCTTCCAAAGGTGCAGGATTGAGCCGCCTAGCCCAGTTGGCCTGTATTTCTTTATGTCATTTTACGTCTCCCTTTTTTTGTGTGGTGTTTTCTCCCAGCCCGTTGGCACTGTTAAAATTTCTGCCTTTTGTTGTTAAGGTTGTGGGAAAATTGCCTGCTGCATGTATAAAGTGTTACCGGTTATCTTACATTCTTTCCGGGGACCATGCCCCCTCCCTTCCTTAGCCTGTGTTCTCCTTCATAAATTCTGAGGGAATCTACCTGTAAAGAAACGTAGAAATGTCTCTTATATGCTACTTAGCCTTTTGCTAACTCAGTGCAAGTTAATGCTAGCCTTGGAGAAAATAATTTTGTAACCTTTCTCTGGCAACTAAGGAAATGAATAGGCTGTTCTTGTTTTCAAATGCTAAAAGCCAGGTTAGTTGAAAGTAAGTCAGTTTCTAAAGGTTTAGGCCTTGCCTAAGATCGTAATCAACTTCTTGTCCCTGTAAAACTGTTGGGAAGTCTCTTAGAGTTGTGTAATGTATGCTGAGTCCCTACTTTATATTGTAATGCTAAATTACATTATTTCTTGCTTTTTTGGCTATGCCTAATTAGCACACCTCTTACAAGACTGGTAAAGCTTTAAATGCTGAATACTTTGCGGGACTTAATAAGGCATGGAAACTGGCCATTCCCACCTGATTAAGTCACCTTGTAAGTTCAGTACTTCACCTAAGGAACAGGTCAAGTACTAGGCACACTGTGGAGCATACAGTGAGACCTAATCACTTTCATTTAATTGTCCACATCTTACGACTAAGGTTGCTGTTTAGTAATTCATGAGGATTTTTGACAATTTTGCCTGTTCATAATTCGGAATAAGTAGAAACAGATCATTTTACATCTACATGGTCTGTTCACTTTAAAAGGTTTTGTACCAGGCCATTTTGTAGACATTGGAAAGTTGTGGAGCAAAAAAAAGAAAAAAGGCCTTCAAGGAAGGCTGAGAACACTCAGCCTGGGAGAAGCCATCAGGGTTTCAGGGATTCCTGGCATTGCTGTTTACGACTTTATTTAGTTATTTATTTGTTTTAGAATTCTCCATTGAGGAATAAATTGCAAGCGTTCAAAACAAATTCTGGGTTTTCAAGAAACATGACCAAGAAAATATGTAATAATCTGTACCCTCAGACACTCCAATGGGGCAGATTTTGAATGATTGGAGCAAATTAAAATTACGTGGTTTAATAATAATAATAATAAGTGCATTATTAAAAATCAAATCTGAACTCACTACAAGTTAGCAGATAATAAGATTTGGAAAAGAACAAAACTATCTGGCAATTAAATTCACTTTGTAGACCTAAGGAAAAATAAAATGGTCAAAAGTTCTGTATGCAGAGGCATTTAAAAAATTTATTTCACTACTTTGCAAACAAGATTATAGCCTATAGCATATTAAATGCCAAACTCCAGAGGCTTAACTCAGGACTATGAATACCAAACTCCCAATTATAGAAAGCCTCTGAAGTTCTTAGAAACTAAAACATTAAGGAAAAAAAGGAGAAGGACTCCAAACGAGCACTAACCAGAGGAAAGGTAAACAGACCTACTGGCAGTTGCCACTAAGGGCAAAGCTCCCAGCCACCCAAAAGAGGCCTGATAAGGATAAACCTGCTAAGGGGGATGGTATCAGCTGCTATGAATGTGGTCAATCTGGGCACCTAAAGCACAATTGTTCTTAATGGCCTAAGCCCCCAGGACCTTGTCCAACATCCGGATTAAAAAGCCACTGAAAGAGATGGTGCAGCCTCTCCCGAAGGGGGTGGAGGAACATCTAGCTCGGTGATGGTGGCTGTTAATTAAAGGGGGAGGGGCATGGCTCAGTGTAGCGCTCTGTATGCCATCTACCCAGAGAATCCTTGGGTCTATGTGAATGTGGCTGGGGTCCAAATTAATTTCTTAATTAATACTGAGGTTAAGTTTTTAGCCCTTGTGCTCATACTGAACTTCTTTCTCCTAAAACCTGCTCTCTAGTGGGAGTTAAAGGTGTTCCAAAAGTTAAATGTTTCACCTAACAGTTACTAAAAGGTGAATTCAAATTATAACTGTAAAAGGTTATCTATAAATAAATAAAAAGGAAAGCAAAAAGCAAAGGAAAGATATAAAAAGGTTGTTGGTATACAAATAAGGTTTTAGTAAGAAAACATAAAAGGAAGAAATATAAGAAAAAAGATATTTTTATCTAAAAAAGAAACCTTACATGGTAAATTTCTGTCCTATAATAAAGTAGATAGTTATCTAAGAATTTTTTTTTAAAAAGGGGGTTAAAGAACAAAAATAAAAATAGTATAAATATGCCAAAAATGGTATGAGAAAAATTTATAAAAATATATATATATATGCAAAAGAAATTCTATAAACAACCTAGGCATAATAAAGTCTTTTCTGGATGTAAGTCCCCAAACATTTTTGGATTTCTCTTCAAATTTTATATAAAATTTACTTAAGTGCCTAGTTCAAATTATAGTCTAATTTTATAGTCCAGAAATACAAAAGCTGGTCCTTGTAATAAAGCCACAGAAATTAAAGTTTATCATTTAAGTTATGCTAATAACTTCAGGCCTTATAGCTTTTGTACAAAAGATAATCAGCCACTGCCTAAAATTGTCAAAACCTAGGCCTGACTTTATTCCTTTTATTGAGCTAGAATTCAGTAATTTCATGCCCTCATAATGGTCATGCAAGAATTCCAGCCAGTGCCTGCAAACAATGCTACTGCTGAAACAAATCTGGATGCCTCAAGTCAGACAGGGAGAGATTTTCGATCTCTGGCTAGGCAGGACTATGCCCATTATCAGCTCTGAAGAAATTACAGAAGACGGACCTTCACCCCTCAGCACCCCAAATGATTATGGGATTGAAAAATCTCTAAAGAACAAATAATTGAGACAGGGTAGCAAGCACAGGCTAGACATAAGTAAATTTCCTATGGGTAGGTTTTAGAAGGCATTCAGACGTTTCTACTGCAGGCTGAGTGGCAACCTCTCCACCCCTTGGCAAATCCAGGGAAAACTCCATCAGATGTAGAACTAGGACAGTACAGTCTTTCAATTTGCGGTTTAGCAAAATAGTCCCTAGAAATCCTTTGGAGACACGAGTAAACTAAACATAGGTATTTGGTATTGCATCACTCAGGATCCAAGTCCCTGAAATGGAATTTGTTAAACCTTTGAAATTGTTTAACCGTAGGCCTTTTTCCTACACCTCTGAAGAAAAGGGGGGCCACAAACATAAATGCTCATAAGAAAATGTGTTGTCCATTTGGAACTAATTTTCATCACAGCTTATAAGCTTATTTCCCTAGATACTTCTTGGACCAAAAGAAACTCAAACACCCCAGGGGAGTAAGTGCTGCTAAAAATTAAAGAAAGGAAGGCCCCAATCAACAACCGTAAGAAAAAAAAGACCCTAATTGTGGTCCTGTTCCTATACTAGTCTATGGAATTTAAGTACCTAACTTCTCTATCATGATAAAACCCCTCTATGAAGCCTCAAAGCGGGGTGAACAGGAGCCCCTGCTATGGGAAAAGGCCCTAAAACAGACTTTTGAATGACGTAAACAGGCTTCTTGCCTTTTGAATTTCTTTATGGGCAGCCACTCCTTCTTGTTAAGGGCATACAGAAAAACTTAAAGAAATTAGGAAGTCTTGTCCTAAAACAGCAAATGCAAGCCTTAGGTTCAGTCCTAAATACCATCCATTGTCAAGTCAGAGAACGATTGCCAATTAGTTTAACTATGATGCCCATCTTTTTAAGCCAGTTAATATGGTATGGGTAAAAAAAAAAAGGAATGTATACCCTCTAAAGCCCCTCTGGAGGGGGCCATTTACTGTTCTTTTCAGAATTAAGCTGGCCTTCCAGGACTGGAAGTGCACCGCAGATTCAGCAACACCCCTTAAGCTGACCCTCCAGAAAGTCAAAATTTCTCAAGCCCTGCTCTAGAAGCCTGAGAATACTTCAAGCCCTGCTTCAGTCACACACTGGAGGCTGACTAATTGATGCACAGCAGAAGATTAAGGATTCAGCTTAAGAACTCAGCAGACCTTACTGATAAGCCATTGTTTTGCTTTGTCAACCTTTATATTTCCTAAACTGTTTGTCATTTTAATTGCTGTAGAACTAACTTTATTTGCTGTAGAATTAACAGAGTTATCCCCATTGAGCATGTTAGAAAAGAGTTTCACCAGCATTCCCATTCATTCTTATAATAGAAAATGTTCTCGTGCTTTTATGTATTTCTGCCTAATTTGGGTGTTTATTGCTTCCCTCACACACCCAGCATGTACGTGTATAGAAACTATCTGGCCAGACATAAGAGTTTTCCATCATTATTCATCCCAGCCAGGAGTTTGTTTTGGTGGCCACCAAGGCCCGTTTGGTATTGAGCATCTGCTTATGCAACCAAATTTTCTCAATGTACTAAAGGGCTATTTTGAACATACGAAAAGGTTACATATGCCCAGCTCCCAGCATTATGAAAAGGCACATGTACCATAGGAATAATCTAGCCAGGATTTTTCCTTCTGCCTAACCCAAGGTGGGATAAACTAGGCATTCCCCTTTATGAAGGGCTCAAAACACGAGATGCTCAATCCCTCGACCAAGTCCCTAATATAGGAGGGACCCAGGTTTGGAGGAATAACAAATGGCCACCCCAGAAAATTATAAATACTTATGGCCCAGCCACATGGGCACAAGATGAGAGTTGAAAATGCCGCACGCCTACATATATATATGCTAAATCGCATTATCAGGTTACAAACTGTCTTAAAAATTATAACTAATCAGACAGCCATGGCTTTTGAGCTTGTTGCTCGGCAGCAAGCCCAAATGCGTGCAGTTATTTATCAAAACTGCTTAGCTTTGGACTACCTGCTGGTGGAAAAAGAAGAAGTATGTGGTAAATTTAATAGCTCTAACTGTTGTTTGAAAATAGATAATAATGGGAAAGTTATAAATAACATAGCCACCAATGTTAGAAGACTTGCCCATGTCATAGTGCAAAAATGGCAAGGCATAAAAATCGGCAATTAATTTGAAAACATGTTCTCAGGTCTGGGAGGATTTAAGTATATTATTGGATCTGCAGTCCTACTGGTGGGATCCTGTCTTATCCTCCCTTGCATAGCCCAATAATTATAAATGCCATTTCTAAGTTTGTGGAAACTGCAGCCCATATAATGTTAACACACCAAATTAAAAATAATGATGCTTTAAATCTATAAAAGATCAAGCATCAAGGGGGAATGATGTGACAGAAAGGGGGGTTGGTAGCAGTTAAAGGTATTTCCTCTTGAAAGGCAAGCTGCAAGCTTTAAAGACCCACCAGGCGCCAGGCAGGTTTTGTTTAAGAAAGGCCAGATGGCCCAGAGACTGGCCATTTCATGGAAAAGCAAAAGAGTAACTAATTCACAGACTTATCCAAAACCCCTCTTCTGAAATTGATGGTTTACAACCCCGCAGTTCCTGAAAAATATTTGTTCTTTGAAAAATCTGATTTTGTTGAGTACAAGCTTGTAAGTTTCCAAAGGAAATGGGTAATCACTCAACACGACCCCCTCCCTTACCTAAACAAGGGTATAAGACGCCACTTCTCCTGTTCTGGGGGGCTCGATTTGGACACATTAGCCCCTTGAGCCCGCTGGGCCCGTCAGCATAATAAAGTGCCACTTCCTATAATAGTCTCGGTATCACAATCTCTCTGTCTTCCTGCTACAAATGAATGCAGAAACACATGAGTAGCTGCTTCGGGGTCAGCAGTTGGCCCCATGACAATCACCTGGGATGACAAATTGTCTCCCACTAACCCTGTGGCACAAAGTGGGGCTGGTAGCAGTTAAAGGTATTTCCTTTTGAAAGTCAAGCTGCAAGCTTTAAAGACCTTCCAGGCCAGTTTTGTTTAAAAAAGCCAAGTAGCCAAGGACTGGTGGCTTTCATGGAAATGCAAAAGAGTAACTAATTCACAGACTTATCCAAAACCCCTCTTTTGAAGTTGACGGTTTACAACCCTGCTTGCAGACCCTGCTGCCCTGCAGTTCCTGGAGACCACTTGTTCTTTGAAAGATCTGATTTTTCTGAACACCACCTTGTAAATTCCAAAGGAGATGTGTAATTGCTCAACATGACCCCCCTCCCTTACCTAAACAAAGGTATAAGACCCCGCTTCTCCCATTCTGTGGGGCTCAACCTGGAAGCATTAGCCCCACGAGCCTGCTGAGCCGGCCAGCGTAATAAAAGTTGCCACTTCCTATAATATTCCTGGTGTCACGATCTCTGTCTTCCCACTACACCAGGAGGTCCTGAGAACATGTGTCCCAAATGATTGAAGTACAGCTTGGCTTTATACATTTTTTGAGAGACAGAAGTTACAGGCAAAACACATCAACACAAGTGAGGTTTCCATTGGTTGGCCCCGGGGAAGGCGGGATATCTTCAAGGTGTGGGGGGAAGACTTGTAGGTCATAGATCGCTTCAAAGATTTTCTGATTGACAAGTAGTAGAAAGGGTTAAACTCTATCTAAAGAATTTGAAATCAGTGAAAGAAATGCTGAGTTAAGATAAGAAGCCAGATTTGGTGGCTCAGCCTGTAATCCTGCGCTTTGGGAGGCTGAGGTGAGTGGACTGCCTGAGCCCACGGGTTCGAGACCCGCCTGGGCAGCGAGACCTCATCTCTACAATAAATCAAAAAATCAGTTGGGTGTGGTAGCGCATGCCTGTAATTCCGGCTACTTGGAAGGCTGAGGCAGAAGGATTGCCGGAGCCCAGCAGGTCGAGGCTGCGGTGGCCGGGAGTGGCCACTGCACTCCAGTCTGGGCGACAGAGTGAGACTCCAACTCAAAAAAAAAAGATAAGGGGGTATTGAGGAAGTCAAGTTCTTGATAAGCCGATGGAAGCCCTAAATAGCAGTCTTCAGAGAGAATAGGTGGTAAATGTCTTAAAAGATCCCCAGCTCCTCTGGACATCTCTGAGAAAGGGATTCTGTACAGAAGCAAAATTCCCCAAGAGGCAGCTTTGCAGGGTCATGCAATATTTTTTATTTCCTTCTTTATTTTGTGATGCTATGCCAGAGTCAGGTTGGAACGTAAGCCATGTTATATAGGGCTCATGAAAACCCATCTGACGAAAATTTTTTATGGTTTTTAGGATGTGACTCTCTGAAAGGTACCTATAGAAACCTAGAAGAAACTTAGCTTATTCTTAGTCTTTTTGCCTCAGTGTAACCATTAGCAAGCATTCAGATATTCTACCGCAGGATAAACAGCAGCCTATCCCATCCCCCTAGGCAAATCTCCTTCAGATACAAGATCAGGACAGCCCAAACGACCACCCCACCTTTGGTCAAGGAATTTGTGAATTGCAAATGTCTAACAAGTCTCTTACAGGAATCACTGCCCCCCAGGGCTAACCCACGTGACACAAAGAAGCCCCACCATGGCAGCAATCATGTGACTAACTCACCCATCTGCCTGCTGTCCATCACCTGACATCATTAGTACCTGCGCTTGTCTGCCCCTTTGTGATGACATGGAAGCAGACCACCACCCAATCACCTTAATGATCCTCCCCCATCTAGGGGAATGGTTAAAAGGACTCAACCACAAGCAACCAGGGGCCATTGCCTTGCTAGAGTCTGGTGTGGCCGTGTGCTCTCTGAGCCACGGCTGTCGCCATGCTTTCTGGCTTTGGTCCCCCTCCCCCACCTTGGGGAGATGAATCTTCTCTCTTCCTTTTCTTCCTCTCTCTAATTTACTTTTGTTTGGTTTTTTTTTTTTTTCTGAGTTGGAGTCTCATTCTGTCACCCAGACTGGAGTGCAGTGACTACTTCTGGCCACCGCAGCCTCGACTTGCTGGGCTCCGGCGATCCTTCCGCCTCAGCCTTCTAAGTAGCGGGAACTACAGGCACGCGCTACCACACCCAGCTAATTTTTTTGATTTATTGTAGAGATGAGGTCTCGCCAAGTTGCCGAGGCGGGTCTCGAACCCGCGGGCTCAGGCAATCCACTCACCTCAGCCTCCCAAAGTGCGGGATTACAGGCTGAGTCACCGAGCCTGGCTCTAATTTACTGTTAAACAAACTTTTCAAACACTGAGACTCCGACTCAAACAAACAAACAAACAAAAACTTTTCTTTCTTAAACTTTTTGTGTGTCACAATGCTTTGCAATCTACTCGGATCTCTGGGTTGCCAGCGCGCACCTCCGGCCTGCCAGCCCCAGTAGTGCCTGCACACCTCGCCTCGCCTCTCCACCCTCACCCCATCCATACCCTAACACTCTCCAGGACCCTTAATTAGAAATTTGGGCAAAATAAGAGAAGAGTGATAATTTAGTCCTTATAACTAAGGGAATCCAGAAAACTCTGAAAAACCGAATTCCTGGCCATGACAGGAAGGAAAGTGAGACACACCTCATTATTCCCCCTCCTTTTTGGAGTTTAAGCCCACAAGTTAATGGAGTTAATGACCAGCATTAAGGTGAAAATAAAGGTCATAAGACTTACAAAAACACTCTTTGTGGCAATAAGATACCAAATTATAGACAAGATCTCAGGCCATGTAAGGCAAGGGTTAAGTCACACCTTATAAACCAACAAGTCTTGTTAAATGGATTTTTTAAAAAAATTAACCTGTTATAATGTAGCTCACTTTCCAGCTTGATTCTGGTGTAGCATCACATGACAGATAGCAGATCTTGGAGGAAATAAGTATATTTTACCCCAAAATATATGTATTTCACATATTTTGAAATGGCCCTGCAAAGTCATCTTGAGAGGGGAAATTTGCATCTATAGAGAATCTCCATCTTTGCAGCTAGGCTTTCCCTTTCCAGGCCTTTCTCGGATCTAGGGGAGATTAACTGAGAGTCTGACATCTTTAAAAGTCTGAAAAGAGACATTTACCATCTATTTTCTCTGAGTGTTGCTACCTTCATCTACATAACAAAGTTCTTGGCCCCCACAGCCCCCTTATCTTAACTCAAACATTTCTTCTGTTGACTCTAGGTCTTGAGACAATTCATTCATGTAACCAAGAACCACTTGTATCCCTAAATCTATTGAAAAAAAAAATCACTAAAACCCACCTATGTCTTGCAAGTTCCTGTTCTGCCTCTTTGGACCAAACCAGTGCTACCATTCATATATTGATGTATGTATGTTTTTACCTACGAAAGGGTGAAAAACCAAAATGGAATAATTTTAGCCATAGTAACAGTCATTTCAACACTGCTTAGCTTTGTCATGCTTTCTCAGAAACACGGATTTCCAAAGGTGTAGTTTTCTGACAATCACTTCTCTCTTTTTTGTTTGAGTTGGAGTTTCACTCTGTCATCCTTCTGCCTCAACCTTCCAAGGACCCAGAGCTAAAGGTGTGCACTACCACACTCGGCTAATTCTTAAATTTTATCATAGAGAGGAGGGCTTGCCAAGTTGCCTGGGCTGGTCTCGAATCCGCAGGCTCGGGGAATCCTCTCACACCTGCCTCCCAAAGTGCTGGGATTATAGTCACCAGGCCCAGGGACAATCACTTCTAACCCCCAGCAATTTCCTATTTACTAATCTATTCTAAGCACTTGTCCCACAGCCCTGAAAGCCAGGGCTAACTCAATCTATGGTAATCAACCTCTTTCAACTGACTACCAGACCACCTGGAGGCTCAAGACCCATGTTATCAACACCCAAGGATGCAGCTGCTAGAGAACATTTTTACTCTTTATTTTTTTGCCCTGATATCTGCATTTCAAAGAGATGGTTCCCAGGTTTTAAGAAAGACATTTCTTTCTTTTTTTTTTTTTGAGTTGGACTCTCACTCTGTCACCCAGACTGGAGTGCAATGGCCGCTCCCAGCCACTGCAGCCTCACCTGCTGGGCTCCGGCGATCCTTCCGCCTCAGCCTTCCGAGTAGCCGGAATTACGGGCATGCGCTACCACACCCGGCTGATTTTTTGATTTATTGTAGAGATGAGGTCTCGCTGCCCAGGCGGGTCTCGAACCCGCAGGCTCAGGCAATCCACTCACCTCAGCCTCCCAAAGGCGCGGGATGACAGGCTGAGCCACCCAGCCCGGCTAGAAAAGACATTTCTTAAGAAATGTAAAGCTGACAAAAGGCCAGCTCACAAAACCTGGCTAGCCTTGGGAGGGGCTTATGAACATTTCAGAGAGATGAAGAAATAATTTACAACGACAAGCTTTCTAAAGTAAATGTTCTAAAAACAGGGAGAAGAGAAAAGTCTTTTTTATTATTTTCAAGAGGGAAATGAAGTTTTTTACTTTTAATTTTAATTTGTTCTCACACAGGAAAGATGCAAGGACTGCAGGAGATGTGCATGGTCCAACAGTATGGGGGGGGGCCTCAAAAAACCAGAATTACCTTTTTTTGGAGGACAGGCCCCTTGTAGTACAGGCTTTCCCTATGAGGTAAGTGTTCTAGAACCCAATGGTTATTATCTAAAAGTTTTGAGAAGGTTGCATCATGATTTGCGAAAGAACTATCCTGAGTTGTGGCAAACAGGCGACTGGTTCTTCCACCATGACAATGCACCCTACCCACACCGCACTGAATGGGCATAATCCCCATGCCCTATCCTCCCTATTCACCCATCTCATAACCCCCATGCCCTATCCTCCCTATTCACCCATCTCGTCGAGAGCGACTTCTTGTTTTTGATTCCCTGGATGAAAAAAGTCCTCAAAGGGAAACGTTTTGCTGATGTGGAAGAGATGAAACAAAAAACGACAGAAGCACTAAAAGGCATCAAAATGGACGAGTTCAAAACTGCTTTGAGTAGTGGAAAAATGCCTCTCGCTAGGTGTATTGCATCAAACAGAGTACTTTGAAGGCGATTGAAGTTTAAACATGTAAGAAGAAATACACAATTTGTATTCATAAATTATGTTTTTTGGGGAGTCCTCCACATGCAAGCAAGAGATGCCACAGGTCCCAACATTCCTTCAGCATCAAGTACAAAAGCTGGAAGACAAAGGTCTGATGCTTTCACCGTGGGCTGGGAGGAGGCAGAAGAAAATGGAGAACCACAGAGAGATCGTATTCGTTTGCTAGGGCTGTCAAATAAAATACCTACTGTGCAGCAGAAAACAAAAGAAGTTTATTGTCACACGGTTCTGAAGGCCAGAAGTCCAAAATCAAGATGTTGTCACGGCCACGCTCTCTTGGAAGGCTCTAGGGAAGGATGATTCATTTCCTTCCAACCTCACTTCCCCTCGGCCCTGCCAGTACCTCCTGGGATCACTCCTTAAGGAAATATTTGCACGCAAATTCTCATCTCAGAGTCAGCCTCTAGGAGAACCCGACAGAAGTCATCAAGTTTTGCAAGACTCTTTCTGTTTCTGAGCAGGGACAACCCATCAGCAACACACTTACTGGCAACATCTTTTGGGAAATGTGAGGCATCATATTCCCCAAGGTTTCAGATCTTCATGGACTCACGAGGTCAGTCTCCTAGAGGTCAGGTCTCCTGGGGGGTCCCAGAAACTGAGGGAAGAAGAGATGAGAGGGCCATTCGCGACTGTGATCTGTCATTAGCTGTCTGCTGCTCCCTGAGCCTGAACTTCTGGCCATTCCTAGCTGCCTCAGACAAAAGTGCCAGCTTCTCTGGTGGCTGGAAAGCGCTTAGATGGTCACAGCTGCATGTGCGAGGACCACAAGTGCCAAGGGGACACAGGCAGGGCACAAATAGCATCGAGGAGCACTCTTAGTTCTGCCATTTGTGGTTCTTACCGTGCCATGTCCTCTCCCCCACCCTCCCAAACAAACACCCGGCCAGGACACTGGAGCCCAAACTTGGGCCAATGTCTGCACAGGGCCCTCCACTGCAAGGTCACCCAATATCTTCCCCTTTCCTCAGAGAACGACCAGATCTCATCTCACCATATTACAGCATCTAGTTCACGTTCAAATGAAGAAACCAGAGGAAAACACACACACATAGATACACACTGAAAAAAGAGGAAACAAAACAGTAAAGACAGAAAAGCAGTGAAACCTGTAAATAGACCCAAAGAATGGCTTTTTGTGGAGTGGTGGCACAATACAGTAGAAACATTAAAAGGGGGAATAGTCCCAGCTAGAAAAGTAAAAATCACAGGAAAGCATTATATAAATATCTCTATAGATATGTTTGTGACTTAGATAAGATCAGTGACTTTCTAGGAAAATATAAATTACCTATGCTTACTGCAGAAGAACTAGAAACCTTAAAAAAAAAACCTGTAAATGTTAAACCCTTAAAAAATTACCGTGAATGGAAAAAAAATCTGTGA
This sequence comes from Cephalopachus bancanus, assembly GCA_027257055.1. Classification (NCBI taxonomy): domain Eukaryota; kingdom Metazoa; phylum Chordata; class Mammalia; order Primates; family Tarsiidae; genus Cephalopachus; species Cephalopachus bancanus. Next base: position 140,765 of record JAPVLO010000637.1, read on the forward strand.
ACTTTACCCAGGAACTCTTTCCTCCCGTCCCCACTCCAACTCCCAAAGGATGAGCAAACCCAGATGATTTTACAGGTGAATTCTCCCAAACTTTCAAGGAACAGATACTTCTAGTACGAGACAAACTTTTCAGGGAGTATAGAAAGAGGAACTCTTCAACATTTTGTGGAGAAGCCAGCATAATACTGATATGACAACCTGACCAAGATACCACACATGAAAAAGAAAATATATTCCAATCTTGTTTATGATATTGAGACAAAAACTCTTAAATAAAATATTAAAAGATAATATTCAGAAAGAATAAAAGAATAATATAATAAGACCAAATGGAATTTATTCTAGGAATGTCAGGGTGATTCATATGGGAACATTTAAATATTATTAATCACTTGACTAGATCAGAGGAGAAAGGTATCATTTTCTCCATAGAAAAAGAAAGGGTATTTGTTAATATTCCAAATCTATTCCTGATATTTTTTGTTTTATTTAGTTGGAGTCTCGCTCTGTCGCCTAGGCTGGAATGCAGTGGCATACTGCTCACGACCACTGCAGTCTCAATCTGCCAGGCTCAGGCGATCCTTCCACCTCAGCCTTCCAAGTAGCTGGAACTACAGGTGTGTGCTACCACGCCCGACTTATTTTTTTATTTATTGTAGAGATGAGGTCTCACCAACTTGTCCAGGCTGGTCTTAAACCCCTGAGCTCAGGCAATCCATTTACCTCGGCCTCCCAAAGTGCTGGGTCTACAGGCTTGAGCCACGGCACCCAGCTTTTTCCTGATGTTAAAGTAGCCTTAATAAAGCAGAAATACGTGGTTTCTCCTTGATTTCTCTCTTGCTCACTCCCTCTCCCTCTCCTGTCTCCCAGCATCACGTATGAGGTGCCCAATCAAAGGCGCAGAGACAAGCCAGATGTTTTTACTAATGCCTCTGATGCCTGCTTCAGCATCAACCAGTGCATCTTGGGACTAATGTCATCAGCAAGAGAAATGTGTGAGAGGCACAGACGTAGGAAACAAGGAGACAAAAACTGTCAATATTTGCAGATAATAGGATGTTATACCTAGAGAACCCAAGATAATTGAGGACTAAACTCTGACCTTCCCCCCATTCAAATTCCTAGCCAAGGGGCCCAGGGAGTCACATCCTAGACTCATCAAATGGGTTTTCTTATGAGGCTTGCTTCCCAACTTGACTCTGACATAACATTACATAATAGATAAAGTGTTAAACCCAAGATTTTAAATCCGAGAGACCAACAAAGAGCCAGCTCCGATGCAAACACACAAGGGTCTTTATTCAGGCTTGAGTCTGGGCTCACGTTTGAAGCCGATGCGGCAGCTTCAGGGATGAAAGAGCCCCGACCCAGGCTAACACGCACCTTTTATACATAATTCTGAAGGGGTGGGGTGGCTTTACAAACTTGTGCACACAGGATTGGATAAAAACTATATGACGCAGTTACAAAGACTTTGGTTGATTTAAGTTCGATTTGCGCGGGCTCAGGCTTAGTTACTTGTGATGGACAAGTAACTGACAAACGGGCGGAATGGAATGCCAGATAAGCTAGGTTTAGTGAGCAGGTAGGAGGTCTGAAACAACACCGAGCTTACCAAGAGAGAGATGCCACAGAGGCTACCACAGTTTAAGCAAAGGAATGTCTGGAAGGAGCTTATTGCTTAACATTCACACACTGCTAGCAGCAGTTGCAGAATTCATATAGTAATAGTTCTTTTTTGAGTTTTTTTTGAATCTCTTGGGTCTCTCAAAAGAAGGAAAATTAAGGTATTTTATGACCCTGTAACAAGCTGTCTCTTGGGGACTCCCAGACTCTGGACACTTTTTAAGACACCACCTATGCTCTCTGAAGTCTGACGCCTGTGAGGCTTCATCTATATATCAAGAAACTTGACTTCCTCATCATTCCTCAAGCCACCCATTTCCTATACTGATTTTAAAATTCCTTAGATAAAAACCTGACTCTTTCTCCTAATTCCCAGGTAGGAAATACTTGAATCCACCTGTGATGTACAATCCCCCACTTGGAGATGTCCTGCCATCCTGGACCAAACCAATGTAAATCTCACATGTATTGATTTACAGTTTTCTGTAACTTCTGTCTTCCTAAAATATATATTACTGAGTTGGAATTCAACCATTGCAGGTGCACATTCTCAGGATCTCCTAGGATAGGTGTCATGGGCCTAGGCTGCTCACATTTGGCTCAGAATAACCCATCTCAAATGTCTTGCAGAGTTTGCCATCTCATACACAAATAGCAGCCAGTTCAGAAATCCCATGGAAGAAAAAAAATTCCAACTTATAAGAAAAACAACGTCCTTCATAAATAAAGATATTGAAAAGGGAAAAGAAAACCCTACAAATATACCCAACAGCAAATATGTAGGAGCTACATAAAGACATCTTTACAATTCTACGGAGACATAAACACAAGTAAATTTGTTTATACCTTGTTCTTTCAATTGTGTGTATGTCTCTTCCTCTTTAATCCCCTTCTTGATTCTGTATCTGCAGCCGGTCATGAAATCAAGGAAGCTAAGGAGCAAAGCAATGTGACTGCTTAGCATTTTCTCTGAGTTCTTCTGTTAATCACTGTTTAGCTGGAAGACTCCGTATTGTTTCTGAAGAAGATATATATCCCTCCCCCACCACCCACAACTGCTCTTCACACTGTCTTGTGGAATCCCCCAGAACAACATGGCCAGATTAGGACTATTTCCTTCCAGGTTGACCCAGAAGCCCCGGGAGATGACTATGTCCTCCCTTGGGGTCATTATAAACTACCTGCGGGGTGCAGTGGGCCCCTCCTCCTGGGGTTTTAGAGGAGCAGATGGTTTGCCAGTGCTACAATCAGGTTCTAAGTCTACTGAGAACTCTGCACTCCCAGAGTTCCTCCTCCCCAGCTCTTGATTTGGTCTCTAAGTTAGAGTCGAAGTTCCTGAATGATTTCCTTCCTTGAGCCTCAGTTAGAGACGTCCCCACATGTCAGTGTCCCTTTGGGACCCTGGCTCTTGCGTTCTGTTGGAGGACTCTGAGACCCCATCTTTGTTAGGACCAACATCTGTGCTCCTGAAAGACCTTTTCAACTGATCTCCCCACCCCCACCTCCCCATTCATTAACCACAAAGAGACAATACTGATCTTCTCAGTCAGCAAATCAGCTCATCTTAGCCCCTGGGCGGAACCACCAGGTGGCTTTTTCTGCATGTAAGCGAATCCAAACTCTTTACCTGCAAGACTCAGCTTCTGCCTGTCTCTTGGTTCACTTTTTGCAGCCACACCTCCACTGATCACTGTGCTCAGGCTCAAAGAAGGCCCATTAACTGGCCTTGAAACCTGTTGTTTTGTCTACCATTCCATGCGAGTCTCTTTTTCTGCAGATTTCCGCTGAAAAGTCACATCCTTAAATAGAGGAATTCCATGACCATGCTACGTCACTTTCCCCCTGGTTACCTGGTTGCTTCCTAGTAATTGTTGCAACTTGCAGGTATTTTATTTGCTTGCTTATTTGTTCTTTCAACGCCTCCTCCAACAGAAAGCAAGTGCCCTGAGGACAGCTACTCGACCTCTGTATCACCAACGTCAATGTCTTTAACAGGGTTTGCTACTTAGCAGATGCTCAATAAATATTTGTTGAACTAATAAGTAAAGGAATTGCTTTGAGAGGCCGCATATAATTCCACCAGTGGAGCTGAGAGAAGGAAATGCTGATTTGTTTGGCATACCGCTTTTGTCATTGATGGTCTGGCTGTTTTCGTTTTTTGTTTTTTGAGTTGGAGTCTCACTCTGTCACCCAGGCTGGAAGGCAGTGGCACGCTCCCGGCCACCGCAGCCTCGACCAGCTGGACTCAGACGATCCTTCTGCCTCAGCCTTCCAAGTAGCTGGAACTACAGGCACACGCCACCATGCCTGGCTAATTTTTTTGATTTCTTGTAGAGATGAGGTCTCGCCAAGTTGCCCAGGCTCAGACAATCCTCTCACCTCGATCTCCCAAAGTGCTGGGATTATGGGCGTAAGCCACCACGTCCGGTCCAATTGGCTGTTTTTGGATATAGGATGGACAGTGTTTGACCCCATCATGAGCTAGACAGCCTCCTTTCCCTTCATTCCCAGGAACCACAATGGTGCCCCCAGCCTTGATTCAGTCCCAGAAACTCCCAACTTCCTTCCCTTCCCTCCCACACTTGGTATCAGCTGTCCATCTTGCATCTTGTCTGAACCCTGACCTTCTTTTGTCTTAACACTTAAAATTGGGAAGTCGTTGAAGGACTAAAAAAAAAAAAAAGAAGAAGAAGAAGAAAGAGAAGAGGACCAGGCCCAAAGGGGAGTCAGACAAGAAGAAGGCAGAAGGTCTTTGCCAAGATCTGGATTTGCTGTCATTCGTCGATCAGAGAGGACGAGAGCCGGGGTGCAGGATCATGTGGCTGCCGCCAATCCTACTCCTTTGCAGCCTCTCAGGTGAGTGGGACTGTGGCTTTGAGGACCTGGAACCACAGGGCTCAGGGTGGGAGGCAGGGAGGGTCTGTTCCAGATTCTAGGAGGAAGGGACATGACAGGGACCAACTAGATGGGAAGTCCTTCCAAGTGTTCAGAATAATGGCATAGTGGATTTTCTTGGCCCTTTACCTGGATTTCACCAGTTCAAAGAGTGCTAAGAGGAAAGGTTTGGCCTAGCATGATGTCTGTGCCGTATAGCTTATGTTGGAGCTTGGTATGGGGTCCTCATATGGAATGGGTGCTAACCTAAAGTGGACAGACCATATTTTATGTTTAACAGACAGAACCAACTTCACTCAGACTGGTGGGTAGAAAACCCCCTAGACTATAGCTGGGTATGGTGCCTCATGCCCATAATCCCAGCTGACTCAGGAGACTGAGGGGAAGGTCACTTGGGCCAGGGAGTTTGAGATGGCCTGGACAATACAGCAAGACCTCTGTCAGGAAGGAAGGAAGGAAGGGAGGGAGGGAGGGAGGGAGGGAGGGAGGAAAAAAAAAAGAAAGAAAAGAAAAACCGGTCAGGCTCGGTGGCTCAGCCTGTAATCCCAGCACTTTGGGAGACTGAGGCGAGAGAATTGCCTGAGCCCACAGGCTCGAGACCCGGGCTACTTGGCGAGACCTTGTCTCTACAATAAATCAAAAATTAGCCGGGCATGTTAGCGTGCACCTGTAGTTCTGGCTACTTGGAAGGCCGAGGCAGAAGGGTCGCCGCAGCTCAGCAGGTCGAGGCTGCAGTGGCCATGAGTGTGCCACTGCACTCCAGTCTGGGTGACAGAGTGAGACTCCGACTCGAAAAAAAAAAAAGAAAAGAAAAACCACCAGACATAAGATCACAGACTTTGTTCCTGGTTCTGCTCAGCTACCACTAGCTGTGTGCCTTCTATCCAGCCTCAATATGTAGAATAGAGGAGATGCATTGAATGGCCTGTGTAGTTTCTTGAAGCTCCAATTGTCTCTGAGGAGGAGATGCCTGAGAGAGATATGAGTGTGTGTGATGTTATTCATAAAGATAAGGATAAAAGGCAGGAGGCGGGTGCTACCTTTGCTGCTCTAAGTAGGGGCTGCCTTACCATCTTCAGGCTGAGAGCATCAGGCAGTGGAAAGAGTCTAGGAAAGGTGCCTGCTGAAAACCGACCAAGACTCTTGTCAGAGTGAAGAGAAGGGAGCCTGGCTTGTGCTTTTCAGGCTCTTTGCTCCTGAAGGGCTCCAAGAAGTTGGGGGGGAATCCTTGCGTGTGCTGTTTCTATATGAGGGAAAATTCAAGATGAACACGATGTTCCGGTGCAGAGAAGAGTATCTCATTGTGTGTAAGAGACTTGTGGAAGCCACCAAATTAGAGCGGAAGCAGAGGACAGGCCGTGTGCCCATCAGAGACCATCCTGAGGCTCTCGCCTTCACAGTGACCATGGAGAACCTCAAGTGCAGATGATGCAGGGACTTACTGGACTGGGATCGAAACAGACTGGCTGACGGGTGGTCTAGATGGACTCTACCTTGATCCTGTGGTCCAGGCGGTGGTGTCTGTCATCCCAGGGGAGACCCTCTCCTCCCAGGTCTGGGACTGAGGACCCACCCTTTTATGCTCAAGAAACCCCCATGGCAAAATAGCAAGTCTTGCGGAGTCCTGGTGATTTGAGAGGCTGGTCGTGCTTGTGCTGTGTGTGCTTGTCTGTGACCCTCGGTCTCTCTCGATCTCTGTCAATGCAGTGAGTTGGGGCCAGAGGGGACCAGGCCAAGAACAAGGCAGAAGGCTTTGTATTCTGAGACACAGAGGCTCCTTTTGTCCTCGTGGCCCCAAAGGGGCTGCTGTGGTGCCCTGGCTCTAGTGACCTCTGGAACAGTACCCGACTCGGGGGCCCGGGCTCCACTCGGCAGCCCAGTGTTTAGAGCTGGTCACCTTCTTGGCCTGGGGTAAGTAATCTGCAGGAAGTACAATAAGCGACCCAGGCTCCATAGAACCCAATTCGTGACTTTGGGTGTCCTTGCTCCAGAAATACAACCTGAGTCACCATCTCCCAGGTCAGTGGAGCAGAAAAGATTGCATTTTGTATTTACATTTTCTACCCAGTCCTGCGTTTCTGCTTTGGAAATGCCAAAGTATGTCTTTTGGTCTAACCTGGTGTAACCTGCAGTCCCCACACAAAGGCCTGTTGGAGGAGGCCCTGGTACCTCTTAGAGGCTTTCTCCTCCAGTCCCTCCCTCCAAGGGAAGAGAGAGAGAGTGCTCTAAGAAGACTCTGGTTGTCACCCCGACTAAGGCAGAACTGGGGAGAGGGACATGGAGACCTGATGCTCACTGGAGGTCATGGCTGTGTTCTGGTCTGGGAAGTTCCCCTTGGCCAACAAGGTGAGGTTTCGGAAGGAGTCCTCTGGCTCCCCGAGGCCTGGGTCTGGCTTTGGAGGGCCTTGGTCAGTCCCAGAGCCATCTCCTCACCCTGTGGAGTGAGCTTGGTGAGCGGAGGGCTGAGAAGGGAGGAGAGGCAGCCCATCTAATGCGTGTCACCCTGTCCACAGAGAGTTCCACAAAGTCCAGCTGCAACTCATCCCTCCCTGGAAGAAGTGACCAGCGTGAATGTCAGCACTGAGGGGTTGCCGACGCACAGTCTACTTCTGGGGGAAGGTGCCAAGGAACCTGCAGTGCCCCTGTGGCTTCTCTTGGGAGCCAGATCGCTTTACTGGGCTGGGAACTGGAGGCTCTGGTGTCTCCTTCCAGCTTCCCCTCCCAGCTTCTTGCAGCCTCAGCACTCTACAGCCAGCTCCACCCTCCAAGGACACATAGGACAGGGTCTGATAGACTCAAGTCCCCTGATTTTCTCTTCCCACCGACGTGGCCTGAGAGACCGTTTTCCATGTCCCTGATTCTAGCCCAACTCCCCCAAAGGCCTCTCTCTGCTGCAATCCTGATCTCTCTCCCTTCATTTCAGCCTCTGACCTTCTTCTTCTCCTCAGAGCTTTGCAGGGTTGGTCAATGTCATCTTCCTTGCCAGATATAGCAGCTACAACTAACATAGACTGAAGGCTCGCTGTGTGCTAGGCTCTATGCCGAGAACTAGGCATGCTTCATTCCACTTAATTTACTAAATAGGTGAGATTATTGGTATCATTTACTTTCATATGAGCAAAATGAGGCTCAGAGAGGTTAAGTAAATTTCCCATAGTCAGTCAGCATCTAAGTGGCAAAATTGGGTTTCAAACTCCGGTGGTCTTGCTCCAGAGCCCAGGCTCTTAAAAGCCATGCAATACTGGTCTCCAGATGGAGCAACTGGGAAAAAGAAAGAAGCAAGAAAACAAAGCAGTTTTAAGATTGGTCCCTCTGCAGTGGGACAGAAAGAGGGCCCAGGGTGAGGTGAGGCACAGGAAGGCAGGGACCTTAAGCCACTAGGGGAGAAGTGAGTCGCCCAGAGTGAGGCAGTAAAAGCCAGAGGGGTCCCTGGAGGACTCGGGGTGGGCTTCTTACAAGGGAACGCCACCTCCCTGGGTGAAGGCCCCTGCTGCAAAGATGAGTGCCTGGCTCAGTCCTGTGGGGACTGGGAAGTCCATGGGCGCCCCGGCAGCCCCAGGCTGCACAGTGGAGCACATTCCTCCCTTCCCCTTGGGAGGGAACCACAGGCCTTGGAAGGACCAGATTCCACCTGCAGAGCTGGGGAGCTGGGACCGGAGTGGGTGAAGCCACAGGTCCTGGAAGGAGGGGCTGTGAATTAACATGCATGAGCTTCTCTGTACTGGGATGTTACACAGCCACTAAAAAACACCTGCATGTTCCCAGCTCAGAATTGGGCAGGGGGGAGAGAGAAAGAGAGAAGAGAGAGAGAGAGAGTTGGTTGCTGGGCAGGGCTTGACAGGAAAAGAAAGACCAGGGAGAGACACCGTCTGGAGCCTTTGTCCCTCTCCCATTCCATTCCTCACTGCCACACCCCTGATAGCTGGTCCAGCTGTCATTCTGCTGCTAGTCTGGAGAGAGGGAGGACAGTGGCTCTTCAGTGATGGCTGTCCAGGCCAATGTCCCTCTCAAGATGCCCTGTCGCATGAGTCATTGGGTCACAAGACCTGGACACAAGGAGAAGCAAGGACAAGAAGACCTGAGGAGGCAGCTCATTTCCTGTTCCCTGGCCCCACAGGTCCCTGTTCAGCAGCACCCACTTGCTGCTCCTCGTCCTCCTGCAGCTGCCCCTGTTCCCGAGCATGCTGGGTGCTGTCCTCTGGATGAACAGGCCTCAGAGGGGTCCCGGAGGGAGACAGAGAGTCAGCTTGACCAGGGGACTCTTTTGTCCACTGCTCCATGATGATCTATCCAGAAACACAGATCCTCAGCCAAAAGGGGAATGGTTTTTAGGTTCCAGACTTGGAGACAGGGAACATGAAAAAACAGATTCCAGAGAAAATGCAGCCCTCTAGGTATGAGTGAGAATCTCACTCGTGTCCTCAGGAAGGAGACAAGATCTGGATTCTTCTCTGCTTTGAACAACTTACACTCTCCCCACTTAAAAATAAACCCCCAAAAAGTATAACGTCGGTTAAAGGATAACTTTCAAAAAAGGGTAAAATCATGACTCATACAGACGTAAAAATGGACATGTGTTAAAGATTATTCAACTCATTCACCATTGAGGGACCAGCCAGTGCTATAATCTGTTTAAAACAGACACGTTCAGCCGGGCATGGTGGCTCAAGCCTGTAATCCTAGCCTTTTGGGAGGCCAAGGTGAGAGAATGGCCTGAGTCCAGGGGTTTGAGAACAGCCTGGGCAACTTGGAAAGACTTCGTCAGTACAATACATTTTTAAAAATTAGCTGGGAGTGATGGCGCACACCTGTGGTTCCGGCTACTTGGAAGTCTGAGGCGGAAGGATCGCCTGAACCCAGCAGGTCAAGGCTACAGTGGCTGTGAGCGTGTCACTGCACTCCAGCCTGAGTGACAGAGTGAGACTCCAACTCAACGCCCCCCCCAAGCCACATTCATAGATCAGACATATTGAAATGAATGTATAAGTGGAGGCTGAGACGTAGACTGCCCCATGCTCTACAAGCCAGATGCCCAGAGGCGTGTCCTCTACTGCCCAGACAGTGTGTGGGTTCTGCCAACACACAGATTTTTCCTGCATACCGTTCTTGTCCCCGCGTCTCCTTTCCCAACTTCACGCAGTAGCACGTTATGGAATCAACCTAAGTGTCTACCAATGGAGGAATGGATAAAAGAAATTATGATTTTATATATGACGATAGAATATTATTATTAATATGATTATATGCATATATGTGACGACAGAATCGTATTCTGTTAAACCCAAATTTCAGAATCCGAGAGACCAACAAAGAGCCAGCTCTGATGCAAACACACAAGGGTCTTTATTCAGGCTCGAGTCTGGGCTCACGCCCGAAGCAGCAGCTTCAGGGACAAGAGCCCCGATCCAGCATGGCAAGCAGTTTTTATATATCATTACAGAGGGAGGGGAAAGAACTTTAAACTTGTTTTTACATGATAAGGTAATTTCTCCTAATGGGTACGGGGGCACTTGGGATTGGTCTGGTCCGCTCAGCTACCTGTGATTGACGGGGGAGCTGCTAAATGAGCAGAATGGAATGTCAGATAAGCTGGGTTTAGCAAGCAGGCCGGCTAAGCAAAGGAATGTCCGGGAGGGGTTTATTACTTGACATTCACATACTGCTAGCAGCCGTTGCGAAAGCAACCGGTTATTTTATGAGACAAACAAAAATTAAACTTAACAAAATTCTACGTACAAACACTGCAAACGAATACAGTGAACGTGGGGTAGGAATTCATATAGTAATAGTTCTCTTAGAGTTTTTTTTTTTTTAATCTCTTGGGTCTCTCAATTCAGCCTTAAATAAATAAAGAAATTCTGTTATCTGCAACAAGGGTAAACCTAGAAGACATTATGCTCAATGAAATAAACCAGACAGAGAATGACAAATACCGCATGACCTCACTTCCATGTGAAAACTGAAGGAGTCGAACTCGTAGAAATGGGGAGTAGAGTGGTGGTTACCAGGCTCTAGGTAGGAGTGGGAGTGACAGAGAGCTGTTGGACAGAGGGCAAAAACTTTTAGTTATAAGACGAACTGTTTCTGGGGATCTGATGTCCGGCATGGGTGGTGAGGGTTGTGTTAGTTAACATGATTGCGGCAATCACTGCACGGGATATGTACGGCAAATAAATAATTCTCTAGAGCTGGGTGTGGTGGCTCAAGTCTGTAATTTCAGCACTTTGGGAGGCTGAGGCGAGAGGATTGCCGTAGCCCAGGGGTGCGAGATCCGCCTGGGCAACTTGTTGAGACCTCATCTCTACAATATATCAAAAAAATTAGCCGGGCGTGGTAGCATGCACCTGTAGTTCCAGCTACTTGGAAGGCGGAGGTGGAAGGATCTCCGGAGCCCAACAGGTCGAGGCTGGGGTGGCCAGGAGTGTGCCACTGCACTCCAGTCTGGGCGACAGACGGAGACTCTGACTCAAAAAACAATAAAAATAAGGAATTCTCTAGAGCGTTTATCATAGACCTCAGCGGCCTGTTCAATGATCCTTAGTTTACAGACAATGCATTCAAGTGAAAGAGAAGGTCACAGGGGAAGCAGAAATGACCTACGGAGACTAATTTTAATCCTGAAAATGGCAGGGGAGGTGGAGCGAGGGAGGCTCTGGGTAGACGTGTGAACTTTTGCATTTATTTGTGAATTTTTAAAATGAGAAATACAAAAAATACACAAAGTACAGCATGAAAAGTGTATTGTCTTCTACCCTAGTTCCCTGGCCACTCCCTTTCCTTCACCAAGGCTAAAGACTGTAATCAGTGTGTGTGTACGTGGGTGTGTGTGTGTGTGCGTGTGTGTGTGTGCGCACACTACGTAAAACAGGTGAGTTAGTAGTTTGTCCATTTAAAGCATTTGGATAGATACTACCAAAGGGGTTGTTAAATTTCTGTCCTCGTTTAACATGTAAATAAACATCTACCCACCTCACCCTTCCACCCAGCATCGGGTATCGTCAATCTTTTAATCTTTACAGATCTGATCGGCAGGCACGGTGTATTAATCGTATGTGGGCTAGGCCCCAGGTAGAGGCGACCTCGGGTTTGGGGAATGAAGGAGAAAGAGGAGGGAAAGCCGCAAGAAACAGACTGCAAAACAGTCAGTGGAAGAGTTGGCGATTGTGTGCACCCTGAGAACCAACCCGATTCCTGCCCTCAGGGCTGGGGCGACTTCCAGCCCACACCCCTGTACCCAGGCTGTTCCACCTCCCAGCCCCTCCCCAGCCTCCTCCCCTCTCCACACTGCTCTTTGGCAAATAGCAAGTTTTATTCTGAAGGGAAGCAGCGCTTCAATAGCTTATAGGTTAAAAGAGAAGAAAAGAAAATAAACAAAAGGCAAGTAAAGAGCATATATGAGGAGAGGAAATACCAGAAGAAACATTTCAAAATCTTTTCCTATGAATTGTTCTACTGGGCGGAGTGGTGGCGCATGCCTGCAATCCCAGCACTTTGGGGAGCCAAGGCTGGAGGATTGCTTGAGCCAGGAGTTCGAGACCAGCCTAGGCAACATGGTGAGACCTCACTCTACAAAAAGCCAAAAAATTAGCCAGGTGTGGTGATGAGCACCCGTAGTCTCAGGTATTCTGGAGGTTGAGCGGGGAGGATGAGCTGAGCCCAGGAGGTTGAGACTGCGGTGAGCGGTGATCAGTCTGCTGCGCTCCAGCCTGTGTGACAGAGTGAAACCTGACTCAAAAGAAAAGTTCTACTCAGCCTCAAGATAATTGTAACAAGGAACTGAGTATCACATATTCTCACTCATAAGCCAACCTTGAACGAACATCGTAATATTATAAGAAAAAGATTGGCGGTAGTGGGAATCTGCCGGGGTGGGGGCGCACACCTCCTCCACAAGGGTACCTGCATAATGAACATTTGTATACCTAACCCTGATTTGTACCCCGCATCTTTAAAATAAAAAAATTGGCTGGGCTCGGTGGCTCAGCCTGCAATCCCCGAGCTTTGGGAGGCTGAGGCGAGTGGATTGCCTGGACAACTTCGCGAGACCCCATCTCTACAAAAAACTCAAAAACTATCCGGGTGTGTAGCGTGTGCCTGTAATTCCAACTACTTGGAAGGCTGAGGAGGAAGGATCGCCTGAGCCCAGCAGGTCGAGGCTGCAGTGGCCGGGAGAGGCCATTGCACTCCAGTCTGGGTGACAGAGTGAGACTCCAACTCAAAAAAAAAAAAAAAGAAAAAGAAAAAAAGAAAAATAATAAATTAAATTAAAAAATTAAAAGTAAAAAGAAAATTGTAGACCACGTGATTGATCTAAAATAAATGAAGGGGGAACAACACAATGTAGAGAGAGATAAAGGGAACAAGCAGGTCTCAGGAAAGAACTGGAGAAGAGAAAGAGACAACACTGTTGGGAGAAACAGAAGAGGGGGAAAGAGAAAACAAGGAAAAGAACCCAAAACCCAATAGTAAACATGTATAAAAATTGAGAAATGTGGCAACTTGAAGAAATGACATAAAATGACATTTAAATGAACACAATATAAGCATGTTTGGCGAGGCAGGAATAGATACAGGAGAGGAGACAGGGAAAGGAGATCCATGAGTATATGCTGGCTGTTCCCTGAGAAGAGAAAAAAAGGCCAAAAGTTCTAACAATTCAATTTGGAGCCCTCCTGAAATACAGAGAACTTTCCATCTGTATTGAAAGACCACACAGTGTCCCAGGGAAAAGACTAACACGAAAGATTCCCGCCTAGAATCTTCTGAAATTAGAATTTGGAGGAGAAAGAAACCTGGGGCCACCAGTGAGAGTCAGTTGTAACGAGGAAGAAGACGGGCTGGCCTCCATGTCGGCACAACCCCACCCATCCCAGAGGACAGGGAAGGAAAGTCTGCGTGTTCTGAGCAAAAGAGGGAATTCTGCAGATTTTAGAGTAGTTTTTCAAGTATTCCAACAACAGATGATCTTCTGCCTGCCAGAACTTATGGAATACAGCCCTGAAGAGACCTTTAAAAACAGAAAAACGACATGATGAGTTGATGCCAACAAAGTGAAAAGTTAAATAATGAAAGAAAAGAGCTGCAGGGAGCAGTGAACACGTTGAAAAATAGAGAGAAAAAAAGAGTAAACAACAGTGGGAAATGCCTAAAGAAGAGAATATCAATATTATTAAAAAAAAATTTTTTTTGCAGTGGGAGTCTCACTCTGTCGCCCAGGCTGGCATTCTGTGGCACACTCATGGCCACCCCAGCGTCGACTTGCTGGGCTCCAGCCATCCATCTGCCTCACCCATCCAAGTAGCTGGAACTACAGGCGTGCACTACCACACCAGGCCATTATCTTTTCTTTTCTTTTTCTTTTTTGAGTTGTAGTCTCACTCGGTCACCGAGACTGCAGTGCAGTGGCCGCTCCCGGCCACCGCAGCCTTGACCTGCTGGGCTCTGGCGATCCTTCCGCTTCAGCCTTCTGAGTAGCTGGAACTATAGGCGTGCACTACCACGCCTGGCTAATTTTTCATTTATTGTAGAGATGAGGTCTCGCCAAGTTGCCCAGGCGGGTCTCAAACCCGCGGGCTCAGGCAATCCACTCACCTCAGCCTCCCAAAGGCGCGGAATTACAGGCTGAGCCACCGAGCCCGGCTTATTTCCTTTTTTTAATTGTAGAGCCGAGGGCTCACCAAGTTGCCCGGGCTGGTCTCACACCCGCGGGCTCAGGCAATCCTCTCGCCTCGGCCTCCCAAAGTGCTGAGATTACAGGCTGAGCCACCGAGACCTGCCATAAATAGTTTTTAAAATACCGCACTAACAAGATCAGCACCAACAAGAGGAGGGTGAGAAAAGGGTGGGACGTCAAAGTCCTCACCTTTCATGGCCCAGAGTCCAGAGGAAGATGAAATGCGTTGATACCAAGGACACGCTGAGGTGGTCACTCAGGTATACACCCTTCCTATTGGTGTTTTTTCTCTGGAGGACCCTGACTGGCACCTCTAGCTTCCAGGAAGGAAAGTTCCAGTGTCCCCACCCTGCTGAGGAGGCCTCCTCTTGCTGTGCCTGCCCTGGCCTTGCTGGGCCGAGGCTGCTTTTCCTGCCCTGACCGCCCCTTCAGTCTAGTGGCCTCAGTTTTAGTCCTGTCCAGAAGGAGAAGTCTAGGGAGAGGAGCCTGGGAAGAGCGACACGGCTGCTTTTTGTAAAGTAGCTCATGGGGCCCTTAATTACCCGCCAGGAAAAGCTGATAGCCACACAGGCGGAATCTCAGTGTCTGTTTCGTTCTGGTGACTGTCTTGAGCTAGTGTCCATCTAGAGTGCCAGTCTCAGCCACAGCCCGGTGATGCCGCCTTGAAGTAATCTCTGTCATCTCTAGGTGGGAGAATTCCATACCAGGGCCTTCATGTCTGGTTTAAGATTAGTCCCTGGGATGCTTAAGCAAGTGTAGTTAGATAAGATTGAACATCTTTCTGTTGTTAGAAGCTGAGGCTTTTAACCCCTACGTCCTCTCTCTGCGCTGTGAGGGCCTCTGTCCTTGTAAAGGATCGTTAGAACCTTCACACTCACCGTCCAGAATCACCCACACCTGCGCTCTTCTCCCTGCCAGTGTGGATGTGGGATAGCCCAAGGCCCCAGGTGACCGATTTATTGCCCACACCATCCGCCCTCAGCTAAGGGAGAGAAGTTTTCAAAGCCCGTTTTAAGACTACGTTCTAACATTTAATAAACAGGAAGAAGAAAAAGTACATTGAAAGGCTGAGATACTCAGTTACAAGAGATGTGATGTCCAACCAACTTCAGTGCTGCGTGTCCAGAGGGCGAGAGGTAGAGCTGGCTCCAGACCTTCCTTCCCCACAAGTGGCAAAAATGCAGCGGGCTCAGCATCGCAGAAACCTCTACTCACCTGCAGACTCGAATGTTACTCGCCACTGGCCCATTACCAGAGTTTGGTCCCGTTTTCCGATTTTCACGGGGCTTAGAATTCTGGATCCCGGTGGTAGGCAAAGCAAAGTCCGTTAACATCACAGGCAGCACAAAGACTTGGGATTCCATGAGTCTGCCATGGGACTGGGCCCCAGGGGTAGATGCCTCCCTTTCTCATGTTTTCTTCTGGGTGGGAGGCCGAGGAGGAAAAAGGCTCTGCCAGGCCCCAGGGTCTGTGCAGAGAAGCTGGGAACCAGGGCAAATCCCGGAGCCCGAGTGGCATGGCTGCAGAAGTGGGGACCAGAGGGCTGTTCCCCGGAGCTGGTGCCAGCACTGCCTTCGCAGCTACAGGCATTTGCTGATAGAAATGTTCTTTTTCTCCTGTTGGAGGGTCTTTCTCGCTGGACAGGCATCAACAAGCACTGGGCTGCTGGTTCTCTTGATCTGGCTTACTCTGGCTACTCCCAGAGCTTCTCTGAAGCCTGCTCACCCAGAGGACAGCTCCCAGCATGCTCAGGAGCAAGGGCAGCTTCAGAAGGACCGTGAGCAGGAAGTGGACACTGCACAGCTGGCACCTGTGGGGACAGAGGGACAGGAAATGAGCTGCCTCCTAGGGCAGGGTCGCAGGTCCTCCCAGCTCTCTCTGTGCCCAGACCCTGGCTTCCAAGAGCTGTGTGAGGGCAAGCCTGTGACTGCTTCCAGGACAGCCCCCTTGGCGGACACAGCCATGCTGCTTACGGGCAAGGCTTTGAATGCCTCCTGTAC
Organism: Cephalopachus bancanus; assembly: GCA_027257055.1. NCBI lineage: Eukaryota > Metazoa > Chordata > Mammalia > Primates > Tarsiidae > Cephalopachus > Cephalopachus bancanus. The sequence continues at coordinate 156,959 of JAPVLO010000637.1, forward strand.
TCCTGAGAAGCTAGGTGTGGCATTCAAGGCTCTTTCTGCAGACCACCATTCTGCCTTTTTGGCGGATTCCTACAACTCCCCTTCACCTAGTCTTTATTCCGGTCAGTCCACAGGGCTTAACATTCCCTGTCTTGTTGCCTTGGCTTCTGCCATATTCCTCCCACAGAAGGCCCTCACCGCTGCCTGGGTAAACCCCACCCCTCTTTCTGGTTTCAGCTCTGATGTCACATCTTCAAAGGCTTTCTGACACCACACCTGGGGGCACTTTACTTCCACTGTGACTCCCTGCCCTGTGGATCGGCACCTGATCCTGCGGTTCTTCATGTTCCTGTTACTCGCTGAGGGTCTATAAGGCCTGGACCTCACTGATCCTCAACCCTGCCCCACCCCTCCATCCTCCATCCCCTTCCGAGTGTCTGAACCTCCCAACTTGGTTCACATCCTTGCTTATTCGCTCAGCCCAACTTGAGGCCACTCTCGCCTCTTGGATAAATTTGAAAAATCAAAAGTAGATCCGCCTCCGGAATGCTGGATGAGTCCTAAGATGAGATGGAGCATATTCCTGGGAGACGGGGGAGAGGCGGCTCAAAATGCCCCCGAAGGTCCTTGCCCAGATTCCCTCCTCTCTGGGGCTCTCCCACTGCGTCTCTGGAGTCTCTGGCCCTCTGTCTCCCAACAGCTAAAATCCCCACCGTTTGCACAAAAACACAGAGGCAGAGACAAACAGAAACCATCAAAGAAAAGAGCCCCAAAGCAACCCCTGTGGGTAGAGCTCTTCAGACACGTTTGTGTAAGTCAAGATCGAGTGAATGAAAGGAACGGAGTCAGCCGGGCTCGGTGGCTCAGCCTGTCATCCCGCGCCTTTAGGAGGCTGAGGTGAGTGGATTGCCTGAGCCCGCGGGTTCGAGACCCGCCTGGGCAGCAAGACCTCATCTCTACAATAAATCAAAAAAAAAAATCAGCTGGGCGTGGTAGCGCATGCCTGTAATTCCAGTTACTCGGAAGGCTGAGGCGGAAGGATCGCCGGAGCCCAGCAGGCGAGGCTGCGGTGGTCGGGAGCGGCCACTGCACTCCAGTCTGGGCGACAGAGTGAGACTCCAACTCAAGAAAAAAAAAAGGAAAAAACGGAGTCAGACTAGAGAGGGAATTAGACAAGGCTTAGGAGCAATTCTGGAAGAAAGGAGCCGGTGAGATGGACCTCGGTGTTCGGTCTGGTTGGCGGGGATGTCTGCGGTTCTGGCTCTGGCCTTCACTGGGGGCTTGAACATAGCAGGCCCTATGAATTAAACCAGCCCTATGAATTAAACCAAGCAGGAAGTGCACCTTTGGAGACTTCCTCTAGACACTCTCAGGCGTGGTGAGCACCAGACTAGTGTTTCATACTCCTCGGCCAGCTTGGGGGTGATGAGGCCAAACTTACAGCTCCCCACTTCCTCTCTCTGGCCCGGTACCTGGGGAGAGGCAGATCAAGACTCTATTTGTTCTTGGGCAGGAGCCAGGAGCAGGCGAGTGAGGTGTGTCTCCTAACCCACTAGAGGCCAAACGCTCCCTTGTCCCTGGCCGTTGGGGAGAGCATGTAGGAGAGAGGCCAAAAGTCCATGTCCGGTCTCTTCTCCTGCTCCCCAAGAGATGTTGCCTTCAAATAGCCAAAGCCTCGATGGGAACTCTTATATGACTCAAAGGTAAACCAGGGTTGGGGAAGCCCATCTCCGACTTGGCAGTGACTTTACGGACACAAAGACACATCAGAGGGGCCCTATGCGGGCCCCACCCTGAATGCCCTCAAAAGGTAGGGTTATCAGATTTAACATATCAAAATGCTGGATCCTCAGTTAAATTTAACGTTCAGATAAGCAATATAGACTTTCTTAGTATAAGCACACCCACAAAATACTTGGGACACACTATTGTGAAAATTTTGCGTTGTTTGTCTGAAGTTCCAACCTAACTGGGCATCCCGTGTTGTGTCGGGCAGTCCTCCTAGAGGACAGGCCGTGAGGTCAGGCCAGTGGGAGTCGGCAGGACCCAGTCTGCTCACCTGGTGAGGGTTCTGGTGGTCTTCTCAGGCCTTGCTGCTGTGGCTGTCCTTTCTGGGGTTGAGGTCTGTGTGTCTAAACATACAAAGCAGAACACAGTTCACCCCTTCCGTGCCCAGCCCAGCTCTGGGTGTGACCCTCAGTCTTTCCCACCTAGGAATAAGGAGATCCCTCTTTGACATCCAAGACTCTGTCTAGCATCCCAGACACTACGCAAATTCTCTTCTAAAGAAAATCTACTTAATTACCATGTGAGGCATTCTGAAGAGCCATCGAAAGAGGCAACTCGCAGTGATCAGCTCAGTGCTGTGTGGCACAGCTTAGCACGCTCGATGGCATTTGGCTCTCTTTGGGCCACCCTCCCTCTTTTCTGAGTCTCAGTTCCTTGCTGCCTGTTCTTGAGTGATGGGGGTCACCGAACTGGCGGCCCCTCCGGGAAGCTCAGGATGTCTGGCTCTCTGAAGCAGGGCAGAACCCTCCACCCCTGCGCTGCCCTCTCTGGCCTTTTCCCGTCTTCTAGAAGCTTCGTGCTCTCACCTTCCGTGCCCCCAGTGAAGTCTCGCATGTCAGATGGGTCCCAGCCTCCACTGCGGAACCAGTTTCCTCTGAACCACCCTCTACCTGCCCTGAGTTTTGATATTCAGTTTGCTTCTGGAACAATCTAAAACTAAGGGATCACAGCAATAGATTTGTCTGTTTGGGATGATATCATTTTTCCCTTTTAAAATGAAGGTATAATTGACCCATAATAAACTACATATTTAAAATGAATAATTTGACTGGGCTTGGTGTCTCAATCTGTAATCCCAGCACTTTGGGAGGCTGAGGCAAGTGGGTTGCCTGAGCCCGCGAGTTCGAGCCCTGCCCGAGCAACTTGGCAAGACCTCATCTTTACAATAAATCCAAAATTAGCCGGGTGTGGTAGTGTGCGCCTGTAGTTCCAGCTACTTGGAAGGCTGAGGCGGAAGGATGGCCGGAGCCCAGCAGGTCGAGGCTGGGAGCCCAGCAGGTCGAGGCTGCGGTGGCTGGGAGCAGCCACTGCACTCCAGTCTGGGCTACAGAGTGAGACTCCAATTCAAAAAAAGAAAAGAAAAGAAAAGAAAATGAACAATTTGCTAAACAATTTGTATATACATAGACAGTATATATATATTCCTGGAAACAGCCCCCCCACCATCAATATAGTGAATATATTTGTGATCCCCAAAAGTTTCCTCATGCCTGTCCTGCTCCCCGCACTGTCCCCAACTTTTAGGGACTGAACTGCTCTTCCCTGAATTCATATGTTGAAGCCCTAACCCTCGGGACCTCAGAATGGGACTATATTTGGAATCAGGGCCTTTAAAGAGACAATTAAGTTGAAATAAGTCTGTTTGGGTGGGCCCTGATCTCATCTGACTGGTGTTTTCTATGAAGAGGAGATTAGGACACGTGGAGAGACACGGGGTGCACGTGCACAGAAGGGGTGACAAGAGGGTGGCCATCCGCCAGCCAAGGAGGGAGGTCTCAGACAGAACTCAACCTACCAACACCTTGGTCTCTGACTTCCCGCTTCCAAAACTGTGAGAAATAAATTTTTACCTGACCCAAGATCTCAAAAATTTTCTTCTATGTTTTGTTCTAGAAGTTTTATGGATTGAGATTTTATATTTAGGTCTATGATCCATTTTGAGCTAATTTTCTTGTATGGCGCAAAGGATAGATTGAAACTCATTTTTGTGTGTGTATGGATGCCAACACCGTTTGTTTATAAGACCATCTTTTTCCATTGAATTGCCTTGTGTGGGGGGGGGGCGGTCCATGTCTGGACTTTCTACCTGTTTCGTTTATCTGTCTGTTTTAATATCAGCACCGCACTGGCTTTATAGTTTTATGATAAGTCTTGAAAACAGGTAGTGCAAGTCCTCCAACTTTGTTCTTCTTTTTCAAAGTTGTTTAACTATTCTAGGTATTTTGTATTACCATATGAGTTTTAGAATCAGCTTGCCAATTTCTACAAAACGAAAGAACAACCTGCCAATATTTTTATGAGGTTGCATTGAATCTATAAATCAATTTGTGAATAATTGACATCTTAATACTATCGATTCTTCCAACCTATCAACAAAATACATTTCTCCCCTTATTTAGGGTTTTTAATCCCTAAATACTTCATTTTTTAGCTATTATAAATGGGACTTTGCAAGTATATTATAATGATACTTTCCTATTTAATTTCTGATAGTTTATTGCTAGTATGTAGATATCAATTGATTTTTGTATACGATCTTGTATCCTGCTACCTTGCACTATACACACACACACACACACACACACACACACACACACACACACACACATATACATATATATGGAGGGAGAGAGAGGTTTAGGACTTTCTATATAAACGGTCATGTTGTCTGCTAATAAAGTTTATTTCTTCACTCGGTCTGAATGACCTGTATTTCTTTTTCTTACCTGACTACACTGGCCAGAAACTCCAATATAATGTTGAATAGAAGTGGTGAGCAAAGACGTCCTTATCTCCTTTCTGATAGGATGAAGAAAGCATTTATTTTGCACTACCATTCTGCATGCTCTCTGTGGGTTTTTGCAGTTGTCCTTTGTCAGGTTGAGAAAGATCCCTTGTTGCCCCCTTGGTCTATTAAGATGACCATATGGATTTTATTTAGTAGTGTGTCTGAGTTACATTGATTAATTTTTGAAGATTAAACCAAATTTGTCTTCCTGGGATAAATTTGCTTGATCAACATGCATTAACCTTTTACACATTGTTGAATTCAATTTGTTACAAGTTTATCTAGAATTGTTGCATCATTGTTTATGAGGTAAGTTGGTCCGTAGTTTTCTTTTCCTGTAATGTCTTGGTTTCATTTTTGTATCTGGTTCATACTAGCCTCCTCAATTTAAAGTTTCTGGAATTGTTTAGAACTGGTATTTTCTGGTCCTTAAATTTTTGGTAGAACTCGCCAGAAGGCCTGCTGAAGTTTTCCTTGTGGGAAGATTTTAAACTACAAATTCTACTTCATTAATAGATATAGAGCTATTCCAATGATCTACTTCTTCTTGAGTGACTTTGGCATTTGTATCTTTCAGGGAATTATTTTTGTTTTTGTTTTTAAGTTGAAGTCTCGCTCCGTCGCCCAGGCTGGAGTTCAGTGGCATGCTCATGGTCACCCCAACGTCGATTTGCTGGGCTCTGGCGATCGTTCCGCACAGCCTTCCAAGTAGCAGAAACTGCAGACGCACACTACCACACCTGGGTAATTTTTGATTTATTCTACAGTCGAGGCCTCTCCAAGTTGCCCAGGCTGGTCTCGAACGCGTGATCTCAGGCAAAGCACTCGACTTGGCCTCCCAAAGTACTGGGATTACAGGCTGAGCCACCGAGCCTGGCCTATTTAATTTTCCTTATGACTCTTTTATTTCCTTTTTTGGCTCCTTAGCTATAACTCCATTTTGTTGTTTTACTAGCTGCTTAAGGGCTTATCCTGTCCGTTTTTCAGCAGCAGCAATCAACCTTCAAGTATGTCATGCGTGATATTAGAGCTTATAACTGGGCTCTTCCATTTTCCCATCTCAGGCTTATGCTGGCGGCATCATGTCTCACTCATTCATATGCTACAAACCCTACAGTACATTGTACTTATTTTTCTTCAAACAATTATCTTTTAAAGAGATGTACAATAAGAAATAAATCTTCTATATTTACTCAAGCAATTATTTCTAATGTTACCTATTGATTGATTGATTGATTTGAGTTGGAGTCTTTCTCTTCCCGCCCAGGCTGGAGTGCAGCAGCACACTCAGGACCACCGCAGCCTCTACCTGCTGGACTTGGGCGATCCTTCCCGCTCAGCCTTCCAAGTAGCTGGCACTCCAGACACACACCACCACGTCTGGCTAGTTTTTGTGATTTATTGTAGAGATGAGATCTCACCAAGTTGCCCAGGCTGATCTCGAACCCCTGGGCTCAGGCAATCCTCTCACCTTGGCCTCCCAAAGTGCTGGGATTGTAGGGTGAGCCACCGCGCCTGGCCTAATGTTCTTTATTCTTCTATGCAGATCTATATTTCCTTCTGGTGTTATTTTCCTTTTGCCTAAACGACTTTCTATCTTTTCTTGTAGAGTCTTGGGTCTGTTGATGATGATTTTTTTCAGCTTTTGAATGGTGAAAAAAGTTTTATTTTACCTTCGTTTTTGAAAGATTGTTTTCGGGGTACAGAATCCTAGGTTGATAGATATTTTTCTTTCAGTTGTAAAGATGTTCATCCACTCTATTCTCATTGGTTTTGTTTTCAACAAAAATTCTACTACTGTCTTTATCTTTGTCCTTCTATACATAATATCTTATGTCTCTGGATGCTGTTAAGATTTTCTCTTACTCACTGGTTTGGAGCAATTTGGTGATCATGTGTTTTGGTATCGTTTTTTTCAGATTTCTTGTACTTGAAGTTTGTCAAGCCTCGTGGAATGGTGGTTTGGTCGTTTTCACCAAGTTTGTAAAAATTGTGGCCATTATTTCTTCAGATAATTTTTTTGTTCCTTCCCCTTTTCAGGGACTCCAATTTCAGAGATATTAGGCTGACTGAAGTAGTCCCAAGGTTCAGTGATGCTTTGTTCCTTTCAAAAATTCTTTTCTCTCTGAATTTTATTTTGGATAGTTTCTATTGCTATCTCTTCAAATTCTCTAACCTTTTATTCAGTAATACTTAATATGCCATTAATTTCATCCAGTGTGATTTTCATCTCAGACATCGTGGTCTTCAGAGTCAGGAGTTTGGATTGGGTCTTTTAAACATTTTCTGTCTCCACTTAACTTGTTGAACATGTGGAATATAGTTATCAGGATTGCTTTCCTTCCCTTTTCGACTACTTCTAACTTCTGTATCAGTTCTGAGTTGGTTTCAGTTGATCGATTATTCCCCTCATCACGAATGAGGTTTCCCGCTTCTCTGCATAACCGTTGTGGTATCTCATAATCTCTGCATCATCGTTGTGGTATTTCATAATCTTTGCAATCTCATAATCAGAAACTGTTTTATTGAGTTAGTACTGAACATTTTTTGTATTCCTGGGCATCTTCTTGAGCTTTGTGCTAAAGTGGAGTCAAACTCCTTCTAAAGAGTTTGAATCTTTCAACACTTGCATTTAAGGTGTGCAGAGCCAAATCAAGGAAGCGTCTAGCCTAAACCTAATGATTCCCTACTACCGAGACAAGGCGTTTAATGAATATTTTGCCCAATACCCCATAAATTATGAATTTTGCCACACACACACACACACAAACCCACAGCCAGACCTCAGGACTCAGCTACGCCCCGTGACAGGTCACTCTCAGTAACGGTTAATTCAACCACTCCCTGTAGCGGGTCACTCTGGGTGGCAGTTAGTTCCCTCGAATGGGACCTCTGGGACCAAGGTAGAGCCTCCCTGCAGACCTATGGGATTCTCACTTTTTCAACCTCTCTTCTCTGGGACTTTATCCTGAGAACTCTAACCTTCTTGATCTCCCCAGATTCTAAGCAATGTCTCTTAAATTCAATAAGTCTGTGTAATGGGAACCACACAGCAAAGCTTGCTGTGTAGGCATTAGAAATAGAACACCACATCCAAATGGCCCAAGCCAGTGTCCAGAGAGAAGAACTTAGAGGCATCTTTCCCTGCTAGCAGACTGGACTGCCAGCTTTCCTGCAAGTTCCTTTAAACACACCATTTAGGTATTTTCTCACTAGCCTAGAGTGACCCACAGCCCTTTCCCTGACATATACTGCTAGCGGCCAGGCTCTCACTCACTCTTCGTTTTTGCCTCAAGTGACTCGGGGGCGGAGGACTGCCCTCTGATTCACGGCATCCTCTCCGCTCAGGATCTGTAAGTAATGTCTGGAGCTTGTTTCCTACTGTGGTGGTGTATGAACTTGCACCTTCTGTCTGAAGAACCAGGGCTAAGTTTTCCCTGAGTTTCTGGAGAGACCACAAAGTCGGGCTCCGAGAACCAGGGCAATGGTCAGGCGGGCATAAGCTAGACGCAGGTCAGATGAGAACCACAGAACATTTGCCAGTAAAATTAAGCTTCTCCTTTCCACTTCTTGTAAAGCCACAAGTCTCACTCCCATGATAGCCAATTAATCGTCTAATCCCTGAATGGATGAATCTATTCATGAGGGCAAACCACCCATGATCCATCACTTCTAAAAGGCCTCATGTCTTAATACTACCACACTGGGGATAAAGTTTCAACATGAGATTTGGAGGAGACACACATTCAAACCACAGCAAGATCTCAGGACTCAGCCACCCCTTGTGACAGGTCACTCTGAGTGACGGTCAATTCACTCGGGTGGTACCTCAGGGACCAAGATAGAGCCGGCCCTGAGAGACACACAAACGCCCTCTTACCTGAGACGATGGTCACTTCAACTCTGACCCCATGGTCATGTCCAAGTCTCTCAATCCCACACCAGTAAGTGTCAGCATCGTCTCTCCTGAGATCCTCCATGGTCACAGTGAATGTCCAATTTTCTTGCTTGTCCCTGATGGACACCCGGTCTTTCTTCACCTCCTGCTCTGATTCAGTGGTTTCAACAAGGATCACGCAGCTACCCCAATCAGCTCCTCGACACCACCACTTCTTGTACGTCGTCCAGTATGGGTCATAGCTGCACTTCACAGTCAATGAGCCCTGCTCCGGGCCGCTCACATTCGCTGGACCAGTGATTGGATCCCTGGCTGTGGAGTTGCCTGGAAAACACAAACCCATGTGCCTGACACCAGGAGGCTGCAGACTCCTGCACTGGTAATAGCTCAAAAAACCTAGCGCCTCATAGCATTCGAGGAAGAAATACACCTTCCACACGTAAATCTTTGTCCTTCAAACTCCCCTGGATCAAAGCCACCAGGAAAGTCACTGAAGAACAGCTGCACATCTCCAGAGAAACAAAAATTTTGACACTGAGCAGAAATAGCTTCCTACAGTCCCCCTCCGCCCCCTTCCTATGGCCACAAATCTTTATATTTCAAAGACTGCCCTCTGGCAACCTTTTTGTGTTACCATCATCTGGTGTGGGGAAGCAGCAGAAGACTCGTTCCCGCAGAGGAATGACTGATGCCTTGACCCTTGACGGTTCCTAGAGGCTCTCCTGGTTCCGGGGGGCTCTGCTCTGGTAAACCCCCCTGGATGAATGTCTCTGGCGACAACCACAACGGCAATGGGCTCTGCTCCCCGTGTGTTATGGTGTCCGTTTCACACAGATCTCACTTTCTCCATGAATGCTTGCAAATTCTAATTCCAACATTCCTAGTAAGAGTTAGCTTTTAACATAAAAACCAAGAAAGTTTACATGTAAATAGAGGGACACCGATTTTGTGCCCGCTGATGTTTTGTGAGATTTTTTGCTAAGCCTACTGGAAGTGATTTCAGCCTGAGTTAAAGGGCGAGGAATCCGACTGCCAAATTAGCTCTTCTTTTCAAAAAATCTGCTCCAAGACAGCACTAGTATGCATGTTATTATCAGCCTAATCTTGCACTTGAAATAATTCATAATAATAGAAATACTTTAAATGAGTCCTGAATCACATTCTTTGCGTTCAACTGACCTAAGGGAGGTCCATTGAGAGCAATCTTAGATGTTGATGATTTCTGTACTAGCAAGAAACAATAGCTGTGATTGTTGCAACATTAAGTGTGAGAAGGAACTAGAAGCTCACTGAAGCACTTGAAGGAGTCCTGCAATTCACGTTGGAGAAGAGAAGGCAGATTCTTGGAACTGAATCCTGTCTGTGGACTAAACGCTGATGCGCTCTCTCTCTCTGTCTCTCTCTCTCTGTCTCTCTCTCTCTCTCTCTCTCTCTCTCTGTCTATATTCTTAGCTGAGGGATCTGGGGAGTCATACCCTACAAAGAATCAGCCAATGAACTTTTATTAACCCTATATATTTTCTAACCTGACTCTGGCATAACGTCACACAACAGATAAAGAAGGAAATAAACACATTTTATGGGCCTGCAAAGCCATCTCTTGGGGCCTCCTGGACTCTGGGCACCTCTTAAGACAGTTACCACCTATTTTCTCTGAAGGTGACCACCTATGAGGCCTCATCGACATATCCAGAAATTTCTTCTCAATGTCCCTTATCTCACCTCCACGGTGGCATTTCCTTACTGATTCCAAATTTTTAGACAGAGCAAAGCTTTGAATCCACACACACCCCTTAGAATGTCCACCTTCCTGAGCCAAACCATTGTAAACCTCACATGGATTGATTTATGATTTTTTGGAACCTTCTGTCTTTCTAAAATGAATATAACCAAGCTGCAATTCGATCACCTCGGGCACGTGTTCTCAGGATGCCCTGGGATTGAGACAGGTTATTCATTGCAGGTTAGACATAGATAGATACGTTTCTTATAGACAGTATAAATAAAAATAGGGCAAGTGTCCAGACACCTTTCTTATCGGTACGTGACCCTTACCCAGTTGACCAGGCACACCAGATCTGACCATCTTGCAGGCTGGAATGTGGATCTACCAGTGCGGTAGATCAAAAAAACAATAGGAAATTACCTAAAACACAGACATGCTATTCTAAGAAAAGCCCAACTCTAGTTAGGCAACAACTTAAATTATTTAGAAGGCCCTTGTGACCATAGACAGTGAGGATGGTAATCAAACCTCGTGAGCAAACACCTGCAGGCCATCCTCTTAGTTCGTCGAAGGTGGAAAGATGGAAATCCAAATCTGTGACTAGATACCTGCAGCGCACCACTCTCAGCTCATGGCTTGCTTAATCAAAGTTGATTAAGTACACAAAGTTCCTTGCCAAAGGCAAGCATGCATTCTTTCTCTTAAGACGCCATACCCTTTGGACACATCTCTTTTTTAAAGGAAAGCTACTTCATTACTATGTGAGACTTTCTAGGAGCCAACGAAAGAGGCAACTTGCAGTGATCAGCTTAGTGCTGGGTGGCACAGCTTAGCACGCTCGGTGGCATTTGGCTCTCTTTGGGCCACGCTCTCTCTTTTCTGAGTCTCAGTTCCTTGCCGCCTGTTCTTGAGTGGTGGGGGTCACCGAACTGGCGGCCCCCCCGGAAGCCCAGGATTTCTGGCTCTCTGCAGCAGGGCAGAGCCTTCCACCCCTGCGCTGCCCTCTCTGGCCTTTTCCCGTCTTCAAGAAGCTTCATGCTCTCACCTTCCGTGCCCCCAGTGAAGTCTCGCATGTCAGATGGGTCCTAGCCTCCACTGCGGAACCAATTTCTGCTGACCCACCCTTACCTGCCCTGAGTTTTGCTATTCAGTTTGCTTCTGGAACTATCTAAAACTAAGGGATCACAGCAACAGATTTGTCTGTTTTGGATGATATCATTTTTCCCTTTTAAAATCAAGGTATAATTGACTCATAATAAACTAAATATTTAAATGAACAATTTGTTATTCAATTTGTATATACATAGACAGTATGTATATACCTGGAAACACCCCCACCACCATCAAAGTAGTGAATGTATTTGTGATCCCCAAAAGTTTCCTCATGCCCGTCCTCCTCCCTGGACTGTCCCCAAGTTTTAGGGACTGAACTATTCTTCCCTGAATTCATAAGTTGAAGTCCTAATCCTCAGGACCTCAGAATGGGACTATATTTGGAATCAGGACCTTCAAGAGACAATGAAGTTAAACGAGTTCGTTTGGGTGGGCCATGATCCAATCTGACTGGTGTTTTCTATGAAGAGGAGATTAGGACACGTGAAGAGACACGGGGTGCACGTGCACAGAAGGGGTGACAAGAGGGTGGCCATCCGCCAGCCAAGGAGGGAGGTCTCAGACAGAACTCAACTTATCAACACCTTGATTTCCGACTTCCAGCTTCCAGAAGTGTGAGAAATAAATTTTTGCCTGACTCAAGATCTCAAAAATTTTCTTCTTTGTTTTGTTCTAGAAGTTTTATGAATTGGGGTTTTATATTTAGGTCTATGATCCATTTTGAGCTAATTTTCTTGTATGAGGCAAAGGATAGATTGAAATTCATTTTTCTGTCTGTATGGGTGCCTACACCGTTTGTTTATAAGACCCTCTTTCCCCAGAGAATTGCCGTGTGTGTGTGTGTGTGTGTGTGTGTGTGTGTGTGTGTGTTATATGTGTTTGTGTGTGGGGGCTGTCTATGTCTGGACTTTCTACCTGTTTCGTTTATCTGTCTGTTTTAATATCAGCACCACACTGGCTTTATAGTTTTATCATAAGTCTTGAAAACAGATAGTGCAAGTCCTCCAACTTTGTTCTTCTTTTTCAAAGTTGTTTAACTCTTCTAGGTCTTTTGTATTGCAATATGGATTTTAGAATCAGCTTGCCAATTTCTACAAAAAGAAAAAAAAAACCTCCCAGAAGTTAATGGGTTTGCATTGAATCTATAATTCAATTTCAGAATAATTGATATCTTAATAATATCGAATCTTCCAACCTATCCACAAGATACATTTCTTCCCTCATTTAACATTTTTATGCCTAAATATTTCATATTTTTATGCTATTGTAAATGGTATTTTACAAGTTTATTACAATGGTGCTTTCCTATTTAATTTCTGATAGTTTATTACTACTATGTAGATATCAATTGATTTTTGTATATTGATCTTGTATCCTGCTACCTTGCTATACAAACACACACACACACACACACACACACACACACACACGTATGGAGGGAGAGAGAGGGAGAGAGGGAGAGAAAGGTTTCAAGAACTTTCTATATAAACAATCATGTTGTCTGCTAATAAAGTTTATTTCTTCACCCGGTCTGAATGACCTGTATTTCTTTTTCTTGCCTGACTACAGTGGCCAGAAACTCCAATATAATGTTGAATAGAAGTGGTAAGTAAAGACGTCCTTATCTCCTTCCTGATAGGATGAAGAAAGCATTCATTTTGCACTACCATTGTGCATGTTCTCTGTAGGTTTTTGCAGTTGTCCTTTGTCAGGTTGAGAAAGCTCCCTTGTTGCCAAGATTTTTGACCAGGAATGGATGTTGGACTTTGTCAAATGCCTTTTCTGTGTCTATTAAAGACGACCATATTTAGTAATGTGTTTGAGTTACATTGATTAGTTTTGAGGATTAAACCAAATTTGCCTTCCTGGGATAAAATTCGCTTGATCAACATGCATTAACCTTTTATACATTGTTGAATTCAATTTGTTCATAGTTTATCTAGAATTGTTACATCATTGTTGATGAGGTAAGTTGGTCTGTAGTTTTCTTGTCCTGTAATGTCTGGTCTCATTTTTGTATCCGGTTCATACTAGCCTCCTCAATTTAAAGTTTCTGGAATTGTTTAGAATTGGTATTTTCTGGTCCTTAAATTTTTGGTAGAACTCGCCAGAAGGCCAGCTGAAGTTTTCCTTGTGGGAAGATTTTAAACTACAAATTCTACTTCTTTAATAGATATAGTGCTATTCCAATGATCTATTTCTTCTTGAGTGACTTTGGCATTTGTGACTCTCAAGGAATTATTTTTGATTTTGTTTGTAAGTTGAAGTCTCGCTCCGTCACCCAGGCTGGAGTGCAGTGGCATGCTCATGGTCACCCCAGCGTCGATTTGTTGGGCTGCAGCAATCCTTCCATGCAGCTTTCCAAGTAGCAGGAACTGCAGGCGCGCGCTACCACACCCGGGTGATTTTTGTTTTGTTGTACAGATGAAGCCTCACCAAGTTGCCCAGGCTGGTCTCAAACCCGCGAGCTCAGGCAATTCACTCACCTTGACCTCCCAAAGTGCTGGGATTACAGTCTCAGCCACCGATCCTGGCCTATTTAATGTATCTTATGACTGTTTTATTTCCTTTTATTCTGTACATTTTTCACTGATAGCAATCAACCTTCAAGTATATCATGCATGATATGAGAGCTTATAATTGGGCGGTTCCCTTTTCCCATCTCAGGCTTATGCTGGCGGCGTCATGTCTCACTCATTCATATGCTACAAACCCTACCGTACACTGTACTTATTTTTCTTCAAACAATTATCTTTTAAAGAAATGCAAAATAAGAAATAAATCTTCTATATTTACTCAAGCAATTATTTCAAATGCTATCTATTTATTGATTTATTTATTTGACTTGGAGTCTTACTCTCGCCACCAAGGCTGGAGTGCAGCGGCACATTCACGGCCACCACAGCCTCCACCTGCTGAACTCAGGCGATCCTCCTCCCTCAGCCTTCCAAATAGATGGAACTACAGACAAGTTGCCCAGGTTGGTCTCGAAACCCCGGGCTCAGGCAATCCGCTCGTCTCGGCCTCCCAAAGTGCAGGAATTATCGGCTGAATCACCGCAGCCGGCCTAATGTTCTTTATTCTTTTATGTAGATCTATATTTCCTTCTGGTGTTATTTTCCTTTTGCCTAAATGACTTTCTATCTTTTCTTGTAGAGTGGAGTGTGGGTTTGTTGATGATGGATTATTTTTCAGCTTTTGTATGTTGCAAAAAGTTTTATTTTACCTTCGTTTTTGAAAGATTGTTTTCGGGGTACAGAATCCTAGGTTGATAGATATTTTTCTTTCAGTTCTAAAGATGTCCATGTACTCTCTTCTCATTTGTTTTGTTTTTCAAGAAAAATTCTATTACTGTCTTTATCTTTGTCCTTCTGTACATAATATCTTATGTCTCTGGATGCTGTTAAGATTTTCTCTTACTCACTGGTTTGGAGCAATTTGGTGATCATGTGTTTTGGTATCGTTTTTTTCCGATTTCTTGTACTTGAAGTTTGTCAAGCCTCGTGGAATGGTGGTTTGGTCGTTTTCACCAAGTTTGTAAAAATTGTGGCCATTATTTCTTCAGATAATTTTTTTGTCCCTTCCCCCTTTCATGGAATCCACATTCAGAGATATTAGGCTGATTGAAGTTGTACCAAGGCTCAGTGATGCTTTGTTCCTTTTAAAAATTCTTTTCTCTCTGAATTTTGTTTTGGATAGTTTCTACTGCTGTCTCTTCAAATTCTCTAATCTTTTATTCAGTAAGACTTAATATGCCATTAATTTCATCCAGTGTGATTTTCATCTCAGACATCGTGGTATTCAGAGTCAAGAGTTTGAATTGGGTCTTTCAAATATTTTCTGTCTCCACTTACTTTGCTGAACATGTGGACTATAGTTATCAGGATTGCTTTCCTTCCCTTTTCGACTACTTCTAACTTCTGTATCAGTTCTGAGTTGGTTTCACCTGATCGATTATTCCCCTCATCACGAATGAGATTTCCCTGCTTCTTTGCATAACCGTTGTCGTATCTCATAATCTTTGCGTGAAAGAAACTGTTTATTGTGTTAGTACTGAACATTTTTTGTATTCCTGAGCATCTTCTTGAGCTTTGTGCTAGGGTGCAGCCAAATTACTTCGAAAGAGTTTGAATCTTTCAAGACTTGCTTTTAAGATGTGTAGAGCCAAAACAAGGAAACATCTAGCCTAGAGCTAATGATTCCCTACTACCGAGACAAGGCGTTTAATGAATACGCTGCCCAATATCCCATAAATTATGAATTTTGCCACACACACACACAAAAAAAACCCACAGCAAGACCTCAGGACTCAGCTACTCCCTGTGACAGGTCACTCCGAGTGGCAGTTAGTTCACTCGAGTAGGACCTCAGGGACCAAGATAGAGCCTCCCGGCAGACCTATGGGATTCTCACTGTTTTCAACTCTCTCTTCTCTGGTACTTTTCCTGTGGTCTCCAACCTTCTTGATCTCCCTGATTCGAAGCCATGTCTCTTAAATTCAATAAGTCTGTGGAATCACACAGCAAAACTTGCTGTGTAGGCATTAAAAATACAACACCACATCCAAATGGCCCAAGTCAGTGGCCAGAAAGAAGAACTTAGAGGCACCTTTCCCCGCTAGCAGACTGGATTCCCTAATTTTCCACAAACTCCTTTAAACACACCCTTTTGGCATTTGCTCGCTCCCCTAGAGTGAGCCACCGCCCATTCCCTCATGTATACTGCTAGCTGCCAAGCTCTCTCACTCTTCATTCTGGCCGAAGGTGACCCGGGGTGAAGGACTGCCCTCTGATTCATGGCATCTTCCCTGCCCAGGTCCTGTAAGTAATGTCTTGGAGCTTGTTTCCTACCGTGGTGGTGTATGAACTTGCACCTTCCGTCTGAAGAACCGGGGCTAGGCTTTCCCTGAGTTTCTGGAGAGACCACAAAGTCGGGCTCCGAGAACCAGGGCAATGGTCAGGTGGGCCTAAGCCAGACGCAGGTCAGATGAGAACCACAGGGCATTTGCCAGTATTAATAAGTTTCTCACTTTCGCTTCCTAAAAAGTCACAAGCCCCATTCCCATGATAGCCAATTAATCGTCTAATTCATGAATGGATGAGTCTATTCATGAGGACAAACCACTCATGACCCATTCACCTCTTAATGGTCTCATTTCCTAATACGGCCGCACTGGGGTTTACATTTCAGCATGAAATTTGGAGGAAACACACATTGCAACCACAGCAAGTTCTCAGGACTCAGTCACCCCTCGTGAGAGGTCCCTCTGAGTGACGGTCAATTCACCCACCCCCGTGACACATCAGTCTGAGTGACAGTTAAATCACTTGATTGGTACCTCAGGGACAAAGACAGAGCAGGCCCTGAGAGACACATACACACCCTCTTACCTAGGTCAATGGTCACTTCAACGCTGACCCCACGGTCAGCTCCAACTCTCTCAATCCCACACCAGTAAGTGTCAGCATCGTCTCGCCTGAGATCCTCCATGGTCACAGGGAATGTCCAATTTTCCTGATCGTCCCTGATGGACACCCGGTCTTTCTTCACCGCCTGCTCTGATGCAGTGGTTTTAACAAGGATCCTGCAGCTTTCCCAGTCAGCTCCTCGACACCACAACTTCCTGTGGGTCGTCCGATTTGGGTCATAGCTGCACTTCACAGTCAATGAGCCCCGCTCCGGGCCGTTTATAGTCGCTGGACCACTGATTTGACCCTTGGCAGTGGAGTAGCCTAGAAAACGCAAATCCACGTACCTGTCACCTCCCACCCTGAGGGCTGGGCCACAGCCTCCGGCACTGGGAAGAGCTCCCAAATGCAAGTGCCTCATCGCAGCCAAGGAAGAAAGACACCTTCCACAAGACAAATCTTTGTCCTTCAAGAC
Organism: Cephalopachus bancanus; assembly: GCA_027257055.1. Taxonomy (NCBI): domain Eukaryota; kingdom Metazoa; phylum Chordata; class Mammalia; order Primates; family Tarsiidae; genus Cephalopachus; species Cephalopachus bancanus. The sequence continues at coordinate 174,134 of JAPVLO010000637.1, forward strand.
TCCCCTGGGTCAAAGCCACCAGGAAAGTTCCTGAAGAACGACTGCCCATCTGCAAAGAAGCAAAAATGCTAACATTGAGTGGAAATAGCATCCTCCAGTTCACCCCCTCCCCCTTTCTATGGCCACAAATCTTTATATTTCAAAGAATGTCCTCTGGCAGCCATCTTTCTGTTATAATCACCTGGTGGGAGGAAATGTCAGAAGACCCATTTCCACAGGAGATTGACGGCTGCCTTGACTCTTGCCTGGTTCTCATGGTTCCTAGGGGCTCCTCTATAGTAACCCCACCTGGATGAACAGCTTTGAAGCCAACCAAAACGGCAAGGCCCAGTGCTCCCCATGTGCTATGGGATCCCTATTACACCACAAGCAGGAGCAATGTTGTCCGCCATAGGACACCGGACAGTGTCTTGAGACATTTTTTGTTATCAAGCAAGGTGAGGGGTGCGATTGGTATGCATTGGGCAGAGTCCAGGGGTGCTGCTAAACACCCAACAATGCATAGGGCAGCCCCCATTCCCCACCCTGCCTCAGGAGTCAATGGGGCCAAGATTGAGAAACCTAATGTATGGGGTGGGGTGGGGTGGGGGAAGAATTCTCCCAGGGAGCAAAACTTCAAGCACCTGGTTGCTAACTCTTCCTGAACGGGGGGATGGCTGGAGTGACAATGCTGCCTGGGGTCCTGGGCAGTTGTCAGTGGTCGGGGAGGCTGACACTCTTCACAGTCAGGAGTGGCAATAGGGTTTCCTCAAGCACCCACTAGAAGCTGCTGAAATTTGGAAAGATCTCTGAGAAAGCCCCACCGACTATCTCATTCTACATCAAAAAGTGAGCGATCCCAAGAGCTCGCCCGGAAGCCACCCCGAATCTCTCATTGTCCAGGCATGCTGCAGCTGTCTGTAAAGAATTATGGCTGCCTTTCTGCCTCCCCAATCTCTGGCAAATGCTTCTATTGACAAACTCCAATGCATAGAGAGAAGGTGATTTGGGGAAATGAGATCCCTGGGTTTTCCTCTGTGATGCCGAAGAGTCCTTAGAGAGGGTGGTAGAGACGTCAAATTGACAACAGATGAACTCATCTGTCCCCCTTTATCAACCCAGCATCACCCCAAAATTCATATGAGGAAGTTCTAACCCCCAATGTGATGGTCTTTAGAACTGGGGCCTTTGGGAGGTGAAAAGGTTAGATGAGTGTGGCGACCTCATAATGGGATTAGTGCCCTTCTAAGAGACACTAGAGCTCACTTGCAGTCTCTCTCCCCCTTCCCAAAGTGTACACAAAGAAGAGTTTACATAAAGACTCAACAAGAAGGCAGCAGCCTACAAGCCCAGAAGAGAGCCCTCCCCAGACACCAAATCTGCTGGCAACTTGATCTCAGACTTCCCAGCCGCCAGAACTGTGAGATGTAAATGTTGCACAAGCCACCCAGACTATGGCATTTTTGTGATAACCCAAACTGACTCAAACACATATACATCCCCTTTTATCCATTTCAACTTCCAAACGGAGACAATAACAACATGTGAGTCTTCCCAGTAAGCGTTCTGCATGCAGATCTCCTTATCAGAGTTTTTTCTGCTACATGTTTGATAAGTCAATGGATGAATAAAGGCGGTCATTTCGTTTCGCTCAATAATTTCCTTCCCAGGAGACAGACTCTGCCTTTGCCCCAAGCCCTGTGGTTCCTGTTTCTCAAAGTGCTTGTGGCACTCGCCTGGGAAAATGAGTGAGAGCAGAGCTGTTTTTTGAGCATCAAGCATCAGCTGCTCCTTAAGGACTTGATGTTGGGTCCAGAAATAGAGACCTTCTAACCTTGGGTCTACTCAGCCCGTCCGGGGTGACACCACTCTGTACCTGTCTCAGTGGTTGCACTTACTACACTGGGCGATGGTATTGTCCTAGACTCATCCAGAGCAGAAATTCAGGTAAGCCAATGTATGGGGCTGAGCAACCCTCCAGAGAGTTCCTACATACTTATCTCACGAGCTGTCTTCAACTTGTACTCTGAGCTCCTTAGAGGAAGGTTTGCAGCTGTTTCTGCAAATCAAGACGAGTTGTGAAGGTTTTTAAACTATCCAGAAACGAGAATCTTACTATCACTGAGAGGGTCTGAGCTGTAACCTGAGTATGTGTGGTCCTTAAAAGTTTGTCAGGAATGAACTCACTCTCTAGTTCATTCATTCACTCATTCATTGGTCCACAGCACCTAATATACAACCTGTCAGGTAACAAAAACTGGGTTGTTATCTAATGAATCTGTGCACAGATGAATGAGTTGGCCCCACTGTTCTCTATGACTTGTCTTCTTCCCCCAAGGCAGACCCTCTCTGCCTCCTATCCAGCCTCTGACATCCCAATGTCTTTAAGTTCCAGCTGCACTCACCTAGGAGGATGAGAAGGAGCAGAGCAGGGGACAGCCACATGTTCCTGTTCCTCTCCACTCCTTGGTGATCACAGGCGCCCAATGCCCTTCAGGGTCCTGATGCCAAGTTCAGAACTGGACACCTTTGAGTCAGAATCTCCTTTGAGTTTCTCTCATTCACTTCCTACTATGTCTGCAGCTACTTCCCTGTTTTACATATTAGGAGAAAAGGATGTTATTCTTTGTGAAGACTGAGTCACAGCATGTAATGCAAGCAGTGTCAAAACTTGAGTGCAGCCAGGCTCGGTGGCTCAGCCTGTCATCCCGCGCCTTTGGGAGGCTGAGGTGAGTGGATTGCCTGAGCCCGCCGGTTTGAGCCCCGCCTGGGTAGCGAGACCTCATCTCTACAATAAATCAAAAAATTGGCCGGGCGTGGTAGCGTATGCCTGTAATTCCGGCTACTTGGAAAGCTGAGGCGGAAGGATCGCTGGAGCCCAGCAGGTTGAGGCTGCGGTGGCCGGGAGTGGCCACTGCACTCCAGTCTGGGTCACAGAGTGAGACTCCAACTCACAAAAAAACCCAAACAAACAAAACTTGAGTGCTGTGGGACAGAAAAAGGATCCCTACTGGTCAGGTTTGCATAGGGAGTACACACAGGACCTGGGGGGGGACAAGTAGGACTTTAGGAATCGAGGAGCCATGAGAGCTGCTACCAGAAGGAGAGGGTAAACCTGGCAACAGCAAGTGGGGGAGAAGAGATTCAGTGAGGGAGACGCACTGGCTGGCACTTGGGGAAGGAGGCCGCTCAGGGCTCACACCCAGGCTAGCTGAGCCAGGTTCCATCCAGAAGACCCCACTGCAGGACTTCTCAAGCCATGCTTCCAGCCCTGAGCTGGCGTCCCTCCCTGAGCCTGTCCTGCTGCCCCTCTCCTTGAACTTCCTCTGAGGACCTGAGTCACCCTGAAGCTGAGGCCTTTGGTGAGGACTGACAGGAAGGAGAAGCTGCCTCTTACTTCAGCTTCACCTTGTCCTCTTGCTTCTCCTCATCCCTGCGTCCTTTCCGGCTGTTGGCTGTTGGCCACCTCGCTGCACAGAGCTCACTTTCTCCACTCACCTCCAAGGTGACTTTCCCAATCTCTTCCCTCTTCCTTCAGTTGATCCCCTCCCTCTTTCTCTGTCACCTGCTCCCTTTTCATCTTCTCCCTGAATGAATTATTCCTATTTCTCTTATGTGTTTCCTATGTGTGGGTTTGGTTCTATATTTGGGAAGGCCTTCATATTGTTTTATTTTGTGCTTTTACTGTCTTTTCCAACTCTTGGGTGATACGGGTTTCTGGGGACTACTCTATCAGAAAAGTAAAATTAACACAGTCCTAGAACAAGACTCTGAAAGTATACTGATGTCCATACCAAGTGAATGCTCATTGCCTCTGTTCCTCCTTCCTGACATGGACTGGAAAGGATACATTTGTGAAATTAACAGTCACACACAAGGCACCAGGTTGTGTTCTCCCACTCCAGTAAACTTATCACTGCTGGCACAGAAGCTGAAATTTGGCTACTCCTTGGTTAAGCCTCATGAGCCCATTGGCATTGGCAAATTTAAGGCTGATACGATGGGACCATCGCCTGTGTTCTTTAAGTCTTGGAGGGTGGCACTCATCTCCTTTATTTCTTGCCAAATGTAATGCCGTCCTGGGTTCACTATCTTGGCCACAGCAGAAGGGCAGATTCAGAGGCGTCCATCTGGACCTCCCTGTATCATCACTTTTATCTCCTAGGCCAAAAATCAATATGAGAATTGTGCCAACCACCAAGCGTATCCAATTCCATTGAGGTTCCAGATAGGGGAAAGAACCACTGGGTCACCCCTCTTATCTCTAGATCTTGTCTTTGATCTTGCCTCTTGTTCTGTTCAGAATTTGCTGTCTGGCCCACTGAATATGCTCATCTTGTCTCAGACTGCTCAGTGCTTCCACCCACCCTCTGCTCTTCTGGAATCCTCTCAGCCCCATTGACCCTATGGAGTTCAGTTCCATGATGGCATCTCCTCCCGTGAGCCTAGTCTAGGAAGGACAGGCACCGCCAAGACTCTCAGTAATGCCAATGTCCCCCTCACCACACATCTCTGGTTTCCCTGGTCATTGGAGCATCCTCCAGAACATCCCAGGGATAATACATGTTGCTGAATTTTCAGGTCAAGTCAATAGTTCCATTTTAGCGTTATACAGTCTTTGAGCTTACAAATACCAGACTTTCTTTTTTAAAGCAGTTTTTAGATTCACAGCAAAATTCCGCAGAAAGTCCAGAGATTCACCAACCACCTCCTGCCCTCACACCTGCGTAGCCTCTCCCATTCTCAGCGTCCCCCACGGGAGTGGTACATTTACGAGCGATGAACCTGGTGACACACCATTACCATCCCAAGACCTGTTTCCCTTCAGGCTCACTCTTGGTGTTGCACATTCCATGGGTTTGGAGAAAGATATACTGACATGTATCCACGACTCTAGTATTCTACAGAGTATTTCCGTGACGCTAAAATCCTCTGTGCTTCTTTGAACCTTTCTTTTTTTTGAGTTGGGGTCTCACTCTGTCACCTAGGCTGAAGCAGCTTAATCATGCCTGAACCACAGCCTCTGCTTCCTGGGCTCAGTGATCCTTCTGCTTCAGCTCCTGAGTGACTGAAAATCCAGGTATGAGCCACCGAGCCTGGAGCAGGGAGGAGGAAAGAAGGAAAGAAGGAAGGAAGAGAGGGACGGAGGGAGCGAAAGAAAGGGCAAAAGTGGATTTTTGTTGTCTGACAATCGCTGAGTTAAGTGTTAGGGAAAGAAATACAAAATAACACAGATGATGACTGTTTTCTGGGATATTAATTCTGCTGAGCCCTGGCAGACAGATGAAATAGACACAGACAGAGCGATAGTGACATATGACGTAGTTGGATGATCGATGAGAGATAGTTTGATGGATGGACAGGTGGATGGAGGGATGGATGGACAGGTAAATAGGTCGATACACACACACTCACACACAAACACACACACACACGCACACTTGAACGCGTGAATCCCTGAGGAGATTTAACAACGCGCCGATCCTCGGGTTCCAGCTCAGACCCACTCAGTCACGGACTCAGGCATCTTCTAAAAGGAGTTCAGAGCACAGGAGGAAGACAGCCAGCGAGAAAAGGTGTGAGAGCTCTCTGGAATGTCGCTCAGCCCCACACAGCAGCCGGCCTAAGTTTCTGCTCTGGACAAGCCAAAGACCGAACGTTTTTCAGTGTTGGGAGTACAACAAACAAGACAGGCTCAAAGTGGCCTGGTGGCACCAGGAAGGCGCTGAACCGAGTCTTCGGGAATGAGTGAAAGGGTTTGACCCCCCCAAGAGAGAACAGAAAACTTTCCAGGCGGAGTAAATAGTTTGTAGAAAGGCATGGAGACACAAAAGAGCATGGTTCTTAGGTAAAGAAAAACAACTGTGTGTGTGTGTGTGTGTGTGTGTGTGTGTGTGTGTGTGTGTGTGTGTCTTTGTGTGTGTGTGTGTTTGAGAGAGAGTGAGAGAGTTTGGGTGTTTTTATTTCCATGTAGATTCACACAGGAAGCGGTCTTAGGGGTATGGGGCGCCGTGCTAGTGGACGTGAGTGGGTGAAGGACAAGTCTAGCTCTGGGACTCCAAAATTCAGAGGTGGCTGCAGTGGAAAGCATGGATTGGTGGGGAATAGCATGTCACCTCAGGGCAAGGGAAGGGAGAGTCTCCAAAGTGGATGAGGGTTCAGTGGTCAGTAGGATGAGGAGTGAGCAGAGGCCATGGTACTGGGCAGTCGGAGCCCAAAGGAGAGCTTTATAAGACAGGCAACAGCCGGGCTCGGTGGCTCAGCCTGTAATCCCGCGCCTTTGGGAGGCTGAGGTTGGTGGATTGCCTGAGCCCACGGGTTCGAGACCCGCCTGGGCCGCGAGACCTCATCTCTACAATAAATCAAAAAATTAGCCGGGCGTGGTAGCGCGTGCCTGTAATTCCGGCTGCTCGGAAGGCTGAGGCGGAAGGATCGCCGGAGCCCAGCAGGTTGAGGCTTCGGTGGCTGGGAGTGGCCACTGCACTCCAGTCTGGGCGACAGAGTGAGACTCCTACTCAAAAAAAAAAAAAAAGAGAGGCAACAATAAAAGCCATACCACAGGGGATTAAGGAACACAAGGATGTGAGGATTGGAGAGTTTGGGGGTCGAGGGGACAGGCTCCTGGCCAGTCCCCAAGGAGTCGTCTGGAGCCCTGAGCAGCACCCAGAGAGGGACAGGGTGGATGCTGGGCTTCTGTTTCCTAGGCTGCTTCGCTCTCTATGGTCCTGGAATGCTGTGGGGCCTGGAATGGGGCTCGTTGACTGTGCAGTATCATTTTTACCAAGGGTGGGAGACCTATCGGAAGCGGTGATGCCGCAGAGAAGCCTGGAAGTCCTGCCAAATCCTGGTTACAACAACAGGACCAGAGCAAGAGGGAAAACGGGCCATGCATCCATCGAGGATGATTGGAAAAATCCACAAGTTTACCATGACCTTGGAGGGGCTCTGGAGATCCGACGCTGATACTTACTGGTGTGGGACTGAGGGACCCGGAACTGATCTTGGGGAACAAGTTAACGTGGTCACTTACCAAAGTAGGACCCGTTCCCTCCTGTGCTCTGAGCTCTGGTGCTGACCCCCAGAGTGTTCAGCGATGGGGTCTTGACATTGCCTGGAGGCTGTAAGTGTGCATGTGCTTGTGTGTGCTTGAGTGGGCCTACACTTAGTGAAATAATATCAGGAGGCAGGAAGGCCTCGGGGGAAGCAGAGGCTGAGCACCCACCTGGTAAGACCAGAAGGCAGAGTGAGCCTTGACATCTCCACACAATTCCCTCTATTGTTATCAGAAGGAGCCGAGCTAGGCCGGCTCATCTCCCTGGACAGGCTCAGCTCTGGGTAAGACAGAGGCAGGTCCTCCTTTGCAGGTCACTGGGGACATGTCGTCCACCCTCACGGCAGTCCCAGCCTGTTGGGAAGACTCATCCGGCATGCAGGGAGGGGGACTGCTGGGCAGGTCCAATCCCGATGGTCTCAGCTACAGGTAAAGCACCAAGAGCCTGTTGGTGACCCTCCTTTGCGATGCCATCCTCCCCCTTCCTCTCCCTCCTTGGGCACGGGAGGGTGTGAAGGATCCTGACCCATTCTTGGGAGAAGGAAAAGACAGAGTCCGCCATAGTACAGGGTCTTCCTGTACTGTGTTCCCTGAGCCTTTGACAGCACTCTGGGCTCATCTGGCCCAGAGACACTAAACAGGGGCCCAGAAAGAGAGGCTGTTGCCCCCACCCCACACCCAGCCTTCCAGAGTCCTCAGTCTAGTCTCCACCGTGGGCACCAGGAAGACTCTCAGCTCCCCGTACACACACACAAGCACTAGCTCCATATTATGCTTGTTACTCGCGGGCCCATTTAAAAGCAGAGAGGGCCCTTTTTCAGCCTCGTATATGCAGATCATGGTGTGCCTGTGTGTGTGCAATGAGGAAGTCTGGTTTTAGAATGTTCCAGAAATTGACTGGAAAAGAGAACAACGGTGTGGGTGGGGTGGATGAGAAGCTGGCACCAGAATTGGAGACTGGGACCCTTCAAGCCTGGTGGAATAATATCAGGAGGCAGGAAGGCCTCAGGGCGAAACAGAGTCTTGGCCCAGCCACAGGGAGAGAAGTCCTGGGTTGTGGGCAGGGATCAGGGAGAGGCCGCCAGCTTCAAGGGTCACATCACTACAGAGCAGGTGGGAATGGGGCTAGGTTAGCCAAAACCGAGACTCAGCAAAGAGCTGGTTGGCTGTGATTGAGGTCTTGGTCTTTACTGCTCAGCTGTGCCAAGCAGGACTCTGGGACGAAACTGAGTTTGTGTAAGTCTACAAAGTTCACTGCTCCAAACCCCTCATCCTGGGGTAGAGGGGTGTTTCTTTGTAAACGAAATGATATTACATTTGGGACAAAAGATGCAAGATAAGACAAATGTGGCTGACTTGTAGTTTTAAGACACAGAGCTTCAATCATCCGGGGGTGGTTGTGGGGGGAGGGTGGAGAGGGCCACAGGGAGGCCACTGGGTCACCTTCAGAACGATGCTCTGCTCCATGTCCAGAAGCCAGTTCGAGAATGCCATCTGGACCTGAGGCAGCTCCCCCAGCTGTACCTGGGACAGTATACACAGCTGAACCTGGGAGAGGACACAGCTGAACTTTCAAGAACAGTCACCCCAACAATCCTGACTTCTGGGCCTTCACCCATCCAGAGCACCAACAGAGCCAACTCGTGGCCCTTACCAGCCCTCTTGCCAAGTGAGCAGAGCCGGGCACCCACACGCCTTTCCCTCAGCTACTCCCACGTTGACTGCCGGGGTGCCCCATGTGGCCTCAGGTGGGGGAGAAACAGCAAGATCTGTAGTGGCCTCTCCCCCTGTCTATGCCTCTGAGTTCCTAAGGAGATTCTCCATGAAGAGCCTCCACAAATAAAATTCTTCAGCCAGGCTGCAGGGAGCCAGCCTCTGGGCTTCCTCTGACATGCTGTGCCCCCTCGCCTCCTGTAAGCAGGGCAAAGCCTCATGTGTGTTAGAAGGGGATCTGTCTGTATGGGTTTCCTGCAGCTGCTGTGACAAATCATCACAAACGTGGTGGCTGAGAACTGCACAATTCATTATCGTACAGTTGTAAAGACCAGAAGTCTGAAATGGGTCTCACCGGGCTAACATCAAGGCCTTGGCAGGGCTGTGCTCCTTCATGCAGACTCCAGTGGAGAATCCATACTCCCTTCCCCTTTTCAGCCTCCAGAAGCCACCAACATTCCTGTCAGTGGCCCTTTCTCCACCTTCAGAGCCAGCAACGGCCAGTGGCGCCTCTCTCCCAAGCATCACTCTGACACTGACACTCCTGCCTCCCTCTTTCATTAGAAAAACCCTTCTGATTATAGTGGGCCCATGCAGATGACCCAAGATAGTCTCCCGGGGTGAGCTGGTGAGCAATCTGAAGTCCATTTGCTGTCTTAGCCAATCTTCTGCCAATGTCACAGAACATATTCACAGGTTCTGGGGTTTGGACATCTTTGGGGGTCACTATTCTGCCTGGCACACTTGCAGGTGCATGCTTCGTGGCTCCAGCCTCCCTCTCCCAGGGCTAGGACAGGACTGGGGGGGCAGTGGGAAGTTGGGCCGCCTATGATCTCACATTCCCAGTGTGGTAGAGTGGCATGGACCTCAGCCCAAGGCATGAACCTCAGCCCAAAGCCCACCCCCCTCAGAGGCATCCAGTGATCGGTGAGAGCTTCCATCAGAGCACAAACAGAACTACCCCAGCTTCCCTCCATCACATCCTCATCCTTCAGGCTCCCTCAGAGTCCAGGGTCAAGGCTAATGTCCTCCCTGGTTCTGCCTTCTCTACTCCGCAGTGGCTCTCTTTCCTTCCCCAGCACCCTCCCTTCCTTCCACTGCACATGTGCTCCGATAGGAGTTCAGAAGAGGCGAGGCACTGCCTGGCTTTTGTCCTGCCTGCTGCTGTCTGCAGAGGGATTGTTCTGCAGAGCCGAGAGTGCAGAGCCTGGACTTTGATCCAGACTGGAAGAGCACCAGAGGAAACTTGGCAGGGAGGGACCACGGGTGCAGCAGCCCCACAGGGAGTGGAACTTGCAAGAAGAGCACAGTCGCAGAAAGGATATTTTTAGGATGTGCGGTGCGGCGTGCCCGCTCTCTCTGGAAAACCGTTAATGAAATCCACGGACTCATTAGTGCTTCCATGTCCTGGGCTGGAAGCAGAGTAGGGAAGAGAAAAAGGGTGGCCTGCAGGGGTGGGTTCCTGGCACTGGGTGTGGGGGAGGGGATGAGGCACGAGTGGGGGGATCAGACTCTTTCACACACTGATAGGGACTCCCACGGACCCACGAGTCTAACCAGACCAAAGATCAAATACATGGGCTGTGCAAGGTGTCACGTCTCATGTCTGCTGCCACAGGGGTCAGGGAGGAGACACCTCTCCCAGGAGTACTAAGTAGGTAAATAGATTGACAGAAGGTGAGGGGGAGTCTTCCTCTGTTCCAAAGAGGTCATGCTGGATATGAACTTGAAAGAAGCGTGGAATTGACAAAAGGACAAGCAGAGACAAGAGCAGAAGCAGAAAGACAGGACACGGCAGACCCTCGAGTTTGGCTGGAATGTGGGTGAGCTGCACAGACAGTGGGAGACCAGCTAAGAGACAGAACAGTCATGGCCACGGACAGCAAAGGGGCCAGGCCCCAGTCTGAGCCTGTGGGGAGATACTGGAGGCTCAGCCTCTGGGAAGCACCACTCTGCTCCTCATGGGAGGAGGGGGGTTTCCCTGACCAGGGACCAGGTTGGCCTCTCCCACAGGTGACCAGGGCTGCAGGTTTTGTCTTGGGAAGCGGGGAGAGGAGGGGCTGGGGCTGCCGCTGGAGAGGCAGCTCACTCTGGTCTTCATGTCTCCTTTGTCCAGGATCCTGCCCTGTAACCTCCACTTCATGCTCCTGACTTCCTCGAAGGTGTGTCTGCTCTGCATCTCTCTGTGCTCTGTGCTGAGCAGAACTAAGGGGGGCTTTAGGAGGAAATGAAGTCACAGCCTGATCCTGAGAATTGCAGTTCCCGTGCCACTGACACCCTCAGAGGGGATGTGCAGAAACTCCTGCCCTCCTATCGGGCAATGAGCAGTGACTGATTCCCAGGGCAACAAGGGTCCCTGCTGAGTGAGGAGTCCCCTGTCCAGGCCTCGGGAATGCCATCCTGCTTCCAGCCGGCTCTGCACCGTGCTGGGACCCTGTCAGGCCTCTCTGCTGCCTGCCAACTCCACCTTAGGAGCAGATAGGATGTGGCATCCCCTTCCATGTGGATTCCCTGGAGGCACCTGCTCTCACCTGTGTGGATTCTCCCCCATGATTCCTTTCCTTGAGGCTCTAGGACGATGCTGCAGAAGACAATGGACGATTGCTCAGGTGCAGTCGTCCCAGGGACCGTTTGGTTTTTTCCATCCCAGGAGGGCCTCAGATCTGTCCCTTTCATGCCTGTGACACTCTCCATCTACCACCCAGCTTGGAGCCACCATCGCCCCCATTCTTGTGTTTATTCCAATCTTTGCCCTTTCCTCTTCCCCTTCAGTTCTACAGCAAACCCAGGAAACTCAGCCTTCAAGTCTTACTTCTTCTCATTCACTCTTTTTTTTTTTTTAATTGAGTTGGAGTCTCACTCTGTCGCCCAGACTGGAGTGCAGTGGCCGCTCCCGGCCACCGCAGCCTCGACCTGCTGGGCTCCGGCGATCCTTCCAACTCAGCCTTCCGAGTAGCTGGAACTACAGGCACGCGCTACCACGCCCGGCTCATTTTTTATTTATTGTAGAGATGAGGTCTCACCAAGTTGCCCAGGCGGGTCTCGAACCTGTGGGCTCAGGCAATCCACTCACCTCAGCCTCCCAAGGCATGGGATTACAGGATGAGCCACCGAACCCAGCTTCATTCACTCTTAATTAAATAACAGCACATCCCTTTTCCTTTCTATAATTTTCAAATATGTATGTGAATATATATATATATATATCCTCTCAATAAAGTTGTTATTATTATTATTATTATTATTCTCTTCCACTTACTTTCTGGGCTCCCTGTGCTCATTTTTTTCTCCGATTTTTATTTTGTATGTTTTTTTGAATTATTATATCTTTTTCTTAGCTCCGTATTTTGGAGAGATCATGCTGTTTGAATTTCTCTGAGACTGAGCCGAACTATCTGTCTGAACTCTTTCTCTGTTTCCTTGAGCATTTCTTCTCATGAGATGGATTCTTCAGCTACTAATCACTTGTGTTCATTTTCTCTCTTTGATTGCATCAGTTATAAACAGAGGCTGGTAGCTTTTGATGATAACTTTTCTTTGAATGAGGTTGAAGATTTGTCAAAGAGTAGTGTTCAGAGCCCTGGAGAGTGGAGGAGGGTTGTGATACAATGGACAGCTTGTTGTCAAGAACCCACCACTTGCCACGCTTCAACTCCCCATGCCCACATGGTTCATGCATCAGGAAAAAGCAAGCCTGCAAGCTCCAGTAGCCTGCACACTGCTAGACACAGAGGAACTGCCCATGCTGTTGCAACATGTGAGCATAAGCCACCCTTTCTTCACCAGAATACATCACAGTGGGGCCAGTAGAAGCTGCAGCAGCAAACAACCCTATTCCCTGGCCACTGTATGTGTGACAGAGCCCTGCATATCTCTTTTAAGCAACTTTTCTCACCCTAGAACTGACTGAGCTGGAATGTTCTAATTATCTTTTGCTCATGTTTTACTTTGCGGCATAAAACAACAATCATGCTATGTCAGAGATTATGTGGTCAGAAATTGGACAGAGGTCATCAGACACTGCTTGTTCCTCACCCATAATGTCTGGGTCAATTTCTGGTGAGAAGACATGGAGGGCTGGGTGTGACTCAGATGGCTGGGTGCTGCTAGTATCTAGAAACATCTTTACGCATTGTCTGGAGCATGGGCCAGGTTACTCAAGACTGAGCTCAGCAAGGACTGTTACCCAGAGACCCTACACGTGGACTTTCTAAAAAGCAGCTGGGTTCTAAGAGAGTCTATCCCCAGAGCAAGCATCTGGAGGTGAGAGACTTCCAAAGGGGCTACAAGGTTTCTCCTGACTTCGCCTTGGGAGCCTCATAGAGGCACTTTCACCACGCTCTATCCATGCCTCCCCAGTGTGGGTGGATATTGGTTCTTGGAGGAAGAAAAACTGTTTACTCTTTTTAGATACAAAACACAGATGTGGATGGATAGATAGATAGATGATTGATGGATGATTGACAGATGATAGATGATGGCTAGATAGGATGCATAGATAGATGATTAATAGATAATAGACAGATAGATGGACAGGATAGATAGATAGGTGATTGATAGATGACAGGCAGATGGAGAGGATACGTAGCTAGGTAGATTGGATAGACAGGATAGATAGATGATTGATAGGATAGATAATTGATAGATGATAGGATAGATAGATGACTGATAATAGATAAATGGATAAATAGGACAGATAGATAATTGACAGATGATAGATAGATAGCTGGGACAGATAGGATTGATAGATGATAGGTACATAGGATAGCTAGATCAATTAATTGATAGTTGATAGATAGGATGAATAGATAGATGATTGATAGATAAGATAGACAGAATAGGTAAATAGAATAGATAGACGATAGATAGATGGAATAGATGAATAAATAAATGATTGATCAATAATAGATACAGAGTATAGATAGATTAGATTGATTATTTGATTGATAGATGAATAGGATAGGTAGATAGAATAGGCAAATAGAATAGATCGATGATTGACAGATGATAGAATAGATGAATAAATAGATAAATGATTGATGAATATATTGATAGATACATAGTATAGATAGATTAGATGATTGATTATTTGACTGATAGATGGATAGGATAGATGGACAGACAGACAGATAGATAGATAAAGATATACAGTATATCATTGGTATTAAAACTTCATGGGAGGGGGTGGGGAGCTGGGATTGACAGTAGTCAATATCCACCTGGGGAAGGGGGGCACACCTCATCAATCCTTATTGTACCTGCACAAGGAACATTTGTATAGCTAACCCTAAATTGTACCCCACAATTTCCAAATAAAAATTAAAAGAGAGAAAAAATAAAATAAAATAATGCTTATGAGACACACACACACACACACACACACACTTCATGAGGAGAGATTTTTGGGGGAAAAATAGCTAAACAGTCTCTAGGAGAATGACAATGGGAAAAAGGTTGAGAAGCACTGTTGTAGTCACTGGTTGAAGCAGTCATGGCCCACCCAGACTCATGGGAAGGGGATATAAGCCCCAACTCTTAATGGAAAGAGTGTCAAGAAATTTGCAGTCATGTTTTTAAACTGCCATGTGGTAGAATCTTAATTTAGTGCCTTCATGTCACATATAATAATAAGGAGACCTAAAGGGGTAAAGCCACCTGGTCTTCCATTACAAGGCCAGGGAGCAGAATTGGATCTACCCCCGAAAGCCAGCCTGGGGCTAGCCCACACAATATCGCCGCGGGCCCATCTGTGCGCTTTATAAGGTCAATTCCCAAGCCTGCTGGGCTGCCATATGGTCCCAGGCATAAATATGAATCTTTGAAAGGTCTACCTTTTACTCGGATGTCATAGACTAGCAGCCATGAGTTACATGGACTTGGGTATGTCTCGTTTTGGTTCAATGGATGAACGGTTAAACAAATTATTGTACATTCACGCAATGGAATCCTTCTAAGCAATCAAAAGGAATAAACTACTAAGAAGTGCAACAAGTTGTGTGGATCTCAGGAGCATTATGCTTAGTGAAAAAAAAGTCAATCTAAAAATATTATATACTGCATAATTCCATTCATATAACATTCTCAAAATGACAACACTGAAGAGGTGGAGAACAGATTAGTGGTTTCCAGGTGACAGAGATGGGATAGGAGTGCCAATGCAAGGTTACATGAGGGAGATCTTGTGATGATGGAACAGTTCCGTGTTATGACTTTTGGTGGCAGTTACCAAATAGTTGATTTAACCTATTAAATTGCATAAAACTCCACAAACACACACACACAAATAAAATCTGCAAAAATTGGTGAACACTGAATAAGTCTGCAGTGTAGTTCACAGTATTGTACCAATGTCAATTTCCTGATATTGATATCAAAGTAGTTATATAATATGTTACCCTTGGGGGACTCTGAATGAATGATTAACAGGACTCTATTTACGGTATTTGCAATGTTAAGCCTACGACCATTTCTAAACAAAAGTTTTAAAAATGGAAACCTTCCACGGGTTCCTCACAATCTCTAGACTACAATTCAAGCTCCTTAGTCTGCCATGAAAGCCTTTTGTGATGTGGCACCAGCTCAATCAATGGCTCACTCCTCCCCACAGGTGCCCTCCGCCCATGGGAATGTGTCCCTGGCATGTCCTGATACCCAGTATGCTCTATGACCCTTCCCTGCCATTCCCCCTGTCTTCTGCCTTACTGTTTATAAACCTACCCCTCAATTTTCCTTCTCGGCCTGGCCACATGCGAGTGCCTCACTTCTGTGCCCCCACAGAACTGTTCAGACCTCTGACATAGATCTTGGCACACTCACTGCACTGCCATTGGTAGTCCATTTCTTAATCTTCCCTTTTGGGGAGTAGGGATTCTGCACTGTTTAAGTCTTTACCTGTAATTCCAAGAACAATGCACCATAGACACATAGCAAAAGTTTGTTGAGTGAGTGAGTAGATAAGGAAAAAAAGAAAGGAAAAATAGAATGAAGGGAGGGAATGGGGAGGGAGGGAGGGAGGAAGAAAAGAAGGAAAAGAGAGAAGAAAATTCAAAGCATAGGGAAAGCCACTGACCTTTTCTCCTGCATCTACTACCTCCCTATCCTCTCGATTTGTCTGCTCTTTCCTTACTCTTTCCATCTGGCTTATGCCCATGATGTTCTGTGGATCTGCTCTTCTGAACTTCGCCAGTGCCTTGGGAAGTGCAATGGCTTCCTCTCACTCCTGGCCCACCTCTGCCTCTCTGGCTCTGCTCTCCTAGAAACATTCATGGCCCTTGACTTCATCTTCTACCTGTTTGTTCCTTCTCCAGCACCTTGGTCTTGGTGCGTCCTCCTACCTCTGCTCACCCACATCTCTTGCTTTCTTCTAGACATCTCTGCATGGGAATTCCAGCCACACAAAGAGCAGTAGCTCTGCAACATCCAAGTCTGCTCCTGACGCTCTTCCTTCTGTCAGCGATGGACCATTCCTCTGGCCTTCCAGGCTTAAGACATCAGACTCCCAGACTCTTCCTTTCAGACTATTCTATACCTCTGCCAGAAAAGTCTTCCTAGAACACATCCATGATCCCATCTTGATCTGCTCAAGTCCATCCAAGTGTCCCCAATCAAAGTTTAAGTAGGAGTTGAGTCCTAAGCCTCCACCGCATGCCCCTACTTCAGTTCTCCTGGGCCAGCACCATTTGCCTGTCACAAGAAAAATTTCCCTCCATTGGGATCTTCGACACACCTCACCCTGAGAAGCTGTATATGAACAGCTCACTCCATCTGCTAATAGATCTTCTATGAGTGATTGTTGTCTTGATTAGTTCCCGCCTCTCTCTCTGCTCCCCGGCATCTGTCCAACTGAAACCCTACACCCCTGTCAACAGTATACTCAAATGTCACCTCCTTTTTCTGATCTGGTCAATCTGACGAGATGTCCTCTGTCTGACGTCAGGAAGCACCTTGCCTCTGACTTTCCTGTGGCTCTCACAAGTTCATATGCTGTACTGACTTGTGAACATATTTTTTTCATAGAGTACGTCGTAAGTGCCTTCTCTTACCCAACACTTGTGCTTCCTGCATGGCCTTGTGTATATGTGATTGGTATGATTGATATGTGTCTCATTAGATTGATTTTCTGCTTCAACATGAGTCCTGGGCCCACTCCAGCATTCCTCGAGTCACCATGGGTCACCCGTCCTTGTAGGAGCTACATCAGGGCTTAGGTCCAGAGCGTGGTGGCTCTCCTTGAGGATTCAGCACTCAGAGGGACTCTTGGCATGTGCTCTAGAAACCAGCATCACTAGCTCAGATGGGCACGTGGGGGTGGAGGGAGAGGGCTGGTCCAGATGCAGAGAGTGAGTGGTGATGGTGACATTAATGTAAGGTAGACTGTGCCGGTTCTTCCCACAAACTTTAGGGAGGGAGCCCTTGACAAATCTTCCCCAAAAAAGATCAAGCCCATTCCTGAGCCAGGGATGCCCAGTGGCGACTGTAGCATTATGCCATCCCAGTATAGTACAGTATCTCCTCACCTCTGTGCCCTACATCCCATCTTTGAAAAACAATATGTGTTTCTCCTATGGAAAGGGTTAACTGCTAGCAGGTGGCCTCTGCCAGACTTTAAAGAGGACAAAGCTGGACTTTCCGATGACCCTGCACGCAGGACACTTCCAGGTGAGGAATTCCAGAACTGATATTAGGGGCACTCACCCCCTCCTCTTCTCATTACTGTTCCAAATTGCCCCAGAACTTTAACTTGGAGCCGCTCAGCCAAGGCCTGCCCAGGCAGAGGAGCCCACCCACAGCCTCTTTGGTTGCAGAAGGAGGCTTAAATCGAGGGAGACTCAAAGGGCATCTGAAGAAGGAAGGAACATGGAGCACACAGGACCGTGGGCAACCGCGTGAGCCAGCTCTCCAAGGACCAAACCCCTCTGGGGTTGTCCCCGAGGCAGGGACCGAGTCTTGTGAACCCAGAGACCGAAGTGGTGAGGAGGTCATCCTCAGGAAGCCTCTCGTCTGCAGGAAGGGGGTGGTTATTTCCCTGGGGGACACTGAGCTAAGAAGCTTTTGTGCTAAGGAGAACAAAGAACCAGTCTCTTGAGCATGCAACTTCCAGATAATTCTTTTAGTTTGTTTGTTTAAGAGGCAGGATCATGCCCGGTTGTCCAGGCTGGAGTGCAGTGGTGCGCTCACATCTCTCTGTAGCCTCAACCTGCTGGGCTCAAGTGACCTCAGTCTCCTGAGTAGCTGGGCCTTCAGGCATGTGCCACCCAGCCTGGACAACTTCTAGAGAATTCTTTGCCTTGGGTGATGGGTATGAGGACAGGTCCTAGGGAATCTAAGGAGGAAAAAGAAGGACCCCCAAGCAAGGACCCAGAAGAGTCTCGTTCTCTTCTTCATGTTGAGGACTCCAAAGGATTGTCCTATAAGATCCAGGACCCCCTTTGAGGCACAGGAACAATAATTCCCTCGGAATTCGGTCACTGCTGTTTTCCTGCCCTGGAGTCCAGAGTCCACAAGCCTCTCCCATCCAGTCTGAAGGACTGACTCCCTGCACAGGGCATTCCTGGGGACAGAGCCCTGCAGGCCTCTTGGTCAGGCCAGCTCTGCCTCCCCACAGAGCTTCTCTGAGGCCTGTTCACCCAGAGGGTGGCCCCCAGCATGCCCAGGAACAGGGGCAGCTTCAGGAAAATCAGGAGCAGAAAGTGGACACTGCTGAGTAGGGACCTGTGGAGACAGAGGGAGAGGACATGAACTGCCTGGTCAGGGGGAGGTCCCAGGAATCTTCTCTCCCCACTGCTCTTTGTCCCTGACTCTGGAGTCCCAATAACTCAGGTTCAAACCAGGAAAAAACCCACACCAGGACCGTCCCTCTCTGTGGCCCCATGATCCTTCTCCCCTCGGTCAAGCACTGCCTCAGGAAGTCTCATTCTATTTATTTATTTTTTATTTTTTTGAGTTGGAGTCTCACTCTGTTGCCCAGACTGGAGTGCAGTGGCCGCTCCCGGCCACCGCAGCCTCGACCTGCTGGGCTCCGGCGATCCTTCCGCCTCAGCCTTCCGAGTAGTTGGAACTACAGGCGTGCGCTACCACGCCCGGCTAATCTTTTTTTAATTAATTAATTAATTTATTTATTTATTTATTGTAGTGATGAGGTCTCTCCAAGTTCCCCAGGCGGATCTCGAATCCACGGGCTCAGGCAATCCACTCACCTCGGCCTCCCAAAGCGCTGGGCTGAGCCACCGAGCCCGGCCGGGAGTCTCATTCTAAAGAAGTGATGGAGAGAAGAGACAGGAAGGACCCAAGCCACTGCAGCTTTCCAGATGCATGTCCCAGAGGCCTCTCCCTCTGTCCCTCTCTCACTCACAGTTTCTGCTTTATCAGCTGACCTCTTGAAAGCAATCCCCACTCTCACCTTCACACTTCCGTCCCTCACCCCTTCCCCTCAGGTTCTGGCAGCAGCATCGCAGCCCTTCCTGGTATCTTTGGGAGAGAAGGGAGATGCTGAGCAAAGAGCTTTGAGAGGGGCCACAGACCGGGGCCTCAAGTCGTGAGCAGGAAGGGAAGAAGAGATGGGACTGCATGTCCACCTGAACTCAACCTCTGACCTGGGTCCCTGAAGCTGCTCCATAGGGAAGGATGCTCACAGCACAAGGGCCATCTCCCACCCAACATCCACATGCAGCCTCGGAGAATGTGAAAATCAGGACCAGGGTTAGAGAAAAGAACAGCAGATAGTGAAGTTTTTAAGTAACGATGGGCTGCCACCCCCAGATCCCACCCCAGAGTCCTTTCCCAGTCATGACTTCCAGGTCTTGGGCCTTTACCCTGGGTGTTGGGTAGACATGTCCTTGGCACTGGAGTTCTGCCTGGGGTTCACCAACGGGAAGACAGGAGGTATGGCTGGCTGTGAGGCCCTCCTTGGGGTTGTAGTAGCTGTTGGAGATGAAAGTCATGCATCAGGCTGCTGCTCTGTCCCCAGCCACGCATGAAGCCCCTGTTTGGAGCTGATGTTGCACACAATCATCCACTCACAGAAGGGGCCCAAGAGATACTCTGAAGCCAAGCCCAGGGCACCTCCTGAGTAAAGCCCCTCAGTGGCCAAAGGAGCCCTTGCCAGAACTGGCCATGAGTCACCCCTAACAAAAGCCAGGCCTTTCTTTCCACCCAAAGTCTGATTCTGCCTGGGGTGAGGGCAGGAGTCTCTTGGGTTTTCCTGAGTCTGATGTGCTCCAAAGGGAGAAGGCGTCTGAAGGATTATGGCTTAGCTTGAGACCCAAAAGCCTCATAAAGACCATGACAGGAGGCTTCGAGCACCTTCCATGTGGAGAATATTATGGGCCACTTTAACCCATCTCTAGGGAAGGGGTAGGCTGCCACTCAGCTCCTCCCAAGGACTTCAGGTGTCCAGACTACTGGCACAACCTACACCCCCCTCCCCACTGTACTCCCAGCTCATCTCCAAAAGCAGTTGTCCTGGAGGTTCACCTCTTCACAGGGTACGCCACACAGGCTCTTGGGATCCAACAACCTTTGACCTTTCTACCATTGGTGATTCATTGATGGATGTGATGTGAACTAGCCCACCCTGATGGAGGAGCAGAGACCCTAAAACAGATAGACCAACTTCAATAGAAAGTGATGGCATCTGGAAGGTCACCACTAGGTGAGACAGAGCACAAAGGAGGAGCCAGATCCACCTTCCAGGCAAGCAGAAAGGAGGCATCCAGCAGAGGCAGCTGGAGGTCCATGGGATACTTTGAGGATGGGAGAGACATGAGCGTGTTGACAGGCTGCTGAAGAGCAGTGATGAGGAGGGGTCTGAGGACAGCAGATGGCAAAGACAAGTGAGGGAAGAAGAACGTGGATGAGCTAAGAGAGAATTTGTTCCAAGGGGATGGGGAGGCAACGGGCTACGAGGCAGGCAACCAGCCTCGTTAATTGTCCTTGGACAGGAAGGGGAAGCCTTATCTTCAGCCAGAGAGAGAAGGAAGAAGGACAAGTTCGACTGCACAGAAGTTTGTAAGTGGAGAAGGAAAGAAAATTGATGCCCTGTGTGTTCTTGGCAAGGCAGAAGTTTGGGAGGATGACACAGGGAACTGGGAACTTCTTCTAGCAGCCATATGCACGCTTTTGTCACTCTTTTTTACAGCAGCACTAGAGCAGATGGATCTTAGATAGGGCGACCAACTTGTCCCAGTCTGCCCAGGACTTTTCCAGCCTTAGCACCGAAAGTCTCACATCCCAGAAAACCCCTTATTCTTGGGCAAACTGGGATGATTAATGATCTTAATTTTAGGATGGGTCCAGGGACGAGGCTTTTGTCAGGTGGGTAAAGAAATGGTACATGGGAGTTAAAGGTGTTAGTAAGAGAAGAAAATGTGGTCTATTGTCAAGGTTCAAGTTGGTCCAAGAAGGAAGTGAGGTCAGGTTGGGAGTGAGGGAGGCAATAAATTGGGGGGAAATAGAAGGAAGGGTCAAAGTACTGAAGGTCTCTGTGAGGCTGAGAACAGGAATCAGGGCAAGAGGGTGGGAGGAGGGCAGGTCCATGAGAAGTTGTCAGAAAGTAGAATACCTGAGTGTAGGATTCTAGACATGGATGAGGTTGGGATGTCACCACGGAGTAGGATTTGGAAAGAGAGTGGAAAGAAAGGCCAAACCAAAGTTGAGAAGGCCAGGGAGCCCAAGGCAAGAATGTTTGACATATCATTCATTAATAACTGCCAAGACAATGGTAGAGGTTGGGGTGGAGAAGCTGGCAGGTCCCCACTGAATGTGAGGGAGTGACCCGGATGCCAATGTCAAGTACAGGTAGAGGGTGGGTGTGGCCATCTGACACAAAGGGAGCAGGTGGAAGATAATAGGATGGAAATGGTGACGGGGGCTGGGAGAATCTGAGCACACGGTAGGACAAAGAGTAGCTTCCACCCAAGAT
Organism: Cephalopachus bancanus; assembly: GCA_027257055.1. Lineage (NCBI taxonomy): Eukaryota > Metazoa > Chordata > Mammalia > Primates > Tarsiidae > Cephalopachus > Cephalopachus bancanus. The sequence continues at coordinate 195,796 of JAPVLO010000637.1, forward strand.
GCCCAGGCACGGCCAATTCCAGGACAGCATGGCAGAGGGATGTTCTGCAAGGAGGGTGAAAAGGTATGGGCGTTTGTCTCCTTTGGCCTAGGCTTTCCGAAGGGCAGCTTTGGCTCAGCATGGAGGGGCCTCCACAGGCCATGAGGTGAGGCCCAGGCACTACGGGAACAACTCCATCTTGGATGCTAGTCTGCCCTAGTGACTTCTGATTAACCCCAGTTCTGGGAAGACCTTCAAGATTTCCATTTTGTCTACTGTTCCTTATGTAAGAGCATGTACCCTTAGGTCAAAACAACCTTGCCCATAAACGCTGCCCTTAAAAGATTCACATCGCGTTCTTGTCTCTCCCTGGGGGACTGACTTCAATTGTCCTGCATGCTCCTTTCCTGTGGTATAAAAGCCCTGGGTCTGAGGAGTCAATGGTGCAGGGACCAATGTCTTGTCTTGACCTCTGTTCATAACTCCCCATTAAGTGCTTCTTTCTGAAGAACTAGAATTGTCAACGTCTTTCTTCGGCCTCTCAGATTTCTTTGACTTCAGGAGTGGGTTTGCACAGATAGACCTGCCCATCTTTGAACAGGAGGAAAGATTCTTGAGCTATGCAACTCCTGAACCCACCCCAAGGCTGAGAGATCAGCCAACTCTATCCCTGCTCACGCCATAGTTTCCTCCCAACCACTGAGACTGAGGACAAGATGAGACTCACAGACACGCTTCAGAGTGTCACCAACCTTTGTCTTCTTGTTCGGTCATACCCCAAAACTCTGCCGCTGGAGTGAGGGGAGCTCTTACCTGGGGAAACACGCACCTTCACCAGGACTGAGGGGTCACGTGACCACACATCCAGGATCCATATTGTCCGGATTTTGCACCAGTAAGACCCCGCGTCATCTGCATTGAGGTTCTCGATGGTCACTGTGAAGGTGAGAGCCTCAGGATGGTCTCTGATGGACACACGGCCGTTCCTCTCTTCTTGTGATCCTCCCTCGATCTCTACAATGCTTTCACATGTCGTGTCATGCTGTCCTCGGCACCAGTATTTATTATGGCCCTTGTACGTCTTCTCATACTGACATTGCACAAGTAGAGAACCCCCCATGGGGCCAGTTACGGAGCTGGGACCCGTCAGAGACAAGCAGCCTGGAAAACACAAGCCCAAGTCCCTGGTCTCCATCCAGATGGCCCCGTCAGCTGCCGTCTGCCTGAAGCTCAAAAGGAATGTTGTCAGGGAGACATGGATGGTTCCTAGGATGGGAACCTGGAGGGATAGCAGAGCTTAGTACCTAGGCCAAAGAGTCTGGAGACTGCATCCAACAGGTTGAGCAGAAACCTGTCCTCTGTGGGTAACCACACAGGGACCCTGGCCCTTGGGCACAGGGAGCATCTGACTAAACCTAGAAGCAGGAGAAGAGCTGGCCGTCCTGCCCCATCTTGAGCCCTGTAGCCTCTGACAGGCATAGGATTTGGCCATTTGCATGATCACTTCCCTTTAGAGTGACACATCTACATTCTGGGATTTTCTGTGACTCAACTTTTTTCTTTAAAATTACAACTTCCTGTCTGGATGCAGTAGCTCACACCTGTAATCCCAGCACTTTGGGAGACTAAGGCAGGAGGATTGCTTGAGCCCAGGAGCAGGAAACGAACCTGGGCAACAGAGTGAGACCTTGTCTCTACAAAAAAATTTTAAAAATTAGCTGGGCATAGTGGCACATGCATGTAGTCCTAGCCACTTGGGAGGCTGAAGCAGAAGGATTGTCTGAGCCTAGGAAGTCGAGGCTGTGGTGAACTGTGATCATGCCACTGCATTTCAGCTTGGGCAGCAGAGTGAGACTCCAATTCATATAAAATAAAATAAATAAAATAAAATGCTTTTCACTGGGTGTGGTGGTTTATACCTGTAATCCCAGCACTTTTGGAGGCCAAGAAGGATTGCTTAAGCCCGGAGTTCAAGATCAGCCTAAGCAACATATTGAAACTTCCTCTACAAAAAATAAAAAAAATTGCTGGGTGTGGTGGAATGCACCTGTAGTCCCAGCTACTTGAGAGGCGGAGGCAGAAAGATTGCCTGGGCCCAGAAGGTCGAAGCTGTGGTGAGCCACGATTGTGCCACGGCATTTCAGCCTAGGGGATAAAATGAGACTCTGTAAAAAAAAGAAAAACAAAATTGCAACTTCATTCTTCATGTTTTCTTGAGGGAGGAGAAATTAATCCCTAGCTCTAACCTTAACTACTCTGGAGAGAGAAACAACAGAGTCCTGGGAAGAAGGGCTGCATGTAAACTGGTTTTTTTTACATGAATTTTGGACACAAGGTGACCAGTCCTGGACCACCCCCCCCCCACACGAACACATCATATTCCTCAGGACTTGGGTGTCAGCTCTCACCATGCATTCAGAGGAGAGTGGAAAGTGGTTCTCTGCAACCAAACGAGGTGATTTTGGATCTGGGCGGAAAGTGGGGATTTAAATCTAGGAGGCGACATGTGAGAAGTTGATATGGAAGGAAAGCGAAGGAAGAAAAACTGTAGGTGGATGGAAGTGCCTTGTGGCATGTGATGCTCAGCAGAGAGACGGGAACGCGGAGGGAGAAGGGGAGGGGTTTGGAGGAGGGGAATGGATCGGGAAGGGGAAGGGGACCTGAGCTATGCACTCGGAGGAACAGGAGTTCGCAATAAGAGGACCCCCACACACAGCGGCCATGGCAGGAGACGATCTGGGAATTAGCAAAAATCATGAAAAAGCTCTAGGTATTCGCAGGCCCCACAGCTGGCTGGGATCGTGAGCTGATTATGTCTAGATTTGGGGCGGTGCGAGGTTGGAGGAGCCCCTGACTTCTGGCTTTGCTGCTCCCATCGTCTGCTTGTCTTCCCCACTCTGTCCCCAGCTGAGTTGTTCTGTCACACCCCTTGGCTGACCTGCTGGCTGACCTCATGCCTACGTGTGAGCTGCCACCGTGTACTGCCTCCTCACCCCACCGACGGCGCTTGGCCCAAGAAAGCCTCATTGCGGCTGTCTACACTCTCTTCTGCCCTCCTAATCCTTCCCAAACTGAGCAGCACCCATCAGCCCCCACCAGGACCCTGCCAGGTTCTCCCTTTGTGCTCCCCTGACCACAGCAAAATGGCTCCTGGGACTGCACTTCCTGAGCTCTTCGTCACCTCTATCCCTGCTCACACCACAGGCTCCTCTCAACACCACTGAGACTGAAGACAAGACAAGACTCAGAGACACACTTCACTGTGTCCTAATTTGTGTGAGAACCTTCCTCACCGTGGACACTGCACCCCAGGGGATAGTCCTGTTTCTAAATCCCTGCTCCACACCTACCTTCTCCCCCAAGGACTTGTCTCCCCACGGCTGCCATCACCCCTCCCTGAAGAACTGGTTCTCACTTCCTCCCTTCCACCCCCACCAAGACTGGAGACCTAGTCCTCACCTCCTCCTTTCCACCTGCCTCCAGACCCCTACTAGAGATGGTACATCCCAGCAGCCCCTCCTTCCAGGTTCTGGACAGAACTCAGAATTGCACTTCCCACAGTGGGAACCTGTCAGGGTGCAAAGCACATGTCACAGCCAAGAGCCTTGGAAGTGGCATGGAGGCCTGGTTGTGCAGCTTCTGAAAGGAATCCTTTCCAGAGAGCCTGGAGTCCTCCCTCTGCCAGTCTCAAAGTCAGCCCCTTCAGAGCTGAACGTGTCCAAGGATTCCTGTCTCTCTAATCAAGAAGATTCCTACAACACATGGGCAGTCAAGCTAAAGAGAACCTTCCAGGTTCCTTCCAAAGTCTTTCATTCTTCAATATGCATAAGAACTGGCTTGTCTTCTGCCTCTGGTCTCTGGGGCGTGGCTTCGTGCTCTGTCTCTCCACTCCAGCTTGCAATCTGGGCTCCCCTGGCCTTCCTAGGAAGCAGATGATTCGTTCTCTGTCTCACTCTTCTCTCTCTCTCTCTCTCTCTCTCTCCTCTCTCTCTCTCCTCTCTCTCTCTCTCTCCTCTCTCTCTCCTCTCTCTCTCTCTCTCTCTCTCTCTCTCTCTCACACACACACACACACACACACACACACACACACACACACACACATGTTCTAATCCTATTTGTATATTTGTTTACTAGTTTTTTGTCTTTAACCTTACAGTATACAGTCAAAATACTATTTCCTAAGTAGTCGGGCTCTCCATATTTGAGGATCTGCACCCACAGATTCAACCAATCTAGAGATGATTTAAAATATCTGACAGAAGCCAGGCACAGTGGTATAAATCTCTAGTCCCAGGTACTCAGGAGGCCAGGCCAGGAGGATTCCATGAACCCAGGAGTTAGAAACTGACACTATGACCATGCCTGAGAATTGCCACTACACTCCAATCTGGGCAACATAGTGAGGCTCTGTCTTTAGAAAAGCATTTATAAAAGGAAAAAAAAAATGATGTGGGAGGATACACACACATATACACACCAGGGACAGCACAGTGAGGGAGGAAAACCCACAGGACCATTCTGTCCCTTCCAGGGACCAGAGCCACTTACGTTTGGCTTCCTCTGGACTGAGCTGTTTCCTTCTCCAGATTTCTCTTGGGTAGACACCGATGTCTTAGGGGTCTTTCTGGTTCACAAAGTTTACCCAAGAAACAACTTTCCCAACCATTCTAGGACAAGTGAACATCAGTCCCATTGCAGAGGCAAAATTGCATTCTGAAAAATCTGGAAGTGCCATGGGGAATCCCCAACCCAATCAATTTGGAAGGTCATCCTGGGAAGGAAAGAGCCTTCTGCCTTCAAGATGGTTTATTTCTATCAGGCAACCTTCTCATTGAAATGAAACCGATGTAAATTTATCTTCTGAAAGACAAAAGATGGGCCTTGAAATTTTGAAGTCACTTGTAAAGACATCCATTTCAGGGATAGGACAGGGAATGTGGATAGGTCCAGTAAGCAAAAGCCCAGTAAGTAAAGCCACCTCCAACACGGAAGCAAAGCAAGGCAACCGACAGATAGGAGAGTCTAAAGAAAGAGAGCTTAAAGAACAAGGTGGAGACAGGGAACAGGGCTCAACGAGTCACAGTGCCTCAGATGTAGAACTTTGCTTATAGCTCCTTAGCCCAGTTTTCTCCTCAATGGCACAATCCTGACAAAAGCAAATCTTCACGTAAAGTGTTGGCAAATGGTACCAAAGTACTGATGTTTGAAAGCGGAAACAAGATTAGATTGGGAAGGAGCAGGTGGACCTAATTTGTTGGTGACATTCCAGTTCTTGGGTTGGCCCCTGAGTTCATAGATGTTTGTTAAATTATGTGTAGTCAAGATAAAAGAAGGCCTTGCCTGGACTAATGATGAGAGTGTGATGAGCCTTGATTCAGTCCTGGGTTCCTGAAGATAAGGGAAAAAAAGGTTCTGCGAACTCCAAGTTATTTTCCTCTGTCCTGCTAGAGTGCTGCCTGAATATAAGAGCAGCAGGTCTTAACGAAATCTGGTCTGTTGCTGGAAATGATTGGAGGGGTTATATAAATACACATATGTGTTTTCTGATGTGCTTGCTGGTTGCTTGATGGGAGCTAGTGAATATTGGAGAGCAATCAATTCAGAAGAGAAACGCCAGTTATGTAGCAGAAAGTTCAGTAGGAAGCACTGTGAGCCATTTTGAGAATATTACAAGCTTAACTTTATTCTAGTCACCCCCATGGCCACTGGAAAGAGCTCTATGGAGGTCATAGGTCTAGACTTTGTTTTCAGTTTTACTTAGTTGCTATGTCATGAGCTAATCCCTTTACCATGTCGCCTATAAAATGAGGTCAATGCTACCTGTCTTGCCTAGCTCACCAAATTGTTCAGGGAGCTAAATGTATCACCTTTATTGAAAGTGTTTGTAGATCATAAAATGCATAATAAATAGGAGTTCTATTGTTGCTCATTTCACTTATTTATTTTTTGAATAGGGGTTTATTTTGTCATCCAGGCTGGTGTGCAGTAGCCCGATCACAGCTCACAGCAGCCCCGACCTCCTGGGCTCAGGCAATCCTCCCGCTTCAGCCTCCCAAGTAGCTGAGACCACAGGCGTGCACCACCACACCTGGCTAGTATTTTGAATTTTTTGTAGAGACAAAATCTTGCTGTGTTGCCTAGGCTGGTCTCGAACTCCTGGGCTCAAGCAATCCTCCCACCTCGGCCTCCCAAGTTGCTGGGATTATTGGCATGGGCCGCCGTGCCCAGCCATATTTTTGCTCATTTTGTATTGGAATTCACTTTCTTCTCTCTTTGCCCTTTTCCTCCATGCTCTAGAATATTGTCTTTCCATCTTTCTTTCTACCCTTTTCCCATCCCCCATTCTCAGGCTGGCACTGTAAACTTCGCAGTTTTCTCCACACATTTTAAGTGACCTCATTTTTCCAGACGGTGTTTGTAACCCAGATGGGTGTGGTGGGTGAAGGAGAATGCTGAGAAAGAAAGAAGGAAGCTAGGGTCAGAGCTGCCATGAAAAAGGAGAACTGAAATTTAAGTCTCTACAAGTGACTTCAAAGTTCAAATCAGGGCCCATGAGGAACTCCCAGCTGCCAACATGCCCTGGAGGGGAAGGTGAACCTGCGAAATTGGAGAGACCAGCCAGCTCCCCACAAAGGGATGGGAAGGATAGGATGTTTCCATTTTCAACTTAGCTGCACCCAGAATAGAGCACTTAGATAATTTCATCAGATTTCAGCAAGTGGAAATAACCAAGCAGCGATGTGCTGGTAAACCAGCTTCCTGGTGAGAAAGTCCTAATTTGTCATGTTTGCTGGTTTCTGTGGTGTAAAGACTCTCAGTGACCAATTTCCAGTCACCGCCGAATGCAGTGTGAGGATGACATTCCCACAGCTGGCTCTTGTGAGCTGGTACGAGCCGACCCTAGCCACCACTGCTTTGGGTACTCACTCATTCACCACGGGGATTCCCAGAACGCCCACCACACCGCAGTTTACCCTTTGTCATCATCCTCGCCACCATTTAAGACGTTTGGACCACCTCCTCTGTATAACGAGACACGTTTCTTTTAAATGCCCTTCTGAGTCTAAGATCTAGATCGCAAGGGCCTTCAGAGACCTTGGAGGTCATCCAACGTCCTTGTCATTTCACTGATAAGAAAACTGTGTTTGGGGCGGTGTCACACAACCCGCCTTCTCCTTTAAATCCATCTTTTCCACCCAACATCCTGGAAAGAGTGTGTGGGATGACTGCCCCCTTGAGAGCAGACGAGGGCTTCTTCCCTGGCCTGCTTCATGCTGCAGGCATTTGAGGTTGGGAACCCGGTCACAGATGATGCCTTCACAGTAACAGTATCATTTATTCTCATGCACAGTTCTCTGCCCAAGCACCTATCCTACCTCCCTAGCATTTCGATCACCCAACTCAAACTTTAACTGTTCCCTGCTCCATCTGGGAACGCGCCCAGCCTTGCCTCCCAAGACTCCTTCCTTCTCCATCCTCCGTAGGCTTCCCCCCTGCCTCCTCTCCTCCCCCAGTTCCTTCCTGCTAGGGGGCTGGCTTGGCCTCTCCCTGCCCTCTGCCTCCCAGAGGCTCCCTCACCGTGAATTTGTAGCTCAAGTCCATCCACCCTAGTGAGTGCCTCTCACATTCCCGGGTCCACGGATGGGTTTTCTTCTCCAGGCTGGCACTGCGCTTGGGACAGGGGTAGCTGTTATTGCAGTGCAGTCGGGCTTTCTCAGTCTCCACCCTGAAAAGAAGCCTGTCCTTATCTCTGCGTTTCTCTCCTTTCCCCAGCCCGCTGTGGTCCCTGTCTTCACTGGGCCTCTTCCCGGTTCATAAAACTCATTCCGCAAACATAAAACTCATTCTGCAAACATGAATTCCCTCTGATTTTTACCCTAAATTTATTTCCCACAGAAAAATGTGCTTTCCCACCTTCTCGCATTTTGAATGTCTATTTCAAGAGTTTCTCTTCTGAAAGTTCAACATTTGGGGTACAATTTCATTTACCTGCTTGCACCACACCTTGTTCCAGGAAGGATTTAAGGTGGATGTTGAGAATGGCATTCTAGATCCTTCATTAATTTTTTTGTCACAAAGTTTTTCTTTTTTTTTTTCCCCGAGATGAAATCTCACTCTGTCGCCCAGGCCAGAGTGCAGTAGCACACTCAATGCCACTCCAGCGTCGGCCCGCTGGGCTCTGACGATCCTTCCACATCAGCCTTCCAAGTAACCAGAACTATAGGTGCGCACTACCACACCTGGCTAATTTTTGATTTATTGTAGAGACAAGGTCTGGGCAAGTTGCCCGGACTGGTCTTGAACCCACGGGCTCAGGCAATCCACTCATCTCGGTCTCCCAAAGTGCTGGGACGACAGGCTGAGCCACCAAGCCTGGCCCTCACAAAGGTTTTCAACCCTTTTAAACTAAGCTTTAACAAAAACAGAACTATGATTAATTCCTGAGCTTTCCACAGTCTTTAATAGCCTCACACTTTTGCATAAGCTACTTCTTTTCCCTCAGTTGGTTTATTCATTTTTCAGGACCAACTTCCAGTGAAGTCATCCATCATTCCAAAAGCAGAGTTACAGGTCCCTGCTGCATACTATCGTCACCACATGAATGAATCTCTAATGTAGCAAGTTCCACACTGTATTATAGCTACTTGACTCCCTCATTCCCCCATGAGTTCCTCAGTGCAGAACTTGCTATCAATTAGAGCACCCAGAACAGTCCTGGCACAGAGTTGGTGCTTAATAAATGCTTGCAAGCTCCACGAACGAATGTCTGAATGTATAGAAGGATGACTAAATTAATGAATGGATGAATCTTTCTCATTTCTGTGGACACTTCACCTCTGGCTTGAACCCAGGACTACCTTTCTATCTACTGTCCCCCCGCCCCGGCAATACCAGATTCCCAAAATCACAGCTCTACTCACCTGGGAGGCAGAAAAGGAGCAGAGGTAGGAGCAGCCACATGGTCCTGTCTCCCTGACGGCTGTCTCCAGCAAATCTGGGTTTCAGCTGAAATCCAAGCATGTGTCACAGAGCCTAGGTCATCCACCTTCCACTTACTCAAATTCCCTTTGTGTTTCTCCTCCATTCATTTCCTTTTTGGCCTTTTAGAGGCTGCTTCCTAATTTGAAGCCTTACTTGCAAAAGGGGAGGAGTGGCAAGAGACACTTCTGAGAACGGACTGAGAGCAAAGAGGAAGATCTACTGACCTTTTCCTTTACTTAATGCAAATGTAATGTTCAGGTTACCTCCTGAGCCTTCGTGACTCAGGACTTCATGAAAGTCGATCCCGCTTCACTGACAGAGAAGGCTTTTGTCTCCTGCCTCTCTCACTCTTCTTTCTATCTGGGACTCCCGCCTGGTCTAAGGAGCTTCTTCTCCTCTATGGCTGCCAACTTTGGGATCATAAAACACTCCCTACCCAAAGAGCTGTGATGAGCACTCTCAGGTCCCTCAACCATTAGCTCCATGCAGATAACCTCACGCCTCTTCCTCTAAACCATCTCCCAACATCCCTTCCAGGCTCCATACCCAGCTTGCTAACTTCGCTTAAGGAAGTCCCATCTGTTTATACACTATTAATCTAGTTTAGTACATGAGTAATGGTTAAGAGCATAGATTCCAGTCACACAGACTCAAATCCATCTCCATCTTTTTTTTTGAGTTGGAGTCTCACTCTGTCACCCAGACTGAAGTGCAGTGGCACGCTCCCGGCCACGGCAGCCTCGCCCTGCTGGGCTCCGGGAATCCTTCCGCCTCAGTCTTCCAAGTAGTCAGAACTATAGGTGCGCGCTACCACGCCCGGCTAATATTTGACTTACCGTAGAGACGAGGTCTCGCCAAGTTGCCCGAGTGGGTCTTGAACTCGCGGACTCAGGAAATCCATTCGCCTTGGCCTCCCAATGTGCTGGGATGACAGGCTGAGCCACCGAGCCCTCCATCTCCATCATTTATTAATCATGTGTTCTTGGGCATTTTGCTACATCACTCTCATCTCTCATCTTTAGTCTCCACGCCTGTAAAATAGAGTAATAGCAACAATTCTTATCTCATAGAGTTGTCTTAGAAAATGAATGAGTTAATGCAGGTAAAGTGCTTGGACCATGCCTGCAACATAGTAAACTGCTCAGTTAATGTTAAAAACCTTTAGAATAGTCCTGGGCCACTGAAATGGCTTCTTTGCTGGTCTCTAAGCCAGTTATGCATTCTCTGTCATCCAGCTTGCACATCAGAACCACATTCTTCTCTAAGACACAGCTATTTGAAAATGCGATTTCAAGCCGGGCTTGGTGGCTCAGCCTGTTATCCCGTGCCTTGGGAGGCTGAGGTGAGTGGATTGCCTGAGTCCGCGGGTTCGAGACCCGCCTGAGCAACTTGGCGAGACCTCATCTCTACAGTAAATCAAAAAATTAGCAGGGCGTGGTAGAGCGCACCTGTAATTCCAGCTACTTGGAAGGCTGAAGCGGAAGGATCACTGGAGCCCAGCAGGTCGAGGCTGCGGTGGCCGGGAGCGGCCACTGCACTCCAGTCTGTGCGACAAAGTGAGACTCCAACTCAAAAAAAAAAAAAGAAAGAAAATGTAATTTCAGTGATAATGCCCTTTTCTTCTCTTTCCCCAGATTTGATACCCATAGCCTCTAATCTTTACTATTCTTTATAATTCTTCAGATCATCTGCCATTTCAAAGTTTTGCTGTGCGAGCACAACTTCTTGGGGGTAAAGGGGGGACACAACATCAATAGGGGTACCTGATCTCAAACTAGGCAAAGCGGGTACCAAAGGGAGGCCCAAACTTTACCTGCATGATGACCACATGTATAACTAATCCTGAATCGTACCCCACATCTTTCTTTTCTGAGTTGGAGTCTCACTCCGTTGCCCAGGCTGAAGGGCAGTGGCACACTCACGGCCACCCCAGCATCGACCTGCTGGGCTCCGGCGATCCTTCCGCCTCAGCCTTCCAAGTAACCAGAACTACAGGCACACACTACCATGCCCAGCTAATTTTGGCTTTATTGTCTCGCCAAGTTTCCCTGGTTGGTCTCGAACCCACGGGCTCAAGCAATCCACTCACCTCGGCCTCCCAAAGTGCTGAGATTACAGGCGAAGCCACCGACCCCGGCCTCTCCCCACATCTTTAAAATTTAAAAAAAGAGAGAACAACTTCTTATCTTCTCTATTTCACCATATCTGATGGACTATGGCATACAGAATGGAACCCTGGATGGGACAACAAGACCCCTGGATCCTGGTTCCATGTGTGTCACTGCTGCACACTCGAGGGACCCAGAAGGAGCAGAGTTGACAGTAGCTGCAACTCCGCGCCTTTGTCAGTCCATTTTCTTCCGCTATAACAAATTTCCACAGGCTGGGCAATTTATAAAGAACAGAAGTTTATTTGGCTCATGGCTCAGCCGACTAGGACGTCCAAGAGCACCTGCATCTGGTTAGAAGCATCCCGTGGTGGAAGGTAAGAGAGTGAGAAGCCTGTGAGACAGAGGGAAAAAGGGAGCTGAACTCATTCTTTTATCAGGAAACCACTCCTACAGTAACTAACCCGCTCTCAAGGTAATGGCATCAATCCATTCGTGAAGGGTGAGTCCTCATGACCAAGGCATCTCTCTTAAGAGATGGCCTCACCTCCCAACACTACGATGACATTTCAACATGACATTCCAACCACAGCAACCCCTGTTTGTCAGTGACAGCAGTCTCAGGAGGTGTCATTCTGTCAACCAAGAGGATCAAACAGATTCCCAGCCCTCTTGGTTCTGCTTTCATGCTGTTTTATCTTTCGTCCTCTTTTTCCCAGTCTGATCCCTACAGTTGTTTATAAAATAAAGGAAATGGGAGCAGGCAAAGGCACTTGTTGATGACTGAAAAAAATATAAAATATTTCTAGTCAATTTCATTATAATCCAAAGAAAATGACCAGACACTAGACAATCTAGTAAATTGAGTCAATAGAGAGACTCTCCTCTGGCTTCAAGCATAAACATTCTCTATAAAATATAAAGACTGAAATCAAATTCAATAAAGGGAAATCCCAGGTATTAGAAATGGAGGCTGGGCTCGGTGGCTCAGCCTGCAGTCCCAAGCTTTGGGAGGCCGAGGTGAGTGAATTGCCTGAGCCCACGGGTTCGAGAACTGCCCGGGCAACTTGGCGAGACCTCATCTCTACAATAAATCAAAAATTAGCTGGGCGTGGTAGCGTGTGACTGTAGTTCCAGCTACGGAAGGATGAGGCGGAAGGGTCGCCGGCGCCCAGCAGGCCAAGGCTGCGGTGGCTGGGAGCGTGCCACTGCACTACAGTCTGGGTGACAGAGTAAGACTCCAATTAAAAAAAAAAAAAAAAAGCCGGGCTCAGTGACTCAGCCTGTAATCCCGTGCCTTTGGGAGGCTGAGGTGAGTGGATTGCCTGAGCCCGCGGGTTCGAGACCTGCCTGGGCAGCAAGACCTCATCTCTACAATAAATCAAAAAATCAGCCAGGCGTGGTAGCGCGTGCCTGTAATTCCGGCTACTTGGAAGGCTGAGGCGGAAGGATCGCCGGAGTCCAGCAGGTCAAGGCTGCACTCCAGTCTGGGTGACAGAGTGAGACTCCAACTCAAAAAAAAAAGAAATGTAAAGGGAACCGAAAGCCAGGACCATGGGCAGGATCTGATACCAAAAGTCTAAAAGGGACTGATATTTGGCTTTAAGAGGAAAGGAACTGGTGTTTAAACAGCCACTCAAGGACAGAAGACAACACCTCAGGTCCATACTCCTCAGGGAGCAGGACAAAACTCCCTGCCAAAAGCTAGGATCCATGAAGGGTTGCTACACGCATGGAACAGGGTGGGGGAAACCCCTTGATGGGCTGGTGAAAACATCAAGGTGTCCCGGCTCCCTAGAGCCACGAGGAGATAAAGAGTCTCCCATAAGAACAAGCACTGAAATTGCACTACACAAAGGTCACAGCACAGGTGTGTCAGGCCAAGAAGCCAATATAAAACAGGTTGGCAAATGATGAGACTCGTAGGGCCTTGGCCGAGATGAACACAAACCAAAGCCACGCCTCTAACCCACTCTATGTTTTTGCATAGCCCATGAGCTAAGGATGGTTTTTCCATTTATAAAGGGTTGGAAAAAAATTCAAAGAAAAATATTTCATGACACATGAACATTGTATGAAGCTAAAATGTCAGTGTGCCTAAATAAGTTTTATTGGAACACAACCACGCTCATTCATTTACATGATGTCTATGGCAGCTTTCACGCGACATGGGTAGAGTTTGTTACAACACCAACAGGTCCATGTGCCTACCATGCAATAGCAGACCAGTACACCAAGGCTTGCAGCAGCTTCAGTGGTTATTTATAGAGCAGTTAATGAGAACTGTAATCTTAGGGCAGGGCCTATGTGATTCTGGAGCAACAGGCAGTAAACAACTACGAGGAAGCAGGCCAGAGAGCAAGTGGACCTCATGATTAATGACAAATGTGTGTTAAGCTTGGTGTATTTCTGTTTATTCCCTTCTCTTATTCCCTGATGAATTTTATAAAGTTTATAAGGATACTTGCAAGTTGAGTCATTGTGACAGAAATCACAGGGCCCGCAAAGCCTGAAATGTGTACAAGCTGGCCCTGACAAACAGTTTGCCATCCTCTGGTGTTGAAGATAGACCCCTCCCCACTTGTACCTTGTAATCCTTCTTATTGGTAATTGAAAGCAGAATCCCCCAAACAGAGCACTCTTGAGCTCATCATTGAGGGCAATGGAAGCTACTTTAGATTTTGTAATGATTTGCCAGGGTCTGAGAAGTTTAGAGAGTAATATAAGGCCAGAGAGGGAGAGAGTTCAGTCAGAGTCCAGCTTGTCCCATTTACAAACACGGAGGTCTCTTCCTGGGCCCATTGGTCTCATCACGTGTCCTGAGAAACTGGCACTCTTCTAGGTTCCATTCTGCTTGTCCACTTGGCACAGCCTCACAGGACTCCAGAGGAAGCAGGTGGCTTCCCTCTGGCCATCTAAGCAGCAGCTCTAATCTGCTCCTCCAGCCTCACATGGGATTTCCTGCCTGGTGTCTCCAATCCCCCCCCAAAGCCCTACTGTGCCCCATATCCTTAGAACACCTGCACCCCGATACCCCTGGCACCTCAAACTCAACATGACCAAGGTCTAACCCTTCTCCCACCTCCTCCCAGCAATGACAAGGACAGCCACCTGGTTCTTTTCCTTTACTCTCTGGACTCCCCAGCCCAGAACTTTCGCCTCACACTCTTATGGCTGTCACAAGAGCTGTGCCCTTACCCACTCCCACCCCGATGCTTGGAGTCAATTAATACAGAAATAAGACAAGTATGGATCATGAGGGTGCTCTGAGTGACAGAATTAAACATAATGTGACCAAGAGCCACCCAAGATGGCCAGGAGAAACCTCTGAAGAGGTGACATTCAGGCTGAGACTATGCTGACATTCAAAGAGTTAAGGTAGTGGCTTAACTGGGGGACTGAGCTCACCAGGGGACATGGAGCAATGTCTGGAGACATTTTTGGTTGTTACACCTGAGCAGGGATGCTCTTGGCATCTAGTGGGCAGAGGCCAGGACGCAGCTAAATATCTTACAATTTACAGGACAGCCCCTAAAGTATAGTATATCCAGCTCAACATGTCAATAGTGCCAAGGCAAGAACCCCTGAGCTTCGGGAAAAGCATTCCAGGCAGCAGGAATGGCACACACAAAGGCCCAGGAATGGAAAAGCATGTGATGTGTCCAAGAGACAAGGAGGAAACTAGTGAGTCAGTCAAGGGGAGAGGAGTAGGAGATGCTGAGTGGATGCCTGTGAAGTGTGGTAAGGAGTTTGCATTTTGACTAGAGCAAAGGGAAACCATTGAAAGTTTTGGGGTGGTGTGTGTTCTGATTTCTGGCTTACCTATGAAAAGAATCACTCCGCCATGTAGAGAACAGATTGGATACGAGTCAGGAGGTTCTGTGGTCACACGGGTGAGTGAGAGTGGTGGCTCTAACAGTGGCAGAAAAGGACCAAAGTTTACCGTTCTGAGCGTTCTTGGAGGCAGAACCCATCAGGATCTGTGATGAAGTGGTATGAAGTGGGGTGGGAGGGGTCAAAGGTGTCCCTCTGGTTTTTTTTTCTGGCAAAACTGAGTGGATGCCTGTTATATTTGTTTGCTAGGGCTGCCATAACAAAGTACCACAGACTGGATGGTTTAAGCAAAGAAATGTATTTTCTCACAATTCTAGAAATCTGAGATCAAGTATCAGGAGGGTTGGTTTCTTCAGAGGCCTCTCTCTTTGGTTTATAGATGTCTGTCTTCTCCCTGAGTTTTCACATGCTCTTCTCTCTCTTATTAGGATGCTAGTCATTTCGGTTAAGGTCCACTCCATTCACCCCACTTTAAATTAATTGCAACTTTAAAGACCGTATTTCCAAATAGTCACATTCAGAGGTTCTGGGACTTAGGGCTTCAACATACAAATTTTGAGAGGCTGCAATTCAGCCAGTGCCACTTCCTAAGAAGAGGGATGAGGGTGAAATCTAGAACTCCACATTGAATGTCTTAAGCCCCCAACGTCCATCAGACATCCAAGTGGAAATATCAAGCAGGGAATTGAATATACAATCTGGGATCCAGGCGAGACCTACAGCTGGAAGTTCATAGTTGCTACTGGTATTTAAAGCCATAAGACTGATAAGATGCCCTAGACTGTAAGCAGAGGGCACAAAAGCTGAGTTTCCACAGACACAAAAGAAGGGGAGGCAGCAAAGTCACGTAAGGGGCAGCCAGTGAAGCAAGTGGAAAACCAGGAGCATCTGGGCTATAAACTGAATGTTTTTGTCTCCACAAAATTCATATGTTGAAACCTTAATCCCCAATGTGATGGTATTTGGTGATGGGGCTTTTGTCACGAGGATGGAGCCCTCGTGAATGGGATTAGTGTTCTTATAAGATGAGATATGAGAGGGCTTGTTTCCTCTATCCCTTTCTTCACCGTGTGAAGACAGAAGAAGGAAGCCATCCACAAGCCAGGAAGAGAGCCCTCACCAGGGACCAAATCAACTGGCATCTTGACCTTGGACTTTCCTCTCCAGAACTGGGGGAAATAACATTTTTTGTTTAAGCCACCCAGTATCTGGTATTTGGGTTATAGTAGCCTGAGCTGACTGTGACAGTCTGAAAGCAAAGAAAGGAAGGAAAACAAGGAATGACTAACTGAATTTAGGGCTGCTGAGAGGCCGAGTAAGATGCAGCAAGGGAAGACATCTTTGGATTTTGACTGGAAGAGAGGTTACAGGTCCTTGTCGAAGGTCTCCCTATAGAGCAGTAGGCAGAGAAGACGTCGGAATGGCTGAAGAGCGAAGGAAAGATGAGGACACAGAGTCAGAAAGTGCAGACAGTGTTTTACAAGAGGTTCTGAGAAGGAAAGTGGAGAAACGTGAAATACCAGATGGAGAGAACTGGTGGCCAGGGGAGTGTTTTTATTCAAAGGGGAAATATTCCAGTGTGCTGAGAGGTGAATGGGCCGATCTGCTGGAAAATATGTCCCGGTCCACAGGCAGTCTCTAGAGTATCATTGTGGTATCACAGAATATGAGATCAAGCACAAAAATGGAGTTCATTGCGTAAAACTAAAATCATCTGGGGATAAGAAAAAGGACAGACTGAAATATTGAAAAAACTAAAAAGAAAATGCCAAAAAGAGCTCAGACACAAAAAGAAAAATACCAAAATCCTTAAAAAAAAAAAAATTAAACGTGACCCTGAAAGAAAAAAGACCATGAACCCACAAGTCTTCAAAAGAAGAAATTTTAAAAGGACTAATATTCAGAAGAAAAAGTGTGTAACCTCACTGATAATCAAACACATAGTAAAACAACAAAATTTAAAATGTTTCCAAACTAGCCAAGATGTTGTTTAAGGTAACAGTAAAGGCAGGCAGCAGTGCGGTGCTGGGGGAACCCATCTGTTGTTTGTAAGTGACTCATTGCTCTATGTCTGCAAAGCAATTTAGCAAGAAATTTGAAGAACTCTAAAAATGGTCTTTTTCTTTGCTCAACATTTCTACTTCTCATATTCTATTCTAAGAAAAAGAATTCGAAATGTGAACACATGGTAGTGAAAAGTTGAAAAGACCCTAATTATCCAACAAAAGACACTATACAACTATTACAGGTTAGTAGGTAGGGAGAGAGAGAGAGAGGAGAGAGAGGGCCAAGGAGTGAATCTGAGAGCAAACAGGCAAATCAAAACATAAGAGAACTTTCCGGGGTGATTGCAAATATCTTACATCTTGATTGTGGCGTTGGTCATATATATATATATATATATATATGTTCATCAAAACTCATTGAGCTATGCATATAAAGCAAGTGTGTCTTATTATATGTAAACTATATTACAATGAAGTTGATTATTAAAATCAAGGGAAGGGATATTACAAATGTCACAGAAACGGATACCTCTAGCGAAAGAGGGGGAGATGTGAGCAGGAATGGGATTTCTGGGGAACTGGCAACATTCTTTTTCTTGACCTCATTGGTAGCTCTATAAACGTTTGCTTTATAATTATAATGCAAACTATACATAGATGTTTTAGACAGTGTTTTCTACCTATGATAATGTATCTTATAATGCAAAAATATATATCAAATGAAAAAGACTCTGACCAGGCGCAGTGGCTCATGCCTGTAACCCCAGCTCTTTAGGAGGCTAAGGCGATAGGATTGCCCAAGTCTAGGAGTGTAAGAACAGCCTGAGCAACATAGCAAGACCTCATCTCTACTAAGAAAGAAAGAGAGAGGGGAGAAGAAAGAGAGAGAGAGAGAGAAGAGAGAGAGAGAGAGAGAGAGAGAGAGAAAGAGAGAGAGAAAGAAGAGAAAGAAAGAAAGAAAGAAAGAAAGAAAGAAAGAAAGAAAGAAAGAAAGAAAGAAAGAAAGAAAGAAAAGACTCAAAGTATTCCACACAACTGAGAAATCAATTCAAACAAAGAATTCAGGTTTGAGGGAGATGTAGTTTAAAGAAAAGAATGTAGTTTAAACAAAATCAGTTGAATTTTATAATTTATGCCTAAATCATTGTTATTAATATGGTTATCATGTTTATTGAATGCTAAGATTAACCCTTAGAAAGAAGATACACATAATGTTTTCAGTTGATCAAAGTATCTGGGGTCCAAAGCCCAGGTCATCACAGATGTTTTCACTTCCTGTGGTGATTCTGGGGAAGAGGATGCTGGCTGGGTCAGTAGGTTCTGTTCAACCACTGAGAGGTGTGAGCGTAGCTCCCTGGGCAGGACTCTGACTGGAAGTGGAACATTGAATGTTCCCGACCACAGCAGAGTGGGCAGCTGCCCATGTAGGGGTGGAATCTAGAACTTATGGGGAAACGTCTTTGGTAAATAGGAAATGGCAGAATAGCCACAGCAGGAAGGAGCTCCTGATAACAACAATAACTGCAGTTATGAAGTACGGATGCATGCTTCATCATGGGTGAACCTTGAGCACATCAGGCTAAGTGAAAGAAGTCAGTCACGGAAGGTCACATACTATATGATTCCATTCACATGAAGCCCATAGTAGGGAAATATACATATACAGAAGTAGACTAGTGGTTGCTTAGGGCTGGGGGTGATATGGGAACTGGGGGTGATGGCTACAACAGGTACAGAGTTTCTTTTTGAGGTGATGAAAAGCTCAAACAGGGAATGTGGGGATGATTTCACATGTCTGTGAACAGCCTAAAAACTGTTGAATTGTACACTTTAAATGGGTGCATTATGTAGTAGGTGAACTTTATATCAATAAAACTGCTTTTGAAAAACAGATGAGCACAGAGAGACAAGGGTGGGCTTTTGGGCAGGAAGCAACAGGTGGAGATGGAAGAGCAGGTCCTAGGATGGTGGTCTCCGTCTCCCACTCCATGTGCACATGCAAAGAACAGAGCATACCGGGCCCATGAAGACCAGCACATGTGGGAAGATCAGCAGAGGAGAGAGGGGCCTGGGCCAGGCAGTGAGCTGCCACCTGAATGACAGGTGTCTGTCCCACCCCCTCTCACTCTGCAGTAGGTGACTCCAAAGCAGAAGAAAATTCAGGAAGCTCAGTTTCAAAAGGTTTTAAAAGTAGATACAGGTTGAGCATCACTTATGTGAAATGCTTGGGACCAGAAGGGTTCTGAACTTCAGGTTTTGTGATATTGCATTATACTTACTGATTATGTATCTCTAATCCAAAAATCTAAAATCCAAAATGTTCCAGTGAGTATTTCCTTTGAGCATCATGTCAGCCTCAAAAAGTTTGGAATTGGGGGCATTTTGGATTTCCGATTTTCAGATTAGGGATACCCAGCATGTACCCATGGAGATGAGCAGTTCTGAGCAAAGGAAGAATGAAGCAATAACAACCATAAGATGAGCCAGTGATGGGGTGATGTCCTCAGATATGTCTCAAATTCAGACACTAGCGCTGGGAGATTGCAGAAGTTGGTGGCATGTCTGAAAGAAAATGAGGAAGCTTTGAAATATGATTTGGTGGCTTCCAGACCTTCACTATGTCCCCTTAGCTAATGAACATTGCTTTCATTAATGTTTCCTTTTTAAAGAAAACCATGGGCCGGGCTTGGGGGCTCAGCAAGTCTGGGCGACAGAGTGAGACTCCAACTCAAAAAAAAAAGAAAAAAAAGAAAACCACATACCCCTTGGGAGACACTCCAT
Source organism: Cephalopachus bancanus (assembly GCA_027257055.1). NCBI lineage: Eukaryota > Metazoa > Chordata > Mammalia > Primates > Tarsiidae > Cephalopachus > Cephalopachus bancanus. Next base: position 215,486 of record JAPVLO010000637.1, read on the forward strand.
TAAAATAAAATTTTCTTGGAAGGTTGAGATGGAAGGATCACCTGAGCCCAGCAGACGGAGGCTGTGGTAGCCGTGAGCGTGCCACTGCACACCAGCCTGGGAGACAGAGGGAAACTCCGACTCCGCAAACAAACAAACAAATCATTAAACAAATGTTTTGCAAAAATAAAATAAAGTTTTATGAAATACAATGGCTAGATGAAAAACTGCATCCTGGAAAATAGAAGGGATTTGATTAAAACAATGAAAATGAAGATAATGTGAAAGTCATGAATAAGGAGAGGATTGTCCCAGGGCCAGTGTGGCTCTCATGGGGACTCAAAGCAAGCTTTCATAAGCAGTGACCACGGGAACAGGAGTTACTTCTTACCCGTAAACACAAGCCCCATGACTGTGGAGGGTGAGGGGCCCCAGGAGTCCCAGTCCCACACCACAGCCCTCACCAACCCAGACTTCAGCATTCTGCCTCCGACGGCTCATTCTCCCAGCCACCTGCATCGCTGCTGTCTCCAGTCACCTGCCCCGACTCCAGGGCCAGTTTGTGCCACTTCATCAGGTACTCAAAACCTCAGGAACTGGGGGTCTGCTTTTCTGAGGATCTACACCCCGAAACAACAAACCGCTGACTTGTCCTCACTCTGCTACTCATGAAGAGCTTGGCTGTCGTCTCCTAACTCCCGGGCCTCTCACCCCTTCAGAGAGTAAACTCCTGCCTGGCATATTTGAGCATCTCCAGCTCACAGGGTGACTCAGTTTCCTCACGAGGATGAGAGTGTCTGCCTCATAAGGACTATCATTAGGGGGAAAAAAGGAGATGATTGATATCAAGTGTTAAGGACAGACCCCAGCATAATGTTAGCAAGTGGTGCTAGACAAACACACGCGCACACACACACACACACACACACACACACACACACACACACACACCTGTGGGCTGACAACTTTCCCCACCTCTGTGGTAAGCCGTGAGTAGCCATGGTCTGATATTCTCCCACCCTTCCGGGTAGGTGGTTACGTGTTTTGTTGTTGCTGTTGTTTTGTTTTGTTTTTCTGACTCCAAGTCTCACTCTGAGAGTGCAGTGGCACACTCACAGCCACCGCTGTCTCCACCTGCTGGGCTCAGGCGATCCTTCTACCTCAGCCTTCCAAGTAGCTGGAACCATAGGCATGCATCACCACACCTGGCTAATTCATTGACTTACTGTAGAGATGAGGTTTCACCAACTTGCCCAGGCTGGTCTTGAATCCCTGGGTTCTGGCAATCCTCTCTCCTCTGCCTCTCACAGTGCTGGGATTACAGGCATGAGCCACTGCGCCTGGCGGGTACACTGTTTTCAGGAGTCTGTGTCCCTTCTTGAAACCAAGGTCTATAATCAGAACCTGATTGTCTGCTCCTCTGAACTGCCTTCATCACATCTCCTTTTCTCTATCCCTATTCTGTCCAGGGAAGATTCTTTCTTCTTTTTTTTTTTTTTGAGTTGGAGTCTCACTCTATCACCCAGACTGGAGTGCAGTGGCCGCTCCCGGCCACCGCAGCCTCGACCTGCTGGGCTCCGGCGATCCTTCCACCTCAGCCTTCCAAGTAGCTGGAACTACAGGCGCACACTCCCATGCCCGGCTAATTTTTGATTTATTGTAGAGATGAGGTCTCGCCAAGTTGCCCAGGCGGGTCTCAAACCCGTGGGCTCAGGCAATCCACTCACCTCAGCCTCCCAAAATGCGGGATTACAGACTGAGCCACTGAGCCCGGCTAGGGAAGATTCTGTAAGTGGCTAGTCCTGGGAGCAAGTAGGGAACAGAGCTCCAGACAACCTGGTGGTCCTGTCTCCCTGGCTCCAGACCCCTGTAAAATGCAGAACACCCAGAGCCTTGTCTTCTGATCTCACCCAGGAGGTCCGGCACTCGATGCTCTCATTTCCTGACCAGAGTTCCTATTATCCTCCTCTGCTGTTTCTTCCCTTTAAGCTGCAGAGTTATCAAGGAAGGTGAAGAACCTGCCAGAAAAGAAAATGACTCAAGACCACAGCCGCAGTGGGAGCTTGGAGACATCTTGTCCCTTAACCTCATTACATGCCAGAGGGCCCACACAGCCTCTGCAGCGTCCAGCCTCACCCGGGGAGGTCCATTCCCTCTGGGTCTCATGCCGCCCTTGGCTCTCAGCAATGTAGCTGTCCCCCGCCTCAGCCCTGCCCTCCGGGATGTACCTGCCCACTGTGGTCAAAGTGCAGATCCTCTCGGGACAGTTTCTGACCCAACTGCAACCCAGGTTTACGTCCTGCACAGTTCAAAGCGTCTAGGCCTGGATCCCCTTTCGTGTGTTACTCAGAGAGGGGGAGGGACATACAACTTGCTTACGGTTCTAGAGGTCAAAACCCAAAATCACTGGGCTAAAATCAAGGTCAGCACGGCTGTGTATCTCCTGGAGGCTCTGAGGGAGAATTTATTTCCCTGCCTTTTCTCAGCTTCTCGAGGCGGCCTGTATTCTTAGACTCATGGGCTTACCTCACTCCAACCTCTGCTTCCATCCTTACGCCTCCTTCTCTGACTTGACTTTCTGCCTCCCTCTTATAAGTATCCTTGTGGCAATGTTGGTCCCACCAGATAATCTGAATTTTTCTCCCTATCTCAGTATCTCTAGCACAATCACATCTGCAAAGTCCCTTTTGCCACGTCAGCTATATACAGAATCTGGAGATTACAACGTGGATATCTTTGAGGAGCCATTTTTCTGCAAAATGATGACACTTGGAGAAGTGACAAATAGAACCCATTTCCTTTCTCTTTTAGCAACAAGTTCTGCTAAACGCCATTTTGCTCTGTTCCAGGGTCCCACTAGTTTGGTGATTCACTGGAAAGACTCACACTACTCAATAACCAGTTACAATCATGACTAAGGTTTATACGGCAAAGGATACAGCTCAGAAATGGCAGAAAAAATTTCTCCATAGACAAAAGCTGGAGAGGTCAGGTACAGGCTTCCAAGTCATCCCTCTCTGCAAGGGTTGCACAAACATGTAGTTTTCTTCAGCAGCAAATCTCAGGGACACACGCTGAGATGTCTCTACCCAGGGAATCCCACTTGAGATTGGCGAAGAGTTTTTAAAGAGTAATGGTTGAGTAAGTACAAACCAGGCACCAGGAACATATCATGTATCTCCATGCTTGCTTTAAACAATGCTGATCCACTGCCTCGGGTGTAATCAATGACTATGTGAACATTCTAGAAGTTTAACTCTCAGACTTTAGCCAAGAGTTATTGCTATGGCTGCAGGCATTCCCAGAGATAAGAAAAACAGACCTACCGTGTTAATTCTTTCTTCACACACTCCTCAGATGGGGCATGTGTTCATTTCTTACCATCTCTACATCCAGATGGGATAATCCCAGATTCACCAGTGACTTCAATTTATTTGACTCTGACCAACATATCTGTGCACCCTCCTGTGTGTCATTGCTGCAGCAGATCCTGAGAATGCAGAGAAAAGTAACGCCCTGTTCCTGTTTCTACTCTTGAGATCATAGTTACCTATTGCTACATAACAAATCACCCCAAAACTTAGTTTAAAACAACAATATCTATTATCTCATGGGAACCTAGGTGCAGCTAAGCAGGATGCCAGTACCTGTAGGCTCTCATCTGAAAGCTCGATCGGGGGTAGATTTGCTTCTAAAGTCCAACCGAGGGAGGATCCATGTCTAAGCTTGTACATGTGGTTGTTGGCAGGATTCAATTGTTCACAGGTTATTAAACTCAGGGCCTTTCTGGCTGTTGGTCAGAAGCCTCCTTCAGTTCCTTGCCACATGGGTCTCTTTGTACGACAGCTCACTGCATGGCACTTGGCTTCTATCATGGCAAGCAAGCAAGAATCAGTAAGACAGAAACCCGAGTCTTTCTGTAACCTCATGGGGGAAGTGGCATCCCATGACTTTGCCATATTCTACTCATTAGAATCACAAGGCCCAGGCCAGGCTCAGTGGCACAGCCTGTAATCCCAGCACTTTGGGACACCGAAGCAATAGGATTGCCTGAGCCCGTGGGTTCGAGACCCACTCAGGCAACTTGGCAAGACCTCGTCTCTAAAATAAATAAAAAATTAGTCGGGCGTGGTAGCGTGCGCCTGTAGTTCCAGCTACTTGGAAGGCTGAGGCGGAAGGATTGCAGGAGCCCAGCGTGTCAAGGCTGTGGTGGTTGGGAGCAGCCTGGGTGACAGAGTGAGACTCCAATTCAAAAAAAAAAAGAATCACTAGGTCCAGACCACCTCAAGTCTGACTGCGCTCCCTTTTATAAGCACCTTAACAAGTTATGCAAAAGAAAGCCTCTTAGGATGCTAGGAGCTGAGATGTTCATTGCCTTGCTAATAAACGCATCAAAAGGTGTGAAGATGTCTTTCATCAACTAGAAGTGATGCACTAACCAACTAATAGCCTAGTGTCACATTTGTTTAGGGCAGCAGTGTTGAGATGACCGCTACAGTTCTTGTCCTAGACAAGAGGTCAGGTCACCTAGTAGTTAGTTTGCAATTGGATGCCCAAACGCTCTACCTTGAGTCTCACCTATTTCATATTTCATACAGCACATATGATTCTTCCGCATAAGGGGGCAGCAAGAAGGGAAGCAATGAGTTGTTACCTCTGTGCCTAGGGCTGATTCAGGAAAGAGAAAGCAACTCATCCCCAGGGGCAGAGGCCACGGAGTATGGCAGACAGAGAGGGACAAAGAGAGAGGGAGAAGGGAGGGTTCAGTCTAGAACTGAGTCAGGACTCCTTCATGCCCAGTCTCTGCCCCTCCAGCAAGGAGCTGCGCCCTGCTCTATTGGCAGCAGGAAAACACTCCTCCCAGCACTTACTGCAGATAGGGGGAGGGCTCTCAGCTGCCCTCTGAGGCAAGGCCTCCCTCCTTTATCCCCCTTCATCCATGACTGGATGCATGTTGGGTACTGTGTGTGTGCAGATACATGTGGATGTGACCCTCTGGGGTTAGCACCACCTTCCTCAATCCTGTCCTGAGTCAGGCAGGAGTCCCAAGAGGCCTGGCTCCCTCCTCCTAGGTCCCCCACCTGTCCATCCCTCTTCCCTCTGCCCTGGACGTAAACCAGCAATTGTAATGGCAGCTCCATTTGGAAACCTCTCCCATGTGGCCAATGCCCTCAATGTGTGTATATCTCAATTATAAACAAATCCAAGAAACAGATGACAAGAGCCATCAAATAAGCTCTCATGGGTCACACAGGTCAGTGGCAGAGCTGGGATATGAACACACATATGTCTGACTTCAGGACCCAGCTTCGCCTCTGAAGGGCAATGGTCAACCCATACTCAGTGGCCTCTATCCCTGGGAGGAGTTGCCTTCTCCTTCCTGGGTCATCCCTAATGCTCTGGGTGCAGAAGTAACGACTCATCTGCTCCTTTTTTGACCCTTCCCCCACATCCCCTGCCAGACTACCCCAAGAGAGGGTCTGGCAAAGGTGACTCAGCTTTCAGGTGTGAAAGTCCCTTGCAGGGCTGACTCATGGCTGGTTTCACATCCCAGGTCAGAGTCAGAGCTGTGTCTGAGGATGAGAGGCCAGGTGCTGTCACCAAACAGAGCAGTGGTAAGAGTCACAGCTTCTCGGGGCTGGGCTGACCACCAACCCTCAGAGGCACCACTGAAGCCAGGCCAACCGAGTCACATCACAGCCACAGCTCAGAATGAGGACCACCTTTGGCAAGGCCAGGGAGAGAAAGCTGGCCGAGAACAGGAAGGACCTGGCCAAGGAAATGGGGGTCACAGAGAAAGCAGCTGCCGTGTAATTGCCAGGAGGCCTCTGCGCACCCCTCTTTGGGCCTCAAACTCAGGACACAAGACATGGGCCCACATCAGCCTCCCCCCCCATTGGTTCTGATAGGCTGTTCCCCAGTGGCAGGTCTGAGAGTCAAGGAAGCAGGGGGGAGCACAGGAGAATGATCCACAGCTGGCAAGGCTGGGCACTGGCCATGGGACAAGCAGTGGGCTTCATACTCTACATGTGTAGGGATTGCTAAGGGTGCATATGTTCCCATGAATTTGGAGATTCATGGGAGGCCACCAGCTGGCTCCATTACGTGATTTTATACAACAGCACCTGGCTGCCACAGAATAAGGGTAGAAAACACTGGGGGACTGGACTGATGGAGAACGAGTGGTTTGGGATACGGAAAGCCAAAGGACAAGGTTTGGCGTTAAATATGCTGGGTAGACAGCAGTGCCAGTGATCAATCTTGGCATCTACTCTGGTTAGAGAAGAGAGCAAAGAAAGTGATCTGGATAGACAGACAGTAACAAGTAACAAGGAGCCCTAATATCCTAGTGACGTAACACAAAAAGGCTTATTTCTCAGTCACACCATAGACAAAGAAAAGTCAGGTTTCCCATCCCAAGGGACAATCAGAGCTGAGGACCTGGATCCTTCCAGTTAGCGATGTCAGCACCTTCACGCTAGTCTCTATTGTCACCAGGGAGAGTGTGGGAAATTGTGTAGGGTCTAGGATCAGGCCCAGAGTAGGGTACCCCACCTCCACCTACATCTAGGGGAACTAGGAGACTGAGGCTTTCTAGTGGAAGGTCACAGAAACATCAGCCACTTCGTTGCCAGGAACTTAAAACCATCCGATACACTTAACATTTCCAGAAGGATGAAGTAACCCGACTTTTCCCTGTCCCTCCACCAAGTACAAGTGAACTGTGGATATTACGTATAAAACAAACATAAGAAGACTTTAAAAGGTGGAGAAATGGCAGGCTGGCCTAGACCCAAGGAACAAGATGGTCGTGAGTTCTCTGGGTTTTCTTTTTGCTTCATATATCCCAGACTTGGAGATGCCCCTGAACTGGAGAGGCAGCAACCCGAAAACCCTAACAGGTACAGAAAAAACAATAACTACTACAACAAGAGTCTCTCTCTGTCTCTCTGTCTCTCTCTGTCTCTCTCCGTCTCTCTCTCTCTCTCTCTCTCAAAAGAACCAGGAAAGGAGCCGCCTAGCAAAACAGAAAACTCAGACAATGACAATGACTTCTCTACCCTAGCCAAACACCACCGAATAATGGTAGCCCCACCCACTCACCAGGTCAGTGAAGGAAGAGCAGGGAACCTGGACTCCCACTTCAATCCAGCTATGGCAAGTTCATGCCAATCCCCCTGCCAGGTACTATCAGAGAAGGCTGAGTAGGAAATCTGGATCTCCACACCCCTCAGCAGCCCTATTGCCTGTGGTGTCAGTTGAGGCCACGTGGGGAGTAGTGAGAAAGAAAAGAAAGTTTTATCTGAGGAATGTGAACCCCTTTATATTATCGGACCCAGAGAGACATTAAAATGTGACAGCATCGCTCCCCCCTTGAGCTAAATCTCTTGAAGTCACCTGCTCTGTGGGTTTTAGGCTGACAAGTAGTCATAAAATGCCACAACTCACACTGAGAGCTCAACAGTGTACGGCCAATCACTAATCAATATTATTCCCATAAGCCGGAGAGGACTTCCGCCAGACAACTTTGTATCAACCCACTTCTTGTCCCCTTTTGCCAAAAAGCCCGCTAGTAATCAACACCGGACAGAACACTTTCTAAGGCAGCTTGGAAGTATGCCCCGGGCAGCTGGCTCACTTTGGCTCAAGTCAACTCTCCAAAACTGTAGTTTGTGCCTCAGTCTCTTCCTGTAGTTACGAGGCCCTCCTATCCCTCCCAGCCAAGGGCACACCAGTGGAGACCCAGGGGGAGCTGGGATTCATACTCTCACCCACTTGGGTTCACAGCGTCCCCTTGCGAACTCCTCTCAAGGCTGGGTTAGGTCACCCTCTGTGTATTTCCAATGTCCCCCATACATTTGCACCATGGAACTTGGGTGCGTTGTCGTTGCAGTGTCAATGTCTGCAGCCCACACCGTACCAGACAGGGCCATGCCTTGTTTCCTCTGGCATCTCAGTATCTGCTGCTTAAAGAGTAAGTTTAAGAAGCACAGATCTTTGGTTTTTTTTTGAGTTGGAGTCTCACTCTGTCGCTCAGACTGGAGTGGCCACTCCTGGTCACCGCAGCCTCGACCTGCTGGGCTCCGGCGATCCTTCCGCCTCAGCCTTCGGAGTAGCCGGAATTACAGGCATGCGCTACCACGCCCAGCTAATTTTTAAAAATTTTATTGTAGAGATGAGGTCTTGCCCGCCCAGGTGGGTCTCGAACTCACGGGCTCAGGCAATCCACTCACCTCAGCCTCCCAAAGTGCGGGATTACAGGCTGAGCCACTGAGCCTGGCAGAGGCACAGATCTTAAAGAATAAGTTCTGAAGGAAGAAAAGGAAGGGTGGAGAGGACAACCTGGAAATGGCTTCGGGGAGGTAGAAGAATGCTCTGCCAATGTGACAGAGTATTTTGGATAAACCAAGCAACATGTTAAAATCAAAGGAGAATTGAAAATAGGGGTCAATGAGCAATTCTGAAGCACAGACAATGAAGAGTAATGAAGAAAACGTAGTGAAGAAGACTTCTATGCCCATTTCTGTCTTGCAAACTAAGCCCAGCATCATAAGGCCCTCCCACAAAGAAAAGTTCCCCTCAGGGCTGACTTCAGGTATGTGAACTTATTCAGCACTCACTCTCCCAGGATTTCTTGGAAAAGGACCACTGGAGAAGACTACAAAAATTAGCTTTTCTGTATAAGATGTTTATGCTTTTCCAAAAATTCAAATTTGGTTTACATGTGGCTGCATTTTTACAAAATACCTCACCTTTATCTCAAGAAATCCACTCCATAAATATCAAAAGGACTTACTATTTGCTATAACACAAAAAAATTACTTACTAACCTGAACAAGACTCATAAAAGGGCCTTTTCAGAGGGCAAAGGGATCATTGACACTAACCTTGCCGTTTCGCAGATGTGGAGACCGAGGGCCAGAGAAGTGAAGCTTTTGCCCTGGGTCACAAGAATGAGTGTGAAGCTGAGACTGGAATCCAGGTCTCTGGACTCCTAGTCTTTCCACTGTAACCTACTGTCTAAAATCGGGATCATTGAAAGTGCAGGGGAGACTACGAACTTCCACAACAAGTCGAAAGGTGCACCTGAGAGGTGTAGACCCCCCAGCTACACCCTGGAGTCTCTCCAGAGGAGACAGAAGGGAGCAAGGATTTACAGAAAGAGAAGCTCTGCTATTTAGGGACGACAAAATGTACACATGCAAGGCCATGTTGTTGTAGGCTGAGTTGTGTCCCCAAAATTAACATGTTGAAGCTGTAACTCCCAGTACCTCCAAATGTGACTGTGTTTGAAGACAGGGTCTTTAAAGGGGCAATTAAGTTAAAATGAGGTCTTTAGAGGGGGCCCTGATTCAACATGACCCGTGTCCTTAGAAGAAGAAGAAATTTGGGCACAGATATGCACAAAGGGGAGACCATGGAGAGTAGCCGGAACAGATCCATCTCTCACAGCTCTCAGAAGAAGCCAACCTTGCCAGCCCCTTGATTTCAGACTTCCAGACTCCAGAACTGTGAGAGAATACATCTCTACTGTTGAAGCCACGCCTGCACCTTCAATATGCCTCAGGAAACGCACACACATGTCCATATACAAAGTAGAGGCAACCTTATCACACCCTAAGATCAAACTGCCACTCTACATGGCCCGACACTGAGACCCACTGCTGCCTTGTCCTGTGGAAATGATCATAGGAGAACAAATCATTGCATGCCATCAACAGGGGAGTGACCAAGTAAGAGCAGACGCTGCGCTTCAAATGAAGAGGCCGAGGGATAGGGACACGTGGAAAACTCCAAGCCAGGCCTGAGCTGCTAACTACAGCCAAGCACAGATGCAACCTGGATGACAGCCACTGGTCTTAAATAGGGAAGGCCTAGGTCACCACAACCGCCCTATATGAGACACACAATTCTGTGCTGAGGGACAGGAAGTACACATGCAGGCCCTGATGTAAAGCCCCTTCACTGGGAAGTCCTTTTTCTATTAGATAACAGAGAAACGACTCCCTTGTAATAAGACCAAAGTTTTAATTGGACTTCATCACAGGTGGAAGTTGCATGTGAACTTCCTGTGGATTTCTGCACCAGAAAAAGATAAAAGATCAGCGTGAAAAAGCGATCAGAACACTCCTTTCCCCTACTGGACCAAGGTTCCATGACAGGCTGAAGGCAGGAGTCCTCTGTCATTATTGTCCCCCTCTCAGTCACCAGGAGAACGTGACCCATCAGTGCTCTGGACACTGACACCAAGGAGGATCACACATTCGGGCAGAGGGCAAAAATGATATAGCGGGTGTTGTCCATCCTGAGAGTTGCAGCCTATTCATGGGTCTTGAAATTACTGGAGTGGGTCTTGAGCACATTTTTCTCGTAATAGGATACGTAAGGATGGATCGGAGCACGTCTCAGGTAGTAGTGGTAAATGCTCAAACTTTATTTCTGTCCGTTGCGATGTCAACAGAATTGTGTACTAAGTCACGGTCATAAAATGCTGAAAGCCGTGACTTGGGTCATGTCTGAGCATTTTACTTTAACAGGCAGCAAAGAGCACGAGGAACGTCCCTCACCACCACCCTCGGCTCTTGGTGCCCAGAATCTCTACCCAGCACATCCTGGCCCAGAAAGAAGTGGCCCTGCGTTTGGCTCACCCCATGTCTCCATCTGTTCAGGATGCTAGAACAAAAATACCACGGACTGGTTTGGACAGTCATTTATTTCTCACAGTTTTAGAGGCAAGAAGTCTGAGATCAGAGTGCCAGCATGGGCATGTCCTGGTGAGGGCTCTTTCCTGGGTTGCAGAGGGCTGCCTTCTCGTTATCTCCTCACATGGCAGAAAGAGCACCTGAGATCTCTCTGAAGTCTGTTTCCTAAGGGAACTAATTCTATCCCTGAGGGCTCCACCCTCATGACTTAATCACCGCTCGAAAGCCCTGCCTCCTGATACCATCACATGGGGGTTAGGATTTCAACATGTGAATTCAGTCCATCCGCCCTAGAATAGGCAAATAACGCTGGCATTTCCTTCATAAGTGTGATGGCTTTCATAAGCAAGAGGCTTTTGTGGTGACAAGCGAAACCCTCTGCTCACGTTAATCCATTCATGATACTCAAAAAACAAACAATCTCAGCAGAGACCAGGCTGAGGAAGGAGCCCTGGCATTAGCAGGTGGCTGCATTGGAAGCACCTGGGCAGAGGGATGACAGGCCGAGTGAGCTGCTGCCTGGGCGGTGAGCCCCAGTGCCTCCCAGTCCCCCACCCCCACTTGTCTTCATCCATGCAAACAACGTGGCTCTCGTTTTTCAATTTCTTCTCTTCCTTTTATGTCAAGCTCCTAAGCTACAACATTGATAGTGCTAAGCATAGCCCAGAATGGGAGCAAGGACTCTGCAGAAAAGATCTGGAAAGCTGCAAGATGAGCAGTAGCAGCAATACAGGTCCATGGGTCCCCAAAGCAGCTGAGGCCTCTCCTTCACCTTCATATCCACACTAGACAGGACTGGTGAGCAAATGAGGGGTATTCAAAGTGAGAAGACATGCCCTGAGCCAGTGGTCCCAGCTTGGGGGGACCGATACCCTCAAGACTATAACTAAAGCTATGGGCCCATGCCCCAGAAAAACACATACATGCTAGGTTTTATATAATATTAAGGAATTTCCAGAGTCTATGTTAAGGACCCCACCCTAGACCTGAAGAGAGTCTTATATACAAATGTCCCTGTATGGAGTCCAGTCATAGTAACACTTGTAACATACTTTATAGCTTAAAATTAAAGAATTTTCCAGATGCCGTCTCAGCAGTTACTACATAACCCGACAAGATAGGATTACTATATCTACTTTATAGATTGGAAAGATGAAACAAAGCCTTGAAAGGTTTGGAAAAATTTCCCTAAAAGGAAAAAGTCAGAAATTTCCAGATCAGATGGAATGGAGCTCTTTGAACAACCAAGTCAGGGGCTCTGGGCAATGTCCCACCCTGCCTTGATGCTGGCTCCAGTGGCAGGGATGACCAATGACGATAAATTATGATAGACGGAGCATTTCGGAATTGTCCTGGTGGATTAGCCGACTGCCGATTGCCAACACATTCTAATAACAGCTAACATGTTTGATTGGTGACCATGTTTCAGGCACTGTTCCAAGTGTATGAGCTGTCATTGCTTATTTAACTCTCCCCACAGTATTGTTGAATATCTTCAGTGATTATCCCTCCTCAGCAGTCAAGGATTAAAGACATTCAGGTGGTCTTACCCAGGCTCATGTGGCTCAAAAGCATCAGAGTTAGGCTTCACCCCCAGGTCTGTGGGACTTCAAAAGGCACCCACTCTCAACCTGAGACACAGCTCTTCACACAGAGTAGCAAGAGGACATTCCCTCCAAAATCGAGAGGAAGGTTGTTGAGAGTCTGCAAGTCAGAAACAGACTAAGGAGATGTGACTCCTGGTACCATAACAGAGGAGGAATGTGCAGAACACGTGTGCAGGCATGCACACCCACTCACACACAATGTGTTTGATGTGCGCGCTTTCTCTCGCTCTGCTTTCTTTCTCTCTCTCACAATCACACACTCACCACTTTCAGACACAGTCTGTGCTCTTTGGGAAGGAGGGGAGGGTCAGAGGACACTCCTTCCTGAAGTCACAGGGGTCACAGGTAGCCTCCCCTGTGGCCCCTGGGTACCTAAAAACATCTCTACCTGCACGCCAGCACACATCAGCATCCTCCCCACTCAGTTTCTCCAAGGTCATTGTGGACAAGCATTTGCCAGAGCTGTCATGTTGGATGCCTGGTCCTTCTCTCTTGCCTCAGACCTTGAAGTGTGCCCAGTGAATGCACAGAGCCATCACTTAATCTCCTTGCTTCAGAACTTAGCACCCAACACATCTCACACATAGCAATGCTGTACACACTGTCTCTCTTTAGTCAGACTCATAGCAGGGCCCGTTAAAGGGAAATCCTTGCAACCTCCAAATCTCATTCTGAGGGGTCATGGCCCACCGACTTGGAACACACTCTTAGCTGCCACAACAACTAAGGATAATACTTCCAAAGGGGTGGGGAGCCCCAGAGGTTTATGCCCAAACTGGCTCAGTAACTCTGGAAGGGAAGGCTAGAGAATTAGTGATCATAGGTCCTGGAGATGGGGGCAGGAACGTTGATGGCTGGGTTGATGTCTTGGGAAGGATTCACTCCTGATCCTTGGGGAAATAGGTCAACACATTTGGAAAGCTTCAGCACACTTCAAGAAGGTCTTACCTGGGGAAATGACAGTCTCCACTTTGCCTCCCACACCTGTGTCTGTGTCCTTCCACCTTCATGAGATCCACTATGGCCTGGCGCTCCCGCCAGATTGTCATGTGACCACTCTATCTCTGTCTGTTGCTGTGGTTTTAGACAATTTCCCAAACATCTCCTCTGCACCAGAATCACATATTTTTCCCCCTCAAATGCATTGTCATAATGACTTAGTCTTACTAAGGATCCTTCTTCTGGAATGTTCACAGGCTCAAAGAACTTTTGCAGGAGAATGTAAAACTTATCTCCAAAGTGGTCAATCCTTTTGAAACCTGTTAACCAACCAGTCTGCTGTACAACACAAATGGATGCCTGATAATCCCATGAGGACATTTCATTCACACCCTGCGGATCTGGTTTTACTGTGGGTCTTAGCTTGTCCCTGTGTGAAATTTGATCATTTCTCTCCTGTTAGAAACTCCACCTTCAGTCCAGCACTCCAACGAGTCCCACTGTTCACCTACAAAATGCTTTCCCATTCTTTCTTCTTAATGAACCTACATTTAGTGGCATCGTCTAGAATCTCCCATTGCTTCTAAGAAGAAGAAAACAATAATTCTGTATTTCCTCAATCCGGTGTTCTCACTTGGGAAAAAAGAGACTTTCAGGTTCAAAGCATTCCTGTGATCTCATACCAGTGAGCTTCTCCATGCCCACTACAGACATGTGTCCTTCAAAGTTGAACATTCACTGCTCTTGACTGGGGGTCCCCACCCCTCAGGCTGCACATGGTACTGGTCCGTGGCCTGTTGGGAACTGGGCCACACAGCAAGAAATGAGCAATGGGAGAGCGGAGCTCACCTCCTGTCAGATCTGCAGTGGCATTAGATTCTCATAGGAACGCGGACCATAATGTGAACTGAGCATGCCAGGATCTAGGCTGCGCAGTCCCCACCCCCATCTGTGGAAAAAATTGTCTTCCATGAAACTGGTCTTGGATGCCTAAAAGGGTGGGAACTGCTGCTCTTGACCTCCAGATCTGATTCTGAGGGTGCACAACTAGGAGCACATATACCGACAAAGCCCTTTGAATCCATACTTGTCATTCTCTTGTATTCTCCTCATGCCAGCCTCAGGGCCAGCAAGCACCCTGGGACCCCAGGCTTCTCCGTCTTACAGCCAGTCAGAGAGAGACAGCTTGGAATATACAGCCCATGATACTGGTTGTTGTTGTTTTTTTTTTTGAGTTGGAGTCTCACTCGGTCGCCCAGACTGGAGTGCAGTGGCCGCTCCTGGCCATCGCAGCCTCGCCTGCTGGGCTCCAGCGATCCTTCCGCCTCAGTCTTCCAAGTAGCCGGAATTACAGGCACGCGCTACCACACCCAGCTGATTTTTTGATTTATTGTAGAGATGAGGTCTTGCTGCCCAGGCGGGTCTTGAACCCGCGGGCTCAGGCAATCCACTCACCTCAGCCTCCCAAAGGCACAGGATTACAGGCTGAGCCATCGAGCCCGGCTGATACTGTTTTTTGATGAAGCAGACAGGTGGAGAAATTCACATCACCTTAAAGACTCTTAAAAATCCTTCAGTTAGATGACATCTGGGGGAACGACCTGGTGTTATGGACTGAATACATCTTCCCAAATTCACATATTGGAGCACTGATCCCTAATGTAATCATATTAGGAATTGGGAGTCTTTGAGAGATAACTAGATTTAGATGAGGTCATGAGGGTAAAGACCCCATGATGAGATTAGCATCCTTATATGAAGGAGAGACCAGAACTTGCTTTCTCTCCACCGTATGAGGTCACAGTGAAAATGCATCCAGCCATCTGCAAGCCAGGAAGACAGCCCCTCCTAGAACTAAATCTGCCAACACCTTGATCGCAAACTTCCCAGCCTCCAGGACTGTGAGAAATCAATGTCTGTTGCTCAAGTCTCCTGGTCTATGGTATTCTGTTATAGCATCCTGAGCTAAATAAGACACTTAGCTTGCCTGTGGCCCACAGCTTGCCTGTTCAGCCTCCATCTTGCTCCAACTCTGAGTTGCAGATGGGCTGACTGAGTTGTCAAAGGAATTGAGAAGCCACAGAGAAAGCTGTCCCTCATAGATCCCAGAAAGTTGAATCTGTAATATCCTCAGGCCAGGCTGCCCCGGCTCAGCAAATTAAATCGATTGTGCAAAACTAAAAATGACTACAAATATTTGGGTACCGCTCCCACTGAGAAGTGAAGTATTATTTCCCCTCTCCATGAATCTGTGCTGGTTTTGATTCAAGGTGACTTGAGAGGCCAATAGAATGTGGCAAAATTAACACTCTGAAACTTTCAAGGATGGGTCATAAGAATCCTCACAGTCCCTGCCAGGTCACTTAGAATGTGCTCACTGGGGGAAGCCAGCCACCGCCGGAGAAGTCCAAGTAACCTGAAACCACCCTGCCAGAGACCTCCAGATCTGATCCTGAGGGTTGAGGCCACGCGTGTGTGCTCTGGTCAACAGCTCTAGCTGAGCCCAACCATCCAGCCACCCACCCCCACTGAGCACCAGACAGATGAGTGAGGCTGTCTCAGACGCTCCAGGTCAGCTCATCCACCAGCTGAATACCACTGAGCGATCTATCTCCATTAACACTTTGTGCAATAGAAGAACCGGCAAGTTGAGCCCTGCCCAAACTTCTAATCCATAAAACCGTGATGTTAATAAAATGTTTGTTGATTCAAGACACCAAATATTGGAATAGTCTGTTAGGTAGCAGTAGATAACTGAACCACAGATCATACTATTTTTTTCTGTAACGGGGAACTTTCTCCCTCATCCTTCCTGGGAACCCAGAGTTGGGAAGCATATCCATCAATATCCATCAAGTCCTTGCCCCTCTCGAAGACCCCTGCTGGGGTTCTCCTGGCTGCTGCATCCTGCCGTCTACTTCTCCTGTCTCTGTTCTTTCCACACTAAGCCGCAGACATTGCCCTCCTCTCCCCACTGAGATTTCTAATATTCAGAGCAACTGGGACCCATCTGTGCAGCCAGTCGCCGCATAAGAAAGCCCACTATGTGCCAGCCCTACTTTATATTTGGAGCTGAAGGTCCCCTACTGGGCAAGACTCTGTCTTGTCCTCAAGAGGCTCCCCACCTACAGCCTGGGCTGTGTCTCTGTGCCCTCTGGATAACCAGGCCTACCTTAGTGGCTATCCTGTGCCCTCTGGATAACCAGGCCTGCCTTAGTGGCTTTCCTTGGGCCTCCAATTGCCACTGACAGAGACCAACTGCCCATCTAGGGCTGGAGCCTGAAATTCTAGTCACTCCTCTGATTCTCTCCACGGCTCCCCAGTACAGTCCGATTCCATGTCCCTCCTCTTCCCCAACATACCTGGTCTGTCCCATGATGTCACCAGCTTACCCCACTGGGCCCAGGACACCAAGAAGGGGCAGAGCTGGGGGGAGGTGCATCATTGTGCCTCTCTGCTCTCTCTACCTCATGTGTCAAAGCTTGGGAAGCTTCTGTCAACTGGACTAGAATGAACCTCTGCATTCTTATTATTCCCTTATGTCTCTCTTTTCTACACTTCAGTTTGTTTGTTTCTCCGTCACATCAAAATTTGGGGCAATACAGTTGTGCAGAAGAAGAAACTGGAGGCAGGAAAATTGGTAATAACAACAGAAACTTTGTGGCTTTGGTTCTCATAGTATTTAGCATCAAAGGGCACCCCGTTTCTAAAAAGAACAGCCATAAGTCACAACATCCACAAACAGACAAGTCACATGTGTATTTGTCACTGTGTCTTCAAATACACCAAGCAAGCAGATTTATCTAGAGGCAGGACTGGAAGTTGGATATTCACAGAGCAAATCTTGCCCCCCAAAATTGCACATTACATTATGCCCCTAGCACATTACATTATTATCAATTGCACAGTCATTTAATGAGTAATCTACTAGGCACAGGCACTATTGTTACAAAGACAAGTGATAGATGGTGACTCTGCCAGAATCCTGGTAACAGGCAGATGATACACTCAAATGGTATAACTGAGGATAATCTGATGAAGGGAAATTTACAAAGGGAAGGGAAGAGTTAAGGGAAATCAACAAAAGATGGAGACAAAAACCCAGACTAGCAACAGCAGGAAGCCTGCACCGCCTCTCAATCTAACGGAGGGAAAGAGGGTAGGAACAGCCACAACCTACAGAAACTGTAGGAGAGGACCACCCTTTAGGGAAGGAACACAGACACTGAGGACACAGACCTCATCAGGGTGGCACCCGGGCAAGAGAAACCCTCATCTTCCTTTCTGCCCTCCTATCTCCTGCTGGTACCACCCATTAACTGAGCCCAATCAGAAGCCAGAATAAGGTTATATATGTCCCCCTTCCAATACTAAATACCATTGAATGATCTCCATTAACACCTTGTGCAATAGAAGAACCACCCAGCTGAGCCCTGTCCAAACTCCTGTTGCACAAAATTGCAAAATTTTAGTAAATGTTTGTTGACTTAAGACACTAAATATTGGAATAGTTTGTTAGGTAGCAATATATAACTGGATCATAGATCATACTCAGTGAGCAGGCACCATGTCCAACTCATTTGTATATTCCCAGCATTGAGTATAGTGACTGGCTCATAACAGGTGCCCAGTAAATGTGTGCTGTATGAATGAATGAATGAATGTCTATCCTCAGGCAACCAGAGGCAAGGATCTGCATTCAGCTGATTATAACCTTCCAAACCATGTGAGATGATATAATGACTCCCGGGTATGCCCGTGGAACTAGATTGAGACACTACAGAAATAGATCCTGACATTCATCACTAAATTACCACTTCATACAAAAGTACCGGGTGACCCAGCTCAGCGTCTGGGACTGGGGTTCAGACATGTCCAGTTATGCCTGTTGTGCCAGGAAGCAGGTCAACTCCAGGGGTTTGTTTATACTCAGGGAAAGGAGTCTGAGAAAAAGAAGAAGGAACCAGAGCGAAAAGCCATCTGCCTGCTTCTGGGCTGGCAAGTGAACTGGAAGAGAGAAAGTTACAGGCAACCGCTGATAGAGCAATCCTCCCCAGCTCTCTGCGACATATGGAGGCACAAGCAACACAGCTTCAGGGCCCAGGGACAGAGCACAATTCTGAGAAGGGAGGACACAGTATGGCCCCTCTCACCCTTAGGAGCTAGCATATCTGAGCTCACTTGGAGACCACAACTCTGACACAGATAGGTGTTCAGGGGCGTGCCAGCAGCCATGGCAATGGGGTTCACTCAGGTAGCTTCAAGAACAGCAGATATTGGGAGCAGAACACAGTTGAGGTTTTGTGTTCACCACCCAGAGACACCCTTGGGCACTGCCAAAGGGACTGAGCGAGTCTTTAATGGGTACAGGAATCCAATGCCAAGAATGAAATGTGGATGGGCTTCACCACCATTGGTCCCAGAGGCTGGCCAAGGCCAGGGGAACGACAAGTTTAGTAGATCTTGGTGAAGGGCCTGTCTTCACTGAGAAAGCACAGTGGTTGATTTTTCTGTAACACTGGCCCTGTGGGACACAACCAGTACTCATGTGAGTATCTACACCCTCAACACCTACAGGAAACATGAGATCCAGTGACAATCATGATTTCTGATGCTTTCCCTCTTGCCGTCAGCCTCAAGAGAAGAGTGGCAGTATGAATCACTGATCCCTTCATGGAAGAAGTATTCTTTCAGTGCCTGCCAGTCCCTAGGTTTTAGTAGGTTCTAGGGACTCAGAAATGAGGGAGGCAGACACAGTTCCCGCTCTTTTGCGTTTATTTTATTAACTGTTGATGAAAGATGCCAAACTCTAAAATACTTAAGAAGGTCTATTCTGAACCAAATGTGAGTGATCTTAGGCCCAAGAAGTCCTGAGAACATACACCTGGGGTGGTTAAATTGCAGCTTGGTTATATACATTTAAGAAAGATAGAACTTACAAAAACACCATATATCAACGCATGTGATATTTACATTGGTTTGGCCTGGAAAGGTGGGACATCTCAAAATGGGGGAGTGAGGCTCATAGATCATAGGTGGATTCAAAGGTTTGCTCTATCTAAGGAATTTTGAAATCAGTAAAGGAAATGCTACTGTGGAGATGAGATAGGGCATTGAGAAGAAGTTTCTAGATGTGTGGATGAAACCTCACAGGTGACCACCTTCAGGCAGAATAGGTGGTAACTGTCTTAATAGGTGCCTGGAGTCCAGGAGTCCCCAAAAGATGATTTTTCAGTATCATAAAATACTTTAATATCCTTCTTTCTCTGTTGTGCGATGTCATGTCAGAGTCAGGTTGGAAAGCAAGCCTCGTTACATAGGGTTAATATAAATCTCTCTGATAAGTCATTGTAGGGTGGGACTCCCCAGGCCCCTTAGTTAGAAATTTGACAAGAAAGAGAAAAAGAAAAGATCAAAGTTTAGTTCTCAAAGCATTTATGAGCACCCCTTGTGCAAGACCCAGAAGGATATGGACCGACCAATCCATACATGATAGTAAAGGCAGGTGGGGCAAGGAGACTGCTACCCCAGAGAGCCTCCAGGCTTAGGAAATGATCCCTAACCTTGAGGTGTGGGGAAATATGTGAGACCTCCTCCAGGTTGGGATCTGTGTTGGTTTGGTGAAGCATCGTCCTAGAATCTCACACCACAGCCCTCCCATATTATTGTCCATTTGGCATCTCCTCTAGCACAATCCATCCATGGTTGGTCTCGGTCACTCATAACAAGCCACAGGGATAGATCATTCGGGGCCTCTGATTATCCTCTCAAGCCCATAGTGGAAGGAATCACTGCTGAAGGTCAAAAGTTTGGCTCCTCCAGATAACTGGCATCAGAAGCTAGTATAGACACAAAATTGGGGTCCTTGCCCCAACTCCCCTCAGCAGCCTTTTGGAATCTGGCTCACCCAGGTCTCAGCACTGAGCAGACTCAGGATTAGGGGCATGTCAGGAAGATCGAGAGCAGAGAGGGCGGGATGATAAGTAGGGACCCATGGTGGGGGGGGAGGGACAGGCAGTGAGTGGCTTGTTCATCAACTCCCTCATTTCTTCCTCAGTGGCCAGAACCCCCTAAACAACTCCCAGTTGAGTCACTGGCCCAGATAGAGGCATAGAGGAGGTCTACCAGGTGAGTAACGTGCTAACAGTAAACCTTCCCAGCAGGCACATCTCTAGTTCAAGGACACTTTTCTACTTTCTCTCACTGCCAACTGAAGGCCACAGAGCAGCTAGTGCTACACTGGTCCCAGGAGAAATCCTTTGTAAATCACTAATCAGATAATATCTTCCAATAAAACAGCTAATGCTTTGACTTTTCAAAGCATTTCTGCATCTGGTATCTAACTTTCTCCTTCCAATAATCCTGTGAATCATTTGTTCCACACAAATGTGCTTCAGGCAAGAAAGGCTTCTCAAAAACCATCAATTTCAAGCTTTTCTCTTTCCTGGAAATTTGTTTTTAAAGCTGCTGTTTCACCTGAAGTCTATTTTAGGGTCACTTACAATAAATTCCCCAATGAAGTTCTCTTCTCAGTTCTTCACTTGGCCAAGAATGCTTCCTTTGGGGGCAATAGTTCATTGGACAACTCATTTCAAGGCCAAAGGAATGAAGACCGTCAAAAGAAGACTAATTTTAATGTATATTTTTATCTCCTATTTGCCTACCAATGAATTACCAAGAGACTGAGCTTTGGTTTGTATAGCCAAGCGGCAGCATAGAAAGACCTCAGGAAATACATATTTCTAGAGTATGCCTCACTCAGCAACAATAATTCAACCGATATTTGTTGAGTATCTACTCTGAGACAGACTCAGGACCAAAGGTGGAGGAACACAAGGATGAACAAGGTAACCCCGGCCCCCGTGGGACGTGCAGTCCAGCAGGCAAAGATGTATGCGACCTACCATAGCACAATGCCATGAGAGCAATAAAGACCCCGAGGACGGGTGTGACCAGCTGTGACTAGAGAGGTCGGGGAGGATTCAGAGTGGAGATGATGGTGGAATTAGGTCTTAAGAGATGAAAACCTCCTTACAGCCAGAAGAGCCAGGGCAACTGCAGAGAAGAAATCAGGAGGAGAAGAGAAAAGTTGTGCCAGCCCCATGTGGCTGGAGTGCAGGGTGGGAGCAGGGGTTGGTAAAGCCACAGAGGTCAGCAGATGAAAGATCAAGGAGGACCTTGAGTATCATCTGCATGGCAAATGAACTTTACCCTGAAGGTGACAAGTAGCCCCAGAATGTTTTGAACAAAGGAGTGACTTGGTCAGGTTGACGTTTAAAAAGAGACCTCTCTTGTGGGGTTATGCGGAAAGACCGGCGATGAGATGCTGAATCACAAAAGTGGCTGTGAGAATTGACAAGAAGGGGAAAGACTGAGTGCTATTAAAAGGTAGATGTGTTCGTGACCCGCCTGGGCAACTTGGCGAGACCTCATCTCTACAATAAAATCAAAAATGAGCCAGGCGTGGGAGCGCACGCCTGTACTTCCAGCTACTTGGAAGGTTGAGGCGGAAGGATGGCCGGAGCCCAGCAGGTCGAGGCTACGGTGGCTGGGAGCGTGCCACTGCACTCCAGTCTGGGCGACAGAGTGAGACTCCAACCCAAAAAAAGAAAAGGTAGATGTGACAAGATTTTTGACCCATTGGAGCTGATAGATAAGGAGCCAGAAAATAACTGTAGGATTTCTAGCTTTGGTAAAGATGGGGTTAGGAACACCATGAACTGAGCAGGAAAACTGGGAGGAGCAGGCTGGGAGAGAAACAAAAAGTTTGGTCCGGGGCATGGTGAGTTTGAGAAGCTTCAGGAACAGTCATGAGAAGATGTCTAGGGAATAGTAAGATATCCAGGTTGATATCCCAGAGAGGTGAAGAATAGATATGTTGATTGAAGAGTCTGACAGAGGGGCCAAGTGAGACCAACAGGGAGGGTGAGGCAGCATCGGAAGAGAATGTTCTCCAACATGAG
This sequence comes from Cephalopachus bancanus, assembly GCA_027257055.1. NCBI lineage: Eukaryota > Metazoa > Chordata > Mammalia > Primates > Tarsiidae > Cephalopachus > Cephalopachus bancanus. The sequence continues at coordinate 237,677 of JAPVLO010000637.1, forward strand.
TGTGTGTCAGAACCACCAGATGCTCAGAGAATCTTCACTGAAGACCAAGAAGAAAGAGACTGACCAAGGAAGAAGAGTCAACTAAAAAAATAATCAAGAAATTAAGTTCAGAAAAACAGGAGAATCTGGGGATGTGACATAGCACAGGGCTTCCAGAAGGGAGTAGTCGACAATGTCAAATGCTAAGAGGCTGAGTCAGGAGAAGGAAATTCAGCCTTCAGGCCGAGCAGAGAGATGTCACTGGAGATCTTGAACAAGACAACAGGAAAGGTGGGTGAATATCAGAATGAGGTTCCCCTGTCATTTTCTTCCTTCCCACCTCTGGGCTTCAGTTCCACAGGCCCCACAGCTCTTGCTCACACTCAGGAGATACTCCCCGGTCAGGCACACCGAGGTCATCTGGTTTGGGTCCAGCTGAGCATCACGCCCAGCCTGATACCCAAGTTGTTCCAGTCCTTGTGATGCAAGCCCAGCTTTGCCCCACCTTGAGGAGGCTTTTACTAGACGGTGCAGCCACCGTTCCTCCTCAGCCTCTGCTTCCATGAATCCATCACTGAATAGAGTAGAATGTGGGCACCTGTCTCTGCTCCCACCCCCTACAATTTGACTTGTCCCCAGAGGAACTCAGCAGAGACAGCCATGCTGAGATGGGGGTGACACATCCTGATACTCTGGTTTCTAAATGAGTCCTGGAGCCATTTGCAATCTGAGTGGCCAAATACCAAAAGAACCCAAGGAGAAGGTTTATGCCTGCAAGTTTTCCTAGCAGAAGAATCAGAGCTGTCAGAGGCACTGATTACAGCTCACCTTACTAATTGGGAATGTCAGCTGTGGCCAAGTCACTCCACGGTGAGACATCTGGGTCAAGTGAGGTCAGAATGGGCACTGTGGTTATTTCTAAGTTAACAAACATTCTAAGATCAAACAAATGTCTTCTCTCCCGACTCACCTACATTGAAATTCTCCCTCCAGTTCTACAGAGAAGAGGAGCTGGTTGACTTAGAGGATTCCCTGCAGTCTAGGGGAGCGTAGAGTCACAGCCAGCGAAGGAGGTACAGAGTCATCTGAGATGATGCCACACGCATCATAGAGATACCTGGAGCTGAGAGGGACATTTGTGAAAGTTGCTCTTGGGCCCTTCGACTGCCCAGCCCTGCTCCAAGTACTTCAGATGACCACTCTCACCTAGTCCTCCCAGCCCTGGGAACTGGGCATCATCAGGGACCCCACTTAATACATGCAGGAAGAAAGTCAGAGCAGCGGACCTCCCAGGGTGTTCTCACCACGGATGGAGAAGGAGCTGGATTTAATCTTCACACCACACTGCCCCTCTTTGTGGCTTTTCTTCCATCGTCTTATGCAAACAGATGTGGTGGCACTCAGGATGGTCACCGTGTGACACAGGGTCATCGCACACTGCAAGGACCCAAAGTTGTCGAGAGACTGAGTAACAAGGGCAATGCTGCTAGCTCCCCTTTCCATGCATACTTGTAAGAGCTCACTTCCCTCAGTTATTCCAGATTTCAGCTGCTTCTGCAAGGACGCAGGGGTGGAGACAGAAACAGACAGACAGACAGACAAATAGAGAAAAAGAAGGCAAATAATTGGAGGAGCTTTGATAGGATCTGGGGCTTGGTTCTTGGTTCTACAGGGAACTGGGACCACTAGAAACATGTGACAAGGCCCACAATCTTACAGTAAAGGGAGAAATACCTCCAAATTCTTCTCAGTGATACTAGGAGGATCATGTCCCAGGACACACAATGTCCTCCACCCTTGTCTGCTGGGAAGAGGAAATGCCACCATCACCTGCACTGCTCCAAGGAGCAGAAGCCAAGAGGCCCATACCTCAGCCCCCACCCCAAGGCCTGAGGCACCAGCCTATACCCCTGAGCCCAGCTCTCTGCAGCCCACCATGCACTTCACCAAGATTCACCCAGGCCCTGTGATAGCAGTGAGGATTAACACACACACATGAACATTAGTGCACATAAGATGTAACACAGACAAGGCACACAGTGGACATGCACACACCCAACAGGCCCGCAAACACAATACACCCAGCAGGCACGAACGTAACCAATACACCTACTCAATACACCTGCAGATACAACATGGATGCATACAAGAAATACAGACAAAACACACAGACATGGATGCACCATAACACACACTCAGACACAAAATGAACATATGACACATATGAACACAATGCATGGGTATATAAGAAATATACTATACACAGACACATACATACACAGACAAAAAACACATGTGGATACCACACACACATACAACCAGCACACACAAACATAGATACACAGCACATACATAGACACAACAATCTCTCAGAGACAGCGACATACACAAGCACACATGCAAACCCTTAAACACACACGCACATTCCCACACACCTGGGGAGACCTCTTACCTGGCCCTACAACAATTTCCACTTGGTCCTCCAGTTCCTTCATGTGTTTTCTGGGTTCTGGCATCATCTCCTGCAGGCTCCACATGGTGATGATGGTGAGTATGGCCACCTTGAATGAAGATCTGGTCTCTCATCGCTTCTCCTCTAGTTTTTTTTGGGTTTTTTTTGAGTCGGAGTCTCACTCGGTCGCCCAGACTGGAGTGCAGCGGCCGCTCCCGGCCACCGCAGCCTCGACCTGCTGGGCTCCGGCGATCCTTCCGCCTCAGCCTTCCGAGTAGCCGGAATTACAGGCATGCGCTACCGCGCCCGGCTGATTTTTTGATTTATTGTAGAGATGAGGTCTCGCTGCCCAGGCGGGTCTCGAACCCGCGAGCTCAGGCAATGACAGGAACAGGAATTCCAGGCAGCTCCCCGACATGAGTACTTCACAGAGCACTCCCAGCCCTGTCCTGACTCGGCCGGTGACCCTCTCTCCAGTCACTCCCCTGGCCACTGCCTCCCACTGAGAAGCTGTCTGAAACACAAATGCCCATGTGTCTTCTCAGCCCTCACTGTTATCTGAAAATGGCACATCTTGGTACCAACACACATACACAAATTAAAACTGGCGAGAAGATGCCCTGTGGATGGAGGGAGAATCAGCACTCATTGAGAGCCTGCTGTCTGAGAGACTGTGTGGCAGCTCTCTGTGGGAGATGCCGTGCGTAGGACTAGCTGAGGATGGTTTGTCACAGGCGGTAAATGAATTTACCAAGACAGTAATGAATTAACAAAGGCAGATTTACTAAAGGGAAGATATGGCGTGAGAGTACAAGGTGCAACACAGCAAGAGGGGACTGCCTGCAAAGAGGCAGAGGCTCCAGGGAAGTTTTTTAAGGCTGTGCTGGGGAGTTTTTGGGTGGTGCCAAGGGGTCTGGAGAGGCGAGTTAGCTATGAGTTGTATGAGAGATTTGCAAGATGGCCGATTGATTGTGGTGTTCTGTTCCTTAATAGAAGGTTAATTAACAGCAATGGTTAATTGCTTTTCCATTTACAGCAATCAGGTAAAGGTTAGTTTACAGCAATGATATACAGCGGTCAGCAAACTTTTATAAATCTTACTGTGGTTAGTCAGTTCCTTGTAAATTTCACCCTGAGGTCTCCTTCCTCAGTATAATTTACCCAATTGTTGCTGGCCTATTTGGGCCTCATATTTCTCCACAGAAGCTGTTGAATCCCCTTTGTACAAATTGAGAAACTGAGGCTCAGGGAAGTTAACATGTGCAAGCTCACAGTGACCAACCCATAGCAAAAGAAGAGGACTTCATGCCATCATCTGCCTAACTTTGTACCTTAATCACCAAAGAATATCACAGGGTAAAGGGATAGGAGGCACCTGTGACTGCTGGATGCTTTAAAGTCAGTGTGACCCAGCCTGGGCAATTTGGCGAGACCTCGTCTCTGCAATAAATTTTTTAAAAATTAGCTGGGTATGGTGGCGCACACCTGTAGTTCCAGCTACTTGGAAGGCTGAAGCAGAAGGATCACCTGAGCCCAGCAGGTTGAGGCTGCAGTGGCCATGAGCATGCCACTGCACTCCAGTCTGACAGAGTGAGACTCCGACTCAAAAAAAAAAAAATGTGCCTAGTCAGCATTTATGAATACTTTTTATAAATAAAAAAGTTTTTATAAATAAAAAGTTTTATGAATAATTTACATTTATTAGATTTCTACTATATGTATTATCTCATTTCATCCTGATAATAAAGTAAGTACAATTATTATCTCCATTTTGCAGAGGAGGAAACAGGCTTAGAGAGGATAAGTGATTTATCTGAGATCAAAAAGCCAGCAAGGGCTGGGCACAGTGGCTCACACCTGTAATCCCAGCACTTCGGGAGGCCAAGGCAGGAAGATTGAGCCCAGGAGTCTGAGACTAGTCTGGGTAACATAGGGAGACCTTGTCTCTACAAAAAACCAAAACTTAGCAGAGCTTGATGGCACATGCCTGGAGTCCCAGCTACTTGGGAGGCTGAGGCAGGAGGATTGTCTGAGTCCAGGAGGTTGAGGCTGCAGTGGGCCATGATCTTGCCACTGCACTCCAACTTGGGTGACAGAATGAGACCCAGATTTTAAAAAAAAAGCCAGCAAATAACAAAGTCATAATTCAAACTCTCATCCCTCTGCTACCAAACCCCACACGCTTAAACGGTTTTCTCTCAGATTCTATTGGTGGAATGAGGCCCATGAAGATGAATGAACAACTGTCCCCTCTCCAACTTTTCTTTGCTCCGAATCCAGGGTTCTGTCAGCAAGTTCCCAGTGTATTCTTCCTTTTTGGAAACCCCAGAAAGCATCATAGATGAGACTCAGATCACAAGGGGGCCCACGTATCTCCAGGTAAGTGTGAAGATCTACCAGCAGGGCTCAATTTCCCAGTTGGCAGGCCCCATAGAAGAGCAAACACAAGTGCTCACCATCAAATACAAAGAACCTTCCACACAGCCACACTTACATTCACACTCCCACACACGGTCGGTCAACCGGTCACCAACAGAATGAGAGAAAACAGGCTTCCAGTTTATGAGTCACAAAGAACCACACTGCGGTTGGGAACCGCCCCCAAATTGCACAATTCCTTTTAAATCTAGCCTGCAGTTTCGATCCCACAGAGGTTTCAGTGTGAGCTCATGTGTGCCTGAGACATTAGGGGGTGTTAGAAAACGGACTGGAGGCCAATAAACAGATAATAAGCTGTAGCCGCAAGAGCAACTTGGGCTGCAGTCGTCTGCAGCCATTGGTTAGAAAGTTTGGAGTCAAATTTTCCCCCTGAATCTATGCGCAAAGTTAGACAAATGATCAGTGGAATTGTATAGAGAGCTCAGAAATAGATTCACACAAGTGTGGACAATTAACTGATTTTCAACCAAGGCCATTCAATGGAAGAGAAAAATCTCTTTAACAAAGAGTGCTGAAACAATTGAATAGTCTTATGGGACTACTGCACCTGGACCCCTACCTCTCTCCTACAAAGAAACTAACTTAATTAATTATTTTAATAAATGATCACAGGCCTAAAATAAAAGTCAGAACCATAAGACTTTTGAGAACACACACACACACACACACACACACACACACGAGAAGGAATATCTCTGCTACCTTGAAGTAGGCAGCGATTTTCTTAGGACACAAAAAACACCATCACAAATTCCCAATTCAACTTCATCAACATTAACAATTTCTTTTTTGAGTCAGCATCTTACTCTGTCACCCAGGCTGGAGTGCAGTAGCATGATCATGGCTCACCACAGCCTTGGCGTCCTGGGTTCAGGCGATTCTTCCACCTCAGTCGCCTGAGTAGCAGGGATTGAGGCACGCACTGCTAGTTTTTAAATTTTTTTGTGGAAACGAGATCTCACTCTGTGGCCCAGGCTGGTCTCAAACTCCTTCTAAGCAATCCTACCACCTCAGCCTCCCAAAGTTCTGGAATTATAGGTCTAAGCCACTGTACCTAGCCAAAATGAACATTTTCTGTTCATCAAAAGACATTTAGAAAATGAGCAGACAAGACAGATTGGGGGGAAATGATGCAGTACGCACGTCTCATAATGGGCTATAGACATTGGACATCTAGAGTACATAAACAAACTCTTACAAACCACCAATGATAAAGGCAAGCAAGCCAATTTTTCTGCATAGGTCAAATTTGAATGGACACTTCACTAAGAAAGATAAATGAATAACCAATAGCCCATGAAAAGGTGTCCAACATCATTAGTCATCAGAGAGATAGATGCAATTTAAAACCACAGTGATAACCAGGCATGGCAGTATGCCCCTGTAATTCCAGCTACTAGGAAGGCTGAGGTGGAAGGATCACCTGAGCCCAGTAGGCCAAGGCTGCAGTGGCTGTGAGTGTGCCACCACACTCCAGCCTGGGCGACAGAGTGAAACTCCAACTCAAAAAAAAAAAAAAAAAAAACACCACAGTGAGAATGATGACAACCCATGCTGGGGTGATCCTCCCTACTCAGCTCCCTATGAGACTGTGGGCAAGTGCACTCTAGGAATTTCCATGGGAATAGCTTCAGCCCCAGTGACAGAAGGAGGTTACATGTTTGTGTGGGTTACCACGAGTGACAAGGCTAGGTTTCAAATGCTGGACCACCAGATTCCAGAGTCCACGTGCATCTTACCCCGATGCAGTGTATCCAAGCCATGAGGCTGAAGATGGCAGGCCAAGCAAGTCTAGCAACCAGGAAAGAATCCAGAAATAATAGTTGGGATTCGCAGTGTGTTAGTGTCTCTCCAGCAAAAAGCAGCAGCCTCTTACGAGGCACACATAACACACGATGAAACACACAGTAGACTGGGTCAGCTCAGCACAGGCAGGACCCATTCCTGGTGACTCATTCTGGTTTCACCAAGCAATATTCAGAACAAGACTCTGGTCTCCTGAAAAAAATCATTCCATCTGGTAGTTGAAAATAACCAGCTATCATGCCAGGAATATTTCTTGTAAACCAATAAATTGGAAACTTAGTTTATAAATCCGTCTACTGGGGTACCTGGATAGAGTGACAATGAACTCGTTCGGTTGTGAGAGTAAATTTTACTCTTTTCTCTAGCATAGGGCCTGACAAAATATTCAGGTGGACAAATATTTGCAGAAATGGAAAGCAAAATTGAGTTCTCAACCCTCAAAGCCAAGTTCCACCCTGACATGTGGTGACATCCACTGAACTGAGTTCACCCACCAAGCCTAGTCCCCAAAAGATGGTTCTTGTTCATTGTTGGACACAACCTGCCACCACCTGAACACACTTCTCTGTGCATTCCTCCTTGGAGATACTCTCCTCACTGCACCACTCGCCTGCACCACTCGCCTCCACCCTGGTCCGTTGGCTTTTTCCTCAATTGCCACTGGCCTCAGGCAGTTGGGAAGAGCACTGGATAGCAGTCATCAAGTTCCCGGATGCTAGTTTCAGCACTACTGTTCACCTGCCATAGGACCTTGGGCAGATCAAATAGCCTCTGAGCCTGTTTTCTCATCTATAGGGTCAAAAAATATCTGCCTTGCGCCTTGCCTCCACAGAGTTGCTGTAAGAGTTAAATGACCTGATGAATGGAAAGTTTTTGCAAACTATAAAATGCTATATTATCAGGCCGGGTGTGGTGGCTCATGCCTGTAATCTTAGCACTTTGGGAGGCCACCTGAGCTCTGGAGATCTAGACTGTGATGAACCGCTGCACGCCAGCCTGGATGACAGAATGAAATTCCAACTCAAAAATAAAATAAAATGCAATAGTATCTAAAATTGTTTTAAAATTTAAAAAACGTTATTAATGCTACATGCAGGTAAGAATGGTTGGGACAATCTCTGGAGTAATGCAGATGATTTTCTTATTTTCTATACTCTAGCCAAGCACATATGCATGTCTGCAGAAATCAACACAGTCTTTTCATTTAAATAGTTGCCCCTGGTCTCAATAGAACAAAAGGCAAAGAAGGAAAAAAGTCACCCCTTTTGCTCCCTGCCTGTTGCTCACCCTATGCCTGACACATGTCTTCTCCTGCCCTTGGACTGAGATGTCCACCAAGGACTCTCCTGATTCTCAGACCTTTGGACTTGGACTGGATGACACCACCAGCTTTCCTGGGTCTCCAGATTGCAGAGAGTAGATGGTGGGACTTCTTATTCTCCATAACCATGTGACTCAATTCCTCATAGTAAGGAAATAAATGAAAGTAAATAAATAACTTGTTGTCCCGAGACTTACCATGTCGACTCACTTCTCCATCAATACTCCTGCTCCAGGTTCTTGGAAAATTTGGGGGGCCAGGCCCCAAAAAGAGATTTAGGAAGTCCCTTGGAAGGTTTGATGGTGTCAGCGATTATTCTGGAGGGATAGTTATTAAAAGAAAGAAAGATGGAGGGATAGATATAAAGAGAAAGAAAGTGGACATCTGTTCAGTGAATTGAGCAGAAGCCGTTTATTGGGGGTTTATAGCATGTATTTATCCCAAATTTTACACAGTCAGTCTTACAAGTCTTTCATGTGAACACAAGCCAGGTGCAGGAGGGACCTCCCCCCCCACCAGGTGTTTCCTCAGGCATGAGGAAGAACAATCTCAATCAAATCACAAAACCTTTACATGGACACAAAGCCAGGTGAATGAGGGGGCATCCCTCACCCACCAGGTGTTTCCTGGAGTAAGAGGAAGGGCAATCCCAATTAAATCACAAGACATTTACATGAACATAGAACCAGGTGGATGAGGGCCGTCCCCCACCCACCAGGTGTTTCCTCAAGCATGAGGAGTGAGGATCCCAAAACTATCTCACTGTTCCTCATGCTTGGTTAATGTTTCTCAAAAGCAATACAATTCTAATATCACAATATTCTAATAATCAATAACTTTTAAAACCTATGCATACGCAACACCTAATAACCAACCTAAATCCCAATTCCTCTCTATTTTTCGCTAATTCTACCTACACTATAGAAAGTCTTAATTATAGCCCAAACCAATTCCTAAGGAATGTGGCTCAGTCAAAAGATCATGCTGGGCCGTTTCTGGTAGCTCTAGAAATTTATCTATATTATTAAGGTTGAAACAGCACTTTGTATGTATATACTAGTTCTACAAATATACTATTAAATCTTAAAGGAAGCTTGTACCGTATTAAAGGCTCCCAAATGTGACCTGAGTTTGAATTATGTTAAGTTTAAAGCCGAAATCGCAGTCTGTGAGAAACGGAAACAATGGACTCCTAAAGTAAGCCATGCCTGTCGTACTCTCAGAACTTCATGCTTAGATCATCAAAGTCCCTGCTAGTGGAATGTGCCAAAACAGCAAAGAAGGGAGGAGGGAATGGGCCTTCAGCTCCTGAACTCATCCTAGTGGTCTCAGGGTCCACAGCCTGCCTGGATCCCTAACGCTCAGGCAGGCCTCCACAGCCGGCTCCCAACAGGAAAAGGGAGAAGGAAGGTGGCCAAAAGCACGTTCGTGGTTCTGCCTGCTGAGTCCATTTATCCCCTCCATGTAGCCCAGCCCTTCTAGACTCTGGGCTCTCTACCCTGCAGAGAGCAAGGACAACACGCTCCGACTTCCATCTCTCTATCTCTTATCATGGTGGCCTCCATTCACACACCCAATCATTGTTTATTTTGTTGCCCTTTTTTTTTTTTTTTTGAGTTGGAGTCTCACTCTGTCACCCAGACTGGAATGCAGTGGCCACTCCCGGCCACTGCAGCCTCGACCTGCTGGGCTCCGGCGATCCTTCCGCCTCAGCCTTCCAGGTAGCTGGAACTACAGGAGCGCGCTACCACGCCCGGCTAATTTTTGATTTATTGTAGAGATGAGGTCTCGCCAAGTTGCCCAGGCTGGTCTCGAACCCACAGGCTCAGGCAATTCACTCACCTCAGCCTCCCAAAGGCGCAGGATTACAGGCTGAGCCACCGAGCCCAGCTTGTTGCCCTTTTTTTTAAGGAAGAACTGAAGAGACAAACAACAAGTATTTGACAAGCAAATGTGAGAACACAACAGCATGGCAATCTTCTGCTTCCATGGCCACCGTGGCCGTGGAAAGGACATCAATGCACCACAGCCTCTGGGAGCTTGGAGCACTCTCCTTGGAGTGCTAAGGCAACCTCAAATGTGACTGTTCATAGCAGCATTATTCATAATTGCCAAAACTTGGAAGCAACTAAGATTATCCTTCCATAGGTGAACAGATTAGCAAACTGTGGCATATCATGCAATGGGAAGAGTATTCAGTGCTAAAAAGAAATGAGCTATTAAGCCATGAAAAGACATGAAGGAAACTTAAAGGCATATTACCAAGTGAAAGAAGCCTGTCTGAAAGGCTACATACTATGATCCCAGCTATATGACATGCTGGAACAGGCAAAACTATGGAGGCAGTAAAAAGATCGGTGGTTGCCAGGGGTTGGGATTGGGTGGTGGGGAAGAATTAGGGGGTACAGGGAACATTTAGGACAGTGAAACTAATCTATATGATAAGGGCGAATACATGTCACTATACATTTGTCAAAATTCACAGACTATACAACACAAAGTGTGGACCCAAATGTGAAGTATGGACTTGGGGTGATGATGCGTTGATGCTGGTTCATTGATTGTACCAGGAAGACCACACTGGTGCTGGATGCTGAAAACGGGGGAGGCTGTGTGGCTAGAGTTAGGAGTATGTGGGAGCTCTCTGTACTTTCCACTCAATTTTGATGTGAATCTAATACTGCTCTAAAAAATAAAATCCATTCACTTAAAAATGTTAAATCTTCACTTCCACTTCCAGGACAACATGGAGTCGACACATCTCTTCCTATTCTTCCCACTATGCACAACTAAAATTCCCTGACAATATATGTAAAACAAACAAAAGATTCTAAAAGATGGAAAGAAGAAGGCAGACTGGCAAGGGACCTCAGGACCTGAAGAACAACACAGAAATAAGATCTCTGAGTTTTCTTTTTGCCTTATATATCCTAAACTGGGTGATGGAGAAGCCAGAACCCAACATCCATGGGTGCAAACAAACAAACAAAAAAGGCCCTCCAAGGGCCTGGTTTCTTTATCTTAAGGACCAGGAGAAGAGCAGCCTAGACACACAGAAAACTTTTAGACAATAACTGCCCCACCCCCACCTGTGGACACCAAGAGGAAATCCTAGATCGCCACCCTGTCCCAGCTCTAATGAAGCACCGCAAACCTCCACCAGAGTGGTGTCAGTGAAGACCAAGTTCAGAGCTAGACTTTCACCTTTGTCTGACGGTTACAAGTTCCCCCAGCCCCGTAAGGTCACTGAAGGACTCAAAGGAAGCAGTCCCCACTCCCAACCAGAGATATCAGTGGAGGCCTATTGGGGAGCCTGAACTCCTATCTCTGATCTCAGGTTCCCCTCCCCCTCTTAAATGTCAGCAGATGCCAACTGGGGAATCTGAACTCCCACCCACACCTGGCAGTAACAAGGTCGTGCCTCCCTGCCCTTCCAGCACAATGTCAGAGGAAGCCTGATTAAACAGAATTAAATGAGGTCCAGAGTCTCATAGTATAATACTCAAAATGTCCAGAACACAATAAAAAATCACTAGTCATACCAAGAACCAGGAAAATCTCAGCTTTAATAAGAAAAGACAATCAACAGCTGATAGCACCGAGATGAAACAGAGTTGGAATTATTTGAGAAGCATTTTTAAGCAGTCATCATACAAATCCAACAAAGCAATTACAGACATACTTGAAATTACTGAAAAAGATAGAAAGTCTCAGCAAAGAGATGGGAGAAGTAAGTGGAAATTTTAGAAATAAAAAATACAACAATAGTCCAGGTACAGTGGCTCATACCTGTAATCCCAGCACTTGAGGAGGCTGAGGGGAGAGGATTTCTTGAGTCCAGAAGTTCAAGACCAGCCTGGGAACATAGTGAGACCTTGTCTCTACTAAAAATTTTTAAAAGTTAGTCAGGTGTGGTGGCACACACCTGTAATCTCAGCTACTCAGGAGACTGAGGTGGAAGGATTGCCTGAGTCCATGAGTTTGAGGTTGTGGTGAGCCATGATTGTGCTACTGCCTCTAGCCTGGATGACACAGGGAGACCTCAATTAAAAAAAATAAAAATAAAAGTTTTTATTTGTTTTTTTCTTGCTGATTTGTTTGAATTATTTGTAGATTCTGGTTATTAGTCCTTTGTCAGATGCATAGTTTGTGAATGTCTTCTACCACTCTGTAGGCTTCCTATTTACTCTGTTGGTTATTTCTTTTTCTGTACCAAAGCTTTTTAGTTTAAGTCCCACTTATCTATTTTGTTTTAGTTGCATTTGCTTTCGGTATTTTAGCAATAAATTCTTTGCCTGGGCTGATGTCCACACGAGTTTTTCCTAGGTTTTATTCTAGGATTTTTATGGTTTCAGGGCTGATATTTAAATCATTATATTCACCTTGAATTAATTTTTGTATATGGAGAGAGATAGGAATAAAGTTTCATTTTTCTGCATGGAGCTATCCAATTTTCCCAACACCTTTTGTTAAAGAGAGTGCCCTTTTCCCAGGGTATGTTTTTGTCTGTTTTGTCAAAGATTAGTTGGTTGTAGGTATTTGGGTTTATTTCTGGATTCTCTATTCTGTTCCATTGGTCCATGTGTCTGCTCTTGTACCAGTACCATACAGTTTTGGTCCCTACAGCCTTGTAGTATAATTTGAAGTCAGGTAATGTGATGCCTCCAGTTTTGTTCTTTTTGCTTAGGATTGTTTTGGCTATTGTGGCTCTTTTTGGATTGCATTTGAATTTCAGGATTGTTTTTTTCTAATTCTGTGGAAAATGATGTTGGTAGTTTGATAGGGATTACATTAAATCTGTAGGTTACTTTGGGTAACATGTTCATTTTAATAATGTTGATTCTCCCAATCCATGAGCATGGAATGTTTCTCCATTTGTTTGTGTCCTGTGCAATTTGTTTAATCAGAGTTTTGTAGTTCTTCTTGTAGAGGTCTTTCACCTCCTTGTTTAAATATATTTCTAGGCATCTTGGCTTTTTGACTGCTATTGTAAATGGAATAGAGTTGTTGATTTGATTCTTGGCTTCATAGTTATTAGTGTATAGCAATGCTACTGATTTGTGTGTGCTGATTTTGTTTCCCGAAGCTTTACCAAATTCATTTATCAAGTCCAGAAGTCTTTTGGGGGAGTCTTTAGGATTCTCTAGGTATAAGATCATATTATCAGTTTGATTTCTTCTTTTCCAATTTGGATACCCTTTTTTTTTTTTCTTGACTGTTTGCTCTGGCTAGGACTTCAGTACTGTTGAATAATAATGGTGAAAGTGGGCATACTTGCCTTGTTCTAGTACTGAGGGGGAATGTGTTCAACTTTTCTCCATTCAGGATGATGTTGGTTATGGGTTTGTCTTATATAGCTTTTATTATTTTGACAAATGCTCTCTCTATGCTTATTTTGCTGAGGGTTTTTATCATGAAGGGATGCTAGATTTTATCAAATGCTTTTTCTGTGTCTATTGAAATAACCATATGATTTTTGTTTTAAATTCTGTTTATGTAACGGATCATGTTTATTGACTTTGGTATGTTGAACCACCCTTGCATCCCTGGGATAAAACCCATTTGGTCATGGTGCATTATTATTATTATCATTTATTTATTTTGAGTTGGAGTCTCACTCAGTCGCCTGGGACAGAGTGCAGTGTCACACTCATGGCCTCAACCTACTGGACTCAGGACATCCTTCCACCTCAGACTTCCAAGTAGCTGGAACTACAGGCAAGCGCCACCACACCTGGCTAATTTTTTATTTTTTATTTATTTATTTATTTTTTTTTTTGAGGTGGAGTCTCACTCTGTCTCTCAGACTGGAGTGCAGTGGCCGTTCCCGGCCACCGCAGCCTCGACTTGCTGGGCTCCGGCGATCCTTCCGCCTCAGCCTTCCAAGTAGCTGGAACTACAGGCGCGCGCGACCATGCCAGGCTAGTTTTTGATTTATTGTAGAGATGAGGTCTCGCCAAGTTGCCCAGGTTGGTCTCAAACCCCTGGACTCAGGCAATCCTCTCGCCTCAGCCTGCCAAAGTACAAGGCTCACAGGCTTGAGCCACTGCGCACACCCTATTATTTATTTTCTTAACATGCTGTTGAACTCAGTTTGCTAATATTTTGTTGAGGAGTTTTGTGTCTAGGTTCATAAGAGATATTGGTCTGTAGTTTTCTTTTTTTGTTGTGTCTTTTCCTGGCTTTGGTATCAGAATGATACTGGCCTCTTAGCATGAGAGGATTCTCTCTTCTTCAATCTTGTGGAATAGCTTCAGGAAAATTGGTACCAGTTCTTCTTTAAACATCTGGTAGAATTCAGCTGAGTCCATCAGGTCCTGGACTTTTTTTTGTTGTTGGGAGAATTCTAACTACTGTTTCAATCTCACTACTTGCTGTTGGTCTGATCAGGGTTTCTATTTCTTCTTGATTCAAGATTGAGGGGTCTCATGTTTCCAAGAATTTATCCATTTCCTCTAGATTATTTAGTTTGTTTGCGGAGAGCTGTTCATAATAGTCTCAGATGACCTTTTGAATTTCCATTGTATCAGTTGTAATATCTCCTTTATCATTTCTGATTGAGCTAATTTGAGTCTTCTCTCTTCATTTCTTAATTAATCTAGCTAGTAGTCTATCAATTTTATCTTTTCAAATAACTAACTTTTGTTTCATTGATCCTTTTTTTTTAATTTTAATTTCATTTAGTTCTGCTCTGATCGTCATTATTTATTTTCTCCTGCTAGCTTTGAGTTTTGTTTGTTCATGTTTTTCTAGTTCCTTGAAGCTTGATGTTAGGTTGTCAATATGTGATCCTTCAGTCCTATTAATGTAGGCCTTTACCACTCTACGTTTTTCTCTGAGCACAGCTTTGGCTGTGTACCAGAGTTTTTGATAACTTGTTTCACTGTTGTCATTCATTTCAAGGAATTTTTAGAATTTCCATCTTGATTTAATTGTTGACCCAAGGATCATTCAAGAGCAAACTGTTTAACTTCCTTCTGTTAGATTTCAATTATTATTGAAGTTAATTTCTAGTTTTATTCCACCGTGGTCAGAGATGGTGCTTGATATGATTTTGATTTTTAAAAATTTATTGAGATGTGATTTGTCACCTATCATATAGTCTATCTTGGAGAATGTTCCATCTGCTGATGAGAAAAACGTATATTCTGTAGTTTTGGGAAGGAATATTCTGTAGAGGTCTGTTAGTTCCATTTCTTCTAGAGTCTTATTTGACTCCAATGTTTCCTTCTTGACTTTCTGCCTTGATGATCTATCTATTGTTAGTGGAGTCGAGTTTTTGATAACTTCATTTATGAAACTTAGTTTTGTGGGACACAAAATCCTTGACTGACAGTTATTCTATTTAAGGAAATTGAAGATGGGGCCCCAAACCCTTCTGGTTTGTAGGGTTTCTTCTGAGAAGTCTGCTGTTAGCCTGATAGGCTTACCCTTGTAAGTTATTTGATGCTTTTGTCTCACCGCTCTTAAATTCTTTCCTTCACATTAGTATTGCATACCTGGATGATTATATGCCTTGGGGATGACCTTTTTGCCATGAATTTTCTGGGAGTTCTCTGGACTTCTTGTATCTGGATGTTTAGATCTCTGGCACAGCCAGGGACATTTTCCTCCACTATTCCTTCAAATAGGTTTTCCAGATCTGTTGCTTTCCCTTCTTCCTCAGGAACACCTATGATTCTTAGGTCTGGATGTTTTACATCTCACATTTCTCGAAGACTGTGTTTCATTCTCTTGATTCTTTTTTCTTTATTGTTGTCTGAACAGGTTCATGTAAAAGCCATGTGTTCAAGTTCTGAGATCCTTCTGCTTGTTCTAGCCTATTGTTAAAACTTTCCACTGCATTTTGTAATTCCCTAAATGCTTTAATTTTCAGAATTTCAGCTTGGTTTTCTTCCCCCCAAGTCTATCTCTTTGGATCCATATCCTGAGTAGTTGTTTAAAATTTTCTTTATGTCAGTTTTCAGTTTCTCCTGAAGCTCATTGACCAATATTATCATCAACCTTTTGAATTCTATGTCTAGAATTTCAAATTTTCATTTTGGTTGCTAAGGAGTTGGTGTGGTCTTTTGGGGGTGTTGCAGAACTCTGTTTTTTCATATTGTCAGAATTACTTTCCTGGTTCCTTCATATGTGGGTAGATGATTTCTTCTTACTTGATATTGGGAGGAGGCTGATGTTGGCACTGTAGGGCTCCCTTGGTTATACATAGCTTTAGTGAGGTGACTTTCTTGATTGCCAGATGTGACAGTCCTATGCTGTGTATCCACAGTGGCTTGAGGCATCTTGAGTGGCAAGAGTGGCTTCGAAAGTGTTGTTAGCTGGTGCTTGTGATCAGGCCTTTAACAACATGTGTTTTTTTTTTTAATTGAGTAGATGGAATCAATGACAGAATGGAAAGGGCAGAGGAGAGAATCAGTGAGCTTAAAATAGAACAATCAAAATTGCCCAATCGAAACGAAAGAGAGACAACAGACTTCTTTTAAATGAACAGAGCCTAGGAGACATACTGTACTATAACAAAAGAGCAAAACTTCGTGTTCCAGAAGGAAGAGAAAGAAGATGGAGTTGAAAAAGAAGTCTTTGAAGAAATAATGGCTGAAGTTTTCCCAATATTGGCAAAAGACATAAGCCTACAGATTCCAAGACAACTCCTTCTCAAAGTCAGAGTCAGAGCCTGGGGCTAAGGACAGTTGTAAGCACATGACTGGATAACTCATAATCTTTTAGTCCAAACTTCCTTCTGACCTCAGACCTCTATACTAATCATGTCTTTGATAACTGCACTTGGACTGTCTCAATGATGCATCCAATCCACAAGTCCTAAGTAAATTCATGATTATTCTCTCCACAAGGAGTCCCCACCACCATCCACTGTTTCCTAGTTGTTATCCCTGACTGTCAGGCTCTTCGCCTCACAACCTGTCCTGCCTGGAGTCCATGCAACGCTGCCTCCTATTATAGTTCTCAGGTTTGTCTCGCTAGCTCCATCTCCGCCAGGCGGGCCCAAACGACCATCGTCCTAGCTAGTCTGCCAACATCTCTGCTCTCAGTTATTGATCACACTGCAGCCAGAATGGTCTTTTTCCCAGCAAATCAGATCTTGTCACTCTCCTGTGTGAAACATCCAGCAGCCTCCCAGGGCTCTTAGGATACGGACCAACTCCTCCACTGGACCTCAGTTTGGCCCCTGCTGACTTCCCAAGCTTCGGTCCATTCTACCCTCCCCCTCACTCCCAAGAGACAGCTGCGAGGATTTCACTTCCTCAGACTGAATGCATTTCCTTGACCGCAGGGATTTTTCACATGCTGTTTCCCGGACCTAGAACACTCCCTTATTCTCTTCGCTTGGTTAGCCCATCTTCTTCCTTCAAATCTCAAGTAAATTACGAGTCATCCATTCATCAAATATTTATTGAACACCGACTATATGCCAAGTACTGCGCTAGGTGCTGAGATCCGGCAACAAATAAACCAAATTAAGTTTCTGTCCCCAAGAAGCTAACATTCTTCCGGAGGGAGAAAAAGAGGAGACTATAAACAAATGTGAAATGTACCAGGGGGTCATAAGTGCCCTGAAGAAAAAGAGGGTAGAAGGTAGGAGGGGAGGCGAGTGTTATTATATGTCAAGGAAAGTCTCTACAGTAAGATAGTATCTTATTTTAGCAGAGACCTGAAGGAAGGGAGGGAGCCATGCTGATACATGGGGATAAAGGGTTCACAGTGCCAAGGTCCCAAGGCAGGAGCAAAGAGGCCGACATGATAGGGAAGGGGGAATGAGAGCAAGAGTGGAAGGAAATGAGATCAGAGAAGAAACACAGAGTCATCATTTAAAGACCCACAGGCTCCTCGATGGTTTGGATTTTACTCTCAGTATTGAGAGAAGCCATTAGAGAATGACAAGATCTGACTTACTTTAAAAGGATCACAATGGCGGATGTAAGGAAAAACAATTTCTGGAGGTAAGGGTGGAAACTGGGAGCCCATGAAGAAGCAATTGCAGCCTTCCAGGAGTGAGATGATGGTGGCCTAGTCCAGGTGGGGGCAATGGAGGGGTGGTGGGTCACTGGACCCAGATAAATGCCCCTGATGTAAGTTCCCAGAGCGCTTCCTTTATCTATCACAGTTGTAATGGGACATTTATTTGTGGACCTACAGTATTACCAGGCTGCAAACACAAGCAGGCGAGAAATGGGGCTTCTTTGCTCATCATTGCCTCTCTGATACCCAGTGCCCATAGTAGATGCTGTAAGTATAGTGCAGTTTAACTACAAAAAACACAATCACACAATTTGCTACATCAGCCTGGGAAGCCCAGCCATCACTGTTTTCTTGAGGGTCTGCAAGAAGCTCAGTCATGCCGGGTCCACTGTGCCCAGCACCACATAGGCACAATATTAAAGAAGAGCACAGTGGCACAGCATGACATTTGCCATGTGGGCTTAGGTCTGCCAGTCACAGCTGGAGACATGACATTTGCTGTCACCGTGTTTACTTTGGACCAGAGACTACTTTAAATGCTTTCTAGTAATACCTCATTTAATCCTCAAACAAGTCAAATAAAACAGATGCATTTTTCAGATGCGTGAACTATATGGCACCATCACACATTCCTGGGTCCTCCTGGAAGGGTCTCCACCATCTGAAACTCCTTTCTAAGCCTAAGTTTGGACCTCCAGGCTTAATGAAAACTCACCCGAATGCGGGCAGCTAGGAGAAGCTTCTACACACCCTAAATTTCAGTCTCTCTCTCTCTCTCTCTCTCTCTCTCTCCATATCCTTCCCTTGGTCAAAGGGTCAGCCTTCTGAGGACCAACCACAGGGTTGGAGTAACCCACAGTCCTCTCTCAGAAGCCCCAGACCTGAGAGGGGCCCAACAAAGCCCGGCCGGGCAGCTCCAAACTGCTGCTCATTGGGGAAGCTGGTTAAAAGAGCTTTGGACGGGCTCCTTATCTTATCTGTGCTACAAAGCCAGGACAGCAGCTCCAGGAGCCAAGACCTCATTTCTGAGTCTGTTTTGTGCCCTGGTTTAGGCCAGATCCTGGAAGTCACGAGATGAGGTAATGACCATCATTCCTCTTGATTCAGTTGCATGTTTGAGAACTAAAACCAATGGCAGAGGAGGCAGTGTTCGGTGATCCAGCCCACAGAAGCGACACCCTGAGGACGGTTGCATCTAAAAGAAACCTGGACCAAGTAACCCCACCTCGGCATCTCCCGGGGAAGGAGAGCGCACACCCCCTAGCGGAAGATATGAGAAGGAGGAGGAGGGAAAGGGCGGGAGAGGGGAGTAGAGAAGAAGCGAGGGGAGGGGGGAGGGAAGGGGAGGGGGGGGGGAGGGGGTAAGGCACCGCTGGAGGAGCACTTCCACCGCCTCTCCTGAAGTTGAAGCCTAGCATCCAGTGCGTGGCTGCATCTGATGTGTGGCATTTTCCAGGGATGGGAAATGACTTGTGCCCCCTCCAACCAACAGGCGGTGTGCCTGGAACAGTGAGTTGAGACGGGTTAAGAGGCTGAGCCCAGGCTTCCTGAGCTCTGTGTGCCATCGCTGATGAGTGATGGATGAGTGCAGGGAAGCGAGGGTGGGCACGGGTGCATGACGTTTTCACTGCTCTTGGTCTGAGCTGCTCCAGGGTTTGTGCAGGTGGAGACGAGTAACTGTCTCCGCCTGCCTCTGCCCGCTGAGAATCAAAAGCAACTTACGTCTTACTGGCCAACTTTAACAAGAGTCCTCATCTGAACCTGGCAGGGTTCTAGATCCCTAAGGCAACGGTCGCCTACTTGGCATCAGGGACCAGTTTCGTGGAAGACAGTTTTTCCACGGACAGGGAGGAAAAGAGGAGGAATGGCTAGGCATTCGATTCTGGAAGGCACAAACTGGGTTCCTCTCACATGCCGTTCACAATAGGGTTTGCCCTTCTATGAGAATCTAATGCCACGGCTGATATCACAGCAAGCAGTTTCGTTTGCCCTCCTGCCGTGCGGCTGGGTTCCTATCAGGCCATGGACATGGGGCATCCGTGGAATCTTCAGCTTGCTCTTTTGGCCCCTGGGAACAGTCAGCTCTATCTGACCCAGCAGCAGCCAGGAAACCTCTCTTAACCACACTGCATCCAAGAACTCACCCTTGGGTGGCCAAGCAATCAAGTAACCAAGCTGAACTTGGGGGCAGCCCTGATCCTTTCTCTTCACCCCCTCCCCATCACCTCGCTCTCCTCCATTCCTGCCATCCCCAAAATTTAAAAAAAAAGCTCAATCTTTAAGGACAAATCCTGAAAAGTGAGCGAATATGGAACATCAAGTTAAGAGGAAAGTATCGTTCATGTTACCCCTTGGGCTTAGAGCACTGATGGGTTTTAAAAATGGGAGGTACAAAGAACACTTGAGTGGTGAGAGGCAGCGAATTGGGAGGAAAAGCTAGGCAAGGTGCCAGAAGGACCAGATTCTAACTAGTCTTAGTTCAGCACTCACCTGGGCCTAAGCCTTCCCACAAGGCGCTGCCAGACCTCACTGTTTTCTGAGGTCTTGGCCCCCCTTGTCTCTACCTGTTGGAGGGGAGAACAGAGGAAGCCACCCCCTCCCGAATATCTGCATCAATTAAGGCAGCTTCCAGATCACATTTCATTTAAACAAGAGGTTCTGCAGCCCAAAAACTAGAATAGTGTTTTCTACAAAGAGTATTTATATAAGTAAGTCATAAAGAAGAATAAAATGCACACCTATGTGTCCCCCCAACCTAGCTTAAGAAAGGGAATAACTTTAATTTTTTTGACTTTCTGTTTTCTGACTTAAATGTAATGTATATTCACTATAGAAATTTTGCAAGATCTAGAAGACAGAAAACAAATATCACCACAATCCATTACCTTTTTGCTGTTGTTCTAGGGACAACACCGTCCTGTTTATTCTGCATGTATAATCTGAAGTTCTGAGATTGAGATCTTGTTTATAAACTGTCCCTTTTTTCACCATTACCATCTTCCTTGGACCAGCTGGTTTACTAGTGTCCTTCTACCTCCAAGATTCCAAGAAAACAATCTCCAGATACACTCATTTTTTAAATTAAAAGTTGGTTTTCTGAAGAGAAGCAGAAGTAGGGATTGATAGATTGGAGAAACTTTTTCTTGTCTGGCTTCTACCTGAAACATAAACTAAATGAAAAGGTTGATAAAGTGCACCCCGTGATGTCTTGCCCAGGGCAGTATTTGGGGAGTAAACCTTGATTGATGATTGTGTCTCATGAGGCTGACAGCATGAGGCATCTCTTGAGATAAAAGGAAAAAACAAAAGCCCATGCTTTTGTGATTAAAAATGCCCTAGAAAGCCGGCTTGGTGGCTCAGCCTGTAATCCCGCGCCTTTGGGAGGCTGAGGTGAGTGGATTGCCTGAGCCCGCAGGTTCGAGACCCGCCTGGGCAGCGAGACCTCATCCCTACAATAAATCAAAAAATCAGCCGGGTGTGGTAGCGCACGCCTGTAATTCTGGCTACTCGGAAGGCTGAGGTGGAAGGATCGCAGGAGCCCAGCAGGTCGAGGCTGCGGTGGCCGGGAGCGGCCACTGCACTCCAGTCTGGGCGACAGAGTGAGACTCCAACTCAAAAAAAAAAAAAATGCCCTAGAAGCCTTCTCTGCAGACCAAGTCAAGCACTGGATTCATGGTGGCTTCTCAACACACACCAAGAGTGCTTGTTGCCTGTGCCTCATCATTATACCTATTCAATCATCACTTATCCAAAGGATAAGGCATGATTCTAAGTGCTTGGAAGCAGTTGGCATGGGTATTGCCCTCCAGAAGTTACTGATCTATTGGGGAAGATAAGACATGCAGATTGATGTACCAGGTAGAAGACTTCTTGAAGCCCAATTCCCCATGCACAGTGGTAGAATCACAGAACTTCTGTGATTCTCTCACGCTGGAAGGTGAGAGAATGTTCAGGAACACTGTTACACAGCGATAAAAGAGTCAGAGCTTTTTTGCCACTGGAAGAATCTTAGAGTGGAAAGAGACCTCAGGACAAGGGCTGTCTCTTATTCTTACTAGCTGGGAACAATAATATGTGTCTCCTTTCATGTTCTGGAGTGCAGACACTGTTACAGCAACTGCAGCAACTTACCAGAAACAGGAATGAATGCACTCAGAACAGGCACCAGAGACTGAGAGGAGAATTGAAGGTATTTATTGTGGAAGTCTCAGGTGGAGGAGTCTCCCAAAGCCTGAACCCCCGACCTTCAGTTTCAAGCTGCTTTTATAGAGCTTTTTGGTTACAACATACATGGGTTTGTCATTGGTGGGTTTACAATTTAAAATTTAGGACCGGGAACAGTTACTTCTACTTCTACAACAAGCATTGAAGCAGACATTTTTATGGCTATTTCCATATGAGGTGTAATAAAATGTGTTTACAGAAATAGAGATTGCAGGTAAGGAAAATGGCATACAGCTGCTTACTTATAGCGTATTTACAGAAGCGGAGATGGCAAGCAGTTGCTGACTTAAGACACTCAAGGTCAGTCTTCCTGCTTAATTCTCATTTTTTTTCTTTTCTTTCTTCTTTTTTCTTTCTTTTTTTTTTTTTTTTTTTTTTGAGTTGGAGTCTCACTCTGTCACCCAGACTGGAGTGAGTGGCATGCTCCCGGCCACCGCAACCTCAACCTGCTGGGCTCAGGCGATCCTTCCACCTCAGCCTTCCAAGTAGCCGGAACTGCAGGCGCACACTATCGTGCCTGGCTAATTTTTTCTTTTTTTTTATTGTAGAGATGAGGGCTCGCCAAGTTGCCCAGGTAGGTCTTGAACCCGTGGACTCAGGCAATTCACTCGCCTCAGCCTCCCAAAGTGTTGGGATTACAGGCTGAGCCTCCGAGCCCGGCCAATTCCCGTTTTTTCTATCTCAACACAATCACAAGGGTAGACCGTAAAGGTGTTACAAATGTAAGATGGAATTGTCAATATCCCTCTCACTTGACCTCATTTCCAATTTGAAGAATGAGGAAACTGAGACTCAGAATCGGGATGGCGTGTCTTGCCCAGTAAATTAGAAGCAGAGTAAAGACTGGAATCCTGGCTTCTTGACCCCAAGTCCAGAGCGAACCATGGGATTGCTTGCTAAGAGCAGTCGATGATCCTCAACTCCTTCCTGCCTCATCTCAGACACAGGTGTTCCTTCTTTCCATCACCTCCTGTGAGTCTTTCACGGGGCCTCTTGGATTGGCCACTGCTTGTTGGAGACCAAGACAAAATCCCAAAGCAGGTTCTGGAAGAACTTTCACAGTTGAGTGGGCGGCTGGGTCTCCCACTCCCTCCCTGGCTGCTAAGCCTTCACTGCCATTTCCACTACACCTGAGCCAGCATCCAAGAGCATCCTACCTGGGGGTGCTGCTGTCAGCACGCACCTCCCTGCGCTGGGTCCAAGCCAGCTGCAACTGAGCTGCTAGGAGGCTCATTCATCCAAGCAGACATTCAGGCTACAAATACAAATGGTTTCAGATAAACTATGTGCTTCTTACACTTTATATTTCCAACGTGTTTATGATCTGGGTGGTACTTGAATATATTTTTGGTTAATCCCTTTAAGACCATGTGAGACAAGAAACAACCTTCCCATTAGGGAAAGGCAGTCTACCTTTGTTGTTCCTATTGTACAGATGAGGAAACTGAAGCTCAGAGGCTGGGACTTGCTCAGGGTCTCATGGACAATGAGTGTCAGAGTCGAATGCAAACCCCAAACCTCCTAACCCCTAGTTGGGATCTCTGTTCCCTCAGACCCTATCCCAATTGAGACTGTTTTGGTTGCAGGAGTAATAAACTTACCTAGAACACACTTAGGCAAAAGTGGCCACACATTAGACGAATACTAGAGTATTGCACACAATTCAAAGAAGACAATCCATGGGAAAGGCAAAGACACTGCCGAGTCCTGAAGACAACTGGAATCAGAAGACCCAGCACCCCCCAGGACTCCTTCTTTCCTGTCCTCTGTGGTCTTTATTCTCTCTCTTTAGAGACAGCTTCCTCTAAGAGGAAGGAATTGGGCCACTGACCTCCCATGTTTTCTATGTCATGGGCTTCACTCCCAGAGAAAGCCTTATTCCCTTACTGTCTCGGTTAAAAGAATAATTCCGGGAAGGACTGAGACTGACCTGCCTTTCACCAGGTGCCCAGCTGTGGCCGGGATCATTTAAGATGGCGGCCACCCTCTCCTCTCTAGCCATGCGGTTGGGGGATAGCCAAGTATAAGAGCAGTAGCTGATCCCAAGTGCGAGTTGAAATCATGACAGTTGCTAAAATCACTCGCGAGTTGTAGAATGAAAAAAAGAAAAGGGAAACAGAACTCCAGGGGAAAATGAGATTTTTTTTTTTTTGACTTGCGTCTCACTCTGTCACCCAAACTGAAGTGCAATAACACAATCACAGCTCACTGCAGCCTCAATCTCCTGGGATCAGGCAATTCTTCCCCCTGTCTCCTGAGTAGCTGGAACAACAGGTGCACGCCATCACACCAGGCCACTTTTAAATTTATTTTTTGGTAGAGATGAGGTCTCGCTATGCTACCCAGGCTGCTCTTGAACTCCTGGGTTCAAGCAATCCTCTTGCCTCAGTCTCCCAAAGTCCTGGGATTCCAGGGATGAGCCACCTCACCTGTGGAAATGAGATTTAAAGAGTGAAAAGAAGTCAAGGAATCCAAGAAGGAAAGAAGAAACAACTTTGAAAACAGTTAAGTAGAGAATCCGGGAGCACAGAGTCACAGGAACCAGAGAAGGCTAGAGTTTGGAAGGAGGAGTATCCAACAGTATCAAGGTCCAATAAAATGTGCCAAAGAGGCCAGGCTTGGTGGCTCAGCTTGTAATCCCAGTGCTTTGGGAGGCCAAGGTGAGTGGATTGCCTGAGCCCGCAGGTTTGAGATGCACCTGGGCAACTTGGCAAGACCTCATCTCTACAATAAATAAAAAATTAGCCGGGCATGGTAGTGCGTGCCTGTAGTTCCGACTACTTGGAAGGCTGAGGCAGAAGGATAACTGGAGCCCAGCAGGTCAAGCTGCGGTAACCAGGACTGCATGCCAGTCTGGGCGACAGACTGAAACCCCAACTCAAAAAAAATGTGCAAAAGAGATGGCCTTGGGATCCGGCCACATGAGGGTCACTGGTGATCTACGCAAATGCCATTTTAGGGGAAGGTAGAAGTGGAAGCTGTTGAATGCAAACTGTGGGCATAGGTCTTGAGGAATGTAGCTGGGGAGGTGGGAATGTGGAGGGAGGTGGAGTGGGAGAGACAGTAGGGTGCCGCCCCTCCACTCTAACCGCGTGGGTGTATGGATCAGACCCTCCTTGACACTAAACCCCTTTGTATGGGATCCCTCCTTATTCAACTAAACTTCACGTCTATTGCTCATGCTGGACAATATAAGAAACTATTTCAGGCCAGGCACGATGGCTCAGGCCTGTAATCCCAGCACTTTTAGGCCAAGACCAAAGGACCACTTGAGCGCAAGGGTTCGAGATTAGCCTGGGCAACATAATGAGACCTCATCTCCACAAAAAATTAACCGTGAGTGGGAGCACACGCCTGTAGTCCTAGCTGTTCAGGAGGCTGGGGTGGAAGGATCGCATGAGCCCAGGAGGTTGAGGCTGCACTGAACCATGATTATGCCACTGAGCTTTGGCCTGGGCACCAGGGTGAGACTCCAACTCAAAAAAGAAGAAGACTCGAGGAAGAAGAAGGAGAAGGAGAGGAAGAAGGGGACAGAGGAAGAGGAGGAGAAAGAGAGAAAAGGAAAGAAATTCTTTTCTTTACTTTTTGAGTTGGAGTCTCACTCTGTCGCCCAGACTGGAGTAAAGCGTGCATGCTCCCGGACACCATAGCCTCGACCCGCTGGGCTCTGGCAATCCTTCTGCCTCAGCCTTCCAAGTAGCCGAACTGCAGGCGGGCGCTACCACACCCGGCTAATTTTTGATTTATTGTAGAGATGAGGTCTTGTCAAGTTGCCTAGGTGGGTCTCAAACCCACGGGCTCAGGCAATCCACTCGTCTCGGCCTCCCAAAGTTCTGGGATTACAGGCTGAGCCACCAAGTCCAGCCTAGCTGAAACTATTTTTTTTTTTTTTTTTTTTGAGTTGGAGTCTCACTCTGTCACCAGACTGGAGTGCAGTGGCCGCTCCCGGCCACCGCAGCCTCGACAAGCTGGGCTCCGGCGATCCTTCCGCCTCAGCCTTCCAAGTAGCTGGAATTACAGGCATGCGCTACCACACCTGGCTGATTTTTTTTTTTTGATTGATTGGAGAGATGAGGTCTCGCTGCCCAGGCGGGTCTCGAACCCGCGGGCTCAGGCAATCCACTCACCTCAGCCTCCCAAAGGCGCGGGATGACAGGCTGAGCCACCGAGCCCAGCTACTGAAACTATTTTTAATAACAATCCTTCTTGTCATGAATCAAACAGTCCTGACTGAAGTTCACATTCTTTCCCATTCCTTCTACTCCTTCCGCACTGGTCCACTACAGAAAAGGCGTCCTTTATCCAGCTGGAGATGATAAAGCCACAGAGGCCAGCCTCTCTCGGACTGAGGGCCTTCCCCAAAGAAAAATGATCTCTCTCATGTCTACCACCATCTTGCTCCATTTTCCCCAGACTCCCAGCTCTCTGAAGGAAACAAAGTCCTATTTGAGATACATTTCCAGGCACATTCGTGAGTTTTGGAACAAACAGCAATCCCAGACAACCGCAATGCTCAGTGCACTGCCCTCTGCCCCTCGGCCTTCCCTGAAGTCCAGAAGCCCCCTTGTTTGTGCTTCGTGCTGAAGGAAACTGCAGGGCTGGCCGTGAGGTCATGAAATACCTGGAAATATAAAAGAGAGTATGACAGTGTCAGACTCTGGGAGACTCTCCGAGGCTGACTTTATTTAGTGTGTCTCACAGCCGTCATTACCTGGCAGAACAGGATGCCATAGCTTGATAGGACAGCTCAGTATAGCTGTGTCACCTGCAATGTGGTCTTCTGGAAAGGGACCAAAAGTTCATCCTCAGAGCTTCCCCTGCTGGCTCAGCCGCACCTACTGCCTGGAGCCCTCACTCCAAACACGCCTGTGAAGTGTCGGGGTTGCTGCTGACAGTCACCTGACTATCACCACACCTTGTTCTTTGTCACATTCTCCCTGTTAAGTGCAGTATTTTTTCTCCCTGCCTCTGCCTGATTTTAAAGGAGGTGATGAAATAAGACCTTCCATCTGTTCCCACACCTAAAATATCAGTTGTAAAGAAACATTCTCTCTGAATATTGAACCACCTTGAACTGTTAACTGAGAGGATGCTTTTTGCTTCTCTCTTTCCCTTTCTTCTCCTCTAATTCCTCTCCACCCACCCCCATCTCTCCTCTCTCTATGTTACCCCAAACCTCTTCCTCAGTTCCTGTCCCGCTACCATCAGTCTCCTCTCCTTTCCGTGGTCTAGACACAGTGAGGCTAAAGAGACACTCGGACACAAAATGCAGGGAGGCCCCTACAACCCTGAGAGTGACTGTCACTAAGGCACCTTGCTTACCTCACCCTAGACCCAGCCTTGTTCCCTCCTTCCCCATTCCTCCATCTTTTTTTGTTGTCTTTGAGTTGGAATCTCACTCCGTCGCCCAGGCTGGAGTGCAGTGGCACACTCACAGCCACCCACCCTCAACCTGCTGGGCTCTGACGACATTCCTGCCTCAGCCTTCCAAGTAGCCAGAACTATAGGCGCGTGCTACCACACCTAGCTAATTTTTCGATTCATTGTATAGACGAGGTCTCGCCAAGTTTCCAGGCTGGTCTCGAACCCGTGGACTCAGGAAATCCATTTGCTTCGGCCTCCCAAAGTGCTGGGATGACAGGCTGAGCCACCGAGCCTGGCCTGATACCTCCATTTTTATGTCATCCAAACAAGGATCTTTCTCCTCTCCTTCTCTACTTCTTTGATCTTTTGACCACCTAGTAGAATGTTTATTCTTTGTACACATAACAGCTATGCTTTTAGAATAGACGCTCAGATAATGTATTAAAAGCCAACTTAAGTAAGACACACACAAGTTTCATTTCTTTCCTCCAGCAACCAGGGCAGGCAGTCCAAGGCTGAAATGGCAGCTCCATGGCCTCGGGATTCTTCCAGTCCAAGGCTCTACCATCCATCATCCAGCTTCCGTCTCAATGTTTCCATCTTACTCCAGCCTCCGCTGCCCCAGTCCCAGTCAGCTCCTTTCTTCCTATGGGCTTGACTTCTTCTCACGTCCCATTGGCCAGAATCCCATTATGTCACCACACCTAGGTGCAAGGGAGGCTGGCAAATGTGGTTTTTAACTTCCCAGCCAGGTGTCCAGCTAAAACTTGCTACTATAAAAAAAGGGGATAGCAGCTATTTGGGGAATAACTAGCAATATTTTACACATCCTTATTCAACTAAGAAATATTATATTTTCTTTCTCAAAATACCAGGAAGATGGAGCCAACAGCTGTTCTTCCCGTCCTTTTTTTTTTTTTTTTTTTTGAGTTAGAGTCTTACTCTATCACCCAGGCTGTAGTGCAGTGGCATGTTCATGGCCACCCCAGCATTGACCTGCTGGGCTCCGGCAATCCCTCCATCTCAGTCTTTCAAGTGACTGGAACTACAGGCGTGCGCTATCACACCCAGCTAATTTTTTTTTGTTTATCGCAGAAACAAGGTCTCACCAAGTTGTCCGGGCTGGTCTCGAACCCATGGGCCGAGGTGATCTACTTATCCCAGCCTCCCAAGCTGCTGGAATTACAGGCTGAGCCACCTAGCCTGGCCCCCCCGTCCTTTTACTAATAGTCCTGGTTTCATTTTAGATGATCATTTAAGGAATTCTATGAGAAGTGAAATTTATGACAGAATGATGATGAAGGTGAAAGTAATAGTTGACACCTACATATCACTTTCTAAGTGCAGACACTATTCTAAGTCTTTTCATTAAGCCCTGTATACGTATCCACATTATGTATACAACATTTCTATACGATATACAATATTATCTCTATTTTACAGATGAGTAATTGACACAGAGAGGCTGTGGTGACACAAGACTAGAGTCACACAGCTAGTAAGGGATGATGGGTTTAGATCCAAACTTCACATAGCCTGGCTCTTGAGAGAAACAGTATGTTGGGTCCGCAGGTCGGTGCCGTGGGAATAGAGCAAAGAAATGCAGAGACGAAACGAAAGAGTTTATTCACTTTCCAGGGCAAGAGACTGGGAAGGGACCAGCACTAAAGAAGCATGGTGGCAGGTTTGAAATCGAGGAGTATTTAAGGTGTGTAAAATGTCTTCAGTAGCTGCGTTCTTGGGTGCTGATAACACAGGTCTGGGTTATCAGGACAACACATCCTGTGTCTCCAGGTGCTGGGCTAGTGGTCTGTCACGTAGCTCATGAAGGGCTGATCACAAGAGATTAGGTCGGCTTGGCCTTTGATGGCAGGAAGATGGATACTCTGGGTAGAAAAGTAATCTGATACAAAGCATGCTTGGGGGGATTACAAAACAATCACCAGTGACTGTCTCTGGACGGGTTCTACCCCTGTTAATGATTAGAGGGTGGTTTAAAGTAAATTATTTAAAAAAGCATGACAGAGTTAAGCAGTGCTAAAATAGCTGCACTTTAGCTAAGGTTACTCCATTTTGGCATTTTATTCTTTCACAACATAACCAGATGTCGTTCCTGTGTGGTGACCCAGGAATATGTCGCACAGTTTCCAGAGGCCCCATCATATGGAGTGCCATGCTGAGCTCTGGGGGTGGCAGAGGGGGATTCGCACTGTACTCTTCATGAACGGGCCATAGGGCAGTCGAGGTCATGTCCTTATCCCTCCCCTGAGACGTCTACGTTCTCTTAATTCTACCCAGTGCCCTCCTGCAGCTCAATTCAAGTCTTCCCTCATCTCTCTTGGGAAACTAAAGCCCTTTTGGAATGGTTTTTCTGGGCACCTTGATTGAAGAGGACATTGAAATCCATCAGTCTGGTAGTTCCGAAACTTGTCTTCATGTCAGAGTCACCCTTAGAACTTTAGAATTACATAAATTCCCAAGCCTCACCCCAGAAGCTCCTGCTTCAGAAAGTCTAGGGAAATCTATATTTTTGACAAGGGTACTCAATCTCCCTAATTCTGAGGGAACTCATCTGAAGTCTGCATAGGGAAATATTCATATGCTGAATCTGATCTTTGAATCCCTTCCATGGTGTTCCCATCCAGTGACACTCAGCCTGTGTCAGGCGCTCCTGCTACGTCCCAGGTCTGTGGCTGACTCAGCCCCCAGGCAGCAGGACAAGGATAGATAGATAATCTCAGTTAATCTGCACAAAAACCCTCAGAGCTCAGTACAATTACTACCCACCACAGGGAAACAGAGGCTCTGACAGCTAAGTGCGTGCCTCAGGCCATAAGCTACTAAGTGGAGCGCCCTGGTGCATGGGAACCCAGTGTGCTGACTCCAAAGTTGGGCCGTGCTGCCTCCGGGCTGTGGGATTTTGTCCCAGCTGTGCTATGATCTTCCTCACTTCCTGCACATTCCTCTTAATCCCCGAATACATCTCAAATTCCTCCAAATTAAGAATTGCATACTGCAATCTTCCGTTACCAGGTCTTATAGTATAGTATTTGTAATATAGAGAGTAGGGTACAGTAATAATGATAGCATCTAGGGGTCAGCATATTGAAGAACAAGAGCGTGGACACAAACAGAGCACTGACCACGTCCTAAGTATCTCTCATGCCCTTTATTCTTCGCAACCCTGTGAGGTGGATATTATTGGCACCCTGTTTTTAAAATGAGAAAACTGGGACCCAAAGAGGTCAATAAAATGTTCTAAATCACATACCTTATAAGTGGCCCAGGGAGACCTTGAATCATGTCTTTCCGAGTCCAAATTCCAGCTTGGTTTCACATGTCACACGGCTTCCCTGCAGGGTGACGGCAACCCCTGCCCCTGCCCAATGTTTGATGCAAGCGTGGGCAGCACAAGCAGCCGGCTTTGAAAAAAAAGTTTCTCAGGTATAGAAATAAAGAAACACTCTTGCACACAGACAGCAGGAGACGTGGATGTGAAGTTTCACGGCACTACTGCTCACAACAGGTATAAACCAGGAACAGCCCACACGTCCTTCAGTGGAGGAACAGTTGAAACGGTTCACTCAAGGGAACATTGTGCCACAGTCAGGACAACAAACTACAGCAACATGCCACGATACTGAAGAGTCTGAGTAATATCATCTTACGTAAAATCACTGTATTTTTAGGAATGCATATCGATGCGATAAAACTAAAAAGGAAAACAAGGTAATGATGGACACAGGAACCAGGATGGTCATTACCCAGGTGGAGGAGACACAGGGGGAGCATATGGTTAAATTAGGTTATTGCCAAGGCTCTAACTTTTTTGGGGAGGGGGGAGGTCAGAGTCTCACTCTATTGCCCAGGCTGGAGGGCAGTGGCACTATCACGGCTATTGCAGCCTTGATCTGCTGGACTCGGGTGATCCTTCTGCCTCAGCCTCCCAAATAGCTGGGACTACAGGCACATGGCACCAGGCCCAGCTAATTTTTTTTTATTCTATTGTAGAGATGAGGTCTCACCATGTTGCCCAAGCTGATGTTGAACTGCTGAGCTCAGGCAATCCTCTCTCCTCGTCCTCCAAAAGTGCTGGGATTATAGACATGAGCCACCACCTCTGGCCAGTTTACTGGTTTACATTGGAATGAATGATAAAAGTGGGCCAATCGTGGGTGTGTTCGAATCGGTTATTATGATCAACCCAATTCTGTGCACCCTAAGGTCCAATTTAAAGAAAAACCAGGTTAATAGATGAATAAGTGATTTGACATCTTGCATTATCAGCTCTTGGAATTAGGAATTGAATTCTCCTCTTCCCAGTTTTGATGCTCAGCTGTGTGCCTTGAGGAAAAAAATCACAAAGGATAGCACAAAGGAGCCCAGAGTGTCTTATGCCTCTTCTGGAAAATAGCTAAAATGGAGCCCACTGATTCCTGTGAGCAGAGGGGCATCCATGACCAAGCAAAGTGTGATTTCAGCAAAGAAAGGCCCTCCAAAATATGATGCCTCCCACACAGAGATGCCCACCCAGGCACACCCAGATGCACGAGCACACACCTGCTGCTGCCTATAGAGAAACCGTCTGTGGTACCCACAGTCAAGGATGAAACCAAAGGAACAAATCCTTTCCCCAAGATGACATGTGCCCTTAAAATCATAGCAAGATGTCAACGGCAGGTATCGTCTCTCCTAAACGTGTTTTTTTAATGTGGAAAGAGAACTGCACTACAAAAGAGAGAAGAAATTGACCAGAAAGTGACCCTGACCAAAAGGCAGGAAAGATTAGAACTTAGTGCCAAAAGAGTCCTAGGTGCCAGGGAGTTTTTCCAACTACGGAGTAAAAGCCCTTAAGGTATTTCCACAGTCCCTTCCTGAACCACAATTCCTGATTGATGATTCTAGCAAAGAAGG
Organism: Cephalopachus bancanus; assembly: GCA_027257055.1. NCBI lineage: Eukaryota > Metazoa > Chordata > Mammalia > Primates > Tarsiidae > Cephalopachus > Cephalopachus bancanus. The sequence goes on from JAPVLO010000637.1 coordinate 270,157, forward strand.
CAGCTGAAGGATGGCAGAAAGCAAATCAACTTGGGGCCAGACTACTGGAAACTAAATCTTGGCTCTGTCTGCCATCTGCAGGATCTTGTTGACTAACGTCATGTTCCTGAACCTCACTTTCACCACCTATAAAACGAGAAGAGCAGTATCCTCCTCCAGGCCGAATGTAATGGCTCATGTCTGTAATCCCAGCATTTTGGGAGGCCGAGGCGTAAGGATTGCTTGAGCCCAGGAGTTCCAGACCAGTCTATAATCCCAGCACTTTGGGAGGCTGAGGTGTGAGGATTGCTTGAGCCCAGGAGTTCAAGACCAGCTTAGGCAACACAGCGAGACCTGGTCTCTACAAAAATTAAAAAAGCATCTTCCTCCAGAGGAGTATTGGGTAAGATTGAATCAAGTAACACCTGCAAAAGAGTCTGACACATTGGTGTCACAATAAACATTCATTCATGATCGATCCTCTTGTCTCCCAGAAAGCACCCAACAAAGAAGGCAGGAGAAGACATGGCAGCAGAAAGGTGGTGTCGTGGGATGGTGCCCAGGCAGCTTCATAGAGATCTCCCTTATTGGATGTTGCTTCTCAGTTGACAAAGATGTGGCTTCTTGGGATGCTGAGACAAGGGAAGCCACCACTTGGTGGCCTTTCTGGGGAGGGAAGAGTTGGCGCTTATGTGGCCACTTTCTGGGTGAAACTCTCCCTGACTCTTACCTTCCTCCTAACCTTCAGGCACAGCATGGAGAGGAGTCACCCTCTCCTCCAGAATTCTCCCATACTCCATCCATATTATTACAATCATACCTCCTGTATTGAGTACTCAGTATACCGGACACCGGGCTTAACACTTTCCATGCACTCTTTCATTTAATCCTCACAACAACCCTATGAAAGGGGAAAGTGAAGATTCGCAATAGTAGACCAAGTTGCACACATAACACATTGCAGAGTCAGAATCCAGACCCACATTTGTGAGGTCCAACACCTGAGCCTTTATCGACCACATTGCACCATCTCCCTTGTATGCCATCATGGCCCTTGTCCCATGAGATGGTATGTCTGCACCTGTTGGTCATGTGTGGTAGACTGTCAGCTCTTCAGAGTTCAGACTTGTTGCTTTTCTGTCTATTTATCCTGGATGCCTAGCAAAGTACCAACTAAGAATGAATGAATGAACACAAGATCTCCTCCAAAGCCCCAAGAAAGGAGATAACACCATTGTTCCTCCTAGGTCAATACGATTGATAACCTCCACCCTATCCTAGCGTGGAGTGTGGGACAAGGACAGGTGGCTGCGTCCAGAGTCTGCCCCTCCCTGCAGGGCACCCCACACTCAATCCAAGAGCCCAGAGCTTAGCCACGGGGAATGTGCCAAGCTCTTCGCTAGGGGGGACATGTTGCTGGAAAGGCCATCCTGTCTCCCCTTTTCACCACATTTTGCAGCATTAAATCCTCATGGAGTTTATTCGAGGTGTTTTCTTTAAATCATGTCTGCTGGACTCAGTTGTTCTCTTGTCTCCCTTCTGTTACTCTGGTTTATAGATGATTTCCTTAGTGACCCAAAGTGAACCTGCCACTTAATCTCTACAGGAGGTTCAGCTCCATATTTCAGAGCCAAAATAGTATATTGGTCAAGAGTGAGCACTCTGAAGTCACACATTCCTGAGTTCAAAGTCCAGGCTCTGTAAGCTTTTTAAAACCCTATAAGCCTCAGCTTCTGCTTCTGTAAAGTGGGGACAACAATTATTGGTCAGATTAAATAAGAATGCATAAAACACCATAGTATCCGGCACATAGTAAATACTCCAAAATGTTAATTTTTTAAAAGTCAGGTTGGGTGCAGTGGCTCATGCTTATAATCCCAATACTTTGGGAGGCGGAAGCAAGAGGATTGCCTGAGCCCAGGAGTTTGAGACCAGCCTGGGGAACATCGCAAGACCTTTTATCTACAATAAATCAAAAAATTAGCTGGGCATGGTGGTGCATGCCTGTAGTCCCAATACTTGGAAGGCTGAGGTGGAAGAAACACCTGAGCCCAGCATGTCGAGGCTTGCAGTGGATGAGATCATGCCACTGCACTCCAGCTGGGCGAAAGAGTGAGACTCCAACTCAAAAATAATAATAAAACCAAATAAAAATAAATAAATAAAAGTCAGTCCTAGTCAGGGACACTTAAGGCAACTATATAGGTTTCAGTATCCCCAGAATAAAGTCCTGATCACTCTGGCTTTAAGGTTTCCTCAATTACCAGCAAACTCTCTGATCACTCACCCAAAAGTTCAACTGACTACAAATCCTGTTCACATACAGAGATGTCGGCCAATCTTTTTAATACCTCATTCTAAAATACGAAAGGGCAACCAAGAATCCGCATGTATTTGGGAAAGAAAATCTGCAACATGAAAAAGAAAAATCAGCATAAAAATAACAAAATGGACCGCAGACAAAGCAGAGATAAAGAGACTTGAGAAGATTTCACATCCATTAAAAAAAAGCAATAAAAAGAAATTGAATATGGCATTCCTCAAAAAGTTAAAAATAAAATTACCATATGATTCAGCAGTTCTCCCTCTGAGAATGCATCCAAAATAACTGAAAGCAAATAAGCTTTTCAATGTTTTTGCCAATGTTCTTAGCAGCATTATTTACAAAAACCAATATGCGTAAGCAGCCCAGTTGTCCACCAATAGATGAATGGATAAGCAAAATGTGATATATACATGCAATGGCACATTTTTCAGCCTTAGAAAGAGAGGAAATTCTGTCACATACTACAGTATGAATGGACCGTGGGGGTACTGTGCGAGTCCAAAAGGACAAGTGCTGTATGATTCCACTTGTATGAATTACCCAGATGATTCAAACACACAGAGACTAGAAGTAGAACAGTGGTAGCCAGAGGCTGGATGGAGCCACAAAATGAGATGTTGCTTGATGGGTATAGAGTTTGAGTTCCGTAAGATAAAAAAAATGTTCTAGAGATGGGTTGCACAGCAATATAACACACTTACCACTACAGAACTATATATCTAAAAATCATTACGATGGCAGCTTGTACATCTTATTTTTATATTTTTTAATATTTTTGTTTAATTGTTTACCACAATTAAAATTTTTTTAATGAGAACAAAAAATTCTTGAAAATTGTAAAGAGGGTTGTTAAAACATAATGCACTGAAAGGATTTGAAGGTGAAGTTAAGGAAATATCTTAGCTCATAGAAGAAAGGACAAAGAAATGAAAAATGTGATTTCTTTTTACAGGTAGTAAAAGGAAGAATCCAGGAAGTACAACATTAGACTATTTGAGAACTTCAGAAAATAATAGTAATAATTAAGTGGAGGAAAAAAATTTAATTCAAGAGAATTTCCCAGAGAGGAAAACAGACACACATCTTCCAACTAGGCGGATCTACTTGAATGTCCAGCAATATAAATGGGAAAAAAGGCATACAACTAGGTAAATGGATGCGGAACTTCAGAAAACTCCACGGATCAAGACAGGATTTTAAAAGCTTTCAAAGAAAACAAAAATAAATGCTAAAACAGGTCATCCCCAAAGGCAGGAGAATTCGTCTGGCAAAAGACTTCTATGAGCAACACTTCAATTAGCAAAACTAACTCCTATAAGTATCCTAGAAGACAGTGTAGTAATGTCTTCAAACCTGGGGGAAATAGACTTCAACCTGGCATTCCAAGCCCAGCTCAAATTGAGTCAGAGTAGAACAAACACATTTCCAGACAGGCAGCATCAGAAAGCTGACCTCCCAGGGCTCCTTTCTTAAGAAGTTACTTGAGGACATTCTTAAGTAACTTCCTGGAATACTTACTCATGAGGAGGAAACGAAGAAAAGTAAACCATGCTCAAGTGGAGTAAACCAAGGAAGATAAACAAATGAGCCACGGGAAATGCTGAATTTATATGAGAATAGAACTAAGGGAAAATGTTAGAGCTATAGTTACGCAGCAGACACATCAAATATGGCCTTGAAGGAGGCAGAGAGAACATTGTAGCAGAGAGATTTTCAGAGAGTGTATATGAGAACTTAGAAAATGGGACTTGAGCATATGTTGAAAGCTCAGAATTCAAATTTTTTTTTTTTGAGTGCAGTCTCATTCCGTTGCCCAGGCTGGAGTGCAGTGGCACGCTCACGGCCACCCCAGCGTTAACCTGCTGGGCTCCGACAATCCTTCCACCTCACCCTTCCAAGTAGCCGGAACTACAGGCACGCGCTACCATGCCTGGCTAATTTTTTACTTTATTGTAGAGACAAAGTCTTGCCAAGTTGCCCGGGCTGGTCTCGAACCCACGGGCTCAGGCAATCCACTTGCCTCGGCCTCCCAAAGTGCTGGGATTGCAGGCTAAGCCACTGAGCCCAGCCCAGAATTCAATTTTTAAAAGCAAATTAGAAACTCAGTGGGGAGGAAAAAGAAGAAAGTCATTATCTAAATACAAAGAAGTGGCAGACCAGTGGCTCATGCCTGTAATCACAGTGCTTTGGGAGGCTGAGGGCAGAGAATTGCTTGAGGCCAAGAGTTCAAGACCAGCGTGGACATCATAGTGAGACTACATCTCTACAAAATATAAACAAATTAACTGGGCATGGTGGGGCATTCCTGTAGTCCTAGCTACTTGGGAGGCTGAGATGGGAGGATCACTTGAGCCCAGGAGTTTGAGGCTATGGTGAGCTCTGATCACATGGCTGCACTTTGGCCTGGAAGACAGAGTGAGAGCCTAACTCAATCAATCAATGCAAAGAAGCCCTATCAGAACAAGAAGTCACTGAGATTCAAGAAGAGAATGTAATGCCTATCAAAGAAAAATAGAAATAGAGCTGAAAGCTGGAGGATATGAAAAAGATAATGAAGAAGATAAGGACTTCTTTTCCCAACAAGCAAAAACAAAGGCAATCATAAACTTAAGAGAAAAATTATATATAAAAAAGCAACATACAGATTAAAGCAATGCATGATTTTGAGCAATGAATATATCATATAAAAAATAAAGGTAATGTGGTACCTTGAATTGGATCCTGGAACGAATGAGGAGAGTAGGTCAAAATTAAGAAAATACAAATAAAGTTTGAACTTTAATAATCATATATCAATATTGGTTTATAGTTGTGACAAAGGTACTATAGTAATGAAAGAGGTCCCTAGTAGGGAAAACTGGATGTGGGGTCCATAAGAACCCTATGTGCTGTCTTTGAACTCAACTGTAAATATAAAATAATTATTAAATGTAAAAGTTTATTTTTAAAAAGTATATCCTCCAGAGGTTGAAAAATGAAAGGGACACAGAAGAGAAAGGAAGGATGAATGTGCCAATGCTTCATCTTAGATCTTGGCAACTCAAAACAAAATCTATGGTTAATAAAACAAGAAATGGAGATTGAAGTCTGTTCTACGAAATTGTAGGGTCGACTAGTGGCATGACTATGTGGAGAAGAATGAGCAGAGGAACAAGGTTATTAGTCAGCAGATGTTTGTGGTTGATAAACAAAAATATTGGCAGAAAATAAGAACAGAACTAAAAATAAAAGGGAGAGTTGCCTTAGAGGAGAGAGACTGGGGTTGAGAGAAGAGAGTGCCTAAGACCTTCCATGTCATTTTAATTTTTGACCATATGCGTTTGTTACTTTTTTTTTTTTTTTTGCCAGAGTCTCACTCTGTCACCCAGGACAGTGGCACAGTCATGGCTACCGCAGCCTCGACCTGCTGGGCTCAGGCAATCCTTCTGTCTCAGGCTTCCAAGTAGCTGGAACCATAGGCACATGCCACCATGCCCTAATTTTTTGATTTGTTGTAGAGATAAGGTCTCACTAAGTTGCCCAGGCTGGACTCGAACCCCTGGGTTCAGGCAATCCTTTTGCCTCCACCTCCCAAAGTGCTGGGATGACAGGCATGAACCACCATGTCCAGGTGCATTTGTTACTTTGATTAAATTTTCAAAATGAAACTAAAAAAAAAAAAAAAAAGTCATTTAACCTGCCTAGATGACATCATGACAAATAGGGAACAGAACCCACCAAAGTGATTGTAATTCCTAGACAAAGGGCTGCAAGCTAAGCCAACAGATACATGAAAAAATACTTCGCCTCACTAGTCATCAAAGAAATGCAAATTAAAAACCACACTGAAATACCACCTAACTCCAGTCAAGATGTCCATAATCTATAACGCAAAAAACAACAGATGCTGGAGAGGATGCGGGGAAAAGGGAACACTTCTACACTGTTGGAAAACTAGTAAACCCTCTGTGGAAAACAGGTGGCGATTTCTAAAAGATCTAAAAATCGACCTCCCATATGACCCCACAATCCCCCTACTGGGAGCATACCCAGAGGAACTCAAATCACTCTATGAAAAAGATATCTGCACATACATGTTTACTGCAGCATTATTCACAATAGAAAAAACATGGAACCAACCATACTGCCCATCGAAAGAAGACTGAATTTTTTTTTTTTTTTTTGAGTTGGAGTTTCACTCACTCTGTCACCTAGACTGGAGCGCATGTCACCTAGACTGGAGTGCAGTGGCGGCTCCCGGCCACTGCAACCTCGACCTACTGGGCTCCGATGATCCTTCCGCCTCAGCCTTCCAAGGAGCTGGAACTACAGGCGAGCGCTACCACGCCCAGCTAATTTTTGATTTATTGTAGAGATGAGGTCTCACCAAGTTGCCGAGATGGGTCTCGAACCCTCAGGCTCAGGCAATCCACTCACCTCAGCCTCCCAAAGTGCAGGATTACAGGCTGAGCCACCGAGCCCAGCTGAGGACTGAATTTTAAAAAGTGACACTTATACATGATGGAATATTACACAGCCATAAAGAAGGACAAAATTATGAACTTTGCAGCAACTTGGATGGACTTAGAGTCTATAATACTGAGCGATCTATCAGAAACAAAGAACCAAGTATCACATGTCTTCACTCATAAGCAGACCTTGAACAACTATTGTAATGCTATAAGAAAGGGATCAGCAGTAGTGGGAAACTGCCAAGGGAAGGGGGCCACACCTCTTCAATAAGGGTACCTGCATAATGAACATTTGTATATCTAACCCTGAATTATACCCCACATATTTAAAATTAAAAATGTTTAAAAATACGTAGAGGATTGCTGTTGAGAATCCTTTATATTAAGAAGATACTGACACAGACTAATTTCTCAAGGAGGACATGAAATTAAACTATTATCAGTAAAAAAAATGTGGACGATAAGCCACAGATGTAAGAAAGAGGCTGTCAACTGAATCCACGGAACCCAACCCCGCTGATCCCTGGAGTTGTGCAGAAATGGAACATACAAGTAAAGAGAGAGAACTGAGCACAGAAAAGTCCATCTTCACTGACCCTGAAATCGAGATCGGGAAGAAGAAACTTAGAGAAACACTTTGGGACTTCATATGCCTGAGTAGAGTCTAACCCCATTTCCCACCAGAGGGAGCTGAGGCAAAAGGCGGATACCAGGAGAGGGAAATGGACAACTGGCAGCAAAGCTGGACTTGTAACATAGCTGCCCTCTTCCTGTTCGGAGAAACATGGCACACCAGAGTCCATGTCCACACAGATTGCCTCCTTAGCATGTGGGGACAGTATTAGAAAAGGTCACTTCTAAAATTTTTAAACCAGAACCTCCTCAAAACGAATCACCCATCCTAAAAGATGGTCTGCAAATGTACTTACCAGTGACACCTGAGTGACCCCAAATCTCAGAAAGATATCACTCCAAAATGGAATTATTGTGTGAATAACTTGTCTTTTAAAATGACTGTGTTGATTTAAAATGTCACAAACAGGTCCAGAAGACATGAAGCTAAAAAACAAAAAGAAGACTGGAAATCGAAAAGTGTTTGGTATATTTCCCAGGAAAGATAATACTCTAATCTGAATGAAGGACTTTTAGTTTTACCTTTGACAAGTGAAGAGCTGGAAGTCATCGTTCCCACCCCTACCACAGGAATAATCTGAAAAAACAGAAAATCAGTTACTTTTCTTGGACCATTAGAGAACTGAGTTTTCAGGGCAAATTGCTACCTAAAATCTGGAGAGACAGGTGAATCAGAAAGTCATAGCTGAGATCTGCTCACCTGAAACAAAAGCCATTGGAGTCATGAGCTGATAGGAACACTTACATGATACTTTTAGGAATTCTGGAGGCTGAGTGTGGACTAATATGACAGTGGGAAACTACTGGGAGCCAGTTTTAGGTAGGATCCCACATTTTCATGGACTTTACCTCTAGAAACCCCACCAGGTTCCCACAGTGAAGATGGAAAAAGCCTGACAGCTCTGGTCCGGGAAAGGAGGGGAAGAGGGATCTTTGCGAAATATGTCCAGATCCTTCCAGACAACGAAAGTCTCCTCTTCAGGGAAGAGACTTGACCAGAAGCTTGCCCCAGAGCCATGAGGGACGGGCATTCCTTTCATTCAGCCCCATGTAGTCTTCCTGTCTCACCTAAGGGGGTTAAAAAGTTTCTAAGAGAAGAAACATATATGAAGATCACAAGTCAGTGATGCAGACTCATTGAAAGACTGAGCTTTCATTGGAACATTATAAAGCACTTCTCTCATTTAACCTTACCACTAAACCGACAGAGTTCCAATATAATAATGGCGCATTACAGTTGAAAGGCTGAAAAAGCTGCAAGACAGTCTCTCTCTCCCCCCACTACCCCCTTAAGGAAGCTTAATGTTAAGAGAGGAAACAAAAAACAAGAACACTAGAAGAATTTGAAGTCTTTAGCACTTACAGTTACAACAAACATTAAACATGTCCCAACTCCTAGCCAGATTATCATAAATCCTCACATCAGAGACCTATTTACCTCAATCCCTATTACCTGATAGAACATATCTGACTTTCAACAAAAAATTACAGTAACTCATGCCTGTAATTGCAGCACTTTGGGAAGCTGGGCAGGAGGATTGCTTGAGCCCAGGTGTTTGAGATCAGCCTAGGCAACATAGCAAGATCTCATCTACACACACACACACACACACACACACACACACACACACACACACACAAAGCTGGAAGTGGTAGCATGTGCCTATAATTTCAGCTACTTGGGAGACTGAGGTAAAAGGATCACCTGAGCTCAGGAGATTGAGGCTGCGATGAGCCATGATTGTGCCACTGTACTTCAGCTTGGGCAACAGAGTGAGATCCTAAATAAAAAGAAAAATTACAAGCTACCATTAAAAGACAATAAAAAAAACAGTCTAAAGAGAAAAAGCAAACATCAGAACCAGACTCATATATGACATAGATGTAAGAATTATCAGACAGAGAATTTAAGATAACTATGAATAATATATTCAGGGTCACAATGGATAAAGTAGGCAACATACAAGAACATATGGGTAACATAATCAGAAAGAAATAAAAAACACTGCAATCGAAGTGAAGAATGATCTTCATGGGCTTATCCGTAGACTAAGTGTGGCTGAAAAAAAGAATCAATGAGCTTGAAGTTAGGTCAATAGAAAACTCACACATAAAATACAAAGAGGAAAAAATAATGAAAAGAAAACCTGAACAGAAAATTCAAGAATGAGAAGAAAAATTCAAAAGAGGTAACATACATGCAATTGGAATGCAAAAAGAAGCAGAAGAAATGCTTAAAGTAATAATGGCTGAGAATTTTCAAAAGCATGGACAGAAACCAAATCACAGATCTAAAACCCCAAGTAGAATAAATAGAAGAAACAAAAAACTACATCTGGCCGTATCATAGTCAATGACAAAAAACCAAAAGCAAAGAGAAAATGGTGAAAGAAGGGAGGAAGAAAAAAGTAGGTTTTTCTATAGAAGAACAAGGATAAAAATTACAGCAAATTTCTTGTCAGAAAGTGTGTAGGTATCAGTAACACAATAGGGTGATTATAGTTAATAATAATTTATTAAACATTTCAAAATAAATGAATGAATTTGGAATGTTTCCAACACAAAGAAATGATAAATGTTTGAGGTGATGGATATTCCAATTACCTTGATTTGATTATTACAAATTGTATGTTTGTATCAAAATATCACATGTAACTCATAAATGTGTACAACTATTATGCATTCATAAAAATTTTTAAAAAGAAAGCCTGCAAGCAAGAAAAGAGTAACATTAAATATTTAAAGTATTGGGAGGGTAGGAGGGATCACCATCCTAGAATTCTATATTCGGAGAAATTATCCTTCAAAAATTAAGAAGAGCTGAGTACAGTGGTGTGCAACCGTGGTCCCATTTACTTGGGAGGCTGAGGCGGGAGGATAGCTTGAGCCTAGGAGTTTGAGGTCACAGTGAGCTATGACCCTGCATTAATTAATGGAGAAATATTGTCAGAGGGAAAGATTGTCAGACTCAAATACATGCTGCCTGCAAGAAACCCATTTTATTTGTTTATTTATTTATTTATTTATTTATTTATTTACTGAGTTGAAGTCTCACTCTGTCGCCCAGACTGGAGTACAGTGGCCGCTCTCAGCCACCGCAGCCTCGACCCACTGGGCTCCGGCGATCCTTCCGCCTCAGCCTTCCAAGTAGCTGGAATTACAGGTGTGTGCTACCATGCCCAGCTAATTTTTTATTTTACTGTAGAGATGAAGTTTCGCCAAGTTGCCCAGGCGGGTCTCGAACCCGCGGGCTCAGGCAATCTACTCACCTCAGCCTCCCAAAGTGCTGGGATTACAGGCTGAGCCACCAAGCCCGGCTCAAGAAACCCACTTTAAATATAAGGACCCCAAAGTTAAAGGAATGGAAGAAATTATACCATGCAAACACTGGTGAAAAGAAAGCAGGAGACCAGGTAGGGTGGTTCACACCTGTGATCCCAGCACTTTGGAAGGCCAAGGTGAGAGAATCACTTGAGCCCAGGAGTTTGAGTCCTGCCTGAGCAACATAGCGAGATCTCGTCTCTACAAAAAAACACAAAACTTAGCTGGGCATGGTGGCACATGCCTGTAGTCCCAGCTTCTTGGGAAACTGAGGTGAAAGGATCACCTGAGCCCAGGAGGTCAAGGCTGCAGTGAGCTGGCATCTTGCCACTGCACTCCAGCCTAGGTGACCATGAGAAGAAGGGAGGGAGGAGCTAAATTAATTTCAGGCAAAAAAAGACTCAGAATGAGGAAAATTATGAGGAATAAATAGGGATACTGGGCTGGGCTCGGTGGCTCAGCCTGCAATCCCGCGCTTTGGGAGGCTGAGGTAAGTGGATTGCCTGAGCCCGCGGGTTCGAGACCCGCCCGGACAACTTGGCGAGACCTCATCTCTACAAAAAATGAAAAAATGAGCCTGGCGTGGTAGCACGTGCCTGTAATTCCGGCTACTCGGAAGGCTGAGGCGGAAGGATCGCCAGAGCCCAGCCGGTCGAGGCTGCGGTGGCTGAAAGCGGCCACTGCACTCCAGTCTGGGTGACAGAGTGAGACTCCAACTCAAAAAATAAAAAAAGAGGGATACTCCATAATGGCAAGTAATTCGTTTTCCAACAACTAAAAACAGAGCATCAAAAGCCATAAAGCAAAACCAACAGAAAGGAAAGGGGAAAAAAGTCTACAATTACAGTTGGAGAATTCAGACCCTCTGTCAGTGACTGAGAGATACAGCAGGAATAAAATCCATAAGGAGACAGATGACTTGAAGAGCACTATCAATCAACTTGATCTGATTGACATTTATAGGTGACTCTATTCGACAACAAAACACACATTCTTTTCAAGCTCGCCTTGCACATTCACCAAGATAGACCACAAAACACACCTTAACAAATTTAAAATAGGAACACGTAATTATGTGATTCTAAATTAATACATTAGTTGTTTAATGATAAGTAGCCATGAAACGAAGAAACTAGATTTATCATCCTTTAATGGACACATTCCCTAAAGAGTATCTACTTTTCTTTCCTTTTATTGTTTGATCAACAATATAACTTTGGATCCCCTCTGCCTGCTCAATGCTCAGCCCACACTTAACACAGCATAATAAAAGCATAAACAAAGCTAACCACTGAAAAATAATCTATAGAAAATAATGTAGCACTTATGACATAAGGGATGAATTCCCATAACGTATAATGAGATTTTGTCAATCAATAAAAAAGAGCACTTTTATTCTTGACTCTTAACCTATTTTCTGGGCAGTAGCCAAAGTAGCATCTTCAAAATCCAAACCCAGCAATGCCATTCCCATCTTTCAATTACTTCAGTGGCTTCACGTTGCCCCCAGAATGAAGTCCAACCCCTCAATGTGGCCTACATGAGCTGGCCCTTACCTACTTATCTGGATTTCACTCCCCATCAAGCCTCTCTCCTTCCTCTCTCGACTCCAGTCCGACTGGCCTTTTCTCAGCTCCTTGCCTCCAGATAGCCTTGGCACATGCTGATCACTTTGCCCGGAATCACCCCCCCACCACCACTACCCACTTCACCTGACTAATGCCCACTTTTCCTTCAGATCTCAGTTTAAACATCATTTCTCATGGAAGAATTTCATCAGCACCTCAAGATTCCTTCAGATCCTCTGCTGTGTGCTCTTCATAGTCTTGAGTAAACAGATGAAATCATGTTTCTGAGCCTTCAGAGCTCAAAATAAGACCCTGAGAAAGAGTGACCCTTCCAAAGATTGTGAGGTTCAAAGCAAAGTCTCTAGAACCTTCTTACGAACAATAGCTAGGGTTAATGAGAATGCTCAGGAGAAAATTAAAATGAGAAGGTCTAAGCTGTTGATTTTTAACTTTTTTTTGAATACAGACAACTTTGAGAAGTTAATAAAATCCATGGGTCTTCTCCCCAGAAATGTGCACAAAAGCAAGACTTTTTATAACATTTTCAATGTTCCAAGGTTCCCCTAAAGCTTCGGATTAGGAACCCTAGCCATAGGCCTAGTGAGACTCTCATATGCACAAATATATTGGTTCCCTGACTTTGTTTATTTAATCAATAATGAGTATCTGCAGTATACAGATTCCAGTAACAGTAACATCTTATAAATAAAATTTGCTTGGCAGTTTTATTTATTTATTTATCTGCTTATTTATTTATTTTTTGAGTCAGAGTCTCACTCTGTCACCCGGGCTGGAGTGCAGTGGCATGCTCACAACCGCACGACCACCCCAGCATTGACCTGCTGGGCTCAGGCGACCCTTCCGCCTCAGGCTTCCAAGTAGCCACAACTACAGGTGCGTGCTACCATGCCCGGCTAATTTTTGATTTATTGTAGAGACGAGGTCTTGCCAAGTTGCCCAGGCTGGTCTTGAAACCTCAGGCTCAGGCAATCAATTCGCCTCGGCCTCCCAATGTGCTGGAATGGCAGGCTGAGCCACCAAGCCTGGCTGCTTTACAGCTTAAAAGAAAAAGATTTTCACAAATATTGTCTAGTTTACTCCTCACAGAAACCCATTGATTTCTCTACCCATTTTATAGACGAGAAAACATAAGTAATCCCAGAGAATACAAGTGACTGGGGCTAAGGCAACCCAGCCAGAAAGAGATACAGAAGTAAAATGCACTCTTTTAACCCTAAGCCTGCTTCTTTCCCTCCATATCAACATTGACTCCAAGGGCCAGCAGTACTAGCACTTGTCCCTGGTAAGGTAGCTACCTGCTGAATACAGGGGTCATCATATGAGAATAAACTCCGAGGCCAGAGTCTCAGCCCCCAGTTCCCATGGTGATGAGCTTCATGCTCACCTATTCCAGGAGGTGATGCAACTCTGCCAGTCAAAAGTTCCAGCAGCAGGACTCTAATATTAAGGGGAGGTAACCAGAGTTCCTTATCTACTGCCCAGAGAGCTTCGTAGCTCACATTTATTGAGTTCTTAGTACAAGCCAAGCACTGTTCTAAGCTCCTTACAGGAATTAAGTCCTTAAATGTTCAGAACAACATCATGGTGCTATCATCATCTCCATTTTGTGGTCACTAGGAGAGATTAAATCCTTTGCCCAAGGTTACACAATTAATAATTTTCAGAGCCAATATTTGAATTCCGGAGCCTGTGCTCTTAACAAAATCACTTTTCTGCCTCTCCTAAGCCTATTGTTCTTAACTTTGGGGGATCAAAGGTACCGCCGAGAGTATAATTAAAGTTCTGAACCCTCTCCTAGGAAAATGCAGTTAAGCGGAATTTTGCATATTCCGGGACTTCCGGGCTCCCTAAGGCCCATGGTCTATCGACTCCAAACCTAGAACCTCGATTTGTCTCCTCTGTAGTGGAGGGAGTTGTCCAGGGATCAAAACAGAAGCGCCGCCAGCGCCGCAGGACTTCGCCTTTGCAGACGCGGGAGGCGAGCGGAGCCGCGCTGCGTGGTGACGGAGATGTTCGTTCGCGGAGCATCAGTACCGGTGAGCTCCCGGGACCGCAGTGCCCTGAGAACGCAGCCGGGTCGCTGAGCTCCGGAGTCTGGCAGCTGAATGAGATACGCACGGACCGCCCGCTAGACTCAAGTCCCTCCCGGACTCCAGGGAGGCACGAATCAGGTGATTTGGAGCGGACGGGATCGCAGAACCCCGGTCGCAGGCGCGCCGCGGCGGTGCCGCTGTCCCTGGTGCTGAAACGCCGCGGTCTGGGCAGCGCTCGGCCGCCTGTCCTGCTGGGTACCGCGCGGGGCCGCTGCGGGAGCCGTCCAGCGCAGAGCACGAATGCGGCCCGGCCCGCGGGTCTCAGCCCCGAGCCTGCCGCGCCCGGCGGAGCCCGGACCCAGCTCCTGGGAGCGCTGACGCAGAGCGCCGGGAGAGAGGGGGCAGCGGGCGCCAAGCCGGGCATGGACCTGCAGAGACTCGACTCCTACCAGTGGAGAGCTGGCCCCGACTTCAACGAGAATGTCCTGCATAAGGTAAAAACCTCCTCCGCTCCCCCAACCCAACTCTGGGCGAGGCGCCATCACCAGGAGCTCTCTCCGTTCCCTGACTTTGCTTTGGGAAATACAGAGAACCTGGCCAGGATCGGTGAGCCTAGGGAGTCCTGCTTGTCTGATCCTGTTTGCTGCTTAAAAGAGATGGAAAGCGCTTGGGGAGGGGCAACGTCAGAAGCTAAGATGACCAGGAGCTTAGTTCACTCATTAAATCACCGGTGTCCCTTTCTCGCTCCCTCCTGCCTCCTCCTTATCCCTTTGCACTCCTGTGTACCCCAGCACCTCCACTCTCCCTAACCCCTAGGAGAGACTGCGTTTGACCCCATTAGGTCTGCTAGCAGTGTCCAAAGACCTGAATTCCTGGCCAACCTGAGTGAAATTAGACAGCAGAGATAAACTGTTGTTTTCAAACCAAACTCCCTCGTGGCTCCGGAAAACTGCCCGCCAGTCGCGACTCACTCACAGCCTCCTGCAAGCATCTGCTTATTTCAAAACCCTAACACATCCTTTGCTTCCCTCATTCAAGTTTCTGATGCAACTCATTTTTCAGGAATGCAGGTCCCCACCTGGAATAGGTGTTGAGGAAAAGTAGCAATCCCTCTAAAGGTAACAGTTTTAACCCCAAATCCATCCCTCTGAAAGAATCAAAGCCTTATATTTACCATAAGGAGCTATTATGGCCAGGCATGTAATTCCAGCATTTTGAGAAGAGGAAGAGAGAGGATTGTTTGAGCCCAGGAGTTCAAGACCAGCCTGGGCAACATAGTGAGACCTCATCTCTACATAAAAATAAAAAATTAGCTGGGTGTGGTGGCACATGCCTGTAGCCTCAGCTCCTCAGGAGGCTGATGCAGGAGGATCACTTGACCCGGGAGTTGGAAGCTACAGTGAGCCATGATCATGCCACTGCACTCCAACCTGGATAACAGAGTGAGACCCTAACTTGAAGGAAGAGGAAGAGGAGGAGAGGAGAAAGAGGAAGAGGAGGAGGAGGAAGAGGAGAAGAAGAGGAAGAAGAAGAAGAAGGAGGAGGAGGAGGAGGAGGAGGAGGAGGAGAAGAAGGAGAAGAAGGAGAAGAAGAAGAAAGTAATTGTTGTTGTTATCATGGCTCCCTTTCCCGTTCTCTGACTTGACCATGCCCTCCTGCTCCAGCTCTTATATTCCTTACTTGGCTAATGCCAACTGATCTGTTAGTCCCCCGAAAGGCTATACGTGGTCCTACATGTGTAGACACTTTAAAGAGTCTATGAATGCAAGCTTTGAAATAATCTGAGCCACCTGATTTGTCCAAGAAAATGAACTGGTAAATGGCAGAGCTGGCACTAAAAGCCAGGAATTATGACTCCAAGGCTAATATTCTTTACTCTGTAGCCATAACCTTCTCATCAGAGTGCGATCCATGGACTGCAGCACTGGCATTACCTGGGAGCTTGTTAGAATGTAGATTCTCGGGCAACCCCCTTGGGTCCCCTCCCACTGTGGGAGCTTTTCTGTCGTCTCAACAAATCTTGCTTTAAAAATAATATACCCAGTAAAAAATGATCTCATTCAACGTGAAAAAAAAGAAAGAAAATAGAATCTCAGCTCCCGCCCCAGACCTGCTGAATCTGAATCTGCATTTTCACAAGATCCCTAGGAAATGATATGCACAATAAAGTTTTAGATGTATGCTGGCTACTTCTGACACAAATGAAAGAAAATCAACTATTGAAAGATGCAGGTCTGATAGTACATGTGTCTTTTCCCTCCAGCTCTCTGAATCCTTAGGGTATAGAAAAAAATAAAAATGTATAACAATTGTCCCAGTCTGGAATTTTTAAAGCCATCAGAGTTGGAAGTAAACTAGAACAAGGTCTGTGCTCTTTGAGGTGGTAAATCTAGCCCCAGTAGAAAGTACATGCAAACAAAAGAACACAACTACAAATCAATTGCAAAATCACGCTGGTGACTAGATATGTGAGTCTTTCCAGTTTAAACTACCTTATAAAGACATAAATATTCATTTGACAACTTTAAGATTTGGAGGTTAGAGTTTTCAAAATATTGATCAGATGTGGTCTTTTCCACTTCAATTAACAGCACACGAAAAGTAGGCTGTAGCCTGTGAGAACTTTCACTTCCTTTGTGTGTATTGATTACCTAATTGAGAGCCTGTTCCAACACATTCCAATGTGTTTGAAGACAAGTGTCTATTTACTGCTAGTAAAGGCTCAGTTGGCTGTGAGCACCTTGAAAGGAGGAGGTAGAATTAAACCTTCCATGGTGGTGCCCAACCGAGTGGCATCTGTGTGTAAGGAAACTTTTCCTTTTTGCATAGTACTGATAACCCTCTCCTACTATTACTTTATGATTGTACATGGCTTTTTATTGTGATCCACTTAAAACTCTTTTTGTAAAGGAGCAGGGTATCAATATATTTGTGTTATTTTTAAGGTTGCTATATGGTAGAGTCCAAGGGAATTCTATTGATTAATTAAAACATATTGCCCAGCCAGGTGCAGTGGCTCACATCTGCAATTCCAGTATTTTGGGAGACTGAGGCAAGAGGATTGCCTGAGCCCAGGGGTTCAAGGCCAACCTGGGCAACTTGGTGAGACCTCATTTCTCCAATAAATAAATTTTTTAAATTAGCTAGGCGTGGTGGCATGCATTTGTAGTTCCAGCTACTTGGAAGGCTGAGGCTACTTGGAAGGATCGCCCAAGCCCAGCAGGTTGAGGCTGTGGTGGCCGTGAGCATGCCACTGCCCTCTAGCCTGGGCGACAGAGTGGGACTTCAACTCAAAAAAAAAAAAAATATTCCCCATGAGAAGCAGGGCTACCTGCCAATGTTAGTTATGAAGAGGAAGTAATTTTTAAAAAAATTTTTAGTGAATAAAATTTTAGTGAAATATAACAAAACACCCCCACAAAAAACTGGAATCTTATGTGCACATCTTGGTGAATTAAAAAAAAAAGTTGTGTTAGACAAAAAGTGAACATACCTATGCAGCCACTACCAAAATGAGGAAAGAGAAGCTTGTCAGCATCCCAGAAGCCTCTACATTCCCCTTCCTATACATTGTCACTGTCCTCCTTACCCCCCAGAGGTTGCCATGTTAGAGGGAGAAGTATCATCTAATGTTTTGACAGGATAGCAGATGTTAAGAAAGTAGTGATGTAATCCGAGAAACTTACCAGAAAAAAGAAGTGGTTGTATGATGAAAAGACACTCTAGTCAGTCAAATATTGATGTGACTTTGAAAAAAACCTGTGAGTCTTACTTTTCTTTGCTATAAAATAGGAATGATAATAACTGGCTTATAATTTTTGAGTAAATATGTTAGACAATATCATGTAAATCATATATATAACCTCTGGAATAGAGGAAGCATTCAATAAATGGTGATTGTATTAGGGCACACATTTTGGGCTCCAAAGCCACTTCAATGGGCATCACATTCAGTCTCACCTAAAATAATAAGCTTTGTGAGAAGAGTGGCAGCTTTATACACAGAGAACCTCAGAAATACACACACACACACACACACACACACACACACACATTTCACAGGGACAAGCCCATGGAAACAAGCTCATACAACAAGAAGCATGACTTCTGAGCAAACATTCCAACTCTGATTTCCTAAGTCGACTATCTTCTTTCTCAGGGAGTAAGGTATGAGACACAACAAAACTGCTCATTAAAATTAATTCACCTATATGAAAAACATATTCTGTTACATAAAAAAATCTTTTTGATCATTAACATTGGATGGCACTTGAACTTCAGCTGGTCTCAAGAGTTGGAGGCTGACCCAGACAAGCCCAAAGACGTCTTAGACGATTCCTGGAGTGTGGGCTGGAAGCTGGGAACTGCTTGGAAACATTGCGTTCATCCATCACGTGCTTGGAGTTTTTAAATAGAGTTGTTGTTCTCACAAATCTGAATATTTGATGCAACTAAATAATTTAAAACATGTGAACAGACTTGCTGCTCTTTTCCTCAGAGAACCTTAGTCCTCTCTTGCTACCGGCACAGCCTTAAGAGCCTTCCAGGGCAGTGATCGGAGTTAGGAGCTCAGGAAGAGCCCATGAGTTGGGCCCCAACTGTGCCAAGACCTGACCTTGAGTCCTGGGCAAATGAAAATATTTTTTGTTTCATTTTCACAAAGAGAGGCAAATTTTTGCCCCAGATACCAGTAAATTGGGACAAAGGAACTTCAGTTCAAGCATTGCTTCCTAATTCCCCATCACCAGTGCTCTGAGGAACACACATCCCAGTCTTGTTTGATGAGAGACAGACAATTACTAAGCCAAAGTCAGTCTCCTCTGCAGCATCTCAGAAAGACCAGGGGGCAGAAAGATGTGGGCTGTCCGCCCATTCTTCCAGGGCTTTGTCCTTGTTGGATAGAAAGGGACAATCAGGGAATTAGGACTAAAGGTCTCTGTCCTCCAAAGTGTTTCCATTCCCTCTGACTGCTCTGACACCTCTTCAAGGGGAAGGACAAAGGCAAGGTCATCCCTGCCACTCCCCCTCTAGCCTCATCCAGTCTTCCTTTTCTACTGCTCTACTTGTGGTTTCTGCATCCCCCAATAATCCATAAGCGCATCTCTCCATTTAGCAAATATGTATTGAGCATTTCCAAAGTGAATGAAACTATACCATTCACTATGGAAAACACACACACACACACGCACACAAAATGTTTCCCACCTCAGTAAGTTTGTGGTCTATCAGGCACGCAAACAAATTGCGATAATACTGGATAGCTCCAGCAGTGGCCTAAGAGAAGTACAGAAAGTTGCAGAAGAATGACCCAGGAAAAAGGGGTCGCTTCTGACATCATTTGAAATGCCCTTTCTCCCTTGTAGCCTCTGGTTAAAGTTAACACCCAAGAGAGACAGAATTTCACATACCATCCAGCCTCCCTCCCTCATGGGGCTGTCACCTAAAGATCTGAGAGAAACATGTGAATGCAACGGCAGCATCATGCCCAGTCAGAAAATTTTACCAGGGAAAGACAAAAACCAGCAAAAAAAATCATATTTGTTATTTTATTTTCTTCTACTATTTTTTAATCCAGGGGCCTTTTTTTTCTCAGTTAAACAATGCTAATGGTGCACAAATCCGTGGGCAAAGAATCCAAATCCACAGGAAAATCCACACCTTGCAATGAAGAGATTTTCTTTTCTTTTCTTTTGAGTTGGAGTCTCACGCCTTCACCCAGGCTGGAGTGCAGTGTCACACATGCTCACGGCCAACAGCGTCGACCTTCTGGGCTCCAGTTATCCTTCCGCCTCAGCCTTTCAAGTAGCCGGAACTACAGACGCACGCTACCACGCCCGGCTATTTTTTATTTTACTATAGAGATGAGGTTTCGCTAGGTTGCCCAGGCTGGTCTTGAACTCGCAGCCTCAGGCAATCCACTCACCTCGGCCTCCAAAGTGCTGGGATTACAGGCTGAGCCACCCAGCCCGGCCCAGATTTTACTTTCAAAGAGAGAGCACCAGCTCCAATTCGTGAACGATTTCATCCTCAGGAACAAACAAGAAAACCAGGAAAAGCTAGCTGCTCCCTGTGTAATGTTTCCATTGGCTTGTTTTCCTCTCTTGCTTGCTCTGAAGGTTATGGATAAATAGATGAAGTGCATATTACGTCACTGGCAAGCTGGGGCCGTCTGGGACTCCTTTGACTAATTGGTTGGTCCTGCCCAGATCCCAGAGCAGGCAGCTGGCATGGGAGTGGTACAGTCTGGTCCTTGAGGATAACCTCAGCAGGAAATGACAGTGACTCAGTCCAATGTCTCAAAGTCCTTTTCCAAACTCTTCAGGTTTTTCTCTCCTAAGCATCCTTCCCTTTAATTTGGGGTCTTTGGAGCCTTTTGTGAAACAATGTCTGAGACTCACTCATGTGGGTATGCGAATGTTTTCTCTTAGAAGTTGTCCTGGGGAGGGACTTTTTTCATTTTCTGGGCAGGAAGCCCAGCTTTGCTGGAAGTAAATAGTCAGAGGTGAGCAATAGGCCGGGGAATTGCTGAAGTGGACATTTGAAGTGGCTCTAAACTTATCCCAGCACACTCCCTGCTTCCTTCCTCCCCTGCTCAGACAAGAGAAACAGTCCCTGGAGACAGCAAGCGAGAATGGAGATCGCAGCTACTTTGCTAACTTGCTCAGGACAATCCAGTTCCCCAGCTGGGAGCAGCCCCGATATCCTCCCATCCTCCGAACAGAAGAAGAGGTTTTCTGGGGCCGAGGGAGAGTTCCAGGCAGACAAGAGATCTGGAAATCTTTGTATTTATTTATTTATTTTTAGTTGGAGTCTCTCTGTCGCCCAGACTGGAGTGCAATGGCCGTTCCCGGCCCCCACAGCCTTGACCTGCTGGGCTCCGGCAATCCTTCTGCCTCAGCCTTCCAAGGAGCTGGAACTACAGGCGCGCGCTACCACACCCAGCTAATTTTTTTATTTACTGTAGAGATGAGGACTCGCCAAGTTGCCCAGGCGGGTCTCGAACCTGCAGGCTCAGGCAATCCACTCACCTCGGCCTCCCAAAGCACGAGATCACAGGCTGAGCCTCCGAGTCCGGCTAGATCTGGAAATCTTAACTCCTGATTACACCAGATCTCATCTTGCCCCTCAAGGGAGCAAGATCTTACATGGTGCAGTGAAAATAATATGATTGTTGAGACAAGCAGGGCCTAAGAAATCTAGCAAATGGTTCCTATCTCCCTAGATTCCAAAGTCTACTCCCCCATTTCTTATTTGCATTTCTGCTTATTAGCAGTTTTAACGTATTGACATGAGGGTGTTATTTCATAATTGGCTCCTGTAAATGCCACTGGCAGTTTTAACCTATTGACATGAGGGTGTTATTTCATAATTTGCTCCTGTAAATGCCACTGGCATGCTTTTGGCTATCTGGAACCAAACTGCATTTAAGCCGAAATTTTATCTTGCTTACCAGTCTTCTTCCCCTGGCCACCTCACACAAGTTTGTGCGCACATGTATACATACACACACACACGCGCGCGCGCGCACACGTATACACACACGTACGCAGCCCTCCTTTCCTGGTTATGGACCTCTTAAAAGCAAAACAAACATTTTTCCTCTTCTTCCTCTCTCTCCTGTTTAAATTTTGCATCCCTGTCACGCCCAGCAACTGTTTATTAAAAAAATCAGATCTGCCATGTATCAGAGCGATACCCCCAGGGGGTAGTCAGGAGCTGGTAGCACCTTGCCCATACTCACATTAAGAAGCTGTGTAACCAGTCGGGCTCGGTGGCTCAGCCTGTAATCCCGCACCTTGGGAGGCTGAGGTGAGTGGATTGCCTGAGCCCACGGGTTCGAGACCCGCCTGGGCAACTTGGCGAGACCTCATCTCTACGATAAATAAAAAAAAAAAAAAATCAGCCGGGCATGGTAGCACGCGCCTGTAGTTCCAGCTACTTGGAAGGCCGAGGCGGAAGGATCACTGGAACCTAGCAGGTCGAGACTGCGGTGGCCGGGAGCGGCCACTGCACTCCAGTCTGGGCGACGGAGTGAGATTCCAACTCAAAAAAAAAAAAGAAAGCAGCTGTGTAACCTTGAGAAGGGAACAATGTTGCTGACGCAAGTCCAGAGGAGACAAGAGTCCTCCCTTTAGTCCCTGGGGCCTCCTCTCCCCT
Organism: Cephalopachus bancanus; assembly: GCA_027257055.1. Classification (NCBI taxonomy): domain Eukaryota; kingdom Metazoa; phylum Chordata; class Mammalia; order Primates; family Tarsiidae; genus Cephalopachus; species Cephalopachus bancanus. The sequence goes on from JAPVLO010000637.1 coordinate 292,646, forward strand.
CTCATTTGTCTTTACCCAGATTCTTTTTCCTTCTCCGGGTCCCACCTCAAGTTTCATTCACTTATGAACTGAGAAGTATCAAAAAATCATCCCTGCACTATAATCTAAAGGGACCCAGTAAGGACTAACCATTGTTTCTAATATAATCAAAATAAACATGTGGTTTATGTGTGCAGCATTTTGCAATTTACCAAAAATCTTTAATATATGCCATGGTACTTTATACCCACTGCATGCTTTTTCCAGTAAGTGTTATTATTAATTATAGATAGGCAAGTGGAGGTCAGGTGGAAAAAATAAAATGACTTGCTCACGGTCACAGCTGGCATTGTAGACATCCAAATAATTACAGCAGATCCTTACATGCCACATGATGTTCTAAGAACTTAACATCTGTCAGCTCACTTAACCCCACAACAACCCTCTTTTAATCTCATTTTACAGGTGAATAAACTGAGGCACAGAGACATTAAAAAACTTGCCTGCAGTCAAGTCTTGCCAAGCAAGGTGGAGATGCAGACGGATAGAGTCAGGAGAGGACAAGGGGCTTCATAAAGGGGGTCACGGATTGTCATCATGTTGGGTTTTGACAGCAGTCGATGTCAACGTGTGGCTTTCAACTCTGTAGGGCTAGTTCTGCTCACTCACCCAAGAGTGGCTCCATCTTCTCCAGGCAGGCTTGTAGTCATCAGATTCACAAGACACGTGTGTTGCCCTAGATGCCAGGTCACATTAAAATCAGGAGACTGCTTGCATGAAGCATGAAATCCAAGGAAGAAAGAGACCTGGAGAATTTCAATCTTCGATGCAACCAGGCTAATATGGTTTGGTAGCTTGTCACACTATAAGTAAGGATGGCTTCAGTCAACAAACCCCTCTGCTCCTGGGTACCCCAACCCCGCCTGCTCCTCCCTCAAGTGTGTTTAGTTAGGACTTGGGTCATGGAGGCATTCTATTTTCTCCAGGTCTACGTTTCCTGAAGTCCTTTATTTATTTATTTATTTATTTATTTATTGAGTTGAAGTCTCACTCTGTCACCCAGCCTGGAGTGCAGTGGCCGCTCCCGGCCACCGCAGCCTTGACCTGCTGGGCTCCAGCGATCCTTCCGCCTCAGCCTTCCAAGTAGCTGGAACTACAGGCATGCACTACCACGCCCGGCTAATCTTTGATTTATTGTAGAGATGAGGTCTCGCCAAGTTGCCCAGGCGGGTCTCAAACCCGCGGCCTCAAGCAATCCACTCACCTCAACCTCCCAAAGTGCTGGGATTGGTTTAGCCACCAAGCCCGGCTTCCTGAAGTCCTTTAGGAACCACTTGCCTTTGAGCTTGAGAATGCCCTGTAATTGACCTGGTTATGGGGAAGGGAAGGAAGGGGATGCCTCCTCTCCAGAAACCTCCCTCAGTCACCACCCGGGTTGTCATCTCATATTTATGCCTCTTCCTCACTCAGTGCCTACGACAGGGCCTTAGGGTTTGGGTTTTAGGGGCGAGAACCTTGAAAGAGAAAAAGGTAGATGGGCCATTTCCTTACACTCCACTACCACCCCCCTCCACAGCCCCCTACCCTGGAAACTTGACATTTCTGCCTGAGAGTCCTGAGAACTAAATCAGCCTGGCACCAAGAGCAAGACCCATTCCCCCTCCCCAAGAAGCTGAGTCCAGCAGGCTGGGTGGATCAGCGGGGAGGCAGAGAGAGATGACTCAGGCCACGTCTGACTCCAGCCCAAAGTGACACATGGATCTTGGTGCCCGAGAAGACTCCTTAAAGGGCAGGGACCTCTCGTCTCATGTGGTGGGAAGTCAGACCTCTGAGGAATAGGCCAAATGCTTGCAGCTCTCAAGTTCTGGATTCTGGTCAAGTGATTGATCAGAGAGGTTAAAAAACCCACAGGCCCAGGAGAGGTCCCCACCCATGAAGGTCAGTTGACTCTGGGCCCCCAACACAGGAATCCCTTCAAGCCCACATCCAAGAAAGGATGAGGCTCCTCAGTGCCCTTCTGAGAAGCGACCAGAGCACCATCCATGCTCAAGCATGGCAGAGGACAACACGTAAAACAAGGCTGGCTCTCCTCCTGAGACATCTCCAAAGAACTCAGCCGGAAAACCACCAACCAAACTCAAAACTCTAGGGTCCTAGACTCTTGGGATGATGGTGTGGGACGTGGAGAGAGGTTTGGGAGAGACAGAAGCAGGGGCAAGGTGAGCTGTATGGTCATGCTCTCCAGGACCCTTACCTCTCCATACCTGGGAGCCAGGTCTCTTCCAGACAGCAGATGCATGAGGTGGCAACATAGCATAGCCCCTAACCATCCCTGTCCTGGCTACCACCTGTCCTGATCACCCTGTCCTATCCCACCCTTTGTCCTGGACACCACCTGTCTTGACCACACATACCCTGTTAACCACCTGTACTGTCTACCATCTCTCCTGTCCATCCGGTCCTGTCCACCACCTTCCTGCTGCACCAACCTACCCTGTCCACCAGCTGTTCCATGCATCACCTGTCCCAAGTGTCCACCACCTACCCTGTCCATCACCTACCCTGTTCACCATCTGCCATGTTCACCACCTGTCCTGACTCTCTCCTGTCCTGCTCACTGATTTTCTTAAAGCAAGAGACAGTTCATTAGCAAAGAAAGAGAACTGGGCTTTGGGTATTAAAAAAAAAACAAAAAACCGGGCTTTAGTTCTGGCTCTGCCATGAGACAGCTGTGTATCTTCGGTCCTTCCTCTCAAGTTCCATAATTTGCACCGCACTGGCACATAAATGGTCCTAGATGATTTCCACAGCACTGAATGTAAGCAGCACAGGCATGATTATTGATGCAGAAGGGAAACTCTCGTGGACAGGACTCTTTGGATTGCCAGTGACAAAACCAACTCAAACCAGCTCAAGCCAAAAGATAATTCATTGGCTCCTAACCCTGAGAAGCCTGGGGTGCTGTGGATATCCGGCTCTTCTGGACTCAGGGACTCACTGTGACATCAGTCTCTCGAAAGTCTCCCCTCTGGCTTGGCTTTACTCAGTCAGGCTTCTCCCCATAATTGACAGCAGTCCCAGGATCATACCCTCAGAGCTCCCAATTCCAACCAAAGCCCAAGATCCTAGGCTCATTGGAGACCAAATAGTCACGTGTCCAGCCCTGAACCAATACTGTGGCCAGAGAATGGAATACGATGATTGACCATAGACTTGGGTCACATGCCCATCCCGAAGGTGGAGTCAATCCCACCCAAGCCCTGTGGGTCTAGAGTGGAAGAGACTAGTTTCCAAGGAAAGTGGGAGTAGTGTTAGCTGGAGGCTAGCCCTGCAAAAACAGCAGGTGTCCCCATGGTAATCTTGGGTGAGGTTGAGTCCCACCATTTTTAAATCTTTAATGAGAAGTGACTAAAAAATAAATGAACTGAACTTGTCGCTCTCCTACCTGAGCTGGGCTATGGGTGCCTCACACATGGTATCACTTAAGACTAAATAACCAGATTTGGGTTATTAATGGCCAGACTTAGGAAATGAACTGTTATCACCCTACAAAGCAATTAGCTCACTGGGGCCATGGAGCCAGACAGCACTCTATGGGTGGGAGTAGAATTTTCTCTGAAGGAAATAGATGCTCCAACGGGTGGCCATCTAGGGAGAGGTCGATCTGAGGACAGGGGATGAGGAATCTGGAGGTAAAGCTCAGGCTGGAATGAAGGGAGGCACTTCCTCCTCTTTCTGGGATCAGGGACAGCTGGCTAGGAAATGCCTGGATTTTTCCACTGGTGGGGGTAGGGACATAAAAGCAGATGGGCAGTGAGGCAGAAAGCAGCCAGGCAAGGCAGGCTCTGGGGTGTGCCGTGCAGTCACAGAGGGTCCGTGCCTGGTTTAACGCTTTTTCTTCACCATTTTGAAAGTCTTAATAATTTCTGTGCAAGGAACCCTGTATTTTTAGTTGTACACTGCCCCACATATTACGTAGCCATTCCTGCTGTCAGATACGAAAACCCTGCAGGATCTGAGCCCGGGTCTGTAAAATATTTTTGGCTGTTCTCTGGGGCATCTCTGTCTTCTGTTGGCCTCACCCTACACCTGGTTCTACAAGTGTGCCCCAAGTTACCAGGGAAGGGTCATCTTATGCTCTGGGTTAAGTGGCAAAGGAATGGGCAGCTCTCCTCCCCCAGGTTTAGTGTTGTGTCAACAGTGGCGTTCACTGGCTAGGAGTTGCTGTGCCTGCAGATTGCATCTGCAAGGGTCACAGGCATCAGGAAGCGTGGTGTGGAAGGCTGTTCTGTCCTGTTCTGTTCCCAGCCTCGGACTGGTCCTCATGGGTCCGTGGCCATGATACAGAGGAAGAAGTAAAGGAGACTCCTGTTTGTGATTTGAGCACCATGGACCAACAACAAGCTTTTGTTGATGGCTGTTTGCGAATAATGGGAGCCATTGGTATAAAGATGTTTAATTACCAAATTTGGAAAATGCAAAGAAAAAAGTTACCTGTGATGCCACTGCATCAAAATATACGTCTTAATAAAAATAGAATTGAACTCTAAAAATACAGATATGCATATATGTGAAATAAATGATAGACAGATGATAGATAAATTGATAGCTAGAGAGATGATAGATGGATCTATTAGAAGCATTTTGTTATACACATTTTCACTTCTGTTCTTTTTAACAACTAACTACATGGGATTCTGTTGTATAGACACGTAAAAATCATTGTTTATTCAGAAATTTTGAAATTTAGAGAAAGTTACAGAGAATAGAATCACAAAAAAGATCACCCATGTTCCCATCATCCATATTTACTAAATACTAACATCCTGCCTTTTTTTTTTTTTTTGAGCCGGAGCCATTCCGTCGACCAGGCTGGAGTACAGTGGCACGCTCACGGCCACCCCAGCGTCGCCCTGCTGGGCTCAGGCAATCCTTCTGCCTCAGCCTTTTTTTTTTTAATCAATATTTTTTATTATGATGTTGTGGGGTACAGTTAAGGTTTAGGTATACAAATATGCTTCATTTAGGCCCCAAAGTAAACGGCTTGTAGGGTTTTTTTTGTTTGTTTTTTGGGGTTTTTTTTGCTTTTGAGTTGGAGTCTCACTCTGTCGCCCAGACTGGAGTACAGTGGCCACTCCCAGTCACTACAGCCTCGACCTGCTGGACTCCGGTGATCCTTCTGCCTCAGCCTTCCAAGTAGCTGGAACTACAGGCGAGTGCTACCACACCCGGCTAATTTTTTATTTATTGTAGAGATGAGGTCTCACCAAGTTGCCCAGGCGGGTCTCGAACCCGCGGGCTCAGGCAATTCATTCAACTCAGCCTCCCAAAGGCACGGGATTACAGGCTGTGTCACCGAGGCCAGCTTCAGCCTCAGCCTTTCAAGTAGCCAGAACTACAGGTGCGCACTACCATGCCCAACTAAATTTTTCATTTATTGTAGACATGAGATCTCGCCAAGTTGCTCAGGTTGGTCTTGAACCCTTGGGTTCAGGCAATCCTCTTGCCTCAGCCTTCCAAAGTGCTGGGATTACAGACTTGAGCCCCCGCACCCGGCCACATTTTGCCTTTAAAAAAAAAGTAAAGGAGTCTGTCCTCCTGGACACACATGAGTAGCTCCTGAGAGACCTCCCGCAGTTAGCTGAGATCCACTTTGAGAAATAGGGGTGGGACACAAGATTGTCACACACTGGCATTTACTCCATTTTGCAGAGAAGCAAACAGATGCTGAGACATTCAGTGGCTGTTCAAGGCTACTCGGCAAGTAATAAAAGACAAAACCCCAGGCCAGGGTTTCAACTCCAGATCCTGATTCTCCCCTGTTATCACTCTGGGACGTCCCTCCCTAGACTCCCAGGATTCTCAGGGAAGGGAAGGCTTGAACTGAAAGCTCTCCCGTTTCTTTTGTCGCTGACCTCCCAAAATTCTATTGAAACCCTGGTGACAATCTCAGTTTAGCCCAGGACAAACACCAAAGCAAATCAATGCCAATGGGAGACATTCACTCATAAAGCAGATCAAGACTCTACCTGCAGAGCTGCTCAGATGAAGAAGGCCTGAATGCAATGTGTCTCCATTAATGGTGTCTCAGGAGCAGAGAAGCCCAACAATCACAGCCTCTAGGGATTTGCCTTCCTCAAATTTCACCGGCAGGGTAAGAAACCCAAGAAAGGAAGCCAAGACTTGCTGACACCAACACTGTTCCTGGGTGGAATTCCTCCACTAAGTCTCCACTTTATCTTTCATCTGCTCTCATGTCTAATTGGTTGCTGTTGCTGTTGTTTTGACTAGAGATCTCCTTCTATCACCCAGGATGGAATGCAGTGTCATGCTCATTGCTCACTGCAGCCTCGACCTCCTTGACTCAGGCAATCCTTCCACCTCAGCTTCCCAAGCGGCTGGGACGACAGGAACATGCCACTCTGCCTGGCTTATTTTTTTATTTTTCTTAGAGACGAAGTCTCTCTGTGTTGCCCAGGCTGGCCTCAAAACCCTGGGCTTAAGCAATCCTCCCCCCTTGGTCTCCCAGAGTGCTGTGATTGCAGGCCTGAGCCACTGTGCCCAGCCTAATTGTATTTTAAGATAAAAACACTTAACCTACCTCTCCACTAGTTCTACTTTCACTTGCTACCCACCAGACCACAGAATGTTTCAATGCAAGGATACATGGCCTTCGACTGAGTCCTTCTGCTTTTGTGGCTTATTAATTTTGCAAAAGCTGTGTGAAGTTTTGAAATGAGTACACCATCTGAACTTTGCAACTCCTTCCAGAAACCAGAGGGCAGGCACTGGGGCGATACGGCCAAGACCCAGACCCGATTCTCCTTGCTTCTTTGCCACAGAAACGCCCAGTATCATTGACAGAGAATGTGAGAATGCCAGCAAGTGACAATGCTCAGTCCTGCTAATAATGGTTTTCTACCACACAAGGGTGCAGAATGTCTCTTCTGTATTTCTGACCCTTGGAAACAGTCCTTCCCCTTCCTTATTTTTGAGTCCTTTCTCAGAGGTACCTTCAGCAAAACAATTCAGTCATCCTTTCCTGGTGCAAGAATTGCAAACTCTCAGGACAAGGCCATGCGAGAATGTGGTCCCTGGGACCGCTTTGGAGAGGGAACCTTGAGGGTGGGGGTGCGGGGAGCATCCGGCTGTGGGAAGGGGCCCTTTTCACAACCGACGGAGAATCGCAGGGTCCTCACGAGGGACAATTTTAGTCAGCATGCAGGCAAAGAGGATTACTAAAGGCCTCTAGTGGGAGTTTCATCACATCAGCTGGGATGTAGTGGAGAGGATTCGTGTCTAGAGAACAGTGGGACGGCCAGGTGTGGTGGTTCATGCCTGTAGTCCCAGCACCTTGGGAGGCCAAGGCAAGAGGATTGCTTGAGCCCAGGTATTCAAAACCAGCCTGGCAACATAGCCAGACCTCGATTTACAAAAAGTAAAAAAAAAAAATAGCCAAGTGTGATGGTGTGTGCCTGTAGTCTTTGGGAGACTGAGGAGGAAGGATAGCCTGAGCCCAGGAGGTGAACTATGATCATGCTACTGTACTCCAGCCTGGACAACAGAGTAAGACTCCGACTCTAAAAGAGAGAGAGAGAGAGAGAATAGTAAGAACCAGATCAGCAGCTGCCAATTCTTAGTCCACACCTACCAGCCCCTGACAAAGTAACAGTTCGTTTGTAGGAGATTACACCCATATAACATAAACAGATGTTGGTATAAGGTTATCAACTGTCCTATCTTGGGAAACACTATTATTCTGAGACTTGGGGTGTTCAAATATCCTTTCTTTTATGAAATTATGGTAACCACGGTTGGTTTAGTAAAAAACTTTCTTTTTTTGTTTGTTTGTTTGCGTTGGAGTCTCACTCTGTCACCTAGGCTAGACTGCAGTGGCACACTCACAGCCACCCCAGCCTCTACCTGCTGGGCTCTGGCGATCCTTCCGCCTCAGTCTTCCAAGTAGCCGGAACTACAGGTGTGCGCTACCATGCTGGACTAATATTTTTGATTTATTGTAGAGATGAGTTCTCGCCAAGTTTCTTGGGCTGGTCTCAAACCCGCGGGCTCAGGAAATCCACTCGCCTCGGCCTCCCAAAGTACTGGGATTACAGGCTGAGCCGCCGAGCCTGACCAAAAACTTTCTTTACTAGTCCCTCACCTAACCAACTTACTAGGTCACCCAGCACCCATCAATCTCTCAGTGGAGCAGGCTGATTCCAGGCCCGAGGCACACTGAGCTCTCACAACTGGCAATTCTTCTCTGGAAGGGCCTCTTGTTTCTGCTCTCACCTTTGAGGTGCCTGGTTAATAAGAGTCCGCTGCATTTAGGCCCAAACTTGTTTACGCTGATCATACATATTAACCAGAATGATGTGATTGAATGAATTCATCCATAAACTAAGAATTAAGAGTGTAACCAGAAAGTGTATTGACTGTGAAAGAGTATGATGAAATCAGAGTGTAAACAAAAAAAACTGTTATTTCTACAAAAACTAAATTAAACGTTAGAAAACACTCTATAAAAGCCCATCATTGGAGAAATAAATGCTGTCAAATTAGAAATGGATGAGAGAACTGTAAAATACTGGGAGGAAAAACATAAACATGAAGAAGGATTTTGCAATCAGATGATTTCATAAGTGTCTAGAATTTCTTGCTCCACATTAAAGAAACTGGAGGCGGAACCCCAGGACAGTACAATGCGCGTGTGGTTAGCGCAGAAACGGCAACAGCCGTCTTTTGGCAGACCCATAAGCAAAGAAAAGGCATTGGAGCTACATCAAAATACGTGTTAATTCCTACACATTTAGACCTATTAAGTCAAAATAAAACATTTAGAGAGGCCGGGCACAGTGGCTCACACCTATAATCCCAGCACTTTGGGAGGCCGAAATGAGAGGATTGCCTGGGCCACGGGTTTGAGACCAGCCCAGGCAACTTGGCGAGACTTCGTCTCTACAATAAATCAAGAAAAATTTGCCAGGCATGGTGGCACATGCTGGACTAATATTTTTGATTTATTGTAGAGACGAGGTCTCGCCAAGTAGCCCGGGCTGGTCTCAAACCCTGTAGTTCCGGCTACTTGGAAGGCTGAGGCGGAAAGATCGCCTGAGTCCCGCAGGTTGAGGCTACAGTGGTTGTGAGCGTGCCACTTCCCTCCTGCCTGGGCAACAGAGTGAGACTCCTACTCAAAAAAAAAAAAATTTTAGAGAAAGAATACAGAATATCTATTTTGTGATTCCCTGGTTTGACCGACTTTTTCAATGAACTGACAATGACACATTCCAGTGGCATTGGATAAGAACACACCTGCTTGATAAAATAAAAGACTGATCACTGCATCTGTCCCTCCTGCTCTAAAAAGTTATTGGCACATGAAATCAGTTTATTCAGCAGACTGGCCCTTCCAAGACTAAGTGGCTATGAACTCTATTTTTCAAGGTGTCAAGCAAAGGTCCCCTTTCGCCTCACCTTCCATGCAACATTTCTCTTAATCATGTATTTCAGAGGTTACCAGCCCAGTATTTTTTTTTTTCCTCTCTCTCCCTGGCTCTCAAAAAGCCTCTGTATTCTGGAAGCCAATGATATGTACTTAGTTCTCAAAAGGAGACTGTCCAAACCCTACAATTTTATCAAGTGGAATCTTTAAATATTAATAATCCAAAAACCAGAGGAGGGAAATCCCAGCAACGTTAGATGGGCTATAAATAATTCGGCACTCAATCAGAACCGAGTGCTTAAATATCTTGGAGTTTGTTTTAACAGAATGTGCTTTCTGGAAACCATACAACAAGATAGAGAATGTTACTCTCACTTGGACCAGAGGAACCATGTCTGAATTCTCTCTTGCAATAAAGGTGCTGGCCAGCCACCCAAAACCTGCCTTAGCAAAGTCATTAAGGAGTAGCCGGATATGGCTGAGACAGTATTTAGATACAAATCTGTAAATATTATGAAACGATTTCCTTTTGCGCCTTTTGCATGTTTGCCTTCCTCCCCCGGGCTGCCCCCACCCCCGTCCCGCCTCCCTGACACTGTCTAAACTCTAGTCCAGGCTTGAACGGATTGGGCTGGATTAGAGGTTGACTCCTTCCGTCATCTTCCAACACAGAAGAACCTAGACTTTTCCTGTCAGCACCGCCCATCAGAGATCTGCTTTATCCAGCTATGGAATTGACTGAACTGATTTAAGAATATCAGGGACTGGTCAACTCCATCTCCAAAAGCATAAAAAGGGTCACTTTTCAGACAACCACCAAGGCAAATTTTGGATAAAATTTTGGCTAGAATTTTGGATAAAAGCATTATATCTATTAATATATCTGTCTTGTAGACATTTTTTGAGTTGGAGTCTCTCAGGTTAGAGTGCAGTGGCATGATAACAACCTCAACCTTCTGAGTTCAGGGTACCCTTCTTCCTCAACCTTCCAAAACGGGCACTACAGGCACGTGCCACCATACCCAGCTAATTTTTTTATTTTTTATTTCCGTAGATATAAGGTCTTGCTATGTTGCCCAGGCTGATCTCTATTCCCTAGCCTCAAGCAATCCTCCCACCTTGGCCTTTCTTTCTTTTTTTTTTTTTTTTTTTGAGTTGGAGTCTCACTCTATCGCCCAGACTAGAGTGCAGTGGCCACTCCCGGCCACCGTAGCCTCGACCTGCTGGGCTCCAGCGATCCTTCCACCTCAGCCTTCCAAGTAGCTGGAACTACAGGCGCGCACTTCCACACCCAGCTAATTTTTTTTTTTTTTATTGTAGAGATGAGGTCTCACCAAGTTGCCCAGGCGGGTCTCGAACCCGCGGGCTCAGGCCCACCTTAGCCTTTCAAAGTGCTGGGAGTATAGGCATGAGCCATTGTGAGGGGTCTAGGCACTTTTTACAAAGCTTGCCTAAGGCAATTAAAAATGATCAGCGTGGATCAGTCTTTCTATGCTGATTTAACCAGGCCAAAATCTTCCACTCTTAGCCACGTCCCTCGCTCAGACAAAGGTGGAAGCAGCCAGATTCCTCCAGCAAAAGCCAGACTGAGCTAAATTCTAGTCTTCCCTGTGTTTCTGGATTTACACCAGAAGTTTCGTGGCATTATTCTTCATATGATCTGTGATCATGTATTACCAAAAAAAAAAATGGATCCCTTACTACCCAACAGAAGCATGTGCTTATATGTTATCTTTGGTGCTGGCTGCCTAAAATAAACTCAGAAAGAAAGCCGCTTTATGCCTGATAGTCTAAATAACGCATTGATGGCTTGAGGCTTTATGTTTTGACTTTTATTCTTATACTTTGACTCACTCTGATTTGGCTCTCCTTTAAATTTTTCCATTTTAAGTCTCTCTGTAGGCGCTTCTTGCTCTGTAAATTTTAAAACAGACTGCATCAAAAACAGTCTCACTGTGACCTGACCGGCTTAAATGACTAGCTCGAGAATAGTCAAGCTTGCTTGGGCTCTGTGAATTCCCCCAGGATGGGAAATGCTCTTGAGATTCTAGGGAATCATCTTTAGGGCAATGGGAGCAGATTCTCTCAGTCAAGGTCACCAATGCCAGATCCACATGGGGTGTCCATAGTCATGAGAAGTGAGACAAACCCCAGAACACACTGATAATGACCTGCTAAGTCCTCAGGCTTAGCTTGTCATTTCTTCCCAAGCTGTGATGTCTCTCTCTAACACTTCATCTCCAGTTCCCCCATCAAATTGACCTACATGAAGTGATAGAATTTTGTTCTCCAGCCAGAGGACATCATAATCCTCACCTCTCCCGGATTTTCAGGAGGGGAGAATAGCGTCTCTCTGCTTCATGATTCTGGGCAGTCAATCCTGAAATTCCTAGGGTTGCTTGTCCCAGGACTGTGTTCCCAGATTGGTGAATATCACTGTCTCTGTTCCTGAGGGCTTGCCTTGTGTTCGTTCCCATGTCTGAGCCATCTGTGTTGTTTATTCACTGAGTCGACCAATAAACATGTGAGAACCTACCATATGTCAGACACTGACTAGGCACGGAGGACACGGAAGTGAATGAGACAAAGTTCCCCTTCAGGCATCGTACAGCCTAGTGGAGAGAGAGGAACTGATAAGCCCAGATATCAACCAGTAAGTCAGTAGTCAATGCTAGGAAGGAAGGAAGACAGGTCAATGAGACAGAGATAAACTGGGGGTGGGTCACAGGGATTACTGAGAGTGACATTTGAGCTGAGATGTGATGATAAACGAAGAAGCTAACTATTCACAGATCTGCAGGAAGAACATTCCAGAAAGAAGGAAGGACAAGGACAAGTGTCAATGCCCTAAGAAGGGAATGAGCCTTGTCTTGTTAGGACAGATGAAAGGTTGGTGTGGATGGAACAGAGCAAGGGAGAGAGTGGGTGGAGATGGGGTGAAGGGGCCGGCAGGGGCCAGAAGCCCCTAGGACCAGGAGGGATATGAAGGAAACCATCGAAAGGCTATACCTTGGAAGTGATCAGGTCTAGGCTTTGAAAAGATCACCCTGGTTGCTGAGAGGAGAATGGTCTCAAGGGCAGAGAATGAAAAAGAGAGACCAGGCAGGGATCAGATGGTTGCTTGGACCAGGCTGGTAACTGTGGAGATGATGAGACGTGATGGGATTCAGAACGTGTTCGGGAAAGAGGGCCGCCAGCACTCCAGAATCGAAATAGTAAGTCTAGCATCTGTAAACCCTCACCAACTAACCCTGTGTAAGCTGCTGTGTGAGCATGTTCACACACATACATACACACTATCCTCCTTATACAAACAGTGCAGGTCGTGGTCCAGATTCCAGACTCTGGAGCCAAAATGCCTGGGTTCAAATTCCAAATCATTTGCTCACTAGTTGCAAAATTTGGGTCAAGTCTCTGAACCTCTCCGTTCACTGGATTCCTCATCTGTGAAATGAGGACAATAATAGAAGCACCTCATGGGGTTGTTGTGAGGATTAAATTAGCTACTATATGTGAAGCATTTAGGAAAGAGTGCCTGCCACAGAGTGTATCAGTTTCCTATTGCTGCTGTAACAAATTACCACAACTTTAATGGCTTATTAAAAACAATACACTCACACACATACACACAAAAGACAATACAAAGTTATTCTGCAGTTCTGGAAGCCAGAAGTACAAAATCCATTTCACTGGGCTCAAGTCAAGGTGTGGGCAGAGCTATTTCCTTCTGGAGGCTCCAGAGAAGAATCTGTCCCTTGCTCTTCCAGCTTCTAGAGGCTGCGACATTCCTTGGCTCTTGTCACATTGCCTTCTCCTCTTCAGACCTTCTTATGAGGATCTTTGTGACATTTGGGGCCCGCTTGGATAATCCAGACTAATCTCCCCAACTCCAAATCCTTAACTTAAATATATCTGCACAGTCCCTTGTGCCACAGAAGGTAACATTCAAAGGTTCTGAGGATTAGGACACAGATATCTTTGGGGACCATTATTCAGCCCGTTACATGATAAGCAATAAATAAAGGTTAATTACCATTCTTATCATCTCTATTATTCCTATGGCAGCCCCAGAGCTCCATTCTCAGCCCCCTCCCTAGCTGTATGGAAGAGGAGGGGATGTGGTGAGACCTTTAGCCCCCAGAAGCCCTCTGAGACCAGGCCCCAACCCAAGCCAGAGCCGGGGGCAATGCCGGCTGATCAGGCAGAAGTCCCAGTTACGAGTTGGTCCTGGTAAAGGGAGCAGGGGTAGAAAGCAGATGAGTCACGTGTGCGCTCACAGGCCTGATGTCCCAGAGTGAGCCTGGAGGGCAGGCTACGGCCTCCTGATGGTGCTGTATTCCGTGGACTCCTCAGGGACCCTGTCAGGAATGTGGGCGATGTGGTGGCCCGTGTTGCAGTAGGTCTGCTCCTGATCCCCAGCATCCAAAGACAGCGATGCATAGGAAATGTCCTCCCGCAGAAAAGGAGCCTACAACAAGGATGGTCACCAGGTCAGAGAGTCTGGCAGGAAGCGACAGCCACAGGACAGAGAAGCCCTCAGATGAGGTTGTGGGGAGCAGACCCTTTGGGGTTACCAAAGTCCACTCCCCAGCCCTCCGCCCCCCCACACTCTGCCAGGTACCTGGGCTTCAGCCAGAATGGAACAGATGCTCCCCCCAACTCTGCACCAGGGCAGCACATTTCCCATGGAATCCCGTGTCACCCTGGCTCTCTCCCCCACAGCGTGAGGACTGCGTTTGACCGGCGCCAGGGGTTGAGACTTGGTGTGGAGACACTTCCAAACCGGGGACGTTCCTCGGGCAAGTCCTAAATGACTGTGCCCGCCCATCTCAACAGTGCCCAGTAAGCGGGAGAAAGCCCCCCCACAAGTGGGGCAGCAGCAGACCTGCCCCTCCCCAGCCTCACAGCAGCCCTAATGAAGGACACACCATGGTGACATATTCCACTGTTTCCTGGTTGTCCTGGACAGAGGAGGAGGGCCTTGTGGAGGCCTTTTTCTGCAAGGAACCAGGGGTACTTCTGGTCTGCTGCAGGGTCAGGTTTGCATAGCAGATTTCGCCCTCCAGGGGCTGCAGCACCTGGATCAGGGAGCACAGGCTGGGGAGTCACAAGACCCGCTTGTGGACGTAGCTTCCTCTTCTGTGGAGGACATGAGCCTCTCTGCTTCCCCGGGTGTCCCTCTTCCACTTCCCTCTCCTTACTTCTCAGGTTCCCATGCCCCCATCCCCAACCCTCCTCCCTTCTGGCTGTTTCCAGGCCTCCCATCCTCCCAGGCCCTGCAGGGGGCCATGAGTATCGAGATACTTTGGCACGTCTTTCTCCTGTACTTTTGAGCTTTCTAGGAAATGGAAAACGAGGAAAGGGGGAAAGAGCTGCCTGGTCTCTCTGGTCCAGTCTTGAGGACTCTCTTACCTGCTCTGGGGAGATCCCAGTCTCTAAAAAACAAAAACAATCCAGAGTTAGAAAGCCCATCCACAAGCCTCACAGGTCCCCAGGTCTGGGGAAGAGAAATATGAAAGAAAAGGGGTGAATTAGGCTCCAGGCTCAGATCAGGGACCTTGTTCTAATGCTGACTCCTCAGATGACACACTCTGTGACACTGGTCATGTCACCCCTGTGAGCTTCCATTTCTTCACCTGAAGAAGAGGGACACCTCAGTCCCCTGTTTGCCATGCCAGCTGATCAGGTGGCCCTGTCAGCCAGAGGCTCTCCTGGGATTAAGTTTCCCTCTGCAGAATTCCGACTCAGCCTGAAACTTCTGTAGAAGCTCTGCCTGTAACTCCACCATTTCTCTACCTGATTCATGCTTCAGGGATCAACACAACGTCATTGCCAACCTTCCACAGCTACCCAGGCTGTTTAATCCCTCCTCCCCTCTCCTAGAGCACTTGTCTAATGTCTGTCTCATCGCTTTTATCCCACTGAATTCTAGTTCATCTTCAGGTGGGCTGTGAGCTTCAGGGTGGCTGGGCTCGTCCCATCCTTGCATGCCAGGTGCTTGGCTGTGCCGGGCAGGAGATGCTCAGTTAGTAAAAATAATCTGCAGAGACAGGATTGCTCCATGCTGCCCTTATCCTGAGTGGAGGACGTGAGTCAGGTTGGTACAGTAGGGATCAGTTTTCAGGTGGTTGCGGGTTCCTGTTTTCTTTCCTTGTCCTTCCCCTGCCACCACTCCCATCCCTACTGATCTAGGGACAACAAAGAAAAAAGGGTTTTTCTCCTGGTTTATTGTTGTTGTTATTTGTTTGTTGTTGTAGTGGTGG
The DNA here is from genome assembly GCA_027257055.1 of Cephalopachus bancanus. Taxonomy (NCBI): domain Eukaryota; kingdom Metazoa; phylum Chordata; class Mammalia; order Primates; family Tarsiidae; genus Cephalopachus; species Cephalopachus bancanus. Next base: position 308,330 of record JAPVLO010000637.1, read on the forward strand.
TGGTAGTGGTGGTGGTAATGGTGGTGGTTTTGAGTCAGAGTCTCACTCTGTTGCCCAGGCTGGAGTACAGGGGCACGCTCATTGCCACCTCAGCCTCGACCTGCTGAGGTCAGGAGATCCTTCTGCCTCGGCCTTCCAAGTAGCTGGAATCACAGAGTGTGCCACCACCCCGGCTCATGTTTTTTACAGTTATTGTAGGTACAAGGTCTTGCCAAGTTGCCCAGGCTGGTCTTGAACCCCTGGGCTCAGGCAATCCCCTCATCCCTACCAGCTGGTCTTGAACCCCTGGGCTCAGGTAATCCCCTCACCTCTCCCTCCCGAAGTGCGGAGATTACAGGCATGAGCCACCATGCCCAACATGTTTTTAGTTTTAAAAGTGTAGATGCCAGCCGGGCTCGGTGGCTCAGCCTGTAATTCCGCATTTTGGGAGGCTGAGGTGAGTGGATTGCCTGAGCCCGTGGGTTCGAGACCCGCCTGGGCAACTTGGCGAGACCTCATCTCTACAATAAATCAAAAAATTAGCCGGGCATGGTAGCGTGTACCTGTAGTTCCAGCTACTTGGAAGGCTGAGGCGGAAGGATCGCCGGAGCCCAGCAGGTCGAGGCTGCGGTGGCTGGGAGTGGCCACTGCACTCCAGTCTGGGCGACGGAGTGAGACTCCAACTCAAAAATCAATAAATAAATAAAATAAAAGTCTAGATGCCAAGGTACACAGAAAGTACTTAGAACATAGGTCATGGACGATACATTTGGGAGAAAAAGTCGTGAGTAAGAGTCAGACTCCCCTCCTCTGAGACAAAAAGATCTCCCAGGCTGTGGGGAGGGAGATGTGATGGAGAGGGCCTCGTGAGAGCTTAGGACTCAGCGGTTCTGAGAAGATAAATGGGTGCAATTATGTGAGAATGTGGAAGTGAAGCCAGACAGGAAAAGGGTTTGGTCAAGGCCAGGTCTCGTGATCTGTGAGTGCAGGCTCCTGGGCGAACTCTTCCCTGAAGAGCCCGTTCACACAGAGCAAGGAGGTCAGCCTGGGGAAAGAAAACGGGCAGGAGAGGGGCGGAAGGGAAGGCCAGTTCAACCGTTCTGAGCAGACCCGGAGAACTGCTTGTACACATGGATGTGATGTGTGTGTGTGTGCACACGTGTACATGCACCGTGCATATGCATATGGTGTGTGCGTGCATCCATACATGTGTGTCCATGCCCTTGTGTGTGTGTGTTTCTTCCCCTCCTCACATCATCTCACTACCTCCTTGGCAACCACACAGATTCTATGGTACTCTGGTGTCCGGTTTAGGCCCCCTAGACTGCACTGCCCACCTAAGGCCCTTGCCACCAAGAGTCAAACCAGGACACAGAGCGAGATGGGTCAGAGAGAAGAGAAGAGCAAGGGTGGATGTGCAAAGCAGGCAGTGAGTGCCAAAACCCCCAAGCTCCAGGCCACCCCTAGGCCCTCAGCCTGCCAGCTGCCAGGGGCCTTTGGGACAGTTTCCCGTCCAGACCAAGCGGGTAATCCCTTGGACCAGACAGCTCCTGGATGACAGCATTGGCCATCAGCCCCACCTCCCCCACCCAGCCCAGCCACCTCCTCTCACCTTTCTTCCGGTGCTTTGCCATCCTCCAAGCCACAATCGAGACCACCACCAAGAGCAGCAGCAACACGGCAAAGATGAGAGGCAGGAGGATGGTGAGCTTCATGGGGTTTTGCCTGGAAACGGCAGGAGGAGACGCCATGCACCTCAGGTCACCTCATGCCTCTGAGCCTGATCCCACCCACCTGGCAGCAGCAAAGGACCGCGTGCCTTATGACCTGCAGGTCTGTGGTTTGCAGCCTGGGAACCCTTCATGCGTGGGGACCCTCAAAGATGGTTTTTAAAGAAGGAGAGGGGGAGGTTCCAAAACGTAGTTTCAATGTGCCTTGAAGCCTGACAGAAGTAGTGTGGCAACAGGCTCCTAAAATGTCTCTGTGCTTCTGCACTAGCCCCCTCTACTGAGTTGAACAGCATCCGCTCCCAAAATTCATGTCCACTCAGAACCTATGAATATGACCCATTTGAAGGGGTAATCAAGTTAAGAAGACGTCATACCTGAATAGGTGGACCCCAATCCAGTGACTGGTGTCCTTATGAGAGAGAACTTTGAACACATCAAAACACACAGGGAGAAGGTCACCTGATAACAGAGCGATGCTGCCACAAGCCAAGAACGTCAAGGATGGCCAGCAAGCACCAGAAGCTAGGAGAGAGGCATGGGACAGACTCTCTCTCTTTGAACTCCCAGGAAGGACCCAACCCTGCCAGTGCCTTGATTTCTGGCCTCCTTAGCTGTGAGGGAATAATTTTTTGTTGTTTTAAGTCGCCCAACTTGTGGTATTTTATGATGGCAACCACAGAACACTGATATGCCCGACCATAGTCCATCATCACCACAGCAGCCAGGGGACCCTTTGAACCAAAAGTCCTCTGCTCAAAATCCCTCAACAGTTCCAATTCATCCCATGAAAATGGTGGAGGTTGGCAATGGCCTCCCCTCCAGCCTTCCCAAACTCTTTCCTCTCTTCTTTTTTTTTTTTTGAGTTGGAGTCCCGTTCCCGGCCACTGCAGCCTCAACCTGCTGGGCTCCGGCAATCCTTCCACCTCAGCCTTCCGAGTAGCCGGAATTACAGGCGCGCGCTACCACGCCCGGCTGATTTTTTGATTTATTGTAGAGATGAGGTCTTGCCAAGTTGCCCAGGCGGGTCTCGAACCCCCGGGCTCAGGCCATCCACTCACCTCAGCCTCCCAAAGCGCGGGATTACAGGCTGAGCCACCGAGCCCGGCTTCTTTCCTCTCTTCTTACAAGTCTCACCCTTGTCTGCCCCATTCCTACCACACTGGGCTTCCTGCTGCTCCTCCAATATTCCAAGCACACTTCCAACCTCAAGGGCCCTTAGGTCAGAGGTGCTTTTGTCCAGGAATGCGTTCCTTCCTGAGCTCTTCTTGACTCCCTTGCTCATCTCTGCCAGTCTCTGTTCAAGAATCCCTCTCTCCAGGAGGCCACCCTGTTGAGGTCTGCAACCTACACTCCTCATCACTCAGACCTTCATGAATTTTTTTCTGTTCTGTCCCATAACATTTGTCACCTCTAACCTGAAGGATGTGTTACTTATTTCTGCTTCCCTCTCTAGAACTTAAGCTCCATGAGGAATGGGCTTTTTGTCTGCTGTATTTATTAATGTTTCCCAGGGCCTAGCACAGTGCCTGGCATATAAAGATGAATGATTGAATCTATGTTTAGCTTCTTTGTGAGTGACCAGGCTAACCAAATGCCAAAAGCAACTTTTGGCTGTAACATGGATCTCTTCCCCCAACCTGGCTCTTTGCCATGGGCATCTGAACGTTCTCCATCTCTCCTGGGACCCACGTCCTTCCCCCAGCCCACCATCCTCCTCTCTCTTCCCCCTTACAACCAAGTTTCTTCCAAGATCTGTCTACACTTCTCAGCTACCTGTTCCCTTCTGTTCACTCTTCAAAACAGAGTCTGGCCTCTGCCCCTTCACTCTGTTATCACGACTCTCACCTGGAACACCTGTTCCCTCCTTGGGAACAAACCCAGTGTTCACACCCAGCCCTCCTGCTTCACCTCCCTGAGAACCTGTTGGCCAAAACCTCCTTCTTGGAAGTGCTTACCTTGGATGGAAGACACAGTTCTCTCCTGGATTCCTGCCTCTCCCTCCCAGGGCTCCTCAGCCTCCTTTGTCAATTACCCTTCTTGGGCCCACCCTCTGCCTTTGTTCTGTGGTTTCCCAGACCTTCCCAAGCATTTCCAGCTCACTGCCAATGCCTTCCAGAGCCCCATCTCCAGCCCAGACTAGCCCCTGAGCTCCAGACCCATCTATCCAGCTATGTCCTAGATACCTCCAATGGGTAGGCCCAAGCATTCCAAACCCATCACGCTCCGCTAAAACCTGCTCTCTTAAGTGACAGTACCTTCCTCCAACCACATGCCTGGGCTAGGAGTCTCGGTCATTTGTGACTCACCCCCTTCTTTCCTGTCCCACACCCTATCAACCACCAACCCATCCTGTCCCCTTTATAACTTGCGAATTTGGCAATTTGGTCGCTTCTCCCAAGCCCCACTGCCACTACCCAAAACTATCAATCCTTGCACAGACTATTGCGATGGCCCCTTACTCACCTCCCTGTCTCCACCTCACTCTTCAGACTCCAGCAAAGACATGACTCTGCTTATAATCCTTCAATGGAACCCCATTGTCTTCTGGATAAAATCCAAGCTCCTGGCCCAATGTACAAGGCTCTTTGAGATCTAAGACCCTGCTGGCTTCTACAGCCTCATGTCCCTGAAACCAGCAGATTCTCTCTGGTACTTCATGCTCCATCGCAGCGGAGGGCTTTCCGTTCCTCAGATTCTGCACTTTGCTTGTGCTGCCCCCTGACAGAAAGCCCTTCCTCTTCCTGCCCTGTGTGCTCTTTCTCTCCCCATTTCAACTAGCAGTCTCTGACTCATCCTCAGTTTTGGCTTGGACTTCGCAACCTCCAGGGAACATCCTGGCCCACTGTCTGATAGTGTCTCTTGACCTTCCTGGATGTGCCTCTCTCTATGCTTACTATCATAATCACCTGTCTGCTTAAACATCTCCTTCTGGTCTATAATTTCTTTGAAACTAAAAACTATCGTGGGCTAGACTGTGCTCCCTCCAAAAAAAAAAAAAAAAACCATATGGTGAGTTCTGCTTCCCAGTACCTCCAATGTGACTATATTTGAAGCCAGGCTCCTCAAAGAGGTGATTAAGGTTAAGTGAGATCACTAATGGCTGGGCGCAGTGACTCAAACCTGTAATCCCAGCACTTTGGGAGGCCGAGGCGAAAGGACTGCCTGAGCCCGGGGTTGCGAGACCAGCCCGGGCAACTTGGTGACACCTCGTCTCTGCAATATGTAAAAAAATTAGCCGGGCATGGTAGCGCGCACCTGAGTTCCAGCTACTTGGAAGACTGAGGCGGAAGGATTGCCTGAGTCCAGCAGGTCGAGGCTGCAGTGGCTGTGAGCATGCCACTGCCCTCCAGCCTTGGTGACAGAGTAAGACTCCAACTCAGAAAAAAAAAGAGAACATAGCCGGGCTCAGTGGCTCAGCCTGTAATCCCGCGCCTTTGGGAGGTTGAGGTGAGTGGATTGCCTGAGCCTGCGGGTTTGAGACCCGCCTGGGCAGCGAGACCTCATCTCTACAATAAATCAAAAAAATCAGCCGGGCGTGGTTGCGCATGCCTGTAATTCCAGCTACTTGGAAGGCTGAGGCGGAAGGATCGCTGGAGCCCAGCAGGTCGAGGCTGCGGTGGCCGGGAGCGGCTGCTGCACTCCAGTCTGGGCGACAGAGTGAGACTCCAACTCAAAAAAAAAAAAAAGAGAACACTAGAATGGACCCTAATCCAATATGTTGTTAGAAGAGATTAGGACACAGACATGCACAGAGGAACCACCATGTGAGGACACAGGGGAGAAAATGGTCATTTACAAATTAAGGAGCAAGGCCTCAGAAGAAAACAACCCTGCCAACACCTTGATCTCGGACTTTGAGCCTTCAGAATTGTGAGAAAATAAATTTCTGCTACTTAAGCCCACCCAGTCTGTGGTAATTTGCTAGGGAAACCCAAGCAAGCTAATACAAGGACTATGTTATTCATCACTGAACTCACAGAAATTTGAAGAAGAAATTCACCAATCAATTAGTTCCATCAATTCTATTTGGTTACATTCATTATCTCTAGATTATAAGTAACTCAAGGGCAAGATACCTTGATTATTTGTTCATTCTTGTATCCTTTTGTATTCCCATAAACAGTGACAGGCATGAGGGGGTGCTCAATAATTATTTGTTGAGTAAATTAGTGAATTATCCATCTCATGCCAACAAAGTAATTATTCTCATGTTAACAAAGACCCTAAAGGGTACTTATGTATGACTTTGATTCATAAAATGAGAAAACTCCTTAGCTGTTACTTATTAAAAGCAGTTTGGGGCCAGGCACAGTGGCTCACGCCTATAATCCCAGCACCTTGTGGGGCAGAGGCAAGAGGATTGCCTGAGCCCAGGGGTTCAAAACTAGCCTGGGCAACATGGCAAGACCTTGTCTCTACAATAAATTTAAAAATTAGCAGGGTATGGTGGCGCACACCTGAAGGCTGAGGCAAAAGGATCGCCTGAGCCCAACAGGTCAAGGCTGCAGTAGTCGTGAGAATACCACTGCACTCCAGTCTGGGAGGCAGAGTGAGACTCTGACAAAAAAAAAAAAAAGCAGTTTGGTAGGAAAAAAACCTCAAAAAAACAGGACAAGTGGGAGAGACGGAGTAGAAGGGGACCCCAGTGGTAGGAGGATCGGAGACTTCCGTGGGGATTGTGTGGAAGGTCCCAGCAATAGGAGAACTTGGCAGATCTAGAAACAAAGTCAAGAAGGCCAAGGAGCGTGAAAGGAGGAAGTGAAAGGGGACCTCTCAGCTTCCAGAAGCCCTCTTGACTGCAGATGGCTGGGCAGGGCACTAAGAGACATGAACTGAGGTCTGGCCATGAGTCACTCCTCATCGAGGAAGTGACTAAGGCTCAGGGTTTTCTTCTGTAAAATGGGAACATTGGTATCTGCCCATTCCCCCACACAGAGTGGTCATAGATAGGATCAAAGAATACAAAATTATGGACAAAGTCCCTTTGAGATTGGCCAGGTGGTTCAGACACCTGAAAAACTATCAGTATCACATTAAGGGAAACAGGACTTTCCAAACCTTCCCTGTCCTCCTGGAAGTTGAACCAAGAAACATCCCTGCAGCCCCATGACCCCACACCACACACATTATAGCCACCCTGTCCACCTCCCACACTAAGCTCTGAGCTCCATGGGGATTGCTCCATTCCTATGTTCCCGGAGCTCAGCACAACACCTGACATGTAGAATTAATTCAGTAAAAGTGGGATAAATTATCAGGGCTCGGTGGCTCAGCCTGCAATCCCAGCACTTTGGGAGGCCAAGACGAGTGGATTGCCTGAGCCTGAGGTCCAAGACCAGCCCAGGCAACTTGGCGAGACCTCGTCTCTACAATTAATCAAAAATTAGCCGGGCATGGTAGCGTGCGCCTGTAGTTCCAGCTACTTGGAAGGTTGAGGTGGAAGAATCACCGGAGTCCAGCAGGTCAACACTGGGGTGGCCGTGAGCGTGCCACTGCACTCCAGCGTGGGCGACAGAGTGAGATGGCAACTCGAAAAAAAAAAAAGTGGGACAAATGAATGAATGAACCAATAAACCTACAAACTGCACTGAGCTCCTAGGCGAAGGATCTGCGGGGCTGAAAGGGTACTGCACAGCCTGAGAGCAAGAAGGAAGAACCTCCAGCCTCCTCACTCCTTCCAAGGAGCCTGTGGGTCCCAGGACAAACTCTGGCTAGGGCCCACAATGTAAAAGTGTTCCTCCAATGGAGGAGTTTGGGCCAACCAGATCGCAGGGAACAGCAGTGCCGGAGCTGGCTTACCTGTCACTGAAGTGGTAGCTGGTTATAGTCCGGGAGTTGTTGCTCTCTTCTAGGGTGACTGGCGCTGTAGACATGGTGGTAGTGGAGGTGGAGGTCATGGGGGTGGCAGTCGACACTGTGGTTGACACTTGGCATACAGATCAGATTACAGGCCACTCTACCTAGTAGCTCACCCACAGCCCTGCACGTGGATCTGACCCTAAATGGTCCTAGACTAGTGTGGGAAGGGGCTGTAGCCTCGACTTCTCATGTATCCCTGGCATCTAAGAGACTCAAGAACCTCAACGGGGCTGGATGTGTTGGGTCATGCCTGAAATCACAGTACTTTGGGAGGCTGAGGTGGGAGGACTGCTTGAGGCCAGGAGTTCAAGACCAGCCTGGGCAACATAGCAAGACCTCACCTCTATAAAAAATTTTAAAAATTAGCTGGATGTGGTGGCACCCACCTGTAGTCCCAGTTACTCAGGAGGCTGAGATGGGAGGATCACTTAAGCCCAGGAGTTTGAGGTTACAGTGAGCTACAGTTGTGCCACTGCACTCCAGCCTGGGCAATAGAGCGAGACCCTATCTCTAAAAAAAAGAGGGGGAAAAAAAAAGAACCTCAGAGGTGGGTAGATCTGGACATGGGTTCCAGGGAGGACTCTGAGCAAGCGCTGAAAGGGCTAGAGGGGGCCTGAGAAGAGCCTCAGGACCCGGGCAGCTGGAGTTCAGCTGAACTTGAAACAATCCTACTGCTAATGACAGTGTCTTGGCCAGTACCCAGCCCCCACCCCAGTCTTATTTATCCAGGAACAGAGCGGGACCTTGCACGGTGGCTGACATATATCCTAGACCTATGGCATCAAAGGTCAGGACCAGCCGTGAACAAAATCATAATGTTCAGGAGGAGCTTTTACTTTGGGCAGGTTGTGAGTTTTCAATAACAGGGATACCTACTTCTCAAGGGTAAAGTGAGGATTCGGTGAGTCAGTGGATGTTTTGTACTTTGCAAACTAGAACATGCCCGAGATGTTCTGGGTGTGATGTGGGCCCTGTGGACTGTGGTGGTCCACAAGTTTCCCCGAGCTTGTGCCACCTGTCTGAGGGGCAGCAGAAACAAGCCCAACAGGCAAATTTGAGCAAACCAAGGCACTGGGACCTCCCAGGAGCATCTGCATTCTACAAGGACTTAGGAAGAGAACATTGCTAAACTCAAATGCATAAATTGCTTACAGTGGGATTTCAGTCACCAGGAATGCAGTTGTTTAAATGTGAAGGCCTTTATGGACCTCAGGAATTAGACCCCACCCTGACTATGCTGGGCCTCTTTTTCCCCCAATGGGGCTGGGAGCAGAGGCTGTGAACCCAAAACTACACAAAGAATAGGCCACACCTGGGTAACAGAAGTTTCAGGAAAGCATGGGCAGTAATTAGGGTCTCTGGGTATCATAGAGGGGGCCCCTTTGGCCCATGGGTTGAAACTGGAACCATCACCTTGTCCTCTATGGGCAACAGACTCAGGTACTGAGCTGTGCAGAGAAAAAATAATGCGCCTAGGAAGGCTTAATCCCATCCTGGAGGAGGCTCTGCAAGCCATGGGGTAATTTAAGGGAAACCCTGCCCCTTCAATCCCAAGTGGTCAGTTGGAGTTCTATAAGACCTCAGGACTCAACTACCCCTTTTAAAGGTCACTCTGGGTGACAGTTAATTCACTCGAGTGGGACCTCAGGGACCTAGATACAGCAGACCCTGAGAGACACATACACACCCTCTTACCTGGGTCAATGGTCACTTCAACTCTGACCCCATGGTCAGTTCCAAATCTCTCAATCCCACACCAGTAAGTGTCAGCATCGTCTCGCCTGAGATCCTCCATGGTCACAGTGAATGTCCAATTTTCTTGCTTGTCCCTGATGGACACCCGGTCTTTCTTCACCTCCTGCTCTGATGCAGTGGTTTCAACAAGGATCACGCAGCTACCCCAATCAGCTCCTCGACACCACCACTTCTTGTAGGTCGTCCAATATGGGTCATAGCTGCACTTCACAGTCAATGAGCCCCGCTCCGGGCCGCTCACAGTCGCCGGACCAGTGATTGGATCCCTGGCTGTGGAGTTGCCTGGAAAACACAAATCCATGTACCTGTCACCTCCCACCCCAAGGGCAGGGCCGCAGCCTCCTGCATTGGGAATGCCTCCAAAATGCAAGTACCCCATAGCAGTCGAGGAAGAAGTACACCCTCCACAAGACAAACCTTTGTCTTTCAAAACGCCCCTGGGTCAAAGCCACCAGGAAAGTCACTGAAGATCACAACTACAGATCCCAAAAGAAACAACAACGTTGACACTGAGCAATAATAGCTTCCTGCAATTCATCCCCTCCCCTTCCCTATGGCCAATGTAACCTCTCAAGGAACATCAGTTTGCAACCAGCTTTATGGTTGGTCTGATGGGGAGGACATAGCAGAAGATTCATTTCCACAGGAGGTCCAGCAGAAGCAGCCACACCAGATGGCTGTGAAGAGGCTGTCCTGGTGGTTCTCATGGTTCCTAGTAGATCTGCTACAGTAAAATACCCTGGATGAATGCCTTTGAGTTGATTAAAACAGCGATTGAACTGGCCTCCATGTGCTATGGGATCCCTACCACACAGATCTCATCTTCTTCATTGAATTGTTTGGTCCTCGGTGGCTCAGCCTGTAATCCCAGCACTTTGGGAGGCCGAGGTGAGTGGATTGCCTGAGCCTGCGGGTTCGAGACCTGCCTGGGTAACTTAGTGAGACCTCATCTCTACAATAAATCAAAAAATTAGCCGGATGTGGTGGCACGCGCCTGTAATTCCGGCTACTTGGAAGGTTGAGGCGGAAGGATCGCCGGAGCCCAGCAGGCCGAGGCTGCGGTGGCCGGGAGCGGCCACTGCACTCCAGTCTGAGCGACAGAGTGAGACTCCAACTCAAAAAAAAAAAAAAAAAAAAGAATTGTTTGGTCCCTTTGTCAAACAGCAAATTTGTGAATGATTTATGGATTTTTTCATTTTGTTTCATTGATTTATGTGTCCATCCTTATGCCAAGCCCACACTGTCCTGATTACTATAGCTTTGTAGTAAGGTAAGTGTTACAGAGAGTGAAGCAGCATTTTCTTTTTTCTTCTTCTTCTTTTTTTTTTTTTTTTTTGAGTTAGAGTCTTACTCCATTGCCCAGACTGGAGTGCAGTGGTATGCTCCCGGCCACCGCAGCCTCGACCTGCTGGGCTCAGGTGATCCTTCCACCTCAGCCTTCTAAGTAGCCCGAACTACAGGCACACGCTACCATATCCAGCTATTTTTTTTATTTATTGTAGAGACGAGGTCTCGCCATGTTGCCCGGGCTGGTCTCAAACCTGCGGGCTCAGGTAATCCTCTCACCTCAACCTCCCAAAGTGCTGGGATTATAGGGTTGAGCCACCATGCCCAGCCAGCATTTTCTTAAACTGTATGTTCTTTCTCTCACTTTCTCACCTTTGAAATACTCAGCGGTGGCTCAACCTGTAATCTCAGCACTTTGGGAGGCCGAGACAAGAGGATTACCTGAGCCCACGGGTTCGAGACCAGTCCGGGGAACTTGGCCAGACCTCGTCTCTCCAACAAACCAAAAATTAGCCAGGCGTGGTAGCGCATGCCGGTAGTTCTGGCTACTTGGAAGGCTGAGGCAGAAGGATTGCCGGAGCCCAGCAGGTCAATGCTGGGGTGGCCATGAGTGTGCCACTGCACTCCAGCCTGGGCGACAGAGTGAGACTCCAACTCAAAAAAAAGAAAGAAAGAAAAATTCAGGATATGGGGAAATGTTTCTTTACTGTAATTAAAACAGTGCTTCAAGTATGATATCAAATGGCAGCTGACACAAGTCCCTGGTGCCAGAGAGACACGGAGGAGTGGTGAGGACCACAGCCAGCAGGAGAGCAGACGAGGCCCACACAGGCATAGCCTCCATTCTGCCCCAACCCCTGGTCCTCATGCAAGAAGTGGGCTGTGTGCCAAGAACACGCAAGGGGGAAAGGACTTTCTCTTCGATAAGCAGAGTTTGAAAAACTACCCACATGCAGAAGAATGAAACTGGACCTTTCTCTCACACCATATACAAAAATCAACTCAAAATGAATCAAAAACTTAAATGTAGGACCTGAAGCTATAAAGCTTCTCAAAGAAAACATAAGGGATAAGCACCAGGACATGGGTCTGGGCAATGGTGTCTTGGCTAGGACTCCAAAGCACAGACAACAAAAGCAAAACCAGACAGCTAGAATTTAGTCAAACCAAAGAGCTTCTGCACAGCAAAGGATGCAATAATTATCTACAAGAGACAATCTGTGAAATAGGCAAAAAATATTTACCAGCATACATCTGAACAAGGGCTAGCCTCCCAAATATAATGAAGAAACTCATCAACTCAATAGGAAGAAAATGGATATGTCAATTCGTTTGATTGAATCTTTCTAATTTACACATAGATCAAAACATCACATTGTACCTCAGAAATATACACAATTAATGGTCAATTTTTTTAAAAGAAGTAGGCTCTGTGATTTCAGATCTTTTCATTTTTCTGCAGAAGCAGGAAATCTGGATTTTGTTAAGCCTCTCAGTTTTTAAACACTGGCTTAGTTAGAAACAACAGATATACAGTGTGTGCCACACCAAGTCTGTCTGCTGGCTAAATCTTATTGGCAGTAGTCAACTCAGATCTAAATGCATAAGTGAGGCTCTTTTCTGTAATTTTTTGTCAAGGTTGAATATTAGAAGTATGCTAGTGTCACAAAATGAATCTGAAATGTTCTGAAATCAGAACATAAATATAGCAAAGGGATTCTTGTTTCTCTAGAATCTTTCAGAAATTATCTATAAAACTATCTGGCAACAGAGCCTTATTTGAGTCAAATCCTTCAATATTTTTTTCCATTTTTATTGGTCTATTCAGACTTGTTACTTCTCCTTGAATCAATTCTATTGGGTTCCCCCCATCCCAGAAAGTTATCTATTTTATAGAACATGGGTTAGAACAGGGTTCTGACATCATGAAGTATCTTTTTAGAGTTAAAATTTTTGCATCTATTGTAATTACACATTTTGACTACACGTGCTATTTCTTTTTTTTTTTTTTTTTTTGAGTTGGAGTCTCACTCAGTTGCCCAGGCTGGAGTACAGTGGCATGCTCACTGCCACAGCAGCCTCAACATGCTGGGCTCAGGCAATCCTCCTGCCTCAGCCTTCCCAGTAGCTGGAACTACAGGTGTGCACCACCACATTTTTTTTTATTTATTGTATTTTATTTATTTATTATTAAAATTATGTGCACCACCACATAATTTTTTTATTTATTGTAGAGATGAGGTCTTGCCAAATTGCCCAGGCTGGTCTCGAACCTGTGGGCTCAGGCGATCATCTCACCTCGGCCTCCCAAAGTGCTGGGATTATAGGTGTGAGCCAATGTACCCAGTCTATTTCATTTTTATTGATGACATATGCCACAAGATTTTCTACTCCATTGCTGTTTCTCCTTCTCCTTTATTTTTCCTGTATTAGGCAGTTTTGAAAGTTGGTGATTGTTACTGTTTTTGTTTTCTAAACTCTTAATGTTTATATGTATAATGTTCTTCCTCTTGTTTCCTGTAAATTACTGTTTGTTATCTTTTTCCAATTTGGTACATTAAAGACTGTGATCATTTTCTTCCTTTCTAAAATTAATTAAAACATGTTTAAGGCTGAGAATTTACTTTCATCCACTCTTAAAATTAAGATATAATTTACATACCAAAACTTTCTCTCTTTTAATATGTACAATTCAGTAGTTTTTAGTAAATCCACACAGTTGTGCAACAACCAGCCCTATCTTTGTGTGTGTGTGTGCGTGTATGTGTATGTGTGAGAGAGAGAGAGAGAGAGACAGAGTCTCATTCTTTTGCCCAGACACATGTGCAGTGTTGTGATCACAGCTCATTGCAGACTCGAACTCTTGGGCTCAAGAAATCCTCCCACCTCAGCTTCTCAAGTAGTGTCGACTGCTGGCACATGCCACCAAACCTGGCTTTTTTTTTTTTTTTTTTGGTAGAGACAGAGTCTCGCTATGTTACCCAGGGTGGTCTTGAATTCCTGGCATCAAGTGATCCTCCTTCCTTGGCCTCCCAAAGCACTAGGATTACAAGCATGAGCCACCACACCCAGCCCCATCAACTCTATCCAATCCCAGAACATTTTCATTACTTCAAAAAGAAACTCAATACCCATAAGCAGCCATTCCCTGTTCCCTGAAGCCTTTGGCAACCACTAATTTACTTTCTGCTCTATGCATTTGCCTCTTCTGGACATTCCTTTTTTCTCTTTTTTTTTTTTGAGTTGGAGTCTCACTCTGTCGCCCAGACTGGAGTGCAGTGGCCACTCCCGGCCACCGCAGCCTCGACCTGTTGGGCTCCGGCGATCCTTCCACCCCAGCCTTCCGAGTAGCCGGAATTACAGGCGCACTCTACCACGCCCGGCTGATTTTTTGATTTATTGCCGAGATGAGGTCTTGCTGACCAGGCGGGTCTCGAACCCGCGGGCTCAGAAAATCCACTCACCTCAGCCTCCCAAAGGCGCAGGATTACAGGCTGAGCCACCGAGCCCGGCTTCTTCTGGACATTTCATATGAATGAGATTACATAATGTACGGTCTTTTGTGTCTAGCTTCTTTCACTTAGCATAAGGTCTTTAAGGTTCATCCATGTTGCAGTATGTATTGGTATTTCATTTCTTTTTATAACCAAATAATATCCGGTGCACAAATAGGCCATGATTTTATTTATCCATTCATCAGTTGATGATATTTGGTTGTTTCCACTTTGGGACTTTTATACATAATGCTGCTATGAACATTCATGTGCTAGTTTTTGTATGGAATAGGTTTTCATTTCTCTTGGGTATATGCTTAGGAGTGAAATTGCTGAGTCACTGGGTGACTCTATGTTAAATGCCAAACTTTTTCCTAAGAATTTACTTTTGACTATATATATATTTTTTTGAGTTGGAGTCTCACTCGATCACCCAGACTGGAGTGCAGTGGCCGCTCCCGGCCACCGCAGCCTCGAACTGCCAGGTTCTGGCGATCCTTCCACCTCAGCCTTCCGAGTAGGCGGAATTACAGGCACGTGCTACCACGCCCGGCTAATTTTTTTCTTGATTTATTGTAGAGATGAGGTCTCGCTGCCCAGGCGGGTCTCGAACCCGCGGGCTCAGGCAATCCACTCACCTCAGCCTCCCAAAGGCGCAGGATTACAGGCTGAGCCACCGAGCCCGGCTTGACTATATTTTTATATTGTCTGTAACTGAATCAAGTTTTTAAAGGGACTTCCTCATCTCAAATTTTATTTTCTGTAATAATCTTCAGACATATGTTTATAAGTTTCAGATGTATTCCTTTCTTTGAATACTCAGCTTTAACATTCCTTTGTGATGCAGAAACTTTTTTACAGCTAACAAAAGCAAGCTTGAAAACTCATCTTTCCTCAAAGAGGTCGTGAGTATTTTTCGTAGTTCCCTTAAGATTTTCTAGAATGCAGATTTGAGTGTTTTGCCCAGTTTCTGTTCCTGGCAGCATTCATCTGTCAAACAACTCTGCCTGTTTGTGGTAAATTTGTCTCCAGCTCTTACCACATTGAACTCTGACTTTCCAAAAAATTCTGACATAGTCTAAAGTTTTTACACACAATATCTAAATATCTGGGGGAAAAAAGATATGCCCCAACACATACGCATAAAGGACTCCCACAACTCAATAATAAAAACAAAGCAGCCCAATTTTTTAAAATGTAAAAGACATGACTAGGGAGGGAGGTGGAGAAAAAAGTAATAGAAAAGTAAAATGCAAAAGACTTGAGCAGACACTTCATAAAAGAAGATATCTAAATGGCTAATGTCACATAAAAAGTATCCAATACCACGAGTCATCAAAGAATGCAAATTAAAACTGCAATAAGATGCCTCCTAAAACCCACTTACTTGGCTAAAACTTAGAAGTCTAACATGCAAACTTTGGAGAGAATGGTTAATAACTAGAACTCTCATACATTGCTGATGGGCATATAAAATGATACAACCATTTTGGAGCACTTTCAAAAGCTATTTTTCAGTTTCTTATCAAGTTAAACATGCATCTACCCTATGACCTCACAATTCCACTTTTAGTTAAGAAATGAAAATAAATGTCCACAAAAAGGATTTTATAGCAATTATTTATAGTAACCACAGAATAGGAATAACTCAAATGTCCAACAGGAGAATTTAAGAAGGAATAAGCTATTCATACGTAAAACAACATGGATGAATCTCAGAAACATGCTGAGTGATCCAGGCACGGTGACTCACACCTGTAATCCCAACACTTTGGGAGGCAGAGCTGAGAGCATTGCCTGAGCCCAGGGGTTCGAGACCACCCTGGGCAACTCGCTGAGCCCTTGTCTCTATAATAAAAAAAAATTAGCCAGGCGTGGTGATGCACTCCTGTAGTCCCAGCTACTTGGACAAGGATGAGGCCGAAGGATCGCTTGAGCACAGCAGGTCGGGGCTGTGGTGGTAGTGAGCTTGCCACTGCACTCCAGCCTGGGCAACAGAGTGAGACTCAGACAAAAAAAAAAGGCCGGGCTCCGTGGCTCAGCCTGTAATCCCGCACCTTTGGGAGGCTGGGGTTAGTGGACTGCCTGAGCCCAAGGGTTCGAAACCCACCTGGGCAACTTGGTGAGACCTCATCTCTACAATAAATCAAAAAAATTAGCCGGGCGTGGTAGCGCACTCCTGTAGTTCCAGCTACTCGAAAGGCTGAGGCGGAAGGATCGCCAGAGCCCAGCAGGTCGAGGCTGCGGTGGCCAGGAGCGGCCACTGCACTCCAGTCTGGGCGACAGAGTGAGACTCCAACTCAAAAAAAAAGAAAGAAAGAAAGAAAGAAATATGCTGAGTGAAAGACAGAGACAGAAGAGAATATATCTTATGATCCCATTATGTGATAACAGGCAGATTAATCTATGGCGATAGAAATCACAACAGTGATTCGTGGGTAGGGGGAGGATTGGCTGGACAAGATGCTAAGAACTTTCCGGGTTTTGCATCTTGATGGGGATGTGAGTTACAAGTTATGTGAATTTGTCTCATAGAATTGTACACTTATCTACACATATGTAGATTTCACTATAAGAAAATTATACCTCAATTAAAAGAAACTTGTGGGATGCGCCTAAATTGCGCTTAAGGAGATTTTATAGCATTAAATGCATATATTAAAAAAGAAAAAAGGGTTTCGTGTTTTTTTTTGTTGCTTTTTTTTTGAGCTGGAGTCTCACTCCTACACATGCTCACAGCCACCCTAGCGTCGACCTGCTGGGCTCCGGCAATCCTCCCGCCTCAGCCTTCCGAGTAGCCAGAACTACAGACGCATGCTACCATGCCCGGCTATTTTATTTTATTTTATTGTAGAGACGAGGTCTATGCCAAGTTGCCCGGGCTGGTCTGGAACCCGCGGGCTCAGGCAATCCACTCGCCTCGGCCTCCCAAAGTGCTGGGATGACAGGCTGAGCCACCAAGCCCGGCCAGCGTTTAGATTTAATAAGCTGAATGTCTATTTCAAAAGTTAGAAGAAGAATGGAAGGCGGAGAAGCAGGAGAAAGCAGAAGGAAGGAAATAATAAAGAAAAGAACAAAAATTAATCATGTAAAATACAAACATAGCCAGGCACGGTGACTCACACCTGTAATCCCAGCACTTTGGGATGCGGAGGTGAGAGGATTGCCTGAGCTCAGGGGTTCGAAACCAGCCTGAGCAACATGATGAGACCTCATCTCTACAATAAATCAAGAAATTAGCCAGGCGTGATGGCACATGCCTGTGGTTCCAGCTACTTGGAAGACTGAGGTGGAAGGATCACCTGAGCTCAGCAGGTCAAGGCTGTGGTGGCCACGAGCGTGCCACTGCACTCCAGCCTGGATGACAGAGTGAGACTCCGACTCAAAAATTAAAAAATTAAAAATAAAAAACATAACAGAGATGATCAATAAAGCCAAGAGTTTAAAGCAGAAAAAAAAAAAAGGCCTGGCAAGATATTCATGACAGAAAGACAGAAGACCTAAATTAAATACTCAGTATCAGGAACTAAAAGGGATATATCACTGCATATTCTGTACATATTAAAAAGATAAGAGGATAAGATAATAGAAGGATATTTAAACAATTTTAGATGGAATAAACAAATTCATAGAAAAAATAATATAATGTGCTGAAATTAGCATAAAAGAAATAGAAAACCTGGATAATCTCACAGTTATGTAAATAAACCAAATTCATTGTTTAAAACTTTACCCAAAAGAAACTCCAGGCCTATACAACTTTGATGGAAATACCTACCAAACATTTAAGGAAGATATAATGTCTATCTTTCACAAAATTTTCCAGAGCATAGGGAAAAAGTATGAAATCCCAAACCTATTTATTGAGACTAGCATAACTTAAAGCCAAAACCTAGCAAGGGAAGTGCAAGAAAGTATCATAGGCAAATATCATTCATGAACATAAAGGTAAAAGTCTGAAACCAAAAATCAGCAAACTAAATCTAGTGATATGTAAAAAGGATAATACATTATCACCAAATTGGGTTTATGCCAAGCATGCAAAATTGTTTTAATATTAGAAGATCAATAAGGGTAATATGTCACATTAACAGTATTGGAGAAAAATCACATGATCATCTCAATAGACACAGAGAAAAGTATTCGATAGAAATCAACACTCATTCATTATTTTTTTAAAAAACTCTTACCGGCTGGGCTCGGTGGCTCAGCCTGTAATCCCAGAACTTTGGGAAGCCAAGGCCAGAGGATTGCCTGAGCCCCGAGGTTCGAGACCACCCTGGGCAACTTGGTGAGACCTCGTCTCTACAAAAAACTTTTTAAAAATAGCTGGGCTTGGCAGCATGTGTCTGTAGTTTCAACTATTCGGAAGGCTGAGGCAGAAGGATCACCAGATCCCAGCAGGTTGATGCTGGGGTGGCCATGAGTGTGCCACTGCATTCCAGCCTGAGCAACGGAGTGAGACTCCAACTCAATAAATAAATAAATAAACAAACAAATAAATAAATACTCTTACCAAAATGAGAGAACTGACTTTATCTGATAAAGAGTATCTATGAAAGACCTCAGCAAATACCACCCTTAATGTAAGGCATTCATATGTGCTTTATAATAATCTATTAGCCTGGACATTGATGTTTTAGGCACTTTTCTGTACACATATTATTTTCTACAATTCAAAAGGCTTTTAAAAATATCCTAAACCAATAACCAAATTTTTTCTTTTTTTTTTTTTTTTTTGAGTTGGAGTCTCACTCTGTGGCCCAGACTGGAGTGCAGTGGCCGCTCCCGGCCACCGCAGCCTCGACCTGCTGGGCTCCGGCGATCCTTCTGCCTCAGCCTTCCAAGTAGCTGGAAACAGGCGCGCGCTACCACGCCCAGCTAATTTTTGATTTATTGTAGAGATGAGGTCTCGTCAAGTTGCCCAGGCGGGTCTTGAACCCAAGGGCTCAGGCAATCCACTCACCTCAGCCTCCCAAAGCTCTGGATTACAGGCTGAGCTACCGAGCCTGGCTTTTTTTTTTTTTTTTTTGAGTTGGAGTCTCACTCTGTCGCCCAGACTGGAGTGCAGCGGCCACTGCAGCCTCGGCCTGCTGGGCTCCAGCGATCCTTCCGCCTCAGCCTTCCGAGTAGCCGGAATTACAGTCATGCCCTACCACACCCGGCTGATTTTTTTATTTATTGTAGAGATGAGGTCTTGCTGGCCAGGTGGGTCTCGAACCCACGGGCTCAGGCAATCCACTCACCTCAGCCTCCCAAAGGCGCGGGATTACAGGCTGAGCCACCGAGCCCGGCACCAAATTATTATTAACAGTGAAATACTATAGGCATTTCAACTGAAATCATAAACAAAACATGTATTCCCAATATATAAAATAAAATTACTCTGAAAGTTCTGATCAACATAAAGAAAGACATAGAATTTATAATTTTTTTAGATTAGAAAATATAGTTTATTTAGAAAGTAAATTAGAGAGAAAGAGGGAGGATTTGCCTCCCCAAGGTAGGGGAGGAGGCCAAAACTTAGGGAAACATGGTGGCAGCCAAAAAGCACATGGCCAGATCATCACTAAAAGACAGTGATAACATTCAGAGAATTTTTTAATTTTAAAATTAAAAATATTTTAATTCATAGTTGAATTTAATCGAGTAGCTAGGCATACAATAAATATATAAAAATCAATGTTTTTTCCGTAAGCCAGTAATAAACAGTTGGAAAATAAAGTTTAAAAAATGCTCATTTCCATTAGTAATAAAAGTATATTAAATTCCTAGGAATAACTTTAAGAGAAACAATAAAGACTTGTAGGGGGGAGAAAGCACAATAAAATTTTACTGAGAGACATAAGAGTTAAATAAAAGAAAAGTCATATTATGATCTTGAAGGAAATGCTATACAGTATATTGTAAAGATCCCCCTTCTTCCCAAATGAATTTATAGACTTAACTAAAAAAAGACCAGAACATTTTTAGAACACATATTTTTCAGATAATGTCTAGTGTATGTATACACTATATGTAAATTCAGATCATCTCTAGCATATGTGTATATATGTGTGTGTATACACTAAAGATTATCTGAAAAGATGAACAGATGAGAATTGTTAAATATTTAAAGATGAGTAAAGACTATCCCTGCCAGATATTAATACATCATCAAGCCATACCATAGAAATCAGCTTGGAAATTTAGTAAGAATAGATACGCCTATCTACAGAACAGAGTAAATAGTCTAAAAACAGACCCAGTCTATTTAAAAATTTAAGGTCAGGCGTGGTGGCTCAAACCTGTAATCCCAGCACTTTGGGAGGCTGAGGTGAGAAGATTGCCTGAGCTCAGGGGTTCAAGACCAGCCTGGGCAACTTGGTAAGACCTCATCTCTACAATAAATCAAGAAAACATAGCTGGGTGTGGTGGCTCATGCCTGTAGTTCCGGCTACCTGGAAGGCTAAGGGGGAAGGATCACCTGGACCCAGCAGGTCGAGGCTGCGGTGGCTGTGAGCGTGCCACTGCACTCCAGCCTGGGGAAAGAGTGAGACTCAGACTCAAAAAAAAAAAAAAAAAAAGAATTCAAGATAGGCTATAGAAGACTTCAAAGATAAGCAGGAAAAGGAAGAAGCATGTGCTGTGTGCTGTCATCTCTCAGCATGTGCCACGTAAGCAAATTCAGGACAGATTAGGGAGATAAACATAAAATAGAAAATTATCGTTTAAACAAAGGAAGTGAATCTTTATAAAATCTCTGGATGAGTGGGAGAACTTTCTAAACATACAGTTAATGGAATACGTCACACAAGAGTCAGCAAATTTGACTGTATACAAATATGACCCTTGGATGCATCGATGAAAAAAACTGAAAAAGCAAAGAACAAACTAGGGGAAATATTTACAACAAATGACACAGCAAAGGATTAGTATACTTTCTCTTTACAAAAGTATATACAAGAAAAACATTAAGACACTCATTTGGAAATGAGAAGAGACAAGTCACAAAGATTAATTCAGGTGGATAATAAAATTTGAAATGTTTATTTTAACTAATCTAGCAAATGACATTTTAAGCAATGTCATTTTCTGGTTTTTTTTGTTTTTTGTTTTTGAGTCAGAGTCTCACTCCGTCATCCAGGCTGGAGTGTGGAGCCATACTCACGGCCACCACAGCCTCAACCTGCTGGGCTCAGGTAATCCTTCTGCCTCAGTCTTCCAAGTAGCTGGAACTACAGGCATGCACCACCACACCCAGCTAATTTTTTTTATTTATTGTAGAGAAGAGGTCTCTCCATGTTGTCCAGGCTGGTCTAGAACCCATGAACTCAGGCAATCTTCTCGCCTCCACCTCCCAAAGTGCTGGGATTACAGGCATGAACCACTGTGCCCTGCCTGTCATTTTCACACATCAAATCAACAAAGCTTTCATGCAAACATATTGCTGGCATGGATGAGGTGAAATGGGCACTGTGAGATCCTGATGGTAGGAATGAAATTGGTTCAACCATTACAGAAAATAGGATAGCAGTAAGTATCAAAAATTGTCATATCCTTTGCTCTAATAATTATATTTATAGGATTTGATCCTCATGAAATAATTAGAGAGGCCAACAAAAATATATGCCTGAAGATTTACTACATGATTATTTATAACAGCAAAAATACAGAAAACAATGTTAACATCTATCGATTAGCAAAATAATTACATCTAAAATGAAATACAATGCAGACAGTTATGCTTAGAGATATTTCTAGTTATGTGGAAGAGCCTCACATTAAGTGAAAAATGACTGTTTGTTTGTTTGTTTATTAGTCAGAATTATCCAGGCTGGATTGCACACTCACAGCCACCGCAGCCTTGACCTGCTGGGCTCAGGCAATCCTCCCACCTCAGTCTTCCAAGTAGCCAGAACTACAGGTGCATGCTGCCACGCCCATCTTATTTTTTGTGTTACCGTAGCGACAAGTTCTCACCAAGTAGCCCAGACTGGTCTCGAACCCCTGGGCTCAGGCAGTCCTCTCACTTCTGCCTCCCACAGTGCTGGGATTACAGGTGTGAGCCAACGTGCCTGGTCAAAAAATAGGCTTTAAAAAATCTTATATACAGTATAATCTCAGCTAACTTTTAAAATATGTATAGAAGAAAGATTAAAAGGAAATAGGTCAAACAGCTAACAACTAGTTGCTTTGGGCATCATGATTATGAATTGTAGGGAAATGTTTTCCCTCTAATTCTTTTTCTTTTCCTGTACTTTCCTATGTGTCTACAATGTGCATTTATTACTTTTAAAATCATAGGAAAAAACCTGATGGCTGGACAGTGCTGTTTAACGGCATGACAGGCAGAATAATGGCTCCCAAGGACATCCATGCCTTAATCCTGGGACCTGAAAACATGTTTCCTCTGGTAGCAAAAGAGACGTTGCAGTCATGATCACAGATGTTGAGATGAGAAGAGTATCCTGGACTATCCAGGTGGGCCCAGTACAATCACAATTGTCCTTATAAGAGGGAGGCAAGAGGGTTGGAGTCAGAGAAGGTGTGAGGCCGAGCAAAGGCCAGGATGAGGAGGGGCCATGAGCCAAAACATGCTGGAGGTCTGTAGAAGCTGAACACATCAAGGTAATGGAGTCTACCCCAGAGTCTCCAGAAGGAACGCAGCCCTGCCAACATCTTGATTTTAAGACAACTGAAAACCGGAACCATAACGTAATAATTTATGTTGTGGTACTTTGTCACAGCAGCAAAAAGAAACTAATACAGACAACCATCCTACCCCTAGTTGCGATGGTAGCCCATCTCACCTCCTCAGCAACTCCTCTGGCCACTGGCCTGGGTTTTGGGTATCGGGTCCAACTTTTGAGCCATCTACTCCACTCACAGCTTGAACCTCTCCATCCCTGGCACCCACTCCTCATCCAACCTGGGCAGAGCACAGGTTCTGGGTCCTGCTGCTCAAGCCCTCCTGACACAGGAAGAGCAGCTTTCTCAGCAAGAATTTCTCACAGCCTAGACCACGTGGAATTTTCCTAGATCAGGAGGAAGTGGGGCCCCAGAGAGAAGTAACTTGCTCACAGTCAGTGGGTGACAGAGTCAGGACTGGGCCCATCTCTAGCTCGGCACAGGAGGCCAGCTGCTCTCCACTCTGGATCAGCAGGTCCAGGACCTCATCCATCCCTGCCAGTGATAATGTGGCTTAAGAGAACAAGGCAGCTTATTTTTCTCTGGAAAAACAGGGTCATTAAAAATCTCTTCTGGGCCGGGCTCGGTGGCTCAGCCTGTCATCCCAGCACTTTGGGAGGCCGAGGCGAGTGGATTGCCTGAGCCCATGGGTTTGAGACCCACCTGTGCAACTCGGCAAGACCTCGTCTCTACAATAAAATAAAAAATTAGCCAGGTATGATAGCGCGCGCCCATAGTTCCGGCTACTTGGAAGGCTGAGGAGGAAGGATCGCCGGATCCCAGCAGGTCGGGGTTGCGGTGGCCGGGAGCGTGCCACTGTACTCCAGTCTGGATGACAGAGTGAGACTCCAACTCAAAAAAAAAAATCTCTCCCTTGATAGGTGTGGTGGCTCATCCCTGTAGTACCAGCTATTCAGGAGGCTAAGGCAGGAGGATCGCCTGAGCCCAGGAGTTTGAGGCTACAGTGAGCTATGAAGAAGATGCCGCTGCACTCCAGGCTGGGTGACAGAGTGAGACTTCCCCTCCAAACTCAAACTAAAACCTTCCTTTCTCACAGAAAATGAACTTTCTGACTGGTATTTTTTTTCTTGAGTATTTTAGCAAAATGAATTCTTTAGAAGGGAGAAGCAGTGTTGGATAAATCTGCTGCTTGGGACTGGAAGTTCTGTGGGAGAGGCTGGTAAGAGTTGGTACACATAGATTCACAGAGGGGCCCCAGTTCCGTGTTAGCAAACGCAGCTGCACCTGTCAGCTTCTCCGCCCCCTTCAGACAGGCCTTCCAATGTGCCTCAACCACACCCAAATGACACGCACAAGAACCCACGCTTTCGTGACTCTCACATCTGCTAGCCACCAAGATTCTCCGTTTCCAGATGTCAGAAAAAAGCAGTTCCGCCTGCGCGTTCCTTGCCTTGTCAATGCATCTCACAACATCTACCCCAAGCTGGCCTTCTCCCTCTCTATGCTGAAACTCATCTCAAGCCTCCAGAAACCACTCCCTGCTCTGCCTTTACCAGCCTTGCGGTCCTGGGCAAATCGCTTTCCTCCCTAAGACCTTTCCCCCAGAAAGATCATACTACTAGCCGGGCGTGGTGGCATGCGTCTGTAGTTCCACTACTTGGAAGGCTGAGACAGAAGAATTGCCTAAGCCCAGCAGGTCGAGGCTGCGGTGGCCATGAGCAGCGTGCCATTGCACTCCAGCCTGGGCGACAGAGCGAGACTCCAACTCAAAAAAAAAAAAAAAAGATCATACTAGCCCCCAACCTGCCCCATCGGGCCATACTGAGGCATGTGACCAACTCACACTGACTTCCGTGGTCCTCAGACGTCCTGAGGCCAAGTTCATCCCACATCAGAGCGTGCTTGCTCCTCCTGTGTCTGGAGAGCTGGCCCTGACTTCAGTGCCTCCTCCCTCTCCTCCTTCCTCTTCCAGGTCTCAGCTCAGATGGACATCGGAGACCCACCTCAGAGGGGTTCTTTCAGCCAAAGCACTCCCCTCTCGCCTGAGTCCCACTGTAACACCACATCCTCTTTTGCTTTCCCCCACAGTACTGATTGCTTCTTGAAATTATCTTTTCATTTCTATGACTGATGGAATGAAGGATCAAATCAAACCACATTTAAAAAGTCACAAACGGCCAGGCTCGGGGGCTCAGCCTGCCATCCCAGCACTTTGGGAAGCCGAGGCGAGTGGATTGCCTGAGCCCGTGGGTTCAAGACCAGTCCGGGCGACTTGGAGAGACCTCGTCTCTACAATAAATCGCAAATAGTAGCCAGGCATGGTAGCATGCACCTGTAGTTCCAGCTACTTGGAAGGCTGAGGTGGAAAGATTGCTGAAGCCCAACAGGTTGATACTGGGGTGGCAGTGAGTGTGCCACTGCACTCCAGCCTGGGTAAGAAAGTGAGATCCCAACTAAAAAAAAAAAAAAATCACAAACCATTAGGGTCTGTCCAGTTGCCATAAATACCTCCCTCCAGAGCTTCTGAAACACATGCATGCCACACTCTACCTAGAAACTTCCCTCGGGAGAACTCTGCTGCCCCTCCCCGCTCTTCAATTATTTTTTTTTTATTGCAATATGTCACCTACCATACAATTCACGCTTGTAAAGTGTACAACTCAATGTTTTTACTCACATTCGCAACGTTGTGCAACCATCACCACTCTCGAATTCCAGTTTATTTTCCTCACTCCAAGAAGAAACCCCACACTCCTTAGCAGTAAGTCCCCAACCTCTCTATGGATTTGCCTCTGCTGAACATTTCATGTGAATGGAATCATATAACAAATGGCCTTTTGTGTCTTCTTTCACTCAGCACGTAATCAAGGTCCATCCATGTTGCAGCATGGATCAGTATTCCGTTCCTTTTTATGCCTGAATAATATTCTATGGTATGGGTATACCACATTTTATGTATCCATTCATTAATTGATGGACATGTTGGCTGTTTCCACATTTTGGATTTTGGGGATGTCCAGATAGTGTTCATAATCACATGGATGTACGTGTTTTTAAATAGACATTTGCTTTCGTTTCTCTTGGGCATATATCAAGGAGCCGTCTTACTGGACCATGTAGCAATTCTGTTTAACATTTTGAGGAACTGTCAAATTATTTTCCTAAGTAGCTGCATCATTGCACATTCCTATCGGCAATGTAAGTTGTCTTCAGTTAATTTGAAGAGTCTTAACTGTTCAGTTCTATGAAAGTAGAAAGAGAAAGATTGGGGAGAGGAACACTGCAGCAATCATATTATTTTCTCTTCACTGGATACATTCATTCATTCAGCCAATAGTTCTTATTTGTTTAATCAGACTGGATGCAGGCACAAAAGTCCCTGCCCTCCTGAAGTCCACATTCTATCAGGATAGGGGAAGGGAAGGAACAAACAAGGGAGAAAAAGAATGCAAGAGTCTAATCAGGGTCATCAATGAAGGCCTCGAAGAGAAGCAAAGACATGGAGACTATGAGGGATTGGAGCCTGTGGCTCTCTGGGGAAGAACATTCTGGGCAGACAGAATAGCAAGTGCAAAGGCCCTGAGGCCATAGGGCGCCTAGCACATTCAAAGAGCATCTAAGAGGCCAGTATGGCAGAAGTGCACCGAGCCAGGGGGAGATGAGCAGAAATGGACAGCAGGGCGGGGGAAATCAGACTGTGAGCACCTTGCAGCCTCTGTGAGGACTTAGCGTTGTAACTCTGAGTTGGATGGAAGGTCCTCAGAAGGTTTTGACCAGAGGAGAGACACGCTCTGGCTCACACGTGCCGCAGGATCATTGTGGGGCGTGAGAGAAGGAGATGGACACCTCCAGGCTTTGTATGAGCACCCAGAAGATGGAGTTGCCAAACACAAAGATGAGAAAACTGGGGGAGAAAGGGGCTGAAAGGGGAAGATTCAGTCAGGTCGCATTTGAAATGTCAACATCTGAGTGGAGACGTCCACTGGGCAGTTGGGTATAAGATCCTGGAGTCCTGGGAGAGACCCGGGCTTGGGATACTGAACTGGAGGTTTGTCTGCACAGACGTGGTATTTCAAACCAGACAGTGGGTGAGACCACAAGGCGGTGGTTCTAGGTGGAGAAGAAGCCCAGGGGCTGAGTCCTGGGGCTCACCAATGTTTAGAGGTCAAGAAAACCCCCTTTTCTTTTGGTCAAAATGATATATCCCCACGTAAGATATCTTTAGCCCTCAATCTCTGCCCATGCCTTGGTTCCTCCTTTCCTCTTCATCCCTAGGGAGCTTCCCTCCTCTTGATCTTCCCAGTCCCTCAGCAACTTCTATGATCTCCTCTTGCCCCAAATGCCTACCTCTCCTTCTGCCTGGCAAACTCCCCCTTTCTTCCCTCAAAGCTCCCCCCTCCCTCACTTCCACCTGGAAGCCTTTCCTTGCTCAGAACACATTCACAAAGGTGGCAGTTCAGTCCAGGAACAGGGGTCCGCCAGGGCTTCTCTGCTATTTCCCTGACCGGTGGGGATTCTGTCCACTTTATATTCTCATCCAGCCCCTGGAGGGTCAGGAATTATACCTTACGCTGGGCTCATCACGAAGGCCGTGTTCAGTGTTCCTGCCTTGGCAGGTGTAGGCACTCAAACACTGGGCGAGCGAGTGAGTATGTGAATAAAACACACAAGAGCTCTTATCACCACGGACATCTCACCAAGCCCCACCCTCTCCCTCTGCCAGCCACTGCCTCCTGCCAGCTAAGCTTCCCCCCCGCGACCCAGGACAGACCCAGGTCCACTCACCTGCGAGCCAGAAGAGAAGGAAGAAGAGCATCAGCAGGTGCATCTTCTCTTCACACAGGACCCCGATCCCCTTGGTCGAGCCCGTCAGAAAGAAGAAACTACAGACTCCGCTCCTTCACCTCCCAGCCTTCTGCCTATACTTGCTTTCACCCTTGCACTTCCTCCTTCGGCCACTTCTCACTGGTGAATAAGACTAAAAGAGGAAGGAGGTGGAAGGGTTGAAATTTCAGAGCGGTTGGCAACACACGACGTCTCAGTGATCATGAATAAGCATTTGAGAAATACCTCTCTTGTCCGGAGCCATTGTGGTTCTCTAAAAAAAGAAGTTTGTGTCTCCTCTTCTGTCATGTGAAAATCTGCACACACAGACCCATTAGGTCTGTCCAGGCCTTTATTCAACCCTCCTCCCCCCGTGGGCGGGGTAGGGCTCCACCAAAGGGGCCCTGGGACAGCTACAGCTGAGGGACAGCATGCCCTAAGCCTGTAATTTCAGCCAAGAAGGCCAGTTCAATGGTGTTCAGGGGAACTTATGGCCAAAGTCAGAAAATCGAGGAGAGATTCGAGATGAGATTGGAATGCGGGGATGAGGAGGCTGAGGGTGTATGGAACCATGACCTCAAGAAAGGGTCTCAGCCGGGCTCGGTGGCTCAGTCTGTAATCCCAGCGCTTTGGGAGGCCGAGGAGAGTAGACTGCCTGAGACTGCGGGTTCGCGAACCGCCCGGGCAACCTGGCGAGACCTCATCTCTACAATAAATCAAAAATTAGCCGGGCGTGGTAGCACACGCCTATAGTTCCGGCCACTTGGAAGGCTGAGGCAGAAGGATCGCCGGAGCCCAGCAGGTCGAGGCTGCAGTGCCAGGAGCATGCCACTGCACTCCAGTCTGGGCGACAGAGGGAGACTCTAACTCAAAAAAAAAAAAAAAAAAAGAAAGAAAGGATCTCAAAGAGTAGGGAGATACAAGCAGGGAGCTGCAGGCCCAGTGGGCAAGAGGGGCTTTGTCCTGAGAACACACTGTGCCCCAGCCTACCAGGTGAGATTCCAAAGACACCCACACTAGCTAGAATTTTACAGAAACGTATCATTCATACCAGGGGCTCCTCCCTGAAGAACCAGTCATTGTTTGGACTATCACTCCCTCAATCCCACACCCTACCTTAGAGCTATTGGTTGAAGCAAGGAAGAAAGAAAAAAAGAAAGGAAGCCCTTTTCCTGTCCCACTCTCTTCCTCCTCATAAGAGTACCCGTCCCTCATCTTCCTCCTCCCCCTTCAAGATCCCAGCAAGCCCTGGGGTGGGCCACAGGGGTCGTAAAAGGATTGGGCCTTTCTCAAGTTTTGCGCCTGGAGCTACTTTCACTTGTGGCACACACACCCTGTGACATCTTGACAAGGGAGGGAGTCCTAAGGAGGGACACAGCACCTCCCCCACACCCTGATCAGGAGTGAGTAGGAGTGAGGGTGGGTTATTTGCAAAAAAAAAAAAAAACAGCAGCTGATAAGCCCTGGTTTTTCCAGGATGTGGTCTCTCACTTTACATATCTACAGGTCATAAAGTGAAGTCAACAATCCAGGGGAAGGGCTCGACTAGTCCCCACTGCTGTCCACACGTCCTCTGTCCCCAGCCCTATGCAGACACACACACTGAAAGACATCAGCCCTCTGCAACAGGAAAGCCATTGGCTTCCAGACAAATTGACCAGGAATTAAGCAGAAGAGAACAGAGAAATTGAGGGTCATGGGGCAACCTTTCATCTCTTGGACACTGGCAGCAAGGTGTGAACAGCACTGTCTGCTAGAAGCCCTGCCCATGGCCTAACCCTTTGGTCCTGGCTCTTCCCAGACCTGGTCTCCCTAAAGACAATTCCCCTTTGAATTAAGAATAGAGGCTGGGGCAACCCCCTGGGGTCCCCTCCCACTGTGGGAGCTTTTCTGTCCTCTTAATAAATCCTGCTTTCTCACTTTCCAGCCGTCCCTCATTCTTCCTGGGCACAAGACAAGGAAAAAAAAAATAGAGGCCAGGTGCAGTGCTCACACCTGTAATCCCAATACTTTGGGAGGCTGAGATGGGAGGATTGCTTGAGCCCAGGGGGTTGAGGCTACGGTGAGCTGTAATTGTGCCACTGTACTCTAGCCTGGGTAATTGAGAATTCTCCCAGTGGTTCTGAGTGGCCACTGTGGGGAATACCAGAGAGCCACCTATTATGGGGGCCCTGTGTCCTCAAAAACCCATTTGAACCCCAATCCTGGCTTTGTCATTGACTTGTGCATGAGTCCATTACCTCTCTGGACTTCCATCTGTGAAAGAAGGGACTAGACAGATCATCTGAGATTCTCCCTACCTAAAGTACCTGTGTGCATGTGTCGGTGTGTGAATGTATGTATGTGAGTGCTTGTGCGTGTGTGTGCATCCATGTGTACACGTTTTGTGCATGCTTATGTTTGTGAGGGTGAGCTGTGTGTACACATGTGTGTACTCCACATGTGTGTGCTAGTGGTATGAAATGCATTGTGTGCATGTATGTATACTTGAGCATCGTGGTATGAAATGCACTGTGTGTTGATGTATTCATCAGAGTCTCCTGGTTACAAAGAAAGAGATCTGCTAAAGCAACTTCTCTTGGTCACTTTGGACTTGCAGCACAGACGATCTGTTCAGAACCCACCCTGGCTACGGGCGGAGGAACTCCTGTATTGAAAGGGCCCATTCCGCTGGGTCTCTCCCACTCGGCAACAGAAGCTCCACGAGAAGTTTGTTGCAAGGCCCACTTGAGAATTACAAAAACCAAAGCCTAAACCAGGTGGAACCAAAGAAAACCAAGGAACTAAGTCTCTCCATAGAGAAGCAATAGAAAACAGCAGGCCGGGCTCGGTGGCTCAGCCTGTAATCCCGCACTTTGTGAGGCCGAGGTGAGTGGATTGCCTGAGTCCGCAGATTCGAGACCCGCTGGGCAACTTGGCGAGACCTCATCTCTACAATAAATCAAAAAATCAGCCAGGCGTGGTAGCACATGCCTGTAGTTCCAGCTACTTGGAAGGCTGAGGCGGAAGGATCGCCGGAGCCCAGCAGGTGGAGGCTGCGGTGGCTGGGAGCGGCCACTGCACTCCAGTCTGGGTGACAGAGTGAGACTCCAACTCAAAAACAAAAAGAGAAAGAAAAAAAAAACAGCATTCAGCCAGACTTCACAGGGACCCAAGCAGATGGTGGCCCAGAATGCAGGTCCCTCAGACCAGAGGGGCTTCCCTGATGGGCCTCACTCTGGATTCTGCCGCCAACATGACTGTGGCGCCACTCAGTGAAGCCTCTAGGGATTGCCATGAAGCTGATGAAGCTTAAATGTCAGCACCCCTCACTTGATCAGGCTCCTTTTAAGAACCTCTACCAAAAAATGTTCAAATAGAGATGGCATCTCACTGTGTTGCCCAGGCTGGTCTCAAATTCTTGACCTCAAGTGATCCTCCCATCTTGTCCATAGTCCTGGGATTACCGATGTGAGCCACCTTGCCTGGCCTATGTTATTTTGGGACTCCTTTTTCTTCTAAAGGGTCCCAGAATCACATAAGCTTCAGGCCTATGGTGGATTGATGAGTGGCACTCCCTGGATACACACTCTTTGACTTGGTAGTTCTCAGTAAAGAGACAGAGTCTACTTCCCTACCCCCTTGAGTCTGGGCTGGATTTGTGACCTACTGCACCCAATAAAATGCAGCAGAAGTGATAGTGCACCAGTCCAGACCCCAGCTGT
The DNA here is from genome assembly GCA_027257055.1 of Cephalopachus bancanus. Taxonomy (NCBI): domain Eukaryota; kingdom Metazoa; phylum Chordata; class Mammalia; order Primates; family Tarsiidae; genus Cephalopachus; species Cephalopachus bancanus. Next base: position 339,593 of record JAPVLO010000637.1, read on the forward strand.
GGGCAGCTTGCCTTTTTTTTTTTTTTTTGAGTTGGAGTCTCACTCTGTCGCCCAGACTGGAGTGCAGTGGCCACTCCCAGCCACCACAGCCTCGACCTCCTGGGCTCTGGCGATCCTTCCGCCTCAGCCTTCCGAGGAGCTGGAACTACAGGCGCGCACTACCACGCCCGGCTAATTTGATTTACTGTAGAGATGAGGTCTCGCCAAGTTGCCCAGGCGGGTCTTGAACCCGCAGGCTCAGGCATTCCACTCACTCAGCATCCCAAGGCGCGGGATTACAGGCTGAGCCACTGAGCCCGGCTCATCTTACCTTTCCTCTTGCTCTCTTGTGCCTCTGTCTCTGCCAAGGAGCACACCCAGGCAGGTCTGCTGGAGGGACACCAGAGACACGGGGCAGAACCCGAGCCACCCAAACTACAGCCAGCGGGCCCCAGACACACAAAACCCAACTGAGGCCAAAACTGTACCTCCAGGCTAAATTGCCAACTCATAAATGTGCGCTGCTGGCTTTGGGCAGTGTGTTGCAGCACCATCGTGGCAATTTTTTAAAAATCAAAAGAAAATCCCGGCCAGGCACAGTGGCTCAAGCCTATAATCCCAGCACTTTGGGAAGCTGAGGGGAGAGGATTGCCTGAGCCCCTGGGTTCAAGACTCACCCGTGCAACTTGGCCAGACCTCGTCTCTACAATAAAATCAAAAATTAGCCAGGCATGGTAGCGTGTGCCTGCAGTTCCGGCTACTTGGAAGGCTGAGGCGGAAGGATCGCCGGAGCCCAGCAGGTCGAGGTTGCGGTGGCCGTGAGCGTGCCACTGCAATCCAGCCTGAGTGACAGAGTGAGATTCCAACTCAAAAAAAAAAAAAAGAAAGAAAAGAAAACCCCACCAAGCCTAGACCCACCCCACGGCAGCTGTCTCACCTTCCACTCTGCACAGCATTAGCTGCCTAGTGGCCTCTGGTTCCCCTGAGCCTCTGTCCCAACATCTCTTCATGACAGCCCCTCCTGCCTCCTGTCCCCACCCTCACAGCTCTCTCTGATGCTGTCCAGACCACAGCAGACCTAGGACCTATAGAGCTATCTAAGGCTTATGATTAAAAATAATGAGTTGGTCTAACTTACAAAAGCAACACATGCTCATTTTAGGAAAATAAAGTATGAAATATAGGTAAGGTTAAAAAAAAAAGATTTCATCGCCCCTAATCTCACTACCCTGAGATAATCTCTTTTAACAGTGAGGTGTATGCATCACTCATCTTTTAACCTCTTTTTGCAGAAACGCATGGTTTACTCCAAAAATCAGAGAGAGGCCCCGATGTGTTGTATAAGCTCATGTCACTTGATTTTCACTGTCCACAACACTGTCTACTTTAGGAAAAAGTGTCCTATAAAATGAATATCACCGAGAAGACAAAGTCGTATGTCTGGTTTTAAAGCTTTCAAGGGCCAACTCACACTTGTATTTGGTGAAAATGTATCCAGGGACAGCAAACCCAAAAACTCTTCTTGGTCCTGTAAACTGTGATGATCTTTTCAGAACCCAGCTTCTTCATGGGCAGAAGAACTGTTATGTGAAAAAAGCCAGTTTAGTGGGATCTCTCCCACTCTGGACAGAAGTCCCTCGGGGCTGTGTCACCAGTGGCTAGATCTCCATTTGGCAGATAGTGGGTACTCGGTAAATTTTGGCAGAGAACGAACAAACAAATGTACTGTTTTTACCACATTGTCATTCTGCCCCTGGCCCTGTGTGCTCTCTGTGAGAACCAGTCTCTGTTCTTATAACCATAACTGTTCTAGGCAACCATCTCTGAGTCCTTTCAGTTCCCCTTGAACCCAATTACATGTCATCTTGCCTGCCTACTTTTGTTCTTTCATATTTTACCTAATTATTACATTGAATCCTCATTGCAAATCTGGAGGAAAGGTGACATTATTCCCGTTGTTCAGATAAAGAAATGGACACTCAGAGCATATAAGTGATTTGTTCAAGATCACATAGCAAGTAAATGGCAGAGCTAGAATTCAAAACCAGGTCTGGCTGGTACAAGCAAGACATGCTGCATCCTGCTAGGTGTGGAGAGTAGAAAGAAACGGAGAAAGAGAACGGCTGTTCTTAGATCCTGTTCAGCGCGAACAATGAAGAAGGAACCTGACATCCAGGAATTAATAAAACAGAATCCTGAAGTTGGTTGCCATCAGGGTGTCCACTCTAAGGTTGTTTTCAAAGCATGCTTCCCAAAAATGAAAGAAAGTTTTGCCGTAAACTGGAAACTGATTTAACAAAGCAAGTAATGAATACCACAAACCTTGAACATTTTCCAGATCTAATGACCCTTTTCTGCAGCTGATAGAATGGTAAATTTGGTGTCACCTAAGTTCTTTTCCAGGAATCCAGACAGGACAAAGCTTATTATTATTTTATTTTATTTGAGTTGGATTCTCACTCTGTCGCCCAGACTGGAGTGCAGTGGCACGCTCCCAGCCACTGCAGCCTCGACCTGCTGGCCTCAGGCGATCCTTCCCCCTCAGCCATCCAAGTAGAACTACAGGCGCACACTACCACGCCCAGCTAATTTTTGATTTATTGTAGATACGAGGTCCCGTCAAGTTGCACAGGTGGGTCTTGAACCCACAGGCTCAGGCGATCCACTTGCCTCGGTGTCTCAAAGTGCTGGAATTACAGGCTGAGCCACTGAACCCAGCCCAAAGCTTATTTTTTAGAAAAACATGGGTATCCAAAGAGTAGGTGCCACGATCTGAATGTTTGTGTCCCCATAAAATTCATATGTTGAGCCGGGCTCAGTGGCTCAGCCTGTAATCCCGCGCCTTTGGGAGGCTGAGGTGAGTGGATTGCCTGAGCCCGCAGGTTCGAGACCCGCCTGGGCAGCGAGACCTCATCTCTACAATAAATCAAAAAATCAGCCGGGCATGGTAGCGCGTGCCTGTAATTCCGGCTACTCGGAAGGCTGAGGCAGAAGGATCGCCGGAGCCCAGCAGGTCGAGGCTGCGGTGGCCGGGAGTGGCCACTGTACTCCAGTCCGGGCGACAGAGTAAGACTCCAGCTCAAAAAAAAAAAAAAATCATATGTTGAACCTGATCTCCAATGTGATGGTAGTTAGGGAGTAGGGTCATGGGGCGATTGGGCCATGAGGGTGGAGCCTTCAGGAATGGGATTACAGCCCTTATAAAAAGGCCCCAGAGAGCTGCCCTGCCCCTTCCACCAGGTGAGGACACAGGGAGAAGTCATCCTCCATGAGGATGTCACTGAACCTGCCAGTGCCTTGATCTTAGACCTCCCAGTCTCCAAAACCGTGAGAAATAAGTGTCTGTTTTTATGAGTCACCCGGCTTACGGCATTTTGTTCTAGCAGCCCACCCGAAGGGACTAAGGCAGTGAGTTAACCCTCTGTGAAGAAGAGACAATAGGGGTCTTTGATTTTCAGAACAGAGCTCCTGTCACCTTTGCCACCTGCTCCTTGGGCACCTGAGGTGTGTAATACTTGCTGAAATCGCCAGCATGGAATAACTGCAATTCAGGCTCCTTTTGCCCAGAAAGTCTGATTTTTTTTCTTAAGCATCAAATAATAGGCAAGATTTATCTGGAAAAACAAAGCAAGCACTGTGCAGCAACAGTCTGGCTAAACGTCAGCATTCCTCTTCACTTTTCCCAGACTCTCCTGGCACAACATGCCTCCCCAATACACACGCAGACTTTTTTCTCATTTCAGAAGCAATCTGTTCACTACAGAAAAATAATGAAATACAGATAAACACAAAGAATACATCTTACATCGTTTCTAGTCCTACCACAGAGATGATCACTATCAAATATAGGTATGTGTATTCATTACCAGTCTTCTGTTCTTCTTCTGTTGAAAAGCAATTATTCCAGCTTAAATAAAGGATCACTTACGTATGGACTTACTTCACCAACTAGATTATTACATTTATTTGGGCTTTTTACAGGAAAAACATAAAAAGGAAAACCTAAATCCAGGTGCAGTATTCCACACCTGTAATCCCAGCACTTTGGGAGGCCGAGGTAGGAGGATTACTTGAGCCCAGGAATTCGAGATCAGCCTGAGCAACATAATGAGACCTCACCTCTACAAAAAATTAGCAAGGCGTTGTGGTGCACACCTGTACTACTTCCCAATACTTCCCAGCTACTTTCTTTAAAAAAGGCATGCAAGCAAAATTTTTTTAAGCATAGAAAGAGAGAAGAAAATAGCCGGGCTCGGTGGCTCAGCCTGTAATCCCGCGCCTTGGGAGGCTGAGGTGAGTGGATTGCCTGAGCCCGTGGGTTCGAGACCCGCCTGGGCAACTTGGCGAGACCTCATCTCTACAATAAATCAAAAAATCGGCTGGGCGTGGTAGCACGCGCCTGTAGTTCCAGCCACTTGGAAGGCTGAGGCGGAAGGATCGCCGGAGCCCAGCAGGTCGAGGCTGCGGTGGCCGGGAGCGGCCACTTCACTCCATTCTGGGTGACAGAGTGAGACTCCAACTCAGAAAAAGAAAAAGAAAGATAGAAAATTAAAAGTGAAAGTTTTATTCTTTCCATTCTCCACCTACCCTCCTCAGAACCTCAAAGCCTACCCCTGTCAACCCCCTTGCCTCCCTGAGAAAAGTTGATCATACTCCAGCACATACACATAAGTAGGATATCATTGGTCATCAAACTAAGTGCAACACTCTTGTCCCTTACTTCTTTCACTCAATATTGTTTCTCCCAAACAGTACATATAGATATACCTCATCTTTTTATGGTTTTCCCAGTACTGCAGTGTGTGGATATTCTAAAGTTTATTTCACCAGTCCTTATTGCTGAATTATTTACTCTTACAAGCACTACAGTGAGTATCCTTATATACAGATCTGGGTGTACTTTTGCAAAGAAAGCCATAGACTTGCTAAGCCAAAGAGATTTGCATTGGCAACTGTGATAGATCTTGTCAATTGCTCTCCAAAAATGTTGCACCAACATATATGCTCACCAATAGTGTATGCATGAGTGCCTGTTTCCCCAAATCTAAACCAATATTGACCATTATCAAACTTTTATCAGACAACTATATATGATATTGTATCAGTTTGGGTCCTCCAGAGAAACAGAAAAAGTGAGATAGGATAGATAAATTAGATAGATAGATAGATAGATAGATATAGATGATTAGATAAATATAAATTCAGTAGGATAGAGATAGAGATAGAGAATAGAAGAAAGAGAGAATTTGCTTCAAGCCATTGACTTACGTGACTCTGGGGGCTGACAATCCAAAGTCTGTAGGGCCAGCCAGAAGGCTAAAAATTCTCAGGCAGGAGCTGGTGCTGCAGACTTGAGGCAGAATTTCTTCTTCCTCAGGGAAACCTCAGTGTTGCTCTTGAAGTCTTTCGATTAATCAGGTGATGCCCACTCAGATTACTGAAGATGTAATGTCAGCCGATCACAGATGTTAAGCACATCAACAAAGTACTTTCACAGCAACATTGAGGTTATTGTTTAATCTTGAATAACTGAGACAATAGTCCAGCAAGTGGACATAAATACACACAAAAAATATACCTTTTCAAGTTATTTGTTCATTTTTCTATTGAAGTTTTCTTCTAAGAGCTCTTTATACTATGAGGGATAGTAACTCTGTGTCTGTTGTATGTCTTGCAAATATTTTTCCTGTATCATATTTCATTTGACTTTGTCTCTGGAATCTTCTATCAACCAAAACATTTTTATTTCTATGCGGCAAATCTATCGATCTTTTTCTTTATGGCATCTCGATGTCCTGTCTTGTTAAGGAGGTCACTCGGAGCCACTTCAGGAGCCATAGCAACCACCCTGTTCATCTAGGTTTTCTAAATGCTGACCCTGAATAATGGAATCACAGGAAAGCAGTATACTTAGAGAGCATTAGCCTGGGTCCCATGGAGAGGCCTTGATAAAATATGACTTAATGTGAGGCCCCTGCTTTTATCAAGCATCGATGAAACAGTTATAGGAAAAGCATTACACCTTCTGCAAAATTGCAGTTGCCAATTTTGTTATTCAAGGCTCCTTATAGAATCCATATAACGATTCCTCTTAGCAGTACATGCCAGGAGAAAATACTCATTGATAGAAAAGACTTCTGTGTCCCACGTCAGACAATAAGTACCATACATCCCATCTGGCTTCCCACTTTGTCTCAACTGCCAGGAAATCTAGAAACAAATGCAATGCTCAAATGCAGTAACAACCCAAAGAGATTTGCATTGGCAACTGTGATAGACCTTGTCAATTGCTCTCCAAAAATGTTGCACCAACATATATGCTCACCAATAGTGTATGCATGAGTGCCTGTTTCCCCAAATCTAAACCAATATTGACCATTGTCAAACTCTTATCAGAGTCTGGGGTGGAAGATTTGCCCCACCCCACCGCCCCACACCCCCCGCACACATATCTTTCTGTTACATATTTTCTCAGACCTTACCTTTTCTTTTTTTTTTGAGTTGGAGTCTCACTCTGCCACCCAAGCTGGAGTGGAATACCATGCTCATGGCCACTGCAGCCTGGACTTTCTGGGCTCAGGCGATCCTTCCACCTCAGCCTTCCAAGTGGCTGCAACTACATTCATGTGCCACCACACCTGGCTAATTTTTTGATTTATTGTAGAAACAAGGTCTCGCCATGTTGCCCAGGCTGGACTCGAACCCGCGGGCTTAGGCAATCCTCTCACCTCCACTTCCCAAAGTGCTGGGATTACAGGTGTGAGCTACCATGCCTGGCTAGGCATTACATTTAACTGCCTTCTTGTATATGTGAGTTTTGTTTTAAACTACCTCCAATCCCCTTTTCAAGTAGATAAGGCACAAATACAGACTCAAACAAAATGACTTAAGAAGAAAACAGCCAGTCTGGATAACTTGGCAAGACTTCGTCTCTACAGTAAATTTAAAAAATCATCCAGGCTTGGTGGCGTGCACCTATTGTTCCGGTTACTTGGAAGACTGAGAGGAAGGATTGCCTGAGCCCAGCAGGTCGAGGCTGCAGTGGCCATGAGCATACCCCTACACTCTAGCCTGGGCGACAGAATGAGACTCCCACTCAAAAAAAAAAGAAGAAGAAGAAGAAGAACAGAACAAAAGCCAGGCGTGGTGGCTCATGCCTATAATCCCAGCACTTTGGAAGGTCGAGGCAGGAGGATTGCTTGAGCTCAGGAGTTTGAGACCAGCCTGGGCAACGTAGAGAGACCTCGTCTCTACCAAAAACTTTAAAAATTAGCCAGACATGGTGGCGCATGCCTATAGTCCCAGCTACTCAAGAGGCTGAGGCAGAAGGATCATCACCTGAGCCCAGGAGGTCAAGACTGTGGTGAGCCATGATTGTGCCACTGCACTCCAGTCTGGGGGAAAGAGTGAAACCCTGATTCAAAAAAGAGAGGGCCAGGCGAAGAGGCTCACGCCTGTAATTCCAGCACTTTGGGAGGCAGAGGCGAGAGGATTGTCCAAGTCCAGGGGTTCAAGACCAGCCTGGGCAACTTGGCGAGACCTTGTCTCTACAATAAATGAAAAAATTAGCCAGGTGTGGTGGGGCGTGCCTGTGGTTCCATCTACTTGGAAGGCTGAGACGGAAGGATCACCTGAGCCCAGCAGGTGGAGGCTGCAGTGTCCGTCAGTGTGCCACTGCACTCCAGCCTGGGTGACAGAGTAAGACTCCAACTCAAAAAACAAAAACAAAGAGAAGAGACCAAAGACATTGGTCTGAATGGCAAAGTTGACACAGGTTTCTGTCAGAATCACAATTAAATAACATTTTCATAAATGCTGAGGGAAGCACAGTGAAAAATTTGAGCCCAAAGTTGATTTCTCCAAGCAGTGAACAAACATGGAGAAACTTCAGGGAAATCCCAGTAGATGCTGATGTAGAGAGAAGCTCCAGTGTATCTAAGGGAATGGATCCAGGCAGACTCAGCCCTAACATTTGGGAACATGGGCCAGGATTCACTTGGAAGCCCATAACGTCCTTCCTTCTTTCTAATATACCAGGATAGAATGGAGGATTTTCGGTTTGCTTACGGGGCGGGGGGAAGAACGTAAGATTCTCAGAAGTTCCACACCAAAATGTGACAGCCTGCAGACAGCCAGTCTCCTGTTCCCAGCCCCCACCTACAAGCCGTTCCTCCCCTTCTTTTCCCCTTCCGGCACACCCTAACTCCAAAGACTCTCAGAAGAATGCATGTGGACACCTCAGGCTCCATGCTCAAGCTCTGTTCATGGTTCCTGCACACAGCCACCCCTTGGTCACACCTCAGACCTAGGGAAGTAACACTAAGCAGAGAGCTTGGCAAAGCATAGTCTATAGGAGGGACCGGGGCCTTTGGCCTGTGGGCTCCTTGCTTCACGGGAGGGGCACAGAGACAGGAGGGACAGGCTTAAGAGAGGTCCTGGATTGAGAGGGAAATGAGCCAACAATGCTTAATTGCCCAGCGCTGAGTTCTCAGTTATGGCCCAGATAGAAAGCTCTTGGCAGTCGTTGTCAAAAGACTGATGCTGCAACAAAGACCAATATGAGAACACTGTCCTGCCCTGCCCTGAGCCAGGGTTTCACTGAATCCGAAACGCTAAACCTGTGTGCACCCCGGTGCCTGTCACCACTGAGCCAGAGAAGGTCCTAAGAAGATGGGACTGTTTCTTATGACGAGAGAAGAAAGTAATGGGGAGCTCTTCACCCTGGAAAGAAAAAAGATAAAAGGAAAAAGAATGAGAGTCTGTTATATCCTTTAGGAAATGAATGAGGTGTTTATAAATGAACCACTCCTCACATTCTGGAATATTCTTCCCAAGGAGCATTTCTTAAAGCCTGAGGAAGTTAGATTTGACATGTAAATTATTAAAGCCACCGCAGACTGGCGCAGTGGCTCACACCTGTCATCTCAGCACTTTGGGAGGCAGAGGTGAGAGGAGTGCCTGAGCCCAAGGTTCGAGACCAGCCTGGGCAACTTGACGAGACCTCATCTCTACAATAAATCAAAAAATTATCCATGCATAGTGGCACACACCTGTAGTTCCAGCTACTTGGAAGGTTGAGGCAGAAGGATTACTTGAGTCCAGCAGGTTGAGGCTGCAGTGGTGGTAAGCGTGCCACTGCACTCGTCTGGGGACTCTGACTAAAAAAAAAATAAAGTCACTGCACATAACAAACAAATGAAGCTCTTTAATCCAGGAGAAAATAAAAACTGAATAGAATTTGGTTCGGAAAGTTGAGGGGATGGGAGAAACACAGACAAGGGCATCAAAGTCCTCGCCATGTTCTAGGCCCCTAGGAAGCGTGGTCTTTGTGCAAACACAACAATAGTGGACTTCAGGGCACAGCAGTGGGCACCCTTGGTCCTTTGTGTTCTATGGTTGGAAGTCTGAGATTCTCATTCATTTTATTTATTTGTTTATCTATTTATTTATTTATTTATTGAGTTGGAGTCTCACTCTGTCGCCCAGGCTGGAGTGCAGTGCCTCGACCTGCTGGGCTCAGATGATCCTTCTGCTTCAGTCTTCCCAGTAGCTGGAACTACAGGCATGCACCACCACGTCCGGCTGATTCTTTTGATTGATTGTAGAGATGAGGTCTCGCCAAGTTGCCCGGGCGGGTCTCAAACCCGCGGGCTCAGGCAATCCACTCACCTCAGCCTCCCAAAGGCGCGGGATTACAGGCTGAGCCACCGAGCCCAGCCAGGAGGCACATTCTTATGGTCACCTCAGATGTTCATTCACCTGGGTTGGAACGAGACTTCTTCTATACCTTCATGCCTTTAGTGACTTCAATAGAAAATCAAGAGTTTAGTGTGTTTGTGTATATGTGTGTGTGTGTCTGTGAGTGTATGCACATATTGTCTGTGTGTGTGTGTGTTGTATGTGTGTGTGTGTGTGTGTGGTGTGTGTGTGTTTGAGAGGGTGTGCATGTGTCTGTGTCTGTGTGTGCATGTCTGTGTGCTCAGAAAGAACTCACTCCCTCAGTCACAGGATATCTCTGAGGCCTAAATCCCACCACGATCCCATGGTGGCTGGGATCCATGGACCTGACCCAAGGAAGCCCTGCCAATCTCTATACTTTTATGTTGTTGCTGTTTTGTTTTGTTTTTTCCAGAGCTCTAAGCTCACCTCTGTACTTACAGCATTTCCTCTATGATGGTGTATTAGTTTGCTCAGGCTGCCATAGAAGTGTCACAGACTAGATGACTTAAACAACAGAAATTTATTTTCTCACATTTCTGGAGGCCTGAAGTCCGAGATCAAGGCGTTGGCAGATTTGAGTTCTCCTGAGGCCTCTCTCCTTGCCTTGCAGATGGTGTCTTCTCTGTGTCCCCATATAGTCTTTTCCCTCGTTGTTGCTGTTTTTATGTTTGCAAGTCTAGCTAAAGTTCGCACCCCCTAAGTCTTTCCAACAATCTTGAATGATGCTTGTCTTTGGAAAGTAGCTACTGTCCACTTTGAAACTAAGGCGTCCATCCATTCATTCTTTCATTCACTCATTGAGGGAACCATCTCTGGATGCATATATAGGCCTCACCCCTCTCTCTGTTTCTCCCTTTCAGACCATCCTGGTGGGCGACAGTGGCGTGGGGAAGACATCTCTGCTGGTGCAGTTCGATCAGGGCAAGTTCATCCCAGGCTCCTTCTCGGCCACCGTGGGCATCGGATTCACAGTAAGCACTCGTTGGCACTGTTGGCCCCAGGCACGGGCCCTCTGTGCCCCAGCGTGTCTCTGTCAGGGTGCCAGCAGGAAACAGAGGGACACTCAGGGTGCATCACTCAAGGAGGTTTGGTGGAAAGACTATTTCCTGCGGTGTTGGAGGGTTCTCGTGACCAGGATGGACGGTGCTGTGCCCTTGGGTAGTACAGGGACTTCATCCATCTCCAGTCTCAAGGGGCAGGGGAGGGAACACAGAGACAAAGAAAGCCTGACAGGCACTGTGTGCGACCTTCAGTGGAGGGTCCCACGGGAACTCCCAGGGAGGCAGTCAAGGGAGCAAAACTCCCTGTGCTCCCTCCCCCTCTTCCTGCTCCCCATCTCCTTCTGGGACCCCCACTGGCTAAACAGAACTGGAGGCTCGAAAGCAAAGGAAGGTCTTGATATAGACCAAGAAAAGTCTAGAGAGACAAAGGAATGACTAAACTCGGAGCACAGTCCAAACGTAGCGTTGTCGCATGAGTCCCCGGGAGCTGGCAGACTGAGGGTTAAAGATCCATTTTTAGCCCTCCATCCTTCCTGGGGCACAGCACAGGGAGCTCAGATAAAGGAAGCACAGTCCTCTCCAGTGTGACCACATGTGGTCCCTTCTCTGCCACACGTCTCCCCGCACGTCCACCATGCCTGTGGCTGCAGGTGCCCTTGACTTTCCAGGAAGCCCTTGGAGAGGGCTCTCTCTGCTCCTCTCTCAGACTATAGCGGGAGGAGCAGAGCCCTCTGTTGGGTCTCAGAATCCAGAGAGGGGAACGAGCAGGTGTCATTTATCAGACAGCACAGGCATTTGCGAGCCTCTAGGACCGTCAGGGCACAGGACCTATAAAGTCACCCTTGGGGCCAGGACACAGCAGTGCCACACTGAGGGGAAGAGTGAGAGAGAAAGCCAGAAACTGGGCTTGCCCAATGGGTGGCAGCCAGGAAGGCAGGGGTCCAGGATAGACATGGCTCTCGAGTGACCATCCAGGAGATGTGTCAGAAGTGAAAGGCTGACTGGGGTGTGTTCCAGGGCCTGGAATCTGTCCTCAAGCCCAGTGCTCAGAGCTCTTCCCTGCCTAGGACCAGCTGGGCTCCTGGGGAGGCTAGGTAAGCCAGGGCTGAGACCCGGAGACCGTGGCTGCCCTGGCAGTCTGCCCTGGACCAGGCTCCCACGAAGTGAACCAGGATATCCTGGTGCCAGGCATCACCCACTCCAGCCCAGGCCCAGTCTGCCTCTCAGCAGCCAGGGTACAGTGTGCCCTCAGGGTCACACCCACATCTCCTCATTCATCTTTCCACCTGTCTGGCACAGAGGGCAGAGAGTAGGGTGAGTGTGGGTGTAGGTGTGGCTATGCGAACTTGGATTCACATTCCACAGACCACAGGGGTGGGATCTCCAGATTTTGCTACTGGCTTGGCAAATCTCCTATGAGGAAATCTCCTAAGACGAAAAAAGGAAGCATGTGGTCAACTGAGAGCCTGAAGCAGCCTGAGACAAGATGGGCTGGGCTCTCCCGTGGTCCTCAGATGGATCTCCTGAGCCTCGGCTATCTGCTTGACACCGGTCTGTACCCGGATGTCCTGATGCCCCTAAGGGGAAACCTGTCACAGCTTATGCTGAGTGAGGGCCTAGGGACACCTGAGCAAAGAACTGGAGGACAGTAGGGTCTCCAGGTATCAGTGTCCAGGGGTCCCTGGAAAAACAGGTCACAAGACACTTGCTTACCTGTAATCTGTCATTCACACAGGGGTTTGAAACACCACATGGGTCAGGTGCGGTGGCTCACGCCTGTCATCCCAACACTTTGGGAGGCAGAAGTGAGAGGACTGCCCAGGGATTCGAGACTAGCCTGGGCAACTTGGAGAGACCTTGTCTCTACAATAAACCCAAAAATTAGCTGGGTGTGGTAGTGTGGGTGCCTGTTGTTCCAGCTACTTGGAAGGCTGAGGCGGAAGGATCATCTGAGCGCAGCAGGTCGAGGCTGCGGTGGCCATGAATGTGCCACCATACTCCAGGCTGGGCAACAATGAGACTCCAACTCAAAACAAAAAAAAAGAAAGAAAGAAATACCACATGTAGCTGGCAAATCGCAAGTACCCTGTGACTGGCCCTGTGACGTAAGCTGAGGCAGAAGGGGCCATGGAAGCCTCTGCTGGCCAGTTCAGGAGGAGGTGCAGCCCAGGAAGCAGGGGAGGGATGGCATCCCAGGTCTTCCAGTTTGGAGAAGCCAGGGTGAGTGGAGTGACTACCTCAGAAATGGCCAGGTCCATTGCCTTCTGGAAGTGGTGCCTGCCCAGGTGCTCTGTAGACGCCTCTCAAGTCAAAGTCTTCTCCAAATTATCCATCCCCAACTCCACCATCTATCAAACTGGCTGTGGACTCCTGCTCATGGGTTTAACCAGAGTGCTGACATCAACAGGGTTCACACAATCGTTTCCTGCCAGGCCCTCCCACCTCCATTTAGAGGCTGCTTCCCTCAGTTTCCCCCAAGTTCTCCAGTCTTGCTTAAACACCGCTGTAAAATTCATCTTTCAAAAAACCTCACTCTGCTCATCCTCCACCTGAAACCTTCAGTGACTCCCTATTACCTTCCAAATAAAATCTAAATCCCTCATCTGCAGGTCAAGGTGTTGCAGTTCAGACCAGTGGTTCAAACCCCCATTCAGTGTGCAAAACGACCTCCAGGGCAGCTTGTCTGAAATGCACATTCTGAGCCCACTCACAGACACGCCGCTTCCATGCAACCAGGCTGGGCCCAGAATCCGCGTTCTCACACCACCTGGGGGCTCTGATGTCAGTGGTCCACATGCCACATTTTGCAAAACGTGAGTTTAGACATCAACCCTCAGGCCTGCCTCTGACCTTGTCCCTCCTCCACATCCTGACCCTGCGCTCACTAGGCTGCACTGTTCCCCAGCTCCGGGGTTTTCTTCTGTCTACCTGGACAGCAGAGCACACAAGGGTCCATCTCAGAACAAGCATGGAGAGGCTCCCATAATGCCCAGGGCCGCCTCTATCCGCACGGCTGTGTGAGGGTGTGGCTTGTCGTCAGGAGGGCAGGGCATCTGTGTGAGGGTCACATGGGGTGTGTGTGCATTTCAGACTCTGGGGTGACAGAGGTGTTGGGGTCATATGTGGAGGTGATATGTGCATTTGGCGATGATGTGAGGGGTGGGGGCCACTTCGGGGGCACGGGCTTGTGCAGTGGTGTCTGGGTTTTGATGGTGCGATGTCATCCATGTATGTGATGACAGGTGTGCATATGCCGAGGGCGAAAGGAGGTGTGTGTGTTTGGGAGTTGTGTAAGACTGTGTGTTGCCGGGCTCGGTGGCTCAGCCTGTAATCCCGCGCCTTTGGGAGGCTGAGGTGAGTGGATTGCCTGAGCCCGCGGGTTTGAGACCCGCCTGGGCAGCGAGACCTCATCTCTACAATAAAAATCAAAAAATCAGCCGGGCGTGGTAGCACACGCCTATAATTCCAGCTACTTGGAAGGCTGAGGTAGAAGGATCGCCGGAGCCCCAGCAGGTCGCGGCTGCGGTGGCCGGGAGCGGCCACTGCACTCCAGTCTGGGCGACCGAGTGAGACTCCAACTAAAAAAAAAAAAAGACTGTGTGTCATATGCTGTGAGGTGTACGTGTGCTTGCAGCGTGAAGTGTGTGTGGCATGATGTGAAGTGTGTGTTGTGGCATGAGGAGTATGTGTTTATGGTATAATGTGAGGTACGTATACACGGTATAACGTAGGGGGTGTGTGTGTATCTGTGGTAGGATTCGAGGTGTGTGTCTGTCGTATAATATAAAGAAGTATGTGACATGGGGGGAGTGAGTGTGTGGCGGGAGGTGTGTGCATCTGTGGTGTGGTGTGAGGGGTGAGTGTGGGTGTGATGGAGGGGGTGTGTGCATGTGTCCGTGATGTGAGGGGTGCGTGTCTGTGATATGTGATGTGAGGGCTGAGTGTGTCTGTGTGTGATGTAGGGAACATGTGCACGTGGTGTGTGGTGTGTGGTGTGAGGGGTGAGCGTATCTGTGGTGCGATGTGGGTGTGTGTGTCTGTGGTGTGGTGTGAGGGGTGAGTGTGTCTGTGTACGATGGAGGGTGGGGTGTGTCTGGAGAGCGCTACCGGCTGCCACGGGGAAACCTCTTAAAATGATCATCCCAGGGGCTGTGCTCCAGGTCAGCCACAGCTACAGACCCCCGGTCCCTCTTCTGCACCGTCCCTACTGGAACACCTCTGAGCCCCAAGCTGCTTCTGACTCACCGATTCTGCCCCTGAACACACTGCAGGACGTCACGGTAGCCCTGGAGACAGTTTGTGCACACTCTTTTTTTTTTTTGAGTTGGAGTCTCACTCTGTCACCCAGACTGAAGTGCAGTGGCCGCTCCCGGTCACCACAGCCTCGACCTGCTGGGCTCCGGCGATCCTTCCGTCTCAGCCTTCCAAGTAACTGGAACTACAGGCGTGCGCTACCACGCCCAGCTAATATTTTTTTTGACTTATTGTAGAGACGAGGTCTCTCCAAGTTGCCCAGACGGGTCTCGAACCCGCGGGCTCAGGCAATCCACTCACCTCGGCCTCCCAAAGTACTGGAACTACGGGCTGAGCCACCGAGCCCGGCTTGTGCACACTCTTTATGTGACACTGCCCGAACACTGCAAACCCCGCAGGCCAGACAGGCACCACCCAGAGGGGACATGCGCCCACCCCATGTTCATGGACTTCTTCCTTCAGTTCAGATGAATCCATCCAAGCTCCAGCACAGCAATGCAACAAGAGATACCTCATTTCTCTATTTCTGGAGTATTCACGCTGATGTCCAATCTTCTCAACTCCAAACTAGCCACCCAGCAAAGAGGGTACCGGTGGAACCAACAACATAAACAAGCCACAGCTGGAGGCCAGAAGTCCAAAATCAGACCAGGTGCTATGGCTTACACTTGTAATATCACTTTGGGAGGCGGAGGAGAGGACTGCCTGAGTCCAGGGGTTTGAGACCAGCCTGGGCAACATGATGAGACCTCCTCCCTACAATAAATTTTTTTAAAACTAGCCGGGCTCGGAGGCATGCGCCTATAGTTCCGGCTACTTGGAAGACTGAGGCAGAATGTTCACCTGAGCCCAGCTGATGGAGGCTGCAGTAGCCATGAGTGTGGCACTGCACTCTAGCCTGGGCGACAGAGTGACACTCCGACTGGGGAAAAAAAGAGGTCTCGGTCGGGCAACACAACTGTAGTCAGTTGAGCTCGGACTGACAAAAGCGAGATGGCCTTGGCGCTGTCCGCAGAACGCACGCCTCTTCGCCACCGCGCCGCGCTGCCCCGGGGCGTCCCCAGGCTCCCGACCCAGGGCCTCGGTGACCGCCCGCCGGCCGGAGCTCGGGCGCCGCCTGCTGGCCGCGCTGCACGAGACGGCGAGAACCCACGGCCCCGAGGGAAGCTGGGCCCCGCGGCTGGCGACCTCGGCGGGCCGGTCCCGAGACTGGACGCGGCCCGTGCCCTGAGACCGCGGAGCCTGGCCGGCGTCGCCCGGGGAGTCCGCCGCCCCCCGGCGCGGCCCCCGCGGCTCTGCCCGCCCTCGCGGGACCGCCCGCTCCGGCTGGGTGTCGTCGAGGGGCGGCGGGGACGGAGGGAGGAGCCTGTCGGGGCCGGGGCCCGCGGAGGGGAGGAAGGGGTGGGTGGAGCCTGGGCGGGGCGGGGCCGGCCCCGCGCGCTCCTTCGCCGGCCGGCCCGCCGAGCCCACCTCTCGTCCAGGGACATGACGGGCACGCCTGGCGCCGCTGCCACCCGGGATGGCGAGGCCCCCGAGCGCTCCCCGCCCTGCAGTCCGAGCTACGATCTCACGGGCAAGGTTGGTGGGCGCCGCGCCCAGCGCTGGGGACTCCCGTGCCGTCTGCGAAGGACGCCCCTTTTCCCACGAGACGCCGGCCCTCGCCGGCCCGACTCCCTTTCTGGCAGCGTCTTGGTTGAACTCAGTCCTTCTTCCAAGCAGCAGGGTCTCCCGGAGGAGGGAGGGAAGGAGGGAGGGAGGGAGGGAGGGAGGGACAGAGCTCCTGTGCCCATCCTGGCCTCTAGGGAGCTAGGCTGGCGTGGTGGGGGCGGGGCGAAGAAGATCGGGAAGACTGAATGATGCACACGCGGACCCTAACTCAGGTTTCTTCTGCCACATTCTGGCCAATACGAGGCCCCGGGAGGCCATGCATTTTAGTATGGGTCGAGGGCACAGCGCTCCCGGGCACAGGCTAGCAAATGCTGGGAAATTGGGACTCCTGGAAACTCAGAGAGGACGGCCCCTGGTGGCGGAGCAACTCGCGGTCAAACGCTGTCTTCTGAGCTAGGCTCTCGCCTGAGGTCTGACATCCAGTTTTAAGGCCTTAAGCCTAACACTCTTGAGGTCCCCCAGCCGCCCCCCAGCCCTGCCGTTTCCCTCTCCGGCCGCTGCAGGCGCTGCCTCCCACTCCCTCCCAGGAAGCGGAGGCACCCCCTGGATGCTGCCAGGCTGCACACAGGCCCACCTGGGAGTTTGTAGACCTTGAGAAAGGGCTTAGTGATGAGTAGTCACTACATCCCACACCCGGAGAGCTGTGAGGTGGCTCTCCGGGGCTGGTGCCCTCCCCAGGGATGCCCCGTGCGGTAGAAGATGGGGGCGGTGATGGACACCGGCCTGTCTCCCTCCATCTGCGCCCTGGGAGTGAGCAGGCACCAGAAACTCTGAGAGAGCCGCCCCGGAGGGCCAGAGCTTCCACTCTTCCTCTGCAGGGACGGGGACGGGGCGAGGGCTCTCCTGGATCCCACTGCAGGGCCTTGAAGGAGACCTGCCTGGGTCTGTGCCTTGGTTTCCTCCCCCACACAGGGACTCACTCTGGCAGGGGGCCTCAGAGTCCACCCCAGTGTTTCAGGGAAAGCCACTCTGCAAGTCACCCTCCCAGAGCCGTTGAGATAGGCGTCCTGTGTGGGCTTGTGGCAGGAAATGGGCCCTTGCACCCTCGGGGGAGGGGGAGCCCCCCTGCTGATGAGATGGCCTGATCTTATTGCCCTGCACACCAGCTGGGCTGTTTGCCTAGGAGGTGGCCAGGCTGGGCAGCTGTTTGTGTTTGGTGGAATTGCCCAGCTGGGTGGGTAGCTGGCATCGTTTGCTCAAGGCAGCTGTGATCTGTAAAGTACATAGGCTCTGGCCCGCCCTCCCTCCTTCTTTGCCCTCCCGAGCTGGGACTCAGGAGCCCGGGAGGAGTCTGGGTTCCAGAGAGCTTCTTGTCCCCCATGCCTTCATCTGTCCCCTGACCAAGCAGCATCTGCAGAAGATTTGGCCCCAGCCTCCCCATGCCTGTCCCAGGGGACTGAATCCAGGACCATCTGAGAGGAGCCTGGTGGGAGCTCCTTGGACCAGACTAGGGGGGATGGGTCCACAAGCAGGCAGTACCCACCCCTGGGACACACTTCCCTGAGTCTTGGGCAGTTTGTGCCAACATTATTAGCCCTAGCTATTAACGGACTCTAGAAAGTCCTCAAAGAAATGTTCCCTCCCCCCTTCTACCTTCTGTGGAACCCAAGCCTCAGAAAAGTGAAGGAATCTTCCCAAGATCACACAGCAGGCCACTTACAAACCAGAACTCCAGTCTTCACACTCCTGCTCAGCCCCTGCCTCTCCACCAAGTACCAGGCCCGGCACCCCATGCCCACGGCAGGAAAGACTCCTCTGTCAAGTTCAGAGTCTCAGAAATATTTCAAACCTCATCCCTGCTCTATCCAGTAAGGTGTCTAACCAGCCAAGTGGGAAAATTCCAGCACTGAGTTTAGACCCCTATTCTCCAAGACTGGGGAGTGATTGGACAAAGGGCTCCTCCCCACTGTTCCTGCATGTTCTCTGGAGATGACCAGAAGCTAGCAGACAATAAAAGGGAGGCACGTACCCCACCTCCACATGCTCCTTCCCTGGAACCCAGCAACCCACGGTGACCAGTCTGCAGCCATTGGTCCCACTTGGAAGGTTTCTGCAGAGAGAACTTCAGACCACACATCTCTCCGCTCCAGTATCAATTTCAGCCTTCCCTAATTCATGCAACCCTCTTACAGACATAAAACACACTAGAAACTTCCAAATAAATGTTGTGACCCCCCCCAAAAAAAAACCCAAACAACAGTAATTACAGAATTTGCAAACAATAGTGCTTTTCCCCCAAAAGATCCTGACAGACCCTTGGGTGAAAATTCCTGTCCGAAGTATGAACGCCTCCCTTTCCGTCATTATGGCCCGGCCCACACGTGTACATTTGAGTGGATGAGGGACAACAGGAGTACACAGAGAGGGGCGGAATCCCTGCATGGTGTGGCCGTGGGCAAATGTGGCCAGAGTCTAGACCACCTCGGGTTTCCAGGAAATTGGATGAGGACAGGAAGGTGAGAGAGCCCAGGAGCTGAGCCAAGGAGTGTGGCGAGGAGAGGCAGGTGAACGCAGCGGCAGGCTTCCCGGGAGCAGGTGCCCTTGCTAACCGGGTTATCACCTGTCAGCATCCTTGTCTGGCCCCCCCTGCTCCTCGGAGCCTCTTTCCAGGTGTCTCTCCTGGAATCCCAGATGCTGCTTTGACTCCCCATTAACGGCCTCTGCCCCATCTCCTAGGTGATGCTTCTGGGAGACTCAGGCGTCGGCAAAACCTGTTTCCTGATCCAATTCAAAGACGGGGCCTTCCTGTCCGGAACCTTCATAGCCACCGTCGGCATAGACTTCAGGGTGAGGTGGCTGCAGGCTCCTCCTTCTGTCAGCAAGCCAGGGCTGTGGTTCAGGCACGGGGGCTGCCCTCTCCCTGCCCACCCTGGTTTCTGGGGACACCTCGTGGCTCACTGCCTGGAGAGCATCAGGGGTGTTCCCCTGGGACCTCAGAGGTGGCTATATCGAAGAAGTCTGGGCCAGGCTCGATGGCTCGGCTTGTCATCCTAGCCCTTTGGGAGGCTAAGGCGAGTGATTGCCTGAGACCCCGGGTTTGAGACCACCCCGGGCAACTTGGCGAGATCTCGTCTCTACAATAACTCAAAAATTAGCTGGGCATAATTAGTAGCGCATGCCTGTAGTTCCAGCTACTTGGAAGGATGAGGTGGAAGGATCGTTGGAGCCCAGTAGGTTGATGCTGGGGTGGCCGTGAGCGTGCCACTCACTGCACTCCAGCCTGAGCTACAAAGTGAGACTCCGACTCAAAAAAAAAAAAAGAAGTCTGGGCAGGGTTGGCTCCTCGCCCACCTACAAAGTACAAAAAATGAGACGGAGTCTTCCCTTCCTCCACACCTGGGGAACCATCTCCACACAGGGCAACCACATCCAGTGTCAGCTGAGTGTCTCGGCCTACAGCCCTTCTTTGCTCATGGCCCTCAGAGCTGGGCCTCTCTGGCAAGGCCTCAAAGGTCAACTAGGCTTTCTAGAGTTCCCAGGAAGCACAGAACTGCACTAGGTTTAGGAGCTAGGCAGGTCGTACGGGAAGTGAGCAGCTCGCCAGGGTTTCTCCTTCTCACCTGGCGACTCCATATTTACAAATCTGCATGCGGGTCCAGGAGAGAGAGGGTCTAACCCTAGCAGGTGGAGCTATGCGTCTTCGACTAGGCGGAGAGCTGAAGCTTCCTTCAGGGAGAGAATTATCGGGTGATAGAGGAAAGATGATTCCGCAGATCTAGTCCTGCGGTCCCAGGATGCAGGCGGACAGCTCATCTCCTGGGACTGAGCTCCGGGAGAGGGAGCCCAAAGTGGCGAAGGGGCAAAGGGCCTCCACCACCCAGCCCTGGGCTGCCTGCTCAGCCCTGGAGAGAGCCAGGAAGTTTCTCGGTCTCCCTTTGCCCTGCTGTACTGTGAGAACAGGCGCAGTCCCCAGAAGAGAGGACTCCACAGCAGAGGGGTCTGAGGACAGGGTTCCCGCTGCCCTGAGGGGACGATCAGGCTGGAGCCGTCTCGGGGGCTCGCTGCGCCCCCTCTAGGCCTGGCGAGGGACCAGGACGGCATGTCGGCAGAGCTCAGGGCCCACGCTTCTCACGCCCTCGCATCCTCTGCCTTCTTCTCTTTCAGAACAAGGTGGTGACCGTGGATGGCATGCGGGTGAAGCTGCAGGTGAGACCCCAGACTGGGATGGGGAGGGAGTATGCGGTGGGAGAGCCTGCCCCTGCTTCTCACCCTGAACCACAGGAGGCCTGCAGCCCTGCCCTCGGCCTGGGGTAATTTCCTGTGGGCCCAGAGAAGGAAATGGCTTGTGTTTGTCTGGCTTCTGAAGCAAAAGTAGTTCCCAGGCACCCTCTCTTCTCTCAAAGGCAGCTCAAAATGCCTTCAGACAAGCAGAGCCTCCCCCCATCTCCTCCCCAGTTTCCCGGGCCTTGTCTGCTCCAGGAGGTTGGACCCCCCCCACTGGGCTGGGAAAGAGGAGACAGCTCTGAATGAGCTTGAGAACTCAGTAACTACCACCGTCTGGGGCATCAGAGGCTCAGGAGCCCATGAAGACCTACAGAAGGACACAGCCCCACCGGCTCACAGACGCCTCGTAGCAGGCCCCCTCCTCCCAGCACAGTCCCCACACCCTGCTTTCTTCCAACCCTTTGTCACCCCTTCCCAGATCTGGGACACTGCAGGACAGGAACGGTTCCGCAGCGTCACCCACGCCTACTACCGAGACGCCCAGGGTAAGTCCCTCGTGCTCACCATCCCGGCCCCCGGCCCCTTGGAAGCACCGCACTGCTTCCTAAGTCCCCTCTGTGATCCCTCTCCCCTTCCAGCCTTGCTCCTGCTGTATGACATCACCAACCAATCCTCTTTTGACAACATCAGGGTAGGTCTCCCCTTCCCCTGCCTCCCACCCATGAGCAGCTGAGGCAGGGCCTATGCCGGTGGCAACTGCTCCCTGCCCTGTGGGAAGGGGGAGGAGTATAGAACCCTGCTGCCTTCCAAAAAGCACCTGGCTGTGTCTCAGAAGTCATGCGTGCTGCTGAGTGTTTGAGGGCCACGTGGGCATGGGGGCCAGGCAGTCTGTGGTGACCCTCTGCCGCCTGCATAGCCCTCCCTGGCTGTGATTCATGGGTAGGTTTCACGTCCGTGTTCAGAACAGTGAACATTGTCCTGCTTCACCCTGGACAATTATCCACAGAGATAAGCAACAAGCAGAGAGCCCAACCAGAAAATTCTGCACATACATTTAGCTCAAGTTGCAAGAGAGTGACTCAGGCAGACAGAGTGGATAGCTGTGTCCTCCCAATCAAACTACTAGAGAGAAGAAACAATAATTTAATAAATGCAAGCACTGACTCTGTGCACAACATTGCACAGGCTTCATGGGTTCCCTGACCTTAAGTTTGCTTACAAGCAAACTGGGATAATAAGACATATAACTATAAAAAGGATAGAGAATCCATGGCACACATGCTGCCACCTCCAACACCATGCTCATGGCAGACATCACTAATCAAGCACAGTACTTTTGATCACTGAGCCTTTATGTGGTCTTAGAATCCTAAACAGAGCACTCCAGGAGATCGCTGATGACTACCAGCTTATTTGTGAAATAAAGCCTCCATGCCATCTCTATTTTCTGAAGATCTGAGAGTTGCATGCATGGAGTGCAGGGCAGGGGAGAGGCCAGAACAAAGGTACAGATGAGTGAGTTGTGGTGGCTCGTGTCTGTAATCCCAGCTACTTGGGAGTCTGAGGCAGGAGGATCACTTGAGGCCAGGAGTTCAAGACCAACCTCAGCAACAAAGTGAGATCCAGACTTGTTATTAAAAAAAAAAAAATTGGGCATGGTGGCACACAGCTGTCATCCCAGCTACTCGGGAGGCTGAGGCAAGAAGATTGCTTGGGCCCAGGAGTTTGAGGCTGCAGTGAACTGTGATCACTCCCCTGCCACTGCACTCCAACCTGGGCGACAGAGTGAGACCACATCTCTTTAAAAAAAAGTACAGATGAGAGAATGGTCTCATGCTCAGGGGTAGCAAGTAGCTGGGGACAGCCAAACGTGGCAAAAGAAGGGGACAGCCAAACGTGGCAAAAGAAGGAAGGGAGAGAGGGGTGGAGAAGGCCTTCTCCTCAGCCCTGGCCTGTCCCAGCACACCCTCTCCCACAGGCCTGGCTCACTGAGATTCATGAGTATGCACAGAGGGATGTGGTGATCATGCTGCTAGGCAACAAGGTGAGTGGCACCGTGTGGGGGTCAGCCCAACCCTGCACCTCCTCGCACACAGCCAAAGCGTCAGCCCCACCCAGCCTCACAGCCACCCAAGAACAGTTATCCGGACACTCTCCCCACAAAGGACTCTTCAGTTCAGGGATCAGGCATATGTGGAAGCCTCTGCCCAGCCCATGTGCCCTCTTAAAGCTCTGGAAATTGGACCCTCCAGGGAAAGCTCGAGCTGCTGCCAGAGATATCCAGAGCCATCCCCCTCTCAGCCGTCATTAAGGCACAGTGAGATATGCAGGGTCCCAGGTCAGGGGCTAAGACAGTAAAGAGCCAGCCCCAACTGCTGCCACCCCTCTGTGGCTGGGTCACCGCACCCTTTGCCAAGGGTGAAATCCCAGGGCTGGCAGCTGGGTAACTTAGCTGAAACGCTGGCCAATCACACCTGCCCGCGGTCCCTTGGGCCACCAGCAGAGGGCAGGCAGTGCCTGCTCCTGGGGCAAAAGATGAGCCAGCTGGGGTCGAGGCTTCCTCCTTCCCCAGAGTGACCCATGTGGGCTTGACAGGCCGATGTGAGCAGTGAAAGGGTGATCCGTTCGGAGGACGGAGAGATGCTTGCCAGGGTAAGTAACTCCCTGTGGGGCGGGGTGAAGGGTGGGGCCAGTCAGAGGCTGGCCCTGAGGACACTCTGTCCCCGGCAGGAGTATGGCGTTCCCTTCATGGAGACCAGCGCCAAGACGGGCATGAACGTGGAGTTAGCCTTTCTGGCCATTGCCAAGTGAGACTGAGTGGGGAAGGGAATCGCCCAGGGCAGGGCGGCACCACGGGGGATCCAGGAGGGCCCAGCCCCTAGGCCCACCTGCATCCTGCAGTCCATTGCTCCAGGCCGTGGAATGGGGTGGAAGGCTGCCCAGCTCCCCACACCCAACCCAGCCCAGCCCTGCCCATGGCCTCTTCCTCTTCAAGGGAGCTGAAGTATCGGGCGAGACAGCAAGCCAATGAGCCCAGCTTCCAGATCCGAGACTACGTGGAGTCCCAGAAGAAACGCTCCAGCTGTTGCTCCTTCCTGTGAATCCCAAGGGGTGAAGAGGAAGCTCCAGAGGCCCACAGGATGCAGCTGTCTCCCCAGACCTGGGTGTATTTCAAGTGGCTGAGCCAATGGGGAGAAAGTCGGGGGGACCAGGTGCACAACCCCTCCTCAACAGGGAGCTGTACTCCAGCTCCTACCCTTGTTCCTGTAGCTTCTCTGCATCCCAGGGAGGGTAAAGTACTTATATTTTATTGTAATGATATATAAGTTAATACCAAAAAAAGGTACCCAGGTACCCAGAAAACCGAGGCAGGGACCTGGTAGCCCTTTGGCCTTCTAAGACTTGGGACTAGGACTCAGGGGGCTGGGCCTCCCTCCTGGCTATGACATCAGGGGCCAGGGATGCACTTCTGGGGTGCAAAGGCAGGTAGTGACCTCATCGCCACCCTCAGTTCAGCTGGAGAGAAGCTGGGGATGCCCCAGCCTTCGCTTCCTCCTGCTCCCCAGGAGCTCATCTTCCCTCATTAGGTGGGCCCTTGTGCTGGGACCTGGACCACAGCCTCAGGGAAGATGAGAGATGTGGAGATGGGAGGGGCAGGGCAAACAGCAGAGACCAGGGGCTGGCCTGACTGCCCCCCCCCGGGAGGTTAGGCCCCTTTCCTCCAGCACACAAGCACATTGGGGCGCCTGGATACTGGTTCCAGGTTCCACTTCTCTGATCCCAGGGGACTTCCCCCGCCAATCCCTGTTTTAGCCTGTCTTAGCTGCCTTTCTGCCTGTGCCCCTAGATGTCTCAGGTCAGAACTAGGAAAAAGTGTTTCTTCTTGTCCCAATCCTTTGGCAAGTATGTAGGCCCACAGGTGATTTATTCATGTAGCTGCAGTGTTTAGCTATCCTGGGTTAAAAGCCGGATAAAGAGAAATCCCTTTCCTAGGTTTGGAATGTGTTGCGAAAGAGAGAGAGAGGGAGAGAAATCCCTGGCTCCTGGAGTGAGTCGGAGACAGGACGGAGCAAACCTTGCTGCACACGTATCCCCTTAAACTCAAGTTCTGCCCAGACCACCCATACCCTTTTCTTTAACTTCTCAGACAGACACCAGGGCCAAGACTGCTTTATCTTTCCTCCTACTGAGTCAGGGTAGGGGGTGGGAGGTTATCCATTTCTAGGTTAAACCAATGCAATATGCAAAACAAGGTCAAGTGAGTAAGTCTGGGGTGGGGAGAGGATAGCAAGGATTTAAGGTGGTCCCCTTGGTCACATGTCACCCAAAGCCCTGACCCCAGTCTCTGGAAATGGACAGGAGACAGTGCAAGTCATGACCTACAGGCACCTTTACTCCACCTCTGCCCGCCAGGGGTAGGGGAGGGAGCTGAGCAAGAAGTATGCACTGCACATTTCTGAGGCTGCTGTATTTGCTTTCAAGGCAGAAATCTTGCTCTCTGAGCAGTTAGCAGGCAGAGCAGGGAGGAGCCTGACATTGCCAGTCTCTCCTGGGGCCCAAGACAGGTTGCAGATCCAATCACGTAGACAGCCCTGGACCTTTATCATCTGTGTTTTTCAGAATTAAATTGCAGTATTTTGGAAAGTATATCCTGTCCACTGTTTCTTTAAGGTGAGCTTGGGAGGGGAGGATCATGTTGGATTGTTATTGCACACTGAAGGAACTGGCATTGACTGCCAAAACCATTCAGTCCTCATCCTTCATTGTCCTCGAATGGTCACCTCACCCGCCTCCCAGCCTCTGTGACCAACCTCTCATCTGGCAAGAGGGAGCGACAAGGTTTCTCTTACATTCCTAATCATTTTTCTCTGTTGAAAAAAGTCAGGGCTCGCTTCTTTCCCTGTTGCGTGCACCCAGAGGTTGAATACCTGACTGTTATGCCTCTCCCACTACACCTTAGCCAAAGGCGGCCGCTGGTGCCCATGCCATTGCCCTCGGGGGCCTCTCTTCGGTGGGTGGGTTGCCCCGGGAAGTCTCAGGCTTTCTCCTGAGCCTCACCCCTATCAGCGGGTCCCGGGACGCTCAAAGTGATTTCACAGATGGGGAAATGTCGTTATGCAAACAACTCTGTTCGGTCCGAGGAGGCCCTCCTCGCCTTATTCTTAAAACCGCGGGCCCTCGCTGTCCCGGAGCAGGAGGGGTTGCCCCGGCAACAGTCGTCCACCCTCCCCCCCCATCGGCGCTGTACTCCCGGCTTTGGCTAAAAGCTGTCAAAACGCGAGGGTCCTTTACCCCAAGGCTGGCTCGCCTCGGTCCCCGCCACAGGTGGGGACACTGGGAGCCCGAGGGCCCCTCCGCCCAGTACCGAGAACTCGCCCGGGCCCCGCCCCTGCAGCCCCAACGCCGGCCACTTGGTAACAAACACTTCCACTTCCTGAGCCCTCTTTCTTCGCTCGCCGCGGGGCGCCGCGCCGAGCGCTGGCCCCGCCCCGCGCGCTCCCATTGGCCGGCGCCGTTCACCCGGCCCGCGCATCCGGGCTCTGATTGGCCCGAAGTGGTCCACACCCTCGGCGCGGCCCCGCCCCCGGGGTAAGGGGCCAGGGCGGGTTCTGCAACGCTCAGACGCCGAGCCGGGCGGGGATTGGTCCGCGCTTCTCTTTTTGGCCCGCTGGCAGCTCCCGGTACACCTGCCTGCTCCGTCCCTCCGGCAGCGCGGGGCTCCCCTGCCGCGCTCCCTCCCGCCTCCCGGTCGGCCGGGCGGGAAGAGAGGCTGGGCCGCCCCGTCCGAACCCCGTCGGGACTCCGGGTCGTGGCGCTGAGCCGTCGCAGGGCGAGATGAGCGCGGACGCGGCGGCCGGGGCGCCCCTGCCCCGGCTCTGCTGCCTGGAGAAGGGCCCGAACGGCTACGGCTTCCACCTGCACGGGGAGAAGGGCAAGGTGGGCCAGTTCATCCGGCTGGTGGAGCCCGGCTCGCCGGCCGAGAAGGCAGGGCTGCTGGCCGGGGACCGGCTGGTGGAGGTGAACGGCGAGAACGTGGAGAAGGAGACCCACCAGCAGGTGGTGAGCCGCATCCGCGCCGCGCTCAACGCCGTCCGCCTGCTGGTGGTCGACCCCGAGACCGACGAGCAGCTCCAGAAGCTCGGCGTGCAGGTCCGGGGCGAGCTGCTCCGCGCCCAGGAAGGGCCGGGGGCGCAGGCCGAGGCGCCGGGAGCTGGCGACGAAACCGAGCCGCGGGCCGCCACGCCGGAGCCGCGGGAGGCCGAGAAGAGCCACCCGGAGCGGGTGAGTCGGGCCTGGGCGGCGGAGGGCGGGCCGGGGGGGCCGGGGAGAGGGAGCCAGGCGCCCCGGCCGTCCAGCCCCCGCGCCCGCCGTCGTCTTTCTGAAACTCGAGCCGCCCGGGGGAGACGGCTTCCGCCCGCCGCCCGGGCGCCCGGGCGGTTCCTGGGCGGGCTTGGGGCTGCGCCTCGCGACCCCAGTCCCTTCCCAGGCCGGGCGCCTGAGCGCCTTTGCCGCCTGCACCTCTTGTCCCCTGGCCTGTGGGAGGATGGCGCAGGGAGCCCAGGCCCCTTCTCCCTTGGCCTGTTGGCGTCTGCTCCTGTTGCTCGGAAGCTCCCAATCCCGCCCCTCCCCGGGGCCCTCTTCGCGGTCCCTCCGGCCGGCAGCTGGGCCGGGAGGAGGGCCTCTCCGCCCCAGAGGTGCCAGCTGCGTCCGCTACCCCTACTTCCGAACGCTAGGGAGTAGCAGTTCCCTGTCGGTGCGGAGCCCCGGCGTGGGGAGGTTCTCCCAGCACCTACCCCTGCCCCGCAGCCTGTGTGTGTCATTCACTTAAGCCCGGCTGGACTTCGTTCTTCTGAAGTCCAGGGTGACTTCTCAGAAAAGGAGAGGAAGCCCCGCCGTCTGGGGGCGATGGGTGTGGGTGGTGGGGGGGGAGGGAGGAGGCGTAGAGGCGTCTGGGGGGGAGGTTCTGCCACCCAGGATTTACGATCCTCTGGAATGTGAGGAGTGAGCGCTAGCTAGTATCAGGGAGCGTGAGGGAGGATCTTGACGGAGAAAGATGGCTGGGGGAGGGGGGCGAGAGAGTCCCCCCACGTGGCCATGCAGCGGCCAGGCAAGCTGACCCGAGCAGGTGGTCTTGCCCTGGCTGTGTCACGCTCACTCTAGTGCCCCGACAGCAAGCTGGTTGCTTCTTGCCCTTGTTTGGTGTTTCCCCAAACCATCCCGGTTTGGACCTGCTGCGGAAGGGGCAGCTGGCCACACGGGAGTTGAGCGGAGTCTCCTGTCCCCAGAGAGAGAAGTGGGTGCAGACTCTGAGAGCAGGGGCTGGGCCTACCAGAGCTCCTTAAGCTTGCACCAGCAGCCTCCTGGGTGGCAGTGTGTGGCAGGGGTGCTGGTGGGACTAGGAGGATCCCTCGTGGACAGAGAAAGGTCACAGTTCAGTATCAAGGTAGAAGGCGGAGCTAGAGAGGATCGACTGGTTTGGTGGAAGTGAAGAAAGTGAGGTCACCAGAAGCCCTGTCCAGCCAGAGCTAGGTGCCGGGAATGCCAGGGCCACCAGGCTTCCACTTCCTGCCTGTGTCAAGCTGTCATTGGCAAGGAGGGGGATGGGTCAGAGCACCCCTGGTGGGGGTTGACAGCAGGGAGTGAGTGATGATCTCTGGTCCCAGGCAGAAATCCAGTTTGAACTTTGTGCTGAGTCCATCGATTTGCCATTCCCCCTTGGAGGTTTTTTTTTTTTTGGACTTTGGCACCCACACAGATGACCCCCCCACACACACATGTTGCAGTCACGTTCAGCTCCTCCCTCTGCCCTTTTGGTTATGCTGCTGGGTGCCAAAGGGCTGTGGGGAGGCAACATAGAGGCTTGGCACAGCACACGCGCTCACAGGTAGTGGGCTTGGGCTTCCTGGGTGAGCACAAAACCTCAGACAATGGTGCGCCACCTGCATTTGTGTGCACCCTGTTAGGCCTAGAGACAGGAGTAGACCCACCTCCAGATAGACAATGTGATGCCTGCCCTCACTAGAATTTTGGAAATAATGACAAGTGCCTGAGCCCTTCCTGTTTGTTGGATTGCACTCCTTTACGGCCAGGCATTTGAATCCCAGCTCTGTGCACCCAACTCCTTCAACCGTATTCACAGCCAGCACTGTTAAGTCCCTCTAGTAGGCAATTCCCATAATCTAGGCCTGGCTCATGCCTATAATCCCAGCACTTTGGGGGCCTAAGGCAGGACGATCGCTTGAGCCCAGTAGTTTGAGACTAGTATTCCCAAGTATGGCGTATTCCACAACATAGCAAGACCCTGCTCTACAAAAAAAAATTTTTTTTTAAATTGATGGGGTGTGGTGGCATGTGCCTGTAGCCCCAGCTACTCAGGAGGCTGAGGAAGAAGGATCACCAGAGCTGAGGAGGTCAAGGCTGTGGCGAGCCACGATCACGCCACGACACTCTAGCCTGGGTGGCAGAGTGAGACCCTGACTCAAAAAAAAGAAGAAAATTTCCATAATCTAGTGTAGTGAGCATGCAGGCGACCCACCCTATTATTGCAAAAAATGCGACTAAACATTGTGAGAGTTGTTTTTCTCTAAAAGACATCTTTTTTCCTATATAAATCATCTCATTGAGATTTGCTAATTAGTTTAGCCTGAATTTGTGTGCAAAGTAGGGCTGTTCTGTTATCTTCTTTAGCTCTCTCTCTTTTTTTTTTTTTTTTTTTTTTTGAGTTGGAGTCTCACTTTGTCTTCCAGGCTAGAGTGCAATGGCATGCTCATGGCCACCACAGCCTCGACCTGCTGGGCTCAGGCAGTCTTCCGCCTCAGCCTTCCTTAGCTGGAACTACAGGCACGTGTCACCATGCCCAGCTAATTTTTTGATTTATTGTAGAGATGAGGTCTCGCCAAGTTGCCCAGGCGGGTCTCGAACCTGTAGGCTCAGTCAGTTCTCTTACCTCGGCCTCCCAAAGTGCTGAGATTATAGGCGTGAGCCACTGTGCCCGTCCTTTTATTAACTCTCTTAAATGAAGGTCTAAGTGGAAAAGTGCTTTCACAGAGTGGGTGGCTGGGTGGCATTTCACTGGGAATACCAGCTTGGGGCCAGAACGACCCAGGGCAGAGGTTGAGGAGTGCCCATAGTACTGGCTGTCCCTGCTGGTCAGTCTAGGCCTGAGGAGGTAGAGATATACTTCCAGCTCTGCCCACCTGCCTTTGAAGACTTTCCCTAGAAACACCCACCCTGCTGCTCCCCTGCTTAAAACCCCCCTGCCCCCATTTACCACCAGTCACAGGATGAGGGCTAGACTTTGAGCCTGGGTTCACAGTGCCAACTGGGCAGATCTGGCCAGCCCAGCTGTGCTAGCTGAGTTGCCTGGAGCCAAGTTACTTCATTCACCTCTGTTGGCCTCCATTTCCCCTTATGCCAGTTGGGGTGATGGCTACCTCAGGATTACAGGAAGATGCATGTAAAGCAAGTACTTAATACCTGGCACAGTCAACGTTGGCTGTTGGTATTGGAATTAATACATATTAATTAATACATATTTCACAGGGCTTATTACATACCCACCATGGGGCGGCTAGCACTGGAATTGCCACCCTAGTTCGGCAAGTGCAGTTGTAGCCAAGCCTGGGACCCATTCAGTGCCCACTTGCTGGTCGCTGTTGGTTAAGGAGTATGTTCCAAGCCAGGTGTGGTGTCTTATGCCTATAATCCCAGCACTTTGGGAGATGGAGGCGACAGGATTGCCTGAGTCTAGAGTTTTGAGACCAGCCTGGGCAATTTGGCAAGACCTCATCTCTACAATAAATCAGAAAGTTAGCCGAGTGTGGTGGTGTGCTCCTATGGTTCCAGCTACTTGGAAGGCTCTGGTGTGCTCCTGTGGTTCCAGCAGGTCGAGGCTGCGGTGGCCATGAGCCTGAACCTGCACTGTAGTCTGAGCGACGGAGTGAGACTCCGACTCAAAAAAAAAAAGAATGAGCCGGGCTCGGTGGCTCAGCCTGTAATCCCGCGCCTTGGGAGGCTGAGGTGACTGGATTGCCTGAGCCCGTGGGTTCGAGACTCGCCTGGGCAGCGAGACCTCATCTCTACAATAAATCAAAAAATCAGCCGGGCATGGTAGCTCATGCCTGTAATTCCAGCTACTTGGAAGGCTGAGGTGGAAGGATCGCCGGAGCCCAGCAGGTCGAGGCTGTGGGGGCCGGGAGCGGCCACTGCACTCCAGTCTGGGTGACAGAGTGAGACTCCAACTCAAAAAAAAAAATAAAAGAGAAATGCAAAAGGCAAAGTCACAACTGACCCTGAAAAAAAAAATTTCTTTTTAAAAAGAATGATGTTCTATGGCCCTTCCCAGTCTGGCAACTTGCTCTTACAACTGCCCCCCAGAATACACCAGAGGTTCAAATTCCCTTCCAGCGCCATAGCCTCTGAGCCTCCAACTCTAGTATTGGTCTAGGAACCTTCTGGCCCCTTCTTCACTCTCCAAGACCATTGGCTTCCCAAGGAGCCTAGATCCTGTCAGCAAGTAGCTCTTCCTTTCCTCCTTCTCTTTGTCTTTACATCGTTTAGAATATGCAATATTTTAGTCATCTGTCCGTGACTTTTCTCTACAACATGGAAAGCCCCAAGGGCAACAACTATGGCTTAATTGTGCTTACATCCCCAGCACTGTGTTTGGTAGGAAGGGACCCAATAATTTTAAATGGCCGGGCAAGGTCACTCACACCTATAATCCCAGCACTTTGGGAGGCTGAGGTGAGAAGATTGCCTAAGCCCATGGGTTCGAGACTTTGTCTCTACAATAAATCAAAAAATCAGCCAGGTGTGGTGGCAAGCATCTGTAGTTCCAGCTACTTGGGAGGCTGAGGCGGAAGGATCGCCTGAGCACAGCAGGTCGAGGCTGCGGTGGCCGTGACAGTGCCACTGCACTCTAGCCTGGGTGACAGAGTGAAACTCCAACTCAAAAAAAAAATTTTTCTTTTGAATGAATGAATGGATATATAACAGCTGACAGGGATCTTTGTTGCCATCTATCTCAGCCCGGTACACCTGGGCTTGTTTGTGTGTCCAGCACACCCAGAGATTGGAATTCCAGATAGAAGCCACACACTCCTTCTTCTTTCTTGCCTACTAGCAGCTTCCATTTTTTTTTTTTTTTTTTTTACTCAAAAAAAAAAAAAAAAAAGCTGGGCTCGGTGGCTCAGCCTGTAATCCCGCACCTTGGGAGACTGAGGTGAGTGGATTGCCTGAGCCTCTGGGTTCAAGACTCGCCTGGGCAACTTGGCGAGACCTCATCTCTATAATAAATCAAAAACTTTGCTGGGTGTGGTAGCGCATGCCTGTAGTTCCAGCTACTCGGAAGGCTGAGGCGGAAGGGTCCCGGAGCCCAGCAGGTCGAGGCTGCGGTGGCTGGGACCGGCCACTGCACTACAGTCTGAGTTACAGAGTGAGACTCCAACTCAAAAAAAGAAAAGAAAAAGCTGGCAAATAATTAATTTCTGTGGGGGGAAAAAATGCCATTAAATTTTTATTTTCTCATTTAAAAATTTTAAAATAAATAATCACATTTGGACTTTTCCCTTTTCCTCTGCTTCACTGACTCCCTGGCCTTCATTGGTTCACGGTTCTTACCAGGTGATGTGTGCCTGGGGATGTAGATGTCCCATCAACCTATCTGAAACTGTCAACCCCAGTCCACTACCACTGACCTATCAAATCATTTCTGCAACTAAATCTTAAGCATTGTTTTTTTTTGTTATTGTTTTATTTTGTTGGGGTTTTTTTGTTTGTTTGTTTTGAGTTGGAGTCTCACTCTGTCACGCATACTGGAGTGCAGTGGCACGCTCACGGCCACTGCGGCCTCAACCTGCTGGGTTCAAGTGATCCTACCACCTCAGCCTTCCAAGTAGTTGGACCCACAGGCATGCGCCACCACACCCGGCTAACTTTTTGATTTTTATTGTAGAGATGAGGTCAGCAGTTTTCATTTAAGACTAGAAAGCCAATAGGGGGTTCAGCCAGTGTTTGAATCCCAACTCTGCCATTGCTGGCTCTGGGACCCTTGGAGTTCATTCTTCCCTAGAAGCTTCAGCTTTAACTTCTGTGAAATAGACCCCAGCACCCACCCCACAGGGTTGTTGGGAAGGTGGGATGAGATGACAGGGAGGGTAAGTGAAAGTGCCCATCTTGCAGTGTGGTTCCTGCCAGCCCTAACCCTGATCCCAAAGGCAGAGACAGTGCAGGCACCCAGGTGAGTGGGTGAGCACAGTTAGCTGGCAGGCTACCAACCTCTTTCCCAGGGCAGACAGGCCATTTCTCACCAACCAAGTTGGAGCTTTGGTAGGACAGAACAGGGTTTAGGCTGCTAGATATGTAGATTTCAAACAGGCAGAGCACGTGAATGTTTGTGTGTTGGTTCCACTTCTTAAGTCACTTATCTCTCTCCACTGGCAAAACAGTGTCACCCCTGGTTACCTTCAGCCTCCTGCTCAGTACTGCTGGAGATGATTCTCTTGGAGGTTTAGAAAGGGGCTTTCTTCTCAAGAAACCACTTGTGTCTAGATGGGTCCTTCTCCCCAAAGGGAGTACATAAGAGTTATAGGAACCTCAGTCAAGGTCTTGTCTGTGCTGCAGGGCTCTTTATAGGGAGAAGCCAGAACTCTGACCCCAATAATAGGTGCGCCTCTGCTTTTGTTGCGATAAGACAGAGTGGCCCTGAGCCAGGCTCGGTGGCTCAGCCTGTAATCCCGCGCCTTTGGGAGGCTGAGGTGAGTGGATTGCCTGAGCCCGCGGGTTCGAGACCCGCCTGGGCAGCGAGACCTCATCTCTACAATGAATCAAAAATCAGCCGGGCGTGGTAGCACGCGCCTGTAATTCCGGCTACTCGAAAGGCTGAGGCGGAAGGATCGCTGGAGCCCAGCAGGTCGAGGCTGCGGTGGCCAGGAGCGGCCACTGCACTCCAGTCTGGGCGACAGAGTGAGACTCCAACTCAAAAAAAAACAAAACAAAAGAAAGAACACATGATCCAGTCCAGGTTACCTCCAGGCAGTGTGGTAACACACAGAGAACATTGGCCAGGTTCAAGTCCTGCTCAGTGCTTGGAGACTTCTCTGACTTCTCCGAGACAAAGCCTCCAATAAGGTCAGGGGTGCCCGATTCAAACAGCGAAGGTGTGGGGGGGGACAGAGGAGAATGTTTGGGACTGTCTCAGGCAGCACAGTGGCCAAGAGTGAGACCTCTGGGTCGGTGCTATGCCACGTGGCCACGTGAGACTCCTGCAGCAGTCTCCTGGGCATTCCAAGTGTGCTAGTTAGTCCACATGGAGATGTGCTGTGTGTGCAAAATGTAGACCAAGTTTTGAAGACAGTACAAATAAAAGGAGGTACAGTAACTTAGTTTTTAAAAATGAATTACAGCCGGGCTCAGTGGCTCAGCCTGTAATCCCACGCTTTGGGAGGCTGAGGTGAGTGGATTGCCTGAGCCCGTGGGTTCGAGACCCACCCGGGCAACTTGGCAAGACATCATCTCTACAATAAATCAAAAATTAGCTGGGCGTGGTAGCGCATGCCTGTAATTCCGGCTACTCGGAAGGCTGACGTGGAAGGATCGCTGGAGCCCAGCAGGGATGACAGAGTGAGACTCCAACTCAAAAAAAAAAAAAGAAAAAGAGTTACATGTTGAAATAACATTTTGTGGTTTTTGCTTTTATTTGAGTTGGAGTCTCACTCTGTCGCCCTGGCTGGAGTGCAGTGGCACACTCATGGCCACTGCAGCCTCGACCTGCTAGACTCAGGAGATCCTTCTGCCTCGGCCTTCCAAGTAACTGGAACCACAGGCATATGCCACCAATTCTGGCTGATTTTTTTATTTATTGTAGAGATGAGGTCTCGCCAAATTGCTCAGGCTGGTCTTAGACCCCTGAGCTCAGGCAATCTTTTCGCCTCTGCCTCCCAAGGTGCTGGAATCACAGGCATGAGCCACCACACCCAACTTGAAATACTATTTTAAATAAGCTGTGTTAAATAAAATATTCATTTCTCTCTTTTTTTTCACTCTATCACCCAGGCTGGAGTGCAGTGGCAAACTCATGGCCACTGCAGCCTCAGCCTGCTGAGTTCAGGCGATCTTCCACCTCAGCCTTCCAAGTAGCTGGAACTACAGCCGCACACCACCACACCTGGCTAATTTTTTGATTTATTGTGGAGACAAGGTCTCACCAAGTTGCCCAGGCTGGTCTCAAACTCCTGGGCTCAGGCAATCCTCTCACCTCCACCTCCCAAAGTGCTGGGATTACAGGCGTGAGCCACCACTCCCAGCTTTTTTTTTTTTTCCCACCTTTTAATGTGGCTGGGCATTATACAACTGTTTCTGTTATACAGCATTGCTGCTCTAGATCTGGGCTCAAATCCTGCCTTCTTCTATCAGTTTGTGTGTATTTGAGCAATTGACTCAGTCTGTTTGAACCTGGAGTTTCTTATCTGTGAAATGCAGAGACAGTAGTACATTCCTTGCAGGGTTACTATCGGGTTTTAAGGAGACAGTACATTTAAGGCCCTCAGCACAGTGCCTGGCACATAGTATGTGTTCAATCAATGTTATTTGTTTGGTGCGGAGTTCAGTTTCACAAGCTTCTAGAAGGTTCTTATGTAGCCTCTTGGGACAGCCCACGGGAATTAAATCCAGAGGTTTCTTGGAGGAGGGTGAGGGATGAGGAGGGATGATGGTGAATGCCTGCAGGGCAGGAGGGAAGGCATGGGGCAGCCAGCCCTGGATGATATCCAGGCAGGCAGCAGCCCAGGTACCAGCCTGCTCCGTCCCAGGCTTGCCCAGCCCTGGGGAGACCTGAGCCAGACTCTGTCCCCTCCCACCCCGCGGGTCTCTGTGGCAGGCATGGGGAGAAGAGGCTACTAGCCAGAGGGAGAACCTGATTCCGGGCCCCTGAGTCCGGGGGGTGGCAGAGAAGCAGCCCCCACTTTAGTTTCTGTCTCCTTCCTGGTTCCCACCCTGCCAGACTTCCCATTGAGAAATGAGAAGTATGAGACCAAGGGCTCGTAATAGCATCCTTTTTTGCAAATGGAGGTATCCAACATTCCTCAGCCTGCACATCCCTGGGGGAATGTGGGGAGTGAGAGGGAGTCCTGTGGGGTAAAACGAGGTGCCATCAGGGCCACTGGGTATGGGGCCAGTGGCAACTAAGCCCACCATACCTCACCTAGGATGAGAAGACACCCTGGCCTGGCTCTGAGCCCCTGGTCACTTCCCAGCCTGCTTGAAGAACAGTGGCCCCGGGCGCCCCGTCACACAGCACCCCCAGGCAGGGCCAGCTCTCTCCATCTTGGCTTCTTTTAAGAGCCAGCACCAGGCCAAGCCTGTCTTCGGAAGCCACAGAACAAATGAGCTGCCTTCCAGAGCGGCCATAACTTTTACTCCCAACATACCCTCAGCCCTACCAGAATAGCCAAGACTCCTCTCTGTTCCCCATCCTGGTGCTGAGACCAATTCCCCTGTATTGAGCAGCAGGGCTCTGGTCTTACTTGCATAAACAAGAGCCCTGGGCTGGGGGAAGGGCAGTCTTAGGATGGGAGGGTCACCTCTGTTGTTCCCCTGGCCACCCTGGTGGTCTTGCTCCTCCAGCCCCTCCTCTGGGACCCCAAGCTGGCTGGCCTGCAGGAAGCAGGTAAGCAACCTGGCTGTTTCTGTAGGGCCCATCACCATGGCATCAACCAGGGAGGGGCTGAGCCCGGTGGGGCGTTGGCCCCCAGCCCTCCCCCGAGGAGGAACAGGGAGCGGCTTGGGGCCTGCTCCCCAGAGACAGTCACTGGGATTAGGGTATCAACTTTCCCCAGCTTTCCAGGTGGCTGCTGGTGGCGCCTATTGAATTCCGTGCCCGCCGTCCGCTCCCTGGACTGCGTGGGTGGAGGTGATGGGGCGGCCACTTGGGGTGGGCCGGGCTTCCGGGGGGAGAGGACAGATGAAGAGAGACTGCCTGAGAACCCGAGGGTAGAGAAGCCCTCATGAGAAGGGTCTGGAGGCATCTTTCCTGGTGGATCTTTTCTGGAAAGCCAGCCGGCACTGCCTGAAAGCAAGTCTTAGGTCTGTCCAACCCAGGGCCAGCCTGGCCCAGCTGCACTGCCCATCGGCTGCCATTGCCTCACGCTCCTGCCTCTTGATTTGGGGGCTCCGCCAGACTCTTCTCTGAGCAGATTCTGATTTTTTTCCTTGAGCTTGGGTCTTCTGATCTGTCATCGTTCCTGCGAGTCCCACCTTGGCCTTCGGAACTCACTGGAAGGCTCTGAACAGACTCCAGGGCCATGTTCGCCTTGGAGTCTCCTGTGGACTCCGTGCTTTGACCCCTCTAGAGCTGACACTAGGCTTCTGGGTTCATGGGGGTCACGCACCAAGCCCGAGGTGGCCTGGACTTCACGCCCATTTACCTCTTTCCCCAGAGGCAGACCCCAAGCCCCACTCCAGCTTGTGAGGGGTGGGGGCCCAGGAGCAGTGATGGCTGAGTTCTGGGGAGGGGGCCTTGCCTCATCTTTTCAGTGCTGGGCCTGGAGACCACAGGCCAGGCCCCTCAGATCCCCCAGGAGGCCGACCCCAGGGGACTCCTGCAGGCGCCAGCCTCCACCCAGCTTGGGATGGGCCCGCTTGATGGGCTGACTCAGCAGCTGGCAATGGCACCTCCTGGAGACAGCTGGGTCGCTCCTGGGGTGGGGAGGGGTGAGAGAAACAAAGCTGGTCTCCCTGGGAAAAGGGGAAGCCCCCCTCCCCTGTGGGGGAAGGAACCTCCAGGGACTTGAGCCAGAGGCAGCTAGGCTCGGTAGGTGTCTGGATGCTGTGGGGGGAGGGGCAGCGCTGCCTGGGGCTTCCCATTGCCCTGTCCAGCCACCCCCTGGGGCCCTGAATCCGCCTCAGAGTCACACCCAGAGGGCAGTGGAGTAGGGAGCCTGAGCCCCTCAGGCTATGCTTTTCATTTGTCCCTGAAGCTCAGGACTTGGTGCTGGCAGAGGGGAGGCTCAAAGAAGGCCCTGGAGCTCTGCTGACGTGTCACTAGGCAAGGGGTACTGGGATGACGGTTGCCGAGGGTCAGTAAGGGAAGCCCACAGTGCAGAGATCTGCGTCAGGGTAGGTGTCCCCAGGGCAGCCAGCACAGCCCCCAGGCATGCCCATCACCCATGCCAAGCTTCACCCCTCAGCTCAGGCTGTAGCTCCGCCTGTGAGAGGTCCTGAGCACCTGGAAGGAAGGCTCGGGAAGCTCCTAGCCCACCTCCCAGCGGAGGCTTCAGCCAGTGCTGGGGAGACAGCCCTTGTCTGCCCGCCATGGCCCGACTCCTGCTGGGGTGTTTGCTCAAATGGGTTGCCCCACTGTGGACTTATTCTTCAAAGACCATCCCACAGTGTGCTGGAAGGACAGTGGCTTCCGAGTCAGGGAGAGACCGGATTGGAGTCCTGGATCTGTGATGTCAGGCAGTGGACTTAACATCTCTAGGTCTAAGTGCTCCCATTTCAAATCCAGAGCTGACCGGCCCCAGCCAGGTTGCTATGGTAAGGGTCTTTGGAGTGAGGGGACTGTGGGGGAAGGAGGGGAGGAGCAGACTATGAGAGCTGCCCCCTGCCTGTCCCTGAGATTCACCCTCCCCACTTTCTCAGGGTGAAGGGCCAGGTCTTACAGCTCAGTCTGGCTGAGGCCGAAAGCTGAACCTGTCCTGGTGGTGGCAACTGGTCAGACCTGTTCCTGCTCACCTAGGCGGCCAGCGGGGAGGGCCCAGTTAGGAGCTTTGTGGAGGGATTAGCTCCAGGGGAGAAGAGCCTCGATTACGCCCAACCCGGAACAAGATCCCGAGGGCATGGGGCCTGTGGGTGGGGCCACTGGAGTGAGCTGGGAGTGGGCCCTCCAGTGAGGCGTGGGTTGGGGCTGAGAAGAACCTGAAAGAGGATGCTTCATTCACCCTGGCTTCTGGGTTCCCGAGCCTCTGTGGGCCACTATTTTTAACACTTAATTTTTGTTGGGGGGCTTAGAGTCCGGATTTGGGTAACTGGCAGCCTGCAGTCACCCCTGCTAGCTGTCGTCATCTCCCCATGTGAACATCCTGAAATACAGGCAAGAAAGACCTGCCCGAGCATTGAAGGGCTCTCCCACCACCCCCCAGAGAGTGAAGGCTGGGGATTGAGTCTCTCACAGATGGCAGCTGCCTCCTGGGGCTGGCAAGTTGGGACAAAGGCCGCGAGCCCTCTCCTGCACCCTTCCCACCCCTCCTTGCCTTCTCCACTCCCCGCTGGGGATTTGGGTTTCAGAGCCACCTGGCACACTGCCCTCCCCCACCCAGAATCTCACTTTTCAGCTTAATAGGACTATTAACAACAATGGGAAAGGCTAGGTATGCCCAGCGATTTTACAGTTAGAAAGTGTTTCCACATATATCAATTATCGTATTGGGCTTCACAGCAACCCCGGGAGGCAGGTGGCAGCAAAACTGGCCTATAAATGACCTGTGCATAGCTAGTAAGCACCTGGTTTCGGGCTCGACTGTCCACTGTTGCCCAATATGCTGAGTGATAATACAGGTCCCTCTCTCTCTAGGGAACGGAGTCTGCCAAGCCTGGGAGGAGGAGGACAGGGACACTTGTAGGGGTCCTTGGGCTCCCTCCATCATGCTGTGTATCTTAAGGCTGCAGGTTCTAAGCTGAACTGCTAAAATTGGTTGAAACTGAAACTGTTTCTAGCTCACAAGAAGGCCAGGAGTTCAAGACCAGCTGTGGCAGCATAGTGAGACCTTGTCTCTAAATAATAATTAGAGGCCACAGCCACACACTGTGCTCCCTTCGGGCCATCCCTATTTTTCACAGTGCCCTCCCCCTCCAGGCTCCCTGGGGGGGTCGACAGTGTCTCTGCCAGTCTGTGCTACCTTTACCCTCAGCGGAACCTGGAGCTCCTGAGGATGGCCTTATGCCGTCCAGGACTCCTTGCTGTGCTGCCACCAGGTTTCAGGTCATCTGGCTCCTCCCCGCTCCCTTTTGGCGGGGCCATTTGGCTTGGTGGGGTTGAGAAGGGAGTTCATGTAGGTGAGGAAAGGCTTTACTGTAAACATGCTGGCTAGCTTTCAGTAAACAGCTGCCCCTCCCTCACTGCAAAGAGTGGGGTACAAAGAGGCTGGGGGGTCTCCAGTCACATGCCCTGGGCACCCAACCAGGCTGACAGGGGTGCCAAACTCCCCCCACCCCCACCAGGAGGGCCAGACTGAGCCACTGATGGGGAGGGATAAGGTCTCAGTCAAAGTAGCATATGATTAGCGATTAACCTTAGAATGTCAAAAGAGGAAGGCACTTGAGAGCTAACCTGGCCCACCCCTCATTTGCCAGAAGGGGAAACTGAGGCTTGGACAGGGCAGTGACTTGCCCAGAGTCACCTCTGCGGCTGGCTGCAATGCTGGGTGTCCACACAAGTCGTCTGAGTCCCACGCCAGAATTCTCTTGCATTGCTGCGTAGGACCTAAGCAAACCCGCATTATTCTAAACCTTCCTTGGTGGGTAGTGGGGTCAGGCGAGGGCAGGGGAGGCGGGACCTGACATTGTGGAACTGCCATGGACCCTCCTTTATCCCCACAGCCTGAGCTTCGGCCTCGGCTCTGTGCCATGAAGAAGGGCACCAACGGCTATGGCTTCAACCTGCACAGTGACAAGTCTAAGCCAGGCCAGTTCATCCGGGCAGTGGACCCAAACTCTCCAGCTGAGGCGTCAGGGCTCCGGGCGCAGGACCGCATTGTGGAGGTGAACAATGCTTCTCACTCTCTTCCCTCCTGACTGCCTCCCTGCAGATAAGCTGCACCTGGGGCATCCAGTGCGCCATCTACTGCTTGATCAGCCCTTGGGGTATAGCCAGCCCAGAGATGCTAGGCGGATGGGTGAATGGGAGGGAGGGAGAGGGAAGAAGGATGGGTGGTGGGTGGTGGGTGGTGGGTGGACAGACAGAGGGACAGACTGACTCCTTTCTCACCGTACTCTCCCCTGGGCTCTTCTTCACCGAGCAGACACACTGGGCAGCCCACGATTCACCCACCAATCCAGGGAGATGTCTGGGGCTGCCCCTAGAACTTTCCTGCTGCCAGGCACGGGTAGGGGGTAGTGTTGATAAACCCCCCTCCCGAGTTGGGCTTCTAGACACGCCCATTCAGTTCTCCTATGCTGTGCTCACAGGAGAGGAAATGTGAACCCAATCCCTGGGCAGGTCCCAGAATCACAGTCTCAGAACCTTAGAGCTGGAGATCAGCTCTCTCAAGACTTCTCATTTTACACGTGAGAAAACCAAGGCCCAGAGAGGGAAGTCAAGTCCATAGAAAGGCTGAGGCCCCACCCAGCCTCCTGAAAGGCTCGCTTCCAGTCTCTCACAGCTGTGTTTGTTTAGTCTTGACTGGGTATTTTCTTTGGCTTTCCCCCTGTCCTGCCTCCCCAGCTGACTGTCAAGTGGGAGGACCCCTGGCCTAGTTCAGGGACTCTCCAAACAAGGGGTAGCTCAGTGCTCCCGGCTGCGAACGAAGTGAATACCTAGGGGGCCCTGAGGCCCTCCTCCGCCTACCTGCCCCAGAACCGAGGCCTGTGCCGGTAACACCTAGCCCCCACCCTGCAGGTGAATGGAGTCTGCATGGAGGGCAAGCAGCATGGGGATGTGGTGTCTGCCATCAAGGCTGGTGGGGACGAGGCCAAGCTGCTGGTGGTAGACAGGGAAACTGATGAATTCTTCAAGAAATGCAAAGTGATCCCATCTCAGGAGCATCTGAATGGTAAGCTGGGTGGGGCAGCTGGCTGTCTGGGGCTGGGGGCTCCCAAGTCAGAGATATGAGCCAGTACTCCCATGTCCCAGGTGAGAGGTGGGCGGCTTCCGGGCTTGGATGCCCCCTCTCTCTAGGGAAGGCCCAGAGCTGTGGATTGGGGGGGTGGGAACTTTTGTGGGGACAGGAAGTAAGGATCGGCAATGGGTTTCTGAGGATGGCATGTGACCAGGGTCAGCTGGCATGAGGGATGGTGTTCAGAGATGGGACAGAGAAGCTGCCCGAGCCCCCCAACCCTGTTACCACCAGCAAGTTCTCAGGGCAGTGCCATGCCAGGAAAGGGTTAACTCTGGTGAGGCCTCTAGCCTGTGCTTGGTCAGATCAGAGTCCAATGACAGGGGCCCAATGCCTCCCCCTCCCTTCTCTCAGGTTGTCTTGGAAACTCAGCCTTGCTGGCTCTAGAGAGTGGTGGGTCCCCCTTCGGTCCCTGGGCCCCTGCCCTCCCCATCCCCCACCATTCCCTTGCCAACTTGGCACCTCCAAGCCTGAGCCAAACAGGGCAGGGCTGCTGCACCAGGGTAGGGAGGGGTTAAGCAGTCCTCTGCTCCCTGGTCTGGACTTTCTCCCTGGGAAGATGGTTCCCTGGAGAGGGCAGGGGGTGTTCACTGGGCCATTCTGAGGGTGGAACCTCTTGGGACTTTGCAGTGGGTAGAGGTTCCCTAAGGATCAAGGTTGTATTTGTAGGAGTGGATCCACACAAAGGTCCTGCCATGGACTCAGATCCCCAGCTGAAGGGTGCATTGCAGCGGCCCTGGCCCTGTCTGATCCAGGGTCCAACATTCCTAGAAGGGGGCTTGCTCTTGGAAGTCCCCAGCAGACTCTGGGCATGGGGGGGGCACAACCTTGCCCTTGTCTGTTAAGTTCACAGAAACCAGATAACTCAGATAATCCCCTTCCTCAGTGATGGGGAGACTGAAGCCCAGGGACGCCTCAGCCTTGCTCTTGGGGACCTGGTACTGGGAAGACACTGCTGAAATCTGGATTCCACTCAGTTCTTCAGATACTATGTCCTGCTTCCCCCACCCCCCACCCAAGTAATTGGCCCTGGAACGCCCCTCCCTCCCAAAGAGATTGCAGCCTCTGCCCAGAGGACCCAGAGAGGGAGAAGCCTAGGGGCAGCCTCCTCCAGGAGTCCCTCCTGGGTCTTTCCAGGATGGCGTCCTTGCTCCATGGTGAGGAATGTCCCTTCTCAGAGGCTGCTAGAGTTTCACCCTGACCACTGTGAGCTAATGGGGAAGGGACTGGCTTGGGGGGAGGGGAGGAGTGAGTGTCCCCGCATCCCAGAAGCCTGCCCCGAGGAAGGCTGTGGGTGTCAGCAAGGAGAAAAGTGTGAGTTTAGTATGCCTGGGTGTGCCTTGGACTAGGGACAAGGGAAAGGGCATCTAGGAGTTCAGACAAAACCCTAGATTGGCTAGGCACTGGCTTTTA
Organism: Cephalopachus bancanus; assembly: GCA_027257055.1. NCBI lineage: Eukaryota > Metazoa > Chordata > Mammalia > Primates > Tarsiidae > Cephalopachus > Cephalopachus bancanus. The sequence goes on from JAPVLO010000637.1 coordinate 382,623, forward strand.
TGCTGAGTGAGCCGGGTTAGGGTGACTCCAGGCGGTCTTCTCTCCCTCCAACCCTTCCTGCCACCACCAGGTTTCCCACTGACTGGAAGAAGGGGACACCCAGGACACACCCGTGAGCCTTCCTGTGTCTTTCCCTGCTCCCATCCCCAGTTCTTGATTGGCAAATAGGAGTTGGGGTTACTTGCTTTCAGTTGAGGCAGGTACTAGCTGTAATCTGGGGTGAGGTTCTAATTCTGGTGTCATATCATAATCACCTGGGAAGTGTTTGAAAACGTTTATTCCTAGGCCTGCCCCAGACACACTAAATCAGAATCTCTGGTGCCAAGGTTCAAGAATCTGTCCTTTTAACAAGCTTCCTTTCCCAGGTGGGATTTCCCAGATAGGAATCAGGCAGCCAGCCTGGAATTTCAACTCAATGTGTTTGTTAAACAGTTCATGACCATCATTGGCTCATAAGATCAATTTAGTAGGTAGAAGCCAACATGTTTTTTAAATAAAATTAAACAGAAATTATCAAAGAACTTACTGAAGTGAGGGTATTGTTTTTGTGTGTGCTGAGTCAACAAAATGGCAAATGAACTTATAGTGGGTTGCAGGCCAAAAACTTTGAAACACTGACCTAGAGAATAAGATCTAATTATCTGCTCAAACCCAATTCCTGCCTTTTCTCCACATTCCACTATAATCCTGATCCCAGAAGCTTCTGGATTCACCTCTGCTCTGTCCTTCACCTAGGTCCCTTGCCGGAGCCCTGCACCAATGGGGAGATACAGAAGGTAAGGGTGGATCTACTAACTGCTTCTCTGGCTCTCAATCCTGGGGGTGCAGAGGTGGGGCAGAAGGGGGCATGGTTGGAAGGACAGCCTTCAGCCTTCTTAGCCTAGGGCCAAGGCCGTTGGGAAGGAGGGCAGGCTGGGCCCCTCTGCAGCCTGCCATCCAGGGTACAAGCCCCACCTCCAACTCCCCACCGTACAGAAGGGGCCATTCTTCCCCCCAAGAACAGAGCTTCAGTGTCTGGCTGCGGGCAGCCAGGCCTCTGCTACTTCCAGTCTGGGTTGGAAGAACAAAGCTCCTCCACCCCAGGCAGAAGGGAGGGGGGTGACACTGGGGAAGAGATGGTGGGGCTGGGCGCCAGCCCAAGCCATGGAGGAACCCAGGAAGAGGCTGAGTGCCAAGCTGACACCCCAGCCAAAGCCTTCCCTCTGGGACACGCCAACTCTGAGGCCACAGAGCAAGAGCTCTGCAGTGTCCACTCAAGGTTTCCCTTCCCCAGGAGCTCCTGCCAGGGACTTGGCAAGGGGGTAGGCTCCTTGGACCCAGATCTGAACCTTCTGTCATCCCATCTTTGGATCTAGAATGTTCCTTCGGGGCCCTGGTTGGCTGCTTTGGAGTTAGGGTTTCAAGATTCTGGGGTCAAGTCCAGGCAAACAGATAGGCCCAAGGAAATCAAGGAGCACCACACAGGTTCCCATGCCAAACCAAGAGGCCCCTGGTGTACCCACCCTCCAAGAATCCTCTCCTTGGTCACTGGCCCCAAAGGTGAGTCAGTGCCTAAAGGCCACACTGGGATGACCTGGCAGAGGGAGTAATTCAGCTAATCCTAGGATGGTCGGTATTCCTCCCACCCCTCCAGCCTGGATAGTAGAACCAGGATGCCCCCGATCGTTTAAGGAATGTAAAACCGTAAATCCAGTGAGAAACCCCGGCGGGTTCAGGCGGTGGGAATTTGGGGTGGATGACCCATCAGTGTTACTTCTCAGACTGAGGGCCCCATCTTCCCTGGACATTTCCTCCCTTAGCAGGATTTCCCCGCCAACCCACACTCCTCCTCTCTTCCAGGAGGACAGTCGTGAAGCCCTGGCGGAGGCAGCCTCCGAGAGCCCCAGGCCAGCCCTGGCGAGATCCACCTCCAGTGACACCAGTGAGGAGGTAAGCTAGCTGGGCAGGGGGCAGCCACTGGGCTATGGAAAGCCAATTCCCAGGCCCCACTTGTTCCTGGCACACCAGCCTGCCTCTGGGGTCACATGCTGAGCCGCATTCTGTTCTTGTGACCTGGCTTCCCTGGGCACAGCCCCAAGGGAGCTACCTCACCAAGGCTGAGGACCAGGGAGCCTCACCAAGGACAGACTCTCAGCTTCCGCCCCCCGCCTCCTCTTCACAGCTGAATTCCCAAGACAGCCCCCAGAAGCAGGACTCCACGGCACCCTCATCTACCTCCTCCTCTGACCCCATCCTGGACTTCAACATCTCCCTGGCCGTGGCCAAAGAGAGGGCCCACCAGAAGCGCAGCAGCAAGCGGGCCCCGCAGATGGACTGGAGCAAGAAAAACGAACTCTTCAGCAGTCTCTGAGTGCCTCAGCCCAGGGCCCAAGTCAGCCTCCCCGCCCACGTCTCCTTTGCTCTCCTCCCCAACTATTCCCCCGAATCCACATACAAATCAGCACCACCATCTCCTTTCCTGATGAATTTGATTTTTCTAGAGAACTATGTTCTTCCCTTACCTTTGGGAAGGTGAATGTTTTTCTGTCCTGCCCCAATCAGAAAGCACTCTGTCCTCTTCCTCCTCCTCACCAAGTGCTTCATCCTACCAGGTGTCCCCTTGCCACCCTGCCTGAGACACCACTGGAACCTATTACAAGGATCATGGGACCAGGCGAGAGGGCATCTTCCCTCACGACCCCACATGATGACTGGGTCCAGGGCTATCAAGGACCTCTGACTGCAGCAACCACAGCTCGCAGGCACAGGGCGTCTGTCATCCTGAGCACCGTGGCTTAGGCATCTTATTTTTGTTCATCTGATTTTGTTAAAAGAGTGCAGTATCACAGAGTTTAGAGGAATTTTTGTTTCCTTGATTAACATGATTTTCCTGGTTGTTGCATCCGGGGCATAGCAGCAGCCTCAGCCTTAAACTTTCGTTTCTACTCCCATGGGAGGGTTTGGCTACCCCTGCCCATTCCTGGGCTGGACTCCACTACTGTAAGGAAACTCCTTCAGAAATTCACCTGGTTCCTCCAAACCACTTCTGCCTCCGTGTCTTCCTTTGGAGCTTTGTCCTCTGGCCTTGGGCCCCTTTTAGGTGGAAAGTGAGAAATGGCAAAGGAGTGTTCCCAAGGTGGCCTTGGGCTGGGAGGGTGTGGTACAGCTGGAGGGAAAGCCATCTAGGGCTCCCTGTGACCCCAAGCCCCAGAAGCTTTAACCAGAGGGCCTGGAATCTGTAGCAGCACAGGAGTCTTATGGGGAAGACACACCTATCCTTGTGCTCAGGTCAGCGGTCAGTGTGCCTGTGCACAGGACTGTGAGCACAGATGTGAGCGGGGGCCCCTTGTGCAATGGGGGTGTTATAAGGGAAGTGGGAGCTGAGACCCACATGCTCAGAGGGCTCTGAAAGATTGATTCCAGGTCGGGCACAGTGGCTCACACCTATAATCCCAGCACTTTGGGAGGCCGAGGTGAGAGGATTGCCTGTGCCCACAGGTTCAAGACCAGTATGGGCAACTTGGCAAGACCTCATCTCTACAATAAAATTAGCCAGGCATGGTGGCGCGTGCCTGTAGTTCCAGCTACTTTGAAGGCTGAGGCGGAAGGATCACCTGAGCCCAGCAGGTCAAGGCTGCGGTGGCCAGGAGCATACCACTGTCCCCCAGCCTGGGTGGCAGAGTGAGAATCCAACTAAAAAAAAAAGTTGATTCCTCTAATTCCAGGAATGTGAATCCCAGGAAGGGGTTGAGTTTGGAATGTAAGGCCTTGGCTTTATTCTTTCTACTAACAGCCAGTGGGTACAGGATTCCCAGAAGCAGGCTGACCTAGCACCAGATACTCTATCTTATCAGGCATGGGCTTGATTGGAGTTGTCCAGTGCTAGGAGAAAACAAATCATTCCACAGAGCCCCAGGACATGCCTTGTGGCCAGGTGGGGTGAAGGGGACTTTCCAAGGGCAAAATGTTCTGCTTCTCCACATGAGGCCCAGGTCCTTTATGCCTCTGGCACCTGAGGTCACATTCTGGAGATCTACTATGGTGGCCTATAAGGCCAAGAGTTTCCAGGGCAGGTGGCCAGAAGGAAGTTGGCCCCAGGGTACTCAACTGCCACTCAACCCCCAGAAGCCAGGAGACCACTCAGGTTACTGGGCCGAGAACAAGTAAAGAAGGAAAATACCCATCAGAGAGGGGACCCGTGGAGTTCTCAGGCCTGTCCCAATCTGGCCATCTGCTCCTTGTTGGTGTTTGGATTCCACTAGCATTAAGAGGAACTACTTACAACCCTTATCCCAGCACCTGTCACCAGGAGCCCTGCTCAGCTGAGCCTGGCCTGTCCCCCCCACCCCACCCTTGCTTCTACCCTTTGACCTCTGACAGACTCCTCCTCCCCCAACAGGTGCACCAGGCCTTCGTACTGTGGGGGGGGGGTCTTCCTACCTCACCTGGGTGGGGAAGCCCTGGGGGACCTTTCATTCTTGATTAGGCTGGACAGGTGGTTGGGAAGGAATTATCGCTGAAGGGCTGGAGTGCCCACGGTAAACAAAGTTTTTGTCTTAGGGTAGGGCATGTTTTGGATTCCAGCTTTTCACATGCACAGTCTGGTGTGAGACATCAGAATCAAGGGGGCTGGGAGGCACTGGGCAAGTCACTTCACTCATCCTGGCCTGTTTCCCAGCCTGGAAAATGCCCTACAAGACTTCGTCCATGGCTGTTTTGAAAACATGCCTGACCTTCTTGACAGCCCCCCAGATCATGACAGAGCAAGGGAAAAGGAGTCAAAGTGCGTCCCCCCTCTGACAGGGAGGAGACCTGGCCAGCCCTTTGAAGTTGTGACAGCAGGGCCACCGGAGCCTGTGCCTCCACTGCCCCCTTGTGGCCTGGTCAGGTGCAGCAGCTGCTCCCAGAGGCAGAGGGTGAGAGCGGAGCTGGGAGGGAGGCGGGACGCCGCAGGCAGCCCGACGCCCTCTTCAGGTGGCCACGGCTGAGCTTCATCAGCAAAGGGGTGGTCTCCAGCCACCAGCAGCTGTATCCAAAACGAACTGTTTGACTCCACAGAGGAGAAAGGAGCAAGGACACCAGGTGGAGGGCCTGGGCCACTCCCTCCCTCAGCCACCTGTCCTTCCGGGGTCAAGCTCCCAGGGTCACACCAGCTTGCTTCTGCAGGGCTGAGCTCCCCCTGCCACATCCCTACCCACAGGACGGGAAGCTCTTCTCCACATGAGCCAAACAGGAAAGCAAGGAAAGCTGGCCTGATGTGTGCTTTATTCTCGGCCAGGGTGGCACCTCTGGCCCCTAAAGGGAAAGGCCTGTCTACTCCCGTTCGTCCTCCAGGCCCCAACTCTCCCACGGACTCCCACCCTCCATTCCAGGTACCTAGAGTCTGAGTCTGGGTTTGGCCAGGAGGGGAGAGGGGACTGGCCTCGGAGTCTCCTCAGCCACCCTACCAGCCAGAGGGAAGCCAAGGTAAACCCAGCCCGAGTCTGAAGCGCCCCAAAAGGTGATTTTCAGCTTGTGGCAGAGCCAAGAGCACTCTGGCCCCAAAGGCGCCGTATGGTTATCTCCCGTCACGGGATAATGGTCTTTGGAATGTAAGGTCCTGGCACCCCTGCTCACACAGGGTGGCTGCCCACAGGCCCAGCTGTCAGCAGGGCTCTGCCGACCCATCTCTGTAGAGCTGCTCTTCCACATGGCTAGTCTGCTCCAGAAGCCACTGCCGCTCGGGCTCACCCATTGTCAGTCTGAGCGTCACCTCCTGGAAGACGCTGCTCACAGCCACCTGTGTGAGCCAGGGAGCGCAGGGCCTACTAAGTTACAGCATCACCATGTCCTTGGCCCAGACCTAGACCTCGCTCTCCCCAGTGATGTCCTCACCTGCTCAAAGTGAAGTTTCTGGAACATCCGGATGCTTGGTTCATTTTCTTGCCCAATTTTAGCCTCAAACTTGGTCAGACCTAGCTTGGTCACTCCTCCCAGAGGAGATCAGAGAGAGGGACAAGGAGCAGGGTAAAGGTCACCCCCACTCCCACCCCAACACCCCCACCCCACCTGTTCCAGGTTGCAGAGGAGCACCTTGTCACCTGCCCCCCACCCTCAAGCCTGAACAAGGCTCACCTAGGGCCTGGCCACTTCTCCCCACATTGTCCACTCAGACTTCCTTACCATAAGACAGCATCATGAGAACGGCCTCGGTGCCAAGGCCCTTGCCCCTGCAGCTGGGCTCTATAAGAAACAACAGCAGCAGCAGCTGATCCCACACGCCAGACTCTAGTGTGGGCACTTGACAGATACAATCTCATTTAATCCCCACAATTCTCTGAAGTTGGTACTTTCATTACCATTCTGCACCGCAGTCGATGAAACAGGCACAGAGAAGCTACATGACTTGCCCAAGGTCTCGCAGCTTGCAACCCAGCAACCTGATTCCAAACTGACCCCTGTACTTCATGGAGTCAGTATGCTGCCTCACGGGGACAAGTAGCTCTTTGGAAAGCAAGGACAAGAAGGATGCAGAAACGGAAAGCACTCCTCCTACAGCATGGCAAGATGCTCCAGAGAAAACCATTTGTTTTCAGAAGGTCCCCAGCCCACCCCAAGGAAAGGCAGACCATCCTTGATTTGGAAGACCTAAAACCAAAGGTTAAGTTCACATCTAAGCATAAGTAGCCAAGTGATGAACCCAGAGTGAACCAGGCTGAGGGGAGCCAAGTGGGCGGTCTGCCCCAGTCAGGTACTTGGCTCACCAATATGGAGCCCTCCACTGAGCTCTGAGGGGCCTATGCAGCCCCAGCAGGCTCGCGAGTCAGCAGCTCCAAGGGCTAGGAGGGAGGTAAGGCAGGGGCAGGTAGAACAAACCTGCAATCATGACCTCAATCTCCCCCAAGGTGGGGTCATCCAGATCTGTGAGGAAGAGGTTCACATCTCCCACCATGCAGCTCTCTTCGGTGGTGCCTGGCTGGGCCTGCCACTTTTCTGCATCCAGCACAATGAAGGTACATTCTAAGGAGGCAGATGGCAGGGTTATCACTCACACCCCCCAGAGGAGAAAAGAAAGAATGGTATTCCTACTCAAGCCAGAGAACTGCAGAACACCACCATCTCTGAGTCTGACAGGAGAAAAGGGGCCCAGAGCTTTCTGCAGTTCATTACAAAGCTCCAAATCTGCCTCATGCAGGAAAAGATGGCCTCTCCAAACAGCAACCAAACTCTCAGAAGGCAGGGGACCCAGAGGAGGACAATAACCACACTAAGCTGTGGTGAGGAATGTGAGGGGCAGGGCCTGAATTTAACAGCCAGAACCCAGATACTTTACTTTCTCTAAGTCCTTCCAAGCCGGGTGCAGTGTGTGGGGAAGAAGACAGAAGCGTCAGCCAGGGACTGGCTTCAGTGGGCATGAGAATACAGGAGTTCCGCCACCTTCCAGGCTTTTCCCAAAGCCTCTGTGGCCCCAGAAGGACTGTGGCTGGCGGTGAGAAAAGGATTGAACCTGGAACCTGGAGATTGCCTCTGGAGTCAGCCCTCCCACTACCAGGGCCAGGGAGGGGGGCGGATGGGGGGGAGGGCGGCAGGGGGCACTCTGCTCCTCACTGTCTCCATCCTCTCGCCAGCTGTGCTGCATGCCATGCTCCTGCTCCAGGGTCAGCGGCTCGGAGGCTGTCAAACGCTGCAGTTCTTCTGATTTCATCCATTCATGGTACCTGCAGGGACAGAGAGGTGGCCTGAGACATGCCCGACTGATTCACAGGCATAGGTCTGACACTTCAAAAGAAATGGAGGATCAGGAAGAGGTAACAGAGACCTCACAGAAGACCCAAAGAAAGGGTATGAGTGCTCCTAAAACAGAGGATCACAGGCACAAGAACCAGAGGCAAGCTGGTGTTACGTGAGAACAGCAGGAGGGGTCAGTTCTATTTATCCAGCTTCCTATCCTGTTTCGGGTCAGTGCGGAGGAGCAGTCTGAAACCAAACATTCCTCAAATTCCAGAGGGGAAGTATATGGCAAGCCAACCTCAGCAAAGAAGGCTGGACAGATCCCCATTGAGTCAGGGCACAAGGAACCCCCAGAAAGAAAACTACAAGCAGAGAATACCTCCCTACATCATCTACCAGACATTTGCCAAGTGTCCCGCAAGAGTCCCATCCTGTGACTCAGCCCTGACCTTTTAAAAGGTAGACATCACAACACTCATCAGCTCAGAGTTTTAGGACAAGGTAACATTAATCTCAAAGAAGTGAGCACATTCAGTGGCTCCGGGGAAATGTCACCAATTTACAATGAGGCAAGAAAACAATTTATTTTTCTTCCTTACACAAATGTAGTTTACAGAAAAGAATTCCTTGCTGAAAGGTCAAAAAGAAAGCTGAGAAGATGAAAGGGAAAAGAGGAGGATGGGCAGCTTCTTCCAGGAAAGTCATAGTCCCCAGCTTCTGCTTTTTTGGGGTGGGGGGGTCTCCTGTATGTAATTACTTCCCACAACCAATGATTCTTCTTAAAGAAACAGCCTCTAAGATTGGGGCTAAGGAAGGTTGACTCTCCTCTCTGTGCCTTGGAGAGCTGGGTCACACAGCGCTGGGTGCTGCTACAACTGCACCCCATGTCCAGTGGGACAGATACCTGGGCACGTGCTCTGAGGTGTAGGGTACAAGGACCACCTTCTTTCCCAGCAGCAAAGTGTTCTGATTCAGCCTCATGATGGCAGCCTGTAGGTGGGGAGGGCAAAAACCACAGGGCCCTGAATTTCCTCCCACTTTGGGTGGGAGCACGGGCTCTCCTGCTGGGGTGAAGTTGCTTTCCATTCTTCTTTCCTTCCAAGCACCAGAGAACACAGACGTTCCTGCGTCGCCCCTCCAACCCTTTCTTGTCCCAAAAGCCTCTCCTTTATTACGGGGCTTCCAGTCGCCCATCACCTGTCTTCTGCCCTACTTAGGGTTCCCCACCCTCAAACTTCTCTCTCTTCTCAAGAGCCCCACTCCGAGCCTCTCCCTCTCTTTTTCCCTCCGTCCTGGAGGAGCCCCGAGTCTGGTGCCGCCCGACTCTTGCAAGAAAGAGAACTAGGTTGGCTAAAGACAATCCTTGACTCGCAGTCCAAGGAGCCAAGCCTGGGCAGCCATTTCTGTCAGTGCCGTCTGTACACCCCTCAAAACTTTAATTCTGTGCCAAGTACCAAGACTTATCCCCAAAGCTCCCATCACTTGCCGCAGTCCAGGAATTCCAACATACGAGCAACTTCCAGCCCCGCCCCGAACTGTGACTTCCTACCTCTCACCTCTGCGACCACCCGCCTGGGCTCTGGCCACTCCCTCTTCTCAGGTTTCTCAGGCCCCGCCCCTTCGAGTGGCGTTATAGGGCTCTCTCCTCGCCCCTCCAACCACGGGCCCCGGGTACTGCCAAGCTCACACCCTCCCACCGCCGAAGACAGCGTCCGCCACAGAAGGGGTGACCCGCCTCTCCCAACCAGCCACGCCATCCGGCGGCCGGCCCTCTCGCATGCGCGTGGAAGTACCCCCGCCCACTTCCGCCACGCAGACGGCAGCCGCCAGGCCCCAATCCCGGTCCCGCCCTCGTGGGGCACCCAATCAGCGCGCAGCGCCTCGCCCGAGGCGCTCGCGGAGGAGGTGGGCTACCGCGCCGGCGCATGCGCGCTGTGGGCGCTGGTGCGGGACCGCTGGCGCCGGCGGCAGCCCAGGGATCGGAGGCGGCGGCGGAGGCGGCGCGGAGGGCCGGTGCTGCAGGTGTCGGGTCCGGCCGGATGGGATGATTTGGGGCGGGTCCGGGCGCACCAGACTCTGGGCCCCCTCAGGAGGGAGGGAGAGGGAGAGTCTCGGAGTGGGGCTCTTGAGAAGAGAGGAAGCTTTGAGGGTGGGACACCCTAAGGCAGGGCAAAAGACAGGTGGGGGGGCGATGAGTGGAGGCCGCGTTAAAAAAGAAGGGGTTTGGCATTAGAAGGAGTCGGAGGGGCGACGTAGGAAACCCCCAGCTCCCTGCCGTAGACAGAGGAGGCGGACAGTTCTTGGGCTGCTCTGTGTGGTAGTGAGCTTGCGGTTCTTGGAATTAAATGGGTATAACCACCTCATAGCGTGTAAAGGGGGCTCTCGTGGTGGGTGAGACTTAGTGGCTTCGGAGGCCTCTTAAATCACTTGGAGTCTGAGCAGTATTGAGTCGTGCACAGAGCAGTGTCCTGCACAGCAAAGGAAAAGTTAGAAGAAACCGCCCAGACTTCTGACATCCACGGTGACCCTTCCTTCGGGGTTGAGTCTCGTTAGGGATATTGAGGCCCTGTCTGTGATAACAGGACTGGAAGGGAGCGGGGAAGTCTGCAAGCCTCCCTATCTCAGTCCATCAGAAAGGTGAAGTGTGCTCTTTTGTCCTAGGGAGCCGCAGCAGCAGCCGCCGCCACAACCGTTGCACAGAAGGAACCTCTGCTACCGACCCTTCCTCACTTTTGGAAATGGCGGGTGAAATCACAGAGACCGGGGAACTCTATTCTCCCTACGTGAGTTTTACTTATAGAACCCTTTGTCCACCACAGTGCTTCTGGCTTCTAGAAAAGCACACTGCTTCCTGGGGATGGTACTAGTGAGTGCTGCCACAGGAGTTAACCCTGATGAAAGCAGAATGGGGGAGCTTGAGTGTAAGGGTCAGGTGCATTCCCTTCTTAGATGTTTATCCAAACAAAGTTGACTTGCTAACTCTTTGTAGTGTTTATCTCCTGGCGTCTACGGTTCTGCCCTTCAGATGGACAGTTGACTGACAGCTGTTGACTAGGTTTTACTCACCTCAGCAGTTTGAAACCACTTTGGTCTTTACTGAATTTTAAATTGCACAACTTTATGGTCCTAGATGGCATAAGAGGCAGTGAAAGCATGTGGAACAGTTAGGTAGAAACTGCAATTAGGACAAGTAGAATGATTTCTCACTGTCTTAGATTTGTGTTATTTCTCAGTCCCCCATCCCACACACACTCAGTTTATCTTCTCCACGTAATGTACAGTTCATGGTTGTTGCATCCCAGGGCACTCTTGCCTGGCTAAGTAGCTAGAGGACTGAAATAGCCAGATGATTGACTCAACAGTGCTACCAAGTACCCCAAGGAAAACCAGCACTGCCCTAAGCAGCAAGAGTCTTCTTTCTAGAACTTATTGCACTTTAAACAGCTGTCCTGCTTTGCACATACCTTCCTAGTCAGGGACTCCCTACTGTGTTTCTGCTAGTTTCTCAGAAGCTAGTATTGTGGTGTGCTGGATAAGGAAGCATCTCTGAGAACTGCTGGGGGAAAGCTTTCTTATTCCAGAGTCTTCTTATTGGACCTATACCATTTATGTACAATGATAAAGTCACCTCTTTCACCTCTGTAATTTACCAGCGAACATCTTTTGTGATCTCTGGATTGGAACCCGTGGTGTCCCTCTCATTTGTGGAATCAAGTAACAGCTCCCAGCCCTCCTAGTATCAGCAATGAAAGGTCCATGCCGTCCATAAAAGTCACCATAGTTCCTGCTTTTTCTTACAACCTCCTTAGAGACAAGGAAATGAGTCATTTCTGTGGCTGAGTTTTATAAGGAAAATACTTTAACATACCCCTTTTCTTGTGTCTCCAGTTGTTCAAGTAGTCATTTCACACGTTAGCATATGCTTACAGGAAATCAGGCAGTTAGGCCTTCAAGCTTGAGTGGGCTCTACCTTTTTTTTTTTTTCCTTCCATTTCCTATGAGTTTTCTCTTGTTCAGAGTCTTTGAGGGCCAACTTTGGGCATTTGCCATAAACAGATGTTTCTGTTTTTTTATCCTGCTGGCAAAGAGAGATGTCAGGAAAAGATAGGAGGTGATGGGGATGAAATGGCATTAACCACAAGGCAGTGGGCAGGGCTTTGAGGGGAAAAGCCACCTTCTTCCTAAGGTTCTTTAAATCCCCCATCCTGGCTGGGCTCGGTGGCTCAGCCTGTAATCCCGCGCTTTGGGAGGCTGAGGTGAGTGGATTGCCTGAGCCCGCGGGTTCAAGACCCGCCTGGGCAACTTGGCGAGACCTCATCTCATAATAAATCAAAAATCAGCCGGGCGTGGTAGCACACCCCTGTAGTTCCAGCTACTTGGAAGGCTGAGGCGGAAGGATTGCCAGAGCCCAGCAGGTCAAGGCTGCGGGGGCTGGGAGCGGCCACTGCACTCCAGTCTGGGTGACAGAGTGAGACTCCAACTCAAAAAAAAAAATCCCCCATCCTGGGAGAACGACTAATGATCCCCCATGAGACCCAAAGAGCGTGTCATCCCCTGAGCCCAGATAAACTGAAGAACTGACTGCCGATGCTGCTCTGAATTCCTCACAGGCCCCATCTCAGCACAATGTGAGCAGAACCCTGCTCTGGCTGCCTTGGGAAACCAAGGTACTGGGTATGTAGTTCATAGATATGCTTCATCCCATGGTCATTCCCAAGACAGAGCCTCTCCTTAGCCCCGTGTTGCCCCATTTTGAGTTATTTTCCCCTTCAGGAGTACCAAGGATGTTTGCTTTCGCTTGAATTAGTCTTTATAAAATATTTGTAACAAGCAGAGGAACCTCATATGAGGCTCAGATGCCACATCTTCTCACAGAGGGTGCTGAACACAGGAACATAATTCAGGCTTGTATGTGTCCCCATAAGTGACTCAGGACAGGCATGTCTGTTTCCCCATCTACAGGGACCAGGAGTAGCACAGGACTGAAGTAGTGATTGTGTGACCAAAATACAGGATGAGGTAGATCACACCCCCAAAGAAGGGTCAGCCACGAGGATGCCTCTGCTCGCTGGTTCTTTTTGCAGACTGTTGCTGTTGCTTTCGAAGGAGAGAGCACTTGTTTCACAGCCTTAAATCCTAGTCATTGATTCCGCATCACTGCTGCCTCCTATTGCCTTCTGTTTCCTTTAACAACTGTCAGAGGGGAAGCCATTGAAAGATGATGCCGGGCGCAGTGGCTCACGCCTGTAATCCCAGCACTTTGGGAAGTGAAGGTGAGAGGATTGCCTGAGTTCAGGGGTTCGAGACCAGCCTGAGCAACTTGGCAAAACCTCGTCTCTACAATCAATCAAAAAAATAGCCGGGCATGGTGGCACACACCTGTAGTTCCAGCTCCTTGGAAGGCTGAGGTAGAAGGATCACCTGAGCCCAGCAGGTCGAGGCTGTGGTGGCCGTGAGCATGCCACTGCGCTCCAGCCTGGTCAACAGAGTGAGACTCCGACTCAAAAAATAAGAAAAAAGAAAGCTATATGTTGGTGATCCTTGTCTCATGCAGATCACAGGCGACGCTGGTAGGCAGAGTTGAGGCAGGTGAGTTGCTGCACTGAGCTTTCTAGGGCATCGGCGAGCAGGTCAGCAGTCCCAGGGAACAGGGACTGTGCCTTCTCCAGTCCAGCCACAGAGGAAGAGTCGAGAATTGGAAACTCAGTTTGGCCTGCATGCATGGGTCTTCTTCATTGAGGCTGCACTAGGGCCTTGTTCTTCAGCTTCCTGCCATGCTTCCCAAGAGGCTGGCCCACAGAACTGTCCCGTGACTAGTAGAAGAGAGTATCTCCTTTCTCTTCCTTCCTCATGTCTCCTCTTGGCCCAGTCTGCTGTTCAGCTCAGATTTGCTTCCTGCTTCTCTGTGCACTCCTTGTGATCGGTCCTTATTGATTACTTTCACAGAAAGTAAATGGCATTTAATGCTTGCCAGGACTGCTGAATCCCTCAGAAGGCAAAGACCTATAGTATCTTACAGGGTTTCCTGAGCCCCACTAAGTGCACAGTGCTTGCTTTGGAGCCAAAAATATCACTAAAGCAAAATGTGTTGACCAGTTTCTGCTCCCAGCTGCTAGTAGTTTATCTCCAATTAACTTCTTTGTAAAGTTCTTAAAGTTTCTTTTTCACAGAGATTTATGTTTCTATTGGGAGCGTACTTATTTCATTGTGCTTCTGTTTACAGCAGTGGTTCTCAACTGGTGGTAATCTTGCCTCCCCCCAATCCCCAGAGGGCACTGGACAATGTCTAGAGACATTTTTTATTAAGATATTGTTGGCCAGGCATAGTACTCATGCTTGTCATCACAGCAGTTTAAGAATCAGAGGTGGAAGGATCACTTGCTTGAGCCCAGGAGTTTAAAACCAGCCTAGAGCCGGGGTCGGTGGCTCAGCCCGTAATCCCGCGCCTTTGGAAGGCTGAGGTGAGTGGATTGCCTGAGCCCGTGGGTTCGAGACCCGCCTGGGCAACTTGGCGAGACCTCATCTCTACAATAAATCAAAAATTAGCTGGGCATGGTAGCGCGCGCGTGTAGTTCCAGCTACTTGGAAGGCTGAGGCGGACGACCACCGGAGCCCAGCAGGTCGAGGCTGCGGTGGCCAGGAGCGGCCACTGCACTCCAGCCTGGGCAACAGAGTGAGACTCCAACTCAAAAAAAAAAAAACCCAGCCTAGGCAACATAGTGAGACCTCTCTACAGAAAATTTAAAAATTAGCCAAGTGTGGCCAGGCTCAGTGGCTCAGCCTGAACATTTTGGAGGGCCAAAGTGAGTGTATTGTCTGAGCCCACGGGTTCGAGACCAACCTGGGCAACTTGGCGAGACCTCGTCTCTACAGTGAAATAAAAAATTAGCTGGGCGTGGCACACACCTGTAGTTCCGGTTACTTGGAAGGCTGAGGCGGAAGGATCGCCAGAGCCCAGCAGGTCGACACTGGGGTGGCCGTGAGCGTGCCACTGCACTCCAGCCTGGACAACAGAGTGAAACTCCGACTCAAAAAAAGAAATTAGTCAAGTGTAATGGCATGCGCCTGTAGTCCCAGCTACTTAGGAGCCTGAGGCAGAAGGATTGCCTGAGCCCCAGCAGGTTGAGGCTGTGGTGAATAGTGATCATGCCACTGTACTCCAGACCTAGGTGATAGAGTGAGACCCCAACTCAGAGATGACCTGAGTTGGGCTCAGTCAAATCAGTTAAGTGTTCCTGTCTTCAGGCCATGTGCCAGACACCCTGAGCGACTAAGAGAGAAGTGAGATACACACCACCTACTCATAAGCCTCAGATTTAGTAGTGGGGAAAAAAGAAATATTCCAACATCTAAAACCCAGTATAGGATGCTGGGTGCGGTGGCTCATGCCTGTAATCCCAGCACTTTGCAAGGTGGAGGCAAGAGAATTGCCTGAGTCCAGGGGTTTGAGACCAGCTCGGGCAATTTGGCGAGCCCTTGTCTCTACAATAAATCAAAAAATTAGTCATGGTGGTGCACACTGGTGGTTTCAGCTACTTGGAAGTCTGAGGTAGCCATGAGTATGCCACCCACTCCAGCCTGGGCAACAGAGTGAGACTCAAAAAAAATAAAATCCAGAATAGGGTATAAGTGTTATTGCTTCAGGGATTCAAAGGAGGGAGGTAAGATGAAGTTGGAGGGCTGGGAAAGGCTTTGTGGTGCAGGTTAGCATTTGAATGGGCCCTGAGGCTGGGCAGGAACTGAGGAACTGAGGATGGGGCACAGAGGGTTTAGGGCTTGTGCCTAGTACACAAGTACTGCGGGCAGAGCACATTCCTCTCTACAGGGTGTCCTCCCGTTTGTCCAGCACTCTAATGTCTGGTCAGCACCTGCTGAGTAGCCTGTTCCTCCCTAACCACTGCCCAGCCCCTCCTTCCCCCAGCTAAGGGCCCCAAGATGGGAGTTGTCAGTTCCTGTGTCTATTTCTTCATGCTTTAAAAGAGAAGTCTGACTGAGGGTGGGAGAATGGGCCCCAGTTTGTATGTTTCTGATCACAAATTCAGCATGTGGCTATCTTAGAAAAACTTAAAAATATAGAAAAGCACATCTTTCTAAGAATGGAGAGTGAAGACCGGGCTTGGTGGCTCAGCCTGTCATCCCAGCACTTTGGGAGGCCAAGGCGAGTGGATTGCCTGAGCCCGTAGGTTCGAGACCTGCCCAGGCAACTTGGCGAGACCTCGTCTCTACAGAAAATCAAAAACTAGCCGGGCATGGTGGCACACACCTGTAGTTCCGGCTCCTTGGAAGGCTGAGGCAGAAGGATCACCAGAGCCCAGCAGGTCGAGGCTGCGGTGGCCGCGAGCGTACCACTGCACTCCAGCCTGGGCGACAGAGTGAGACTCCAACTCCAAAAAAAAAAGAATGGGGAGTGAAAATGAGAGTTGGGTAGGCGTTACTTGAGATGAAGTGTGTGAGTGTGTGTTTTTTCGTAATCAGAAGCAGGTATTAAAGCATACTGTAAGTTACCCAATTTGGCAAAGTACAGGAAGACCAGTTAGGAGTCTACTGCAATAGTCCAGGCAGAAAGATTCATTTGAATTGTAAATAAGGATAGTAGCCAGAGTTAACCACAAAAGATGCTTCAGAAATAAAATCACTAGCATTGGGATTTCGAGGGGAAGAAAGGAGGCTGGAGCCACTAATAGCTTGTCTAGGTGGAGGTGACTAGCAGGCAGTTAGACTTGAGGTCTGCAGAAAGATTGATACGAAGAGAAATACAGTCATCCTTTGTCCAGCAGTGATAGTTAAAGCTGTAGGGTTGGACTCAGTTGCTGAGGAAAAGATGCATTGAGAGTAAAAGAGACAGCTGGTATCAGAAGTGTAAGAAAGAGATTAAAGACTAAGAAAACCATTGGATTTGGCAAATAGGTCATTAGTGATTTTTTTTTTTTTTTTTTTTTTTTGAGTCAGAATATCACTCTGTGGCCCAGGCTGGAGTGCAGTGGCATGCTCATGGCCATGGCAGCCTCAACCTGCTAGGGTCAGGCGATCCTTCCACCTCAGCCTTCCAAGTAGCTAGAACCACAGACACGTACCACCATGCCTGGCTAATTTTTTTGATTTATTGTAGACAGGAGGTCTTGCCAAGTTGCCCAGATTGGTCTCAAACCCATGGACTCAGGCAGTCCTCTCGCCTCCGCCTCTCAAAGTGCTGGGATTGCAGACATGAGCCACCACGCCTGGCTGTTAGTGATTTTTTTTTTTTTTTTTTTAGTTTGGGATATGACCTTTATTGAGCTTATCCACCAGAGTGGAAACATTAGTGATTTTTAAGAGTGCAGTATTAAAAGAGTTCTAGGGATGGAAACCAACTAGTACAAGAACTTGGAGATGAAGACAGAGGAAATAGAGTGTCTCTTCAGGGAGTTTGGAAGCAGGAAGAGGTGAGAGGATAATATTTTAAAGGTGTGTGGTCGGGCTTGGTGGCTCACACATATAATCCCAGCACTTTGGAAGGCTGAGGTGAGAGGATTGCCTAAGCCCCAGGTTCGAGACCAGTCTAGCCAACTTGGCGAGACCTCATCTCTACAAAAAGTCAAAAACTTAGCCAGCTGTGGTGGCATGTGCCTGTAGTTCCAACTACTTGGAAGGGTGAGACAGAAGGATCGCCGGAGCCCAGCAGGTCGTGGCTGTGGTGGCCGTGAACGTGCCACTGGCCTCCAGCCTGGGCGACAGAGTGAGACTCCAACTCAAAAAATTATATATATGTTTTAAAGGTGTCAAGGAAGTTTGTCAGAAGGGGGAGGAGCGAGTAGGAAGAGAGAATTCCAGAAAACTCAGAAGATCAGGGCTTAGCCTCACAAGGAGGAAGAACATGTGTCCCCAAAGGCTGGCAGGGAGGAGGGTGGGGAGAATACAGATACTGTGGTTTTTTGTGTTTTTTTTAAGTCAGGATCACTCTGCTGCCCAGGCTGGAGTGCAGTGGCATGATCACAACAATCACAGCTCACCGGGCTTAGGCAATCCTTCCACCTCAACTCCCTGGGCTTAGGCAATCCTTCCACCTCAACATCCCGAGTAGCTGGGACTACAGGTGTGTGCCACCACACCCGGCTAATTTTTTTTTTTTTGTGGAGATGAGGTTTTGCTCTGTTGCCCAGGCTGATCTCAAATTCCTGGGCTCAAACAATCTGCCCACCTCGCCTCCCAGAGTTCGGGGATTACAGGCATGAGCCACCACACCTGGCATTGTGACTTTTTGTGCAAGGAAGGAGTGAGGCTTTGGAGGTATACATCAGATGGCCTCAGTCACCTCCATAAAGTAGAAAATGGAGCCTCATCTAAGAGTGATGGGGGTCACGGGTCTGGGGGCTTGAAGAATGAGGTTTTGAGCAGTTACAGTGGGAAATGCTAGGAAATCCAGAGAAATAAAGAAAATATGATGTTGCTGGACCCCTGGGTGAAGGAACCATTCATTTATTGTGGGACCTGTCATGAAAATTAAAATGTCTCTGGAAATCTCTAGCAGCTTGCCTCAGGGAGTAGAGGAAGCAGGTTCTGGGCCCTGTCCAGGGCCAGGGTTAGAAAGGTTAGCACAGGGAAGCTGGGGCAGCCATGCTTGTGGGGCTAGGGGAAAGGAAGCGGATGATGCCAAAATGGGGGTGGGCTTCTGGGGAGGAGGAGGAGGCTGGGGGCACCAAAGAGCAACGCAGAAGGGCAGAGGCGCAGGACAAAGGAATTTCACAGCTGAGGTCTTGAAAAAGGGATGGTTGTGATTAACTGCGCTAAAAGAGGTGGTCTGTGGGTTACGTTTAAAACCTGAAGTCATTGATCTGACAAGTCCCGAGGTTGGGTGGGCAAGGGAGGATGGGAGTGACTGCTAATGGAAATGGGGTTTTTTGGGGGGTGGTAAAATGGACTTTGATGGTGGTGCTGCTTGCACAACCTTGTGAATATTACTAAAACCCACTGACTTGTGTTACTTTAAAGGGGTGAATTCTATGGTTTGTGAATTATATCTCAATTTAAAAAAAAAGTTTGGTGTAGGAGGGAGCAGGATAAGAGAAGCATGAATGTCAACGTCCCAGAGGACAGTGGCAAGGATGGGCAGAGAGGAGGCTTGAGTCACGTGTTCCGAGGTCTTGGAAAGGCAGACATTTCTTCGCGGTCAGTGTTTGGTGTTCACCCTTGTGCTAGGTACCCCACTCATGAGGCTCTGTCCTTAGGAAGCCTGCATTCTGTTCAAGCAGAGCACTAGCATCTGTGACACGGCTTTGTGAGGGAATGGCAATGATGACAGCAGGCATGGAGACTAAAACTGATCATCAGAGATGTTCTGAAAACAGTAGAGCGTGGGACTTCAGTCGTTCAGGTGTTCATGTTTGGTAAACTGGTTGCAGAGCCTGGCTCCTTAGGACCCAGATGTAAGTCTCCCCTCCTGCCTGCTTCCTTGACTAAAGTGTGGCCTTCTGACCTCCATGATTGTGCCATCACCCACAGCCATCCTTGGGGGAAGTTGAGGGAAGAGGTTAATCATGTCCTGCCTTGACTGTCACCTCTGTGGGTTCCAGGTTGGGCTGGTGTACATGTTTAACCTCATCGTGGGAACAGGCGCACTCACCATGCCCAAGGCCTTTGCCACCGCCGGTTGGCTTGTCAGCCTCATCCTGCTAGTGTTCCTCGGCTTCATGAGGTAAGAGGCAGTGGGGGAACTGTCTCCCACCAGGGCCAGAGATGGAGCAGCAGGGAGTCCACCCTGGAAGACCAGTCTTCCCTGGATTGATGTGAGGGCACTGAAGGGTAGAAAGAGGTCTGTCCATCCCATCTTTGGTCAGTGAGCGCTATACTGGGTGGCCGGGAGAGAGGAAAGTAAATACAAATATCTTGTGCTAATGGAACAATTGCACAACCCTGATCAGTTAAAAGTCAAGACATCCAGTTAAGCTTTGGAATTCTTCACATGGTGCTGGTATGTCTCTTCCCTGGCAGATTTTCCTCCCCTGGTATGTATTTTATTAATCTCACCATCAGTTTTTGTTCTCTGAGAAAATACCACCTAGCCACAGAAGGACCTAGCAAACATTTAAGGTGATATGAGGAGTCCATTTGGAATTTAGAATTTGCTTAAAATAATTCACAAAGTGGGTGACAGACACACAAGCATGCATACAATCAAGTGTTAAGCTCACCTGCTATGTGCCTCCCCAAGCCTTCAGGGTTGCCTGCTCCTTGAGCCAGGTGTGTGGACTTCACCAGATGATGCTTCCAAAAGGGTGACTTCTACCTGAGGCTCTTCTCAGGGATTCCATGAGTAGGTCCCAAGTCGGTCAGCAAAGGCCCCAGGAGGGGATGTAGGAGTCGACATTTCCAGTCCTCTCAACCAGGTGGGACTCCACAGGCTGCAACAAAGAGGGGGGCAGGAATGCCTGGAAACACCCCCAGGGAGTGTATCCCCTGAGGGAGATGACACCCCATCTCCGTGTGCCTGGCACTGTCCTGGGTGCCTGGGGCTCCTTGCCAAGCAAAAAGAACCCTGCCTGTGTTTGGTGGGAAGACACACATAAGCAGTGGAGATAATAAATGAGTAAGTTGTAGAGTAAGTTGGAAGAGGATGAACAATACGGAAAAAGGCAAGCGTAGCAAGGTGAGGGGGCTGGGATGGTGGGGTGACTGCTAGTTTAGGCAGGGCAGCCCAAGGTCCAGGAGGGCCGCATTTAAACAAAGATCTGAAGGGGGAAGGAGCAGGTGCCGTTGAAGGACAAGACAGAGCTTAATAGTTGAAGCGAACTAAGACCTAGAAGAAGCCAAAGGTGGGTAGGAAAACACCCGTGTTTTTCAGTTTCTTTATGCATTTCATTTGGGAGGTTTTGGGGTGAATCTTGGGGCACTGTTGACTCATTACGTACTAGGAGCCCGGACTGCCAAGAGCTCCAGAAGCCTTTGTCCTTATGTGGCTCTGCTGTCCCCTTTAAAGGACCTTCAGCACAGGCAGCCATCCAAACGGGAAGTGATTATTGAGGGCCCCAGGTAGGGCTGCCACGCCCCGCTCCTTGCTCAACCCATTTACATTTGGACGTGATCAATGAGTTGGCCTTGTCCAACCATGAGAAGTCTCTTTATACCTTAATTAGGATTGATTTTAGTTCTATTTCCAAAAAGAAAGGGACATCTAAAGCTCTTAAAATGGTCACTTAGGCAAGATAATGAGAAGCCTTTCCAGGAGGTGCTGAGGCGATTGGAATGGGAGTTCCAGAGAGGCTACCCGCCCAGAGGGAGAGCGGGTGTGGGTTTGACCACTCTGAGGCCACACAGCTCCTCTCCCACCTGCCACCTTACCTCAGGGCTGAGTGGTCAGTCCACCGCCGTTGTCAGTGCTCAAGGAGGGTCAGGACTGAGTCTGGCGGCAGGGCTGTGCTGGCCTCAAGAAAGAGGGAGATGAATTTTGTCTCACGCTGTTTCATGGCAGGGATAGATTCATACCTCAGGTTTTATTAGCAGGAAGGCCGCCTGCCCCTGAATCTTGTGTTAACAAAGGCATTCGTGTGTTCCAGCTGTCATCTAGGTCGCTCAGGTTTCTTTAAGAGGAAAGAAAAGATGATTTTTCCACTCTAGCCTGACTTCTTGGCAAGTATCTGGTGCCACCTCCCAGCTCCCTTTTGATTCGGGCCACAGAAATGCAAGCTTATTACTACTTTTTCAATTTTTGATTTTAAAGATGTAGGGTACAATTCAGGGTTAAGTATACAAATATTCATTATGCAGGTACCCTTGTTGATGAGGTGTGCTCCTCCCTCCCCCGGCAGAATCCCACTCCTGCCAATCCCGCCCCTGCAAGCTTATTTTAATAGTAGCCAGATTATTTGGAAAGTTAAAAATACTGCCCCCCCAAAAAGGAATAGATTCTGGAGCCAAGTACCCATTTCCAATTATCCATGCCTGTGCTCCTTCCGTTAGTATATGTACTTGGGAGGTGACCGTTTGCCTGTGTCCTAGCAAGGAGAGGTGAAAGCTGCCTGCCGTCCTTCCAGAAGCCGTGGAGGGCCCCTCTGTGAGCCAGCTTTCTCCCCCACCCAGAGCATCACTGAGTGTCTGCCCCCGGCAGGCCCCTCTGGGTACGTGGTGCAGCGTGACCTTGCATACCTCCTCCCAGCTCGCTCACTCCCTCGAGTAGTCCCTCTCCTGTCACTCAATTCACACCCCTCTCTCTCATGCACTGGACATGCATTCTAAGTGTAGACGGCAACACCAAAGCAAGCACACAAGGCACCAGGTGTGCACAAATACACCTTTTTACCAGGTGAGACCCATCTGAAAATTCTGTAGGGAACAGCTCTCGGAAGAGAATGCTTTGGGCTTGTGGGTCTGGTCAGGTCTTAAAATGGCTTTTTCTTTCTCTTTGCATCTCCTCCACCCTCTTTCCCACCTTTGGCAATGGGCACGTGGCCTCCCCTTCAGCTTTGTGACCACCACGTTTGTGATGGAGGCCATGGCAGCAGCCAACGCACAGCTCCGCTGGAAGAGGATGGAAAACCACAAGGTGCGTGTGGTGCCCTTGTCTCCAGGCAGTGCCCCAGACCTGGCCTGCTGACTTTTCCTCCCAGTGTGTGGAAGGCTTTGTCCACAGCACTGTCCCTCACACCTGCCTTAAGCGAGCTCAGCCGTTCAGAGCCTTTGTACCCAGGAACTGATGTGACAGGGTGGATCTCCTGAGAGCTTCCTAATCAGATATTTCTATAAAAAACTAACAAGGAAGTGGGTTCACCATTGTCCCAGGGGTTTTCTGTAGTGTTACATGCTCCTCCTCTTTCCCTATTTTTTCTTCCTCCTTGTCCGTACCACCACCTCCCAGGAGGAGGAAGATGATGACTCCTCCACAGCCTCAGACAGTGATGTTCTCATTCAGGACAACTACGAGCGGGCAGAGAAACGACCCATCCTGTCTGTGCGTAAGTCTTGGGGTTCTGGCGGGCCCACACTTCCCTCTGGTCCATGGGGTTCCCTCTCTTCATGGAAAGGGCCCTGGAAATCTCCCCGTCTGGTATTTCCTACCTGGGGTCAATTCTGAAGTAGGCATCTTGATAGAGTAAAAAGAGCATAATCCTGGGAACAGACCTGGCCTGCTGACTTGGCCACTTGCTAACATTTTCACCTTGGTAAGTTCCCTGGCCTCTGTGCCTCAGTTTCCTCCCTCCCCTACTGTTTTTGTAATGATGAAATGCCTGATTCTATGCCTGGTGCGCCCGGGAATCTTGAATAAATGTCCATCTCTGGCTTCTCTTCTCCCACCCCATCCCCTCATATCCGCATACCCCTGCCTTGCTGTCTTGTCCCTGGTCAGACTGGGCCAGGCATAGAGCACCTACTCTCCCTCTCAGCATAAGGAGTGTCTCTAGATTCCCTTTAGAAATAAAGACTGTTTTAAACCATTTCAAGCAAGAAACATTAGGAAGAGTGTTCTCAAGAGTTTGGACGCTAGGGGATTTAATTGTTCTGGAGAATTCAGGGAGCTTAGCAACACCCTCTAGAAGCCCTTTCAAGTAGAAGAACCACTTCCTCTTGTTCTTTTGGCTCCACAGAGAGACGTGGATCTCCCAACCTTTTTGAAATCACAGACCGTGTCGAAATGGGACAAATGGCCTCCATGTTCTTCAATAAAGGTAAAAGTTCTTTTGAGGGTTGGGCATGGGAAAAGGGAGGTTGGTATTTCCCTGCCCTTGTAACAAGCGTTTCATCTGGCTACCTAGGCAGTGGGAAAGAGCAGATTGTTGAGCTGCCCTGGAGCACCTGGGAAGCCACCTTGCTGACACGCCTGGATTCCCCTCTGTCCATTGGCATTAAGAGTCAAGAAGTGGCTCTCTAGCTGAGGTCAAGAATCCTAGGCAGCTCTCCAACCAGGGAAGCCAGCAGAGGCTGGCTGGTGGTTTTATGTCTTCTGCTTGATTGCTCTGACCTTCCTCTCTCTTTCTGGCCCAGTCTGTCTAGGACAACACCTGATGGTGATAGGGCCTGCTGCACGCACCCCTGGGCATGTCTTTCCAGTGGCCAATAGAGGGCGCCAGGAGCCCACACCCAGGCTGGCAGGCTCAGGGACTCCACATCCTGGAGTCTGGTCATGAACCTGCTCCTTACTGGGATTTTGACTGCAACCGAAGGTATCCCCGACTCAGGGGTTGCTGAGTGTTCCTGCGACATATTAACCTCCACAGCCAATCTTCTTCTTTTGGGAGATGAGCTGTTTAAGAATTTAGTTTTTAATGCCCAGACCTCTTCTTTTCTGCTTTGTTGAGATTCAGACGCATTCTCATTAATCCCTTCCTTTGCAGCTGTCCCAGATGCTGGCCCTCTGTTGAAGCCCCATTTGCTGAGTGGGCTGTCTTCATGGTTCTTTCTAGTCTTGAATGTGGCTACACTTAACCTAGAGCCCGGAGGACTGTGGAAACTCGGATCTTCTTGACTGCTTCTAAGAACATTAAGCGTTTAGTTTGTCAGTGGCAGTGCAGTGTGACTGTTGTCCAAAAGACTGTGATTATTAACCAAAAGTTGCCCGAGGGCATGGCTCCACCCCCCACCCCCTCACCAGCCTCACAGAGGGCTTTCAAGGTTCATCCACACCAAATGGGTTGCATTCAGCCTGCTCCTGTGCTTTTCCTTTGTTCCACTTCTGTCACTCCCAGTCCCACCAGCCTAAGAGAGCAGAAGTGTCTTCCTCCTGGCAGGCGCACAAAGTCCCCTTAAATGCAAGCCTTTAGTAAAATGCACACTGGAGGGAGGACATATATCTTTTAAACCTCCTGTCTGGTGTTCATGTTCTGCAGTCTGCCCTGATTTCTTTCTTTCTTTCTTTCTTTCTTTCTTTTTGAGTTGGTATCTCACTGTGTCGCTCAGGCTGGAGTGCAGTGGCACACTCAGGGCCACCGTAACCTCAACCTGCTGGGCTTAGGTGAGCCTTCCGCTCTAGCCTTCCAATTACCTGGAACTACAGGCACACGCCACCATGCCTGCCTGGGTTTTTTGTGTATTTATTTATTGTAGAGATGATATCGCACCAAGTTGCCAAGCCAGTCTCAAACCTGTGCACTCAGGCAGTCCTCTAACCTCAGCCTCCCAAAGTGCTGGGATTATAGGCGTGAGCCACCACGCCCAGCCCTGATTTCTTTAAGAATTCTAGGAACCAGCGGTTTTGTCTTTTTTTCCCCCTCCAAACTAGACTCCTAATTTACCCAAATCTAATGGAAAATAAACACCTTGGTGTGAGAGCAGCCTCACACTTAGAGGGAGCTGCCTTCTCATCTGCTCCAGGGTTTCTCAAGCTCAGCTCTACGAATGTTTGGACCAGATCATTCTTTGTTGTGGAGGCCTGTCCTGTGCCTTGTAGGGCACTCAGTAACACCCCTGGCCTCCACCCATTAGATGCCAGTAGCACCTCCTAGTCAGGACTGTCAAAACTGTCCTCAGAGGTTGCCAAATGTTTCCAACAGGGGGTGAGAGGCAAAATCTCCCCTCGCTGAAAACCACTGTTTTGCTTTGTTCCTGTCACGGGTTGTCAAATTGTCACCTTCACCTTTGGTGGGGCTGTCACCTTCCACAAAAGGCTCCCCTGGGGATCCGACTCACTTCTTGTAATTAGAAATGCCAGGCCTAGCCATTGCTGTCCTCTCAGGAAGTTCATTGATCCTCCTGTTTTGAGTCTAGTAATGAGATGTATTGATCAGGAACGGCCAATGGCAGTTTATAAACAGAACTGATGCTGGAATCCATTGGCAGGCAGAGGAGAGGGAAGTGGGGAGGGGACAATACCTCCCCACAGAGAGCACTGGCATCAGAGCAGAAAGGCAAGAGGGAGTCTGGGCTGTACCTGGAACCTGGAGTGTGAGTGACAGGCAGACCCCAGGGCCCATCAAGGCTATCTCTGATCTGTCAGGGAAAGACATGCTGTGTTCAAAAAGCAGGCGCCAGTGCCCTCCTGGGTCCTCTTGAGAATGATGTTGACATTTTTCTAGTCTTTTTTCCCCAGACTCCTAGGAGCAGGGCTGGCCTCACATAGCCAAGGGGTAACATGTCCTAGGCTTTCACCTGGGGATCCTGCAGGCTCTTCAGAGCCACCAGGTTTAGAAGGGAACTGTCACTTCATTTTTCTTTATGTTCTCAGAGAAGCCAGCTGCCTAAGACCAGTAACATCAAAAACGTGAGCGTTAGTATGAACAGGAGTTGAGACTGGCTGTCTGGGGCCTTAGCCCTTAGGTTGTAGAACCCTGGCCACTTTTTTCAGAGCGATTGCACCTGACCTTTATCATTGGAATCATATGTGAAATGTGGGGCAGTGGAATTCTTCTCACTCTGCAGGTTAGAAGACATTCATGGACTTGCTGGGGTCATGAGACATGTCTGATAGGGTGAGGACCAGAGCCCTGTGTTCCTAACTCCTAGTTCAGGCTACTTCTGGAGTGAGAGGGGACAAATGTCTGCCTCTGCAGAGGGAGCTTCAGCACTGTGCACCTTCCAGAGTCTGCGCTGTCCCTTGCAGACACCTCTTGGAAGAAGGAAAGGGAGCCTGTCTTGAGCACCATCTCCCCAGCATGCCAGGCCACTGTGTGCTTGGTGATCAGTCGGGTTCAGAATGAGGCGGTTGGTCTTTGGGAATCAAGAGCTTTTCACCCTGTGGATTTCAGCTTCAGTGGAGTTGGGCCATTTCCTGTCATCTTCTCTCTGCTTCAGTTCTTTAGTAGCAATCACTTATCTTAGAGCTCTGTTTTGGCTGCGGAGGGGGCCCACAGCACAGACGTGCCTGGGGGCTCAGACTCCTGACTTAGGGCCTCTCTCCTCCCCCCCCCCCCCCACAGCCTGTCCCAAGTACGAAGGCACCTCTGGTTCCTCCCTGGCCACGCCACACCATGCCTCACACTCACCTTGCACCTGTCTGGATTCAAAGTCTTTCTGATCCCCCAAGCCTAATTGAGTCCTCTCAGGTGAAAGTCATGAGCTAATGTGTCTCCTGTCAGCATCACAGTGTAGCCAGCCAGAAAAAGAAATAGGACTTTGGGGTCATTTCCCCACCTTTTGTAGAAAGTAAACATCTCAGAGAACTGAAAGCTGTGGAAGAGGTAGAGATTTAGTCGTCAACAGAGAATACAGACGTCTCTTTCTGGCTCCCTGACTGATGGCTTTGTTCCTTGCAGTGGGAGTCAACCTGTTCTATTTCTGCATCATCATTTACCTGTATGGGGACCTGGCCATCTATGCTGCAGCTGTGCCCTTCTCCCTCATGCAGGTGACCTGGTGAGTAGCCCCCTTACCCCCACACTGGCTGTAGCCAAGTGAGCTTCCTCCACCAATCAGAGCAGAGTGTCTGGGGAAAAGCATCACATCGAGAGAGCCCATCAGTGTCTTAGAAATGTAGACACCCAGACCCTTTTCTGCACAGACCACACAGCTATGCCCTCTGTCCTTCCCTCATGCTGTTGTCCCCTTCCCTGCCCCACCGGGTTCCCATCCAGGACTCCTGAGTCACTGGAGAAACAATGCTAGGGGAACAAACAAGACATCTCCTAAAAGATGCATCCTGAAACACAGTTCATGAAAAGTCAGGTTGTTGGTGCTAACACAGCTGTGCAGGGAGTAGCTCTGTCTCTTCAGCCAAGTGGGGTGACCACGCTGAGCCCAGGCTGCTGTTCTCCTTATCAGCAGTGCCACCGGCAATGACTCCTGTGGCGTGGAGGCCGACACCAAATATAATGACACTGACCGGTGCTGGGGGCCCCTGAGACGAGTGGACGCCTACCGCATCTACTTGGTGAGTGTCTGCACCTCCTCTGCTACCCCCACCTCACCCTAGCCTGGGCGACCAAGGGCATTGGAACCACCTTTACTTTGTGATTGAGCCCTTTACCCAGAGGGGAGAGTCTGCATGTCTCCACCCTCTGGCTAATGACTGGCACCTTGGCCCAGGCAGAAGTGGATCGCGTCCCTAAGACTCTAGCCCCAGAGGGTCCTGGCAACAGGCCTCAAAGTCACAGTGGTTCGGAGTTACACTCGGGTTGTTGCCAGCGTGAGGGCCATGACCTGTTGTAAACTTAGCTCAGGCTCTGAGAGCACTCTCAGCAGGGTTCTTTAAAAATGCCAGATCTTATTTTCCAGAGACTTTCCATATTTTGACCTTACTCCCGGCCAGCCCAAGAGCATATGGTTAGATGCTGGGCCTGACCATAAACAGGCTCTCCAGATAGGGAAAGATCAGCCTAGCCATCTTCCTGTCTTCCCTCCTCCCAGTGGACAAGAGAAGATGATGAATCTCCGGGCTCGTTCTTGATTGCTTTGTGCCATGTGGGGGCGGGGAACTGAATAATATGCCAGACGGGTCTTGGATAATAAGATACAAAACCAGAGGCAGTTATTTATCTCTGCCTGCTTTGTGGGCGGAACTCAGAAATGTTTTTCTTTAACTTTTGTAGCATCTATTAATATTCTCTGCTTCCTCTTGGTCCTTCTCAGCCCTGACACAGATATAGGTGTGCTAGGTGACACAGAGTTTGACACGTGGCCACTTAGCAGATTCGGAGGTGGGAGGCAGGGGCCAGGAGAGAGCTGAGCTTTTCAGGGAGCTGGCCTCTTAACTTCCCTATTCTGGCAAAGGTTTCCACAGGCCCTGCCAGTTGTGTTATTTGGGTCTGGATTTGTTAACTCCAGGGACCACCGATTGGGTTTTTTTGTCTTCCTAGCCCCATACTTAAAGACCTACTGAAGGAGCTCTGTGGCATAGGCCATAGGAGAGATTGGGTAGCCTCTCTGCATCTCAGGAGCAGTTGGGTGATGGTTTTTCTTGTCTTGCACATTCAGCTGTGGCTACCAGTTTGCCTTTTAGTAGAATTGTATCCCCAATTCTTCTGTCACAGGTCTGGTGGAAATCTGGTAGCAGGTTAATTGCCTGGCACCCTCTCTGCCTTCCCAGCCTTGGGGTGGGTGAGGGAACTGGCATGGAAGCTAGGAAAGCCCAGGCACTGGCAGGACAGCTGAGGCTTTCTTAGCCTCTTAGCATTCAATAAACCATGATTAATAAAATTAGCAAAGGTATTAGTAAGCATAAGGCCCCATCTGGATCTCTTACTGGGTAGGCGAGCAGAAGAAAGGGACGGAGGACAGGGTCCGAGCAACTTGCAAAGACGTGGGAGCATGTCCAGGGCAGAGCTGCTCCAGTGGTCTTTGCTGGAGAGGCTGCAGACCCCGCCTGGCACACTCCCCGCCCATCAGCAAGATAGAGACTGAGCACTGGGAGTATTGGCTGCTGCCATTTGCCTGGTAAATTATTTAGAAGCATTATTCTTGCCTTGTTAAATTGCTCCTTCACTTGCTCCTATAAACCTTCCACATGATGGAAGCCTCCCTCCCTGATTCTTAATAACTCTCTGACCGAACAGAAGGAACCCTTCAGGAAAGCAGACGGGCATTAATTACTGCCTTCATCTCCCAGATATTGCACTTATAACTCATAGAGCTAATTGTCATTAGAGCCTGCAAAAACTGTGAAACAGGAAGCAAAGGCTGCAAAACAGGAGCGGAGACCCCGACTGACTGCCCCGCGAGAGCCTGTTGTCTCTGGGCCGATGACATTATCCCTCCCGCACACCCCAGTCCCCGCTAAGGGCTTCGGTTTCTCAGAAGGTTTTTGGTTTGCTTGTGTTCTTCTACCCAGCTAGGAGAAATTGGAGGTTGTCCTCCAATTGGACAATGCCCTTGGCATTGTCTGGGAAGTTACTGTACAGCTTTGCATGTGACACCCCAGGGCCCAAGGTTCTAGGGAATAGCAGAGCCTTCTGAACCCAAGCACTGGGGTTTTCATCACTCTGCAGTCCACTCCTCTCCCTCAGTGCGTTGGAAGGGGCAGAGTGACCGGAAGAGGGGGTTGGCGAAGAGTTGGATTTCCCTCCTCAGTCCCAAGCACTCTTGCAGGTGATGACAGCATCTTCCCCTCCCAAGTCTGGCCTGCAGGGCTTATGTCTGTGTGTCTTCATTAAGGTCAGGGGAGTTGGATTCCATCAAGTGGCCTCTGGGGCCCCCGGGGAGGAGGACCCTTCTTTCCCTCGCCCCCTAGTCATTCAGGTTTCAAAGATTGTCCATTCCCCCTAGAGAATGTGCTGTGCCTCTTCCCACCAGCTGGTTCTGATTTTGCAGCCTGCCAGACTTCACCCAAAATGTTCAGCCAGGCAGCCAGCAAGTAGGGAGAAGATGTAAAACCCCATCCTACCCTGTGCACAGGTCATCTCTTTGTCACAGGTAGATGATGCCCTTCCTCAGTCTGTGTTTTTAAGAGGGCCTTGTAATAAACACTTCTTCATTGCTATTCTAGGACAGTATGTTCTGGGGGATAAAGGTACCAGCTTTTATATTGTGTCTGGTTTTCAGAAAATCCTCTGGAAACTCTCTCTTCTGCTTCCTCCCAAGGAATGCTCCCAAGATGCACACGTACAATGAGAATATTTGGGATAGTAATATCTCCAGAGGCCTGCCTGTGTGTGGTATCAGGATTACCTACAGAAAGGGAGCTTCCCTACCAGCAGCTCTTAGTTACCTCTCAAAGCTCTGGCCTTAAGTAGAAAATTCATTCTCCCCTTCTCACACCCTGTGACCCCTCATCCCCATCATGGGATTCCCAAGTAGGAGTCAGTCTCTCCCTCTCCTTCCCTGAGTAGTTGCAGAGCAGGGTTCTGTGGGGTTGAGGGTCCCCTGAGTCACTTACTGCTTCACACGGACTTTCTAGACATTCCCGCAGTCTGCTGTGGCTGGAGCCAGTGTTGGGGCCTGTGAAGGTTGTCATGAGGAGCTGCTTTCAACTGACCTCTGATTCTCAGCCCCCCCCCCAGCCTTCCTGCTGCTTTGAGAAATCAAATGGGAAAGTATCGGACGCCTGTTCTTCCAAGCGGCTAACCTTGCCTCCAGGCTGGGGAGCATCTCGGGATTCTTTCTGCAGAGTTTCTCTGGTTTTGGAAGGGAACACAGTCAGAATTTGCCATTCATTCCTTCCTAACATTTTGAAGGAGCCAGGGCCGGCCTCCCTCCAACCCTGGTGAAGTGATGGGATTGTGTATGAATCAGTTCTGGGACTCAGGCTGTCCCGAGTGTCTGGGACACAGGCATGTGTCACTCTCTCCTGGGGTCAAGGGCACTGCCTGGTGCATTTGTTGCACTTCCTCATTCCCACAGCACCTCCCAACCAATCATACCCATCCCCTGCCTAGACCTAGAGTGTGTTGGGGGAAACCCTAAGGGGGCGGTGAGAACTACCTGAGTGCTGAAAGCCTCTTACCATGAGGAAGAGGGAGCGGTATCCGCCACTTACAGGTGGACAGATGCTGCTCGGTTGCAGGTGGCCCAGCAGGCACTGGCCAAACAGAGCCGGGAACGCAGATGGCAGAGCGGAGCTTATCCTGGCTGGAGACCCGGCCGCAAATGAGCAGGGGGCCCTCGAGAGCTGTCTTGGGACAGGACAAGGTCACCCTGGCTTGCATCCGCCTTAAACACAGGAGCTGAGAGAGCCATCTCCAGGGCACAGATGACTCAGGAGAGGGATGCAACATGCAAGTACCTGGCCAGTGACTTGCCACCCTCTGTGATGGAGGGAGTCCTTCCCAGCCTCCCTCTGGACTCCTCCTTGAAGAATGGGGAGGCGTGAGAGGAGTTCTGCCTTCCGGCCTCTCTTCCTAGAGGAGCAGGTCAGTCTGCAATTCAGGCGCAAGTTGACACTCGAAGGTCTTCCAGGCCTTCAGCGACTGCCTTGTTTTCTCTCTCACTGCCCGGAGACCATGTTTTCTGATCCCGTCTTGATTCCATCTCACACGGCAACACTGGCTTTGTCCATTTGCAACTTAGAATGGTGTCCCCTTTTCAAAACCCAGTGATTTCCTCCTAAAACAGTACCACTCAAGGAGAAAATATCTTTTTCATGAAGGGTGGAAAAGGGAGTGGTGTGCCTGCATGACAGTGCTACACAACCTTTTTTTTTTTTTGAGTCAGTCTCACTCTCGCTCAGGCTGGAGTGCGGTGGCACACTCATGGCCACCACAGCCTTGACCTGCTGGGCCCAGGAGATCCTTCCAGAACTCAGCCTTCCAAATAGCTGGAACTGCAGATGCACGCCACCACCCCCAGCTAATTTTTTTATTTAGTATAGAGACAAGGTCTCACCAAGTTGCCCAGGCTGGTTTTGAACCTCTGGGCTCAGGCAGTCCTCTTGCCTCCACCTCCCAAGTGCTGGGATTACAGGTGTGAGCCACTGTGCCTGGCCTCTCACAAGCTTTGAATGTTCCTCCCACCTTGGTTTGCTTTGCCTTGGCATGGCATGTTTCCAGTGTCTTCCACATTTCTGGTTTAGGCCTCCCAGCCACACGGTAAAGTACATGGCATTATCCCATTTCACAGCAGAGAAAACTGACTCAGAGATGGTGGCTTCCCCAGGGTCACGGAGCTGAAGCAGACAGCTGCTCGGTTCTTTGGACACTCAGCGCTGTCTTCTCGCTCTGGTGACACAGACGTGCCTGCTTGCTCGAGTTGGAGTTCGGAAGGTTCCACCTCAGGGCAGCCCGTCTGCCATGCACAGGTGGAGGGCAGTGAGTGCCTGCTCTTGAGGCCTGGGAGCTTGATGTTTGCAGTTAGTTGGGGTGACGCCCACTGAGCAGGTGGCTGGGGAGTTATCTGCATTTCCACATCTTGCCACAGTCGACTTGACTGATACCCCGTCTGTCTTGTTACCCCTCTCCTGGATAGTGAGGCCAAGCCAACTCTTTCTGGGCATTCGAGGAGTGTTAGAATTAAGCGCCTCTTCCCAAGGACATTTCCCTCCCCTGCCATGGTCTCTGTCTGTTCTTTCAGCATCAGCCACTGTGCCCTGGGGCTGTGGCATCTGCTAATAAGTGGGTCACAGCCGCCTTCACTTGAATATTTATTCTTACCAATTCTGGGGCAGGAGGTGGCCTAGAGGCCTTTAGGACCAGTGAGGAGGGAGAATTAGTGGGAAGCAACAAGTTTTAGGAGCAGCAGTGACTTCTCAGGACTTGGGGACTCTCAGGGACACTGTACTGCACACCTCCAGAGACACCACTCCTATAGTTGTCTACGTCAACAGTGGCCCCAGAGCACAGGTCTAGGAGAATACAGGTGAATGCTGCCCCCGGATTGGTGCAGCATCGAGAACCAGGATCAGAACAGAGCACAGTTAGCACAGCTAGAGAGGACCCACAAGAGGTCTGGGGCAAGAACTCTGGCAGGATAAGCATGCTGTCTCCTTAGTGGAGTCCAATGGGTTGGCCTCATCTGGAAACAGAACAGGGCCCTTAGCTCAGCAAACAGGTACCTAGTGAGAGTTTCCCTTCCCTGGGCAATGCCTATCCTCTGGCTCCTGTGAGTTAGGACTCAGCCCGACATCATGCCAGAACAAGTCAGGAGGAGACTCTTGGATACCTGGAGTGGGGAGGGTGTTGCTTATAGGGTCTGGGACATCCAGGTGCCTCCTGAGCAGTGTGGTGACTTCATGGGCACTCACCAGGGTGTACCAGGAAGCCCATCTTCTTTTCTTCTCCTGCCCAGCGAGCCTGTTGTTAGCTCTTCATTGAATTCTGGAGGCTCCAGAAAGGTCAAGTTTGTTTTTTCTTTCACCCTTCCCTTTCCTTCCTATTCACCCATGGAAAACTGCCTGTCATAACTGGGTGCAGTAGGTGGAGATGTTCTGATTAGTGTCCTCTGTTGGACTCGGAGGGGATTAAGAATGTCTTCAGCCGGGCTCGGTGGCTCAGCCTGTAATCCCGCACCTTTGGGAGGCTGAGGTGAGTGGATTGCCTGAGCCCGCGGGTTCGAGACCCGCCTGGGCAGCGAGACCTCATCTCTACAATAAATCAAAAAATCAGCTGGGCATGGTAGCGCATGCCTGTAATTCTGGCTACTCGGAAGGCTGAGGTGGAAGGATAGCCAGAGCCCAGCAGGCGAGGCTGCAGTGGCCGGGAGTGGCCACTGCACTCCAGTCTGGGTGACCGAGTGAGACTCCAACTCAACAACAACAAAAGAATGTCTTCAGCCAACTTCAGCATGTGGTCATGAACCCTGGGAAGATGTGTGTCCCGGGCTCCAATTCATCCCACACGTTCTTAGCCCTCTGCGTTCCTCCCACAAGATCTTCCCCACACCCCAAAAATGTGCGTCCCTGCTACCCAAGCAGGAGCCAGGAGTCTAATGCTGAGTGAACTCTAACTTCAGGCAGTGACTGCACTCAGATGGAAATGACTGACTTCAAGGGATTAGCTTGTCTCTTTCTTTTCCAAGGAAATCAATAATACAGAGACAGGCCTGTGTTTTTCTTTCTTTCTTTCTTTTCCCCCCTTGGGAACTGTCCATATATCTTATACCAGGAGCAGCTTCTTGTCTTTTGGTGTCCTTTCCATCCCCCCCACCCCAGCCCTTTCTAAATGAAATTCAGGTTGCCTATCATTCACTCGACACTGTGGCTTGCCTTGCCAACTTCTCGCCAGAGACCCTGTGAGCCGCCACCATCCCACTGGTCACCCTGCCACTGCAGCTGGTATCTGAGCATCCACCCCTGTGCCCCGTGTTGCCCGAGACAGGCCCCTCACCTTGCCGAGGACACCTGGGTGACACCTCCCTGAGCCACCCCTGTGACTGCCTCCTCCTCCACCCCCAGGGCCTCTGGGTATTTGGCCCAAGATTCCCCTTCCTGCTCAGTGAGAGAATTGCTGTTTTTATTTTTAATGTAGTTCTCAGGGACACAGGTTCTGTCAACTGGCATTAAGCCCACCATCCATCACGCCCCACGGCCTGCCTCTTCCTTGGCTGATACCTGTGCGCACCGGCTTAGAGGACGTGCTTGGCCCCCATGCCACTGCCTCCGTGGTCTCGGTACAGATCCCAGCCTAGGGACCCCTTGTCACAGGGCAATAGGCAGTGGTTTCTTCTGCATAGTCCCTACCACTCCCTCCCCCAGATCTCAGAAGCTGCTCATCAGCCTTTGTCCAGGTCCTGAAGGGTGACAGGACCTTGCATTCTAGCTCCTGAGCCAGGTGAACTGTGTAGCCCTTCACACTGTGACGGTCTGAGTGTCCCTCTGGCCCTGGTTGAATGTGCAGGTCAAGTATCCCTTAGCCAAAATGCTTGGGACCAGCAGTGTTTTGGATTTTGGATTTTTTCTGATTTTGGAATATTTGCATTATGTTTAGAGTTGAGCATCTCAATTCAAAAATGCAAGATCCAAAATGTCCAGTGAACATTTCCTTTGGATCCTGTCAGCACTCAAAAAGTTTCGGATTTGGAAGCATTTTGGATTTACAGATTTGGGATGCTCAGCCTGAACCACATTTCTCTACCCCATCTCTGTGGTCTGGAAAGTGACAAGCACAACCGTGCAAAAGCCACTTGCCCAAGCAAGCCCATCTTACTCCTTGGCATGTGGGAAATGACAGTTGAACTTGCCTGCTTGCTCATCCTTCACCCAGGAAGAGAATGTGGAGGGGAAAATTATCTGTGTGGCATAACCTTGCCCCCCCCACCCACACACACACTCCCCCTCCCCTGGATGCACACCCAGCATACTGTACTCTTAAGAAACTCCATTATATGAAAATCCAGATGTATCAGACAAACTTGGAGGGGTACTAATTACTTGTTACAAAGTAATTCCTTACTTTACAGAAGGACTCTCTGCTGGTTTCCCTTAAGTATTTCTTTTCCCTGGTGCATTTTAAGTGTTCTGTGAAAATTACATATTTATGAATAGAACTTTTGGAGCCCTTCTCTGTGTAGATGGAGGTATCTGTGTATTCATGTGCGAAAGTGCAGAAACCAAGCTCAGTTGGTGTAGCTGGAGAAACAGGCAGGTGGGGTTTAAGGTGGACATCATAAGCAGCCCACCTAAAAGAAAAAAACAGGGACACCTCCTCCTCTACATCCCCAGGCTGGGAGAGCTTCATGGAGCTTGTTAAGTGTATACCCAGGGCCCACACTCATGCACAGGCCAATTTGGTTGGGAAGCTTCCAAATAGGTCTCCATGGGGAGTGTGCCTCCCTGCTGGGGACCTTCTGCACTGAGCTTTTTCAGGACTGTTTTCATGCCTGCTTCACACTGATCCCAGTCAGACCCTGAGCTTGAGACGAGCCCTCTTTGTTTGTGAGTAGCACAGTCGGGAATAAAAACCGGGTGTGCCTTGCTTCCCAAGCCACCTGGGCTGATCCTGGCCCCTGAACCATGCGTGTGCGCATGCGTTTCTGGTCAAGAACCTGGGCCCCTGGCCAACTCCCAGAGCTCAACAGCTCAGGCCATTCCACACCTTGCATCCCCTCCACTTCCAGAACTCCTGTTTCTGGGCAAAGAGTTAAAAATAACTTTATGTGTTTTAAGGTTATGTCCCAGTTATTGATTTCAACACTCCCCCTTCCTTTTTTGGCTTCATTTCACAAAAAAAGTTGCACCAAAAAAAAAAATTGCATTCTACGGTATCCAGAAGCCTCCCAATAGTTTGAGTAATACAGAATGTGCTTAAGTATTTTGTGCTAACTAGAATACAAGCCATACATGCTAGACTGTTTTTCTTCTTCTTCATGTCTGCCTGCTTCTTCTAGCCCATAGATCAGTCCATGGCATTTGTGGTGGCCCTGCTGTGTTCTGAGAGTCTGTGCTGCTCCCAGAACGATGCTCACTCTGCAACAGGGTGCATATCATAAGCAGAACCTGATGTCTTTCTAAATAGCGCCCCAGGGCCCTGGCAGTAATTGTTTAATTAAATAAAGCACTCACTCTAAAGTAATAGCCGCGCTTCTCTGTGTGGCCGGTGTCCCAGCCAGCAACACTGGCCCTGCACTCTGGCTCAAAAGCAACACCTGTGTGCAGAGAAGAACTAGCTGAGTGTGTGTTCTCCAGTGTCCTCTGACCCTGAGGAGACAGGAGGAGCCACAGAACCCCAGAGGGTTTGCATCCAGCAGAGAGATGTGTGGGGCTCGGGTCTCGTGGCCCTTCTATGGAGCTGAACCATTAGGGTGCATATTGGCAATGACATTGGATTAATTAGCACGAGCTCCAGATGTCTTGTGGATTAGCCGAGAGTAGACCAAGGTACGTTTTCATAAGCCTCCAGCGCAGAGGGAGGTGCTGCTGAGGGTGTTATTAAGCAGATGCCCTGAGTGTAAATCTCGAAGGAGGGTCACGGTCACCTCATGACATGTTTAGTTTGGTTGTGGCAAGGACTTCTTTCAGCCCCGGATTGAGACATTTCCTGAAAGCCTTCATGGGAAGAGAATTCAGGGCCCTGTTTTGGGTGCTGGCCGAGGCTGGGGTGTCCCGCCAGTCTGTGATGCTCAAGCAGTTCTGGCACCTTCCCCCTCGCTGCTGCAGAGTCTGCTTCACCTGAGAAGCAGGTGGGCAGTCTCTAGGAAGACCTCCCAGCTTGTTCCCTTGCCCCAGATCAGGAACAAGGGCCCCAGCTGTGTTTATCAAAGTCTGGTTGCTGTAGCATGAGAATGCCTTCAGGCTCTTGTTACATTCAGATTCCTGACTTACACGCCAGGTCTGATGTTGCCGAATATAAGGCTTTGGGACCCAGGAATCTGCATTTCTCACCAGTTCTTTGTGTTCTCCCTTTGAGAAATCCTGCTGGCTGGGGATCTCTCACAGTGGTAGGTGGTCTTGCCAGCACCCGGTCTTCCAGGAAGAGACTCCCTCTGGTCTTTCTTGTAGAACTGCTTCCCAGGGTCCCGCCATAGAGGCAGCAGTCGGGGCTTCCTGTGCCTGCCTCTTCCAGGGAGAGGGGAACAGCCAAACTGTCCACAGGTCTCCAGCCTGGTGCCGCAACATCCTGGAGTTGGTGCCTCAGGTCTTCCAGATGGGCCGGGGAAAGCATTACCCCTCTCTGAGGCTGTTTTCAGATTCTGAGTGTCCACGAGAGAAAAAGGCTCCATGATACCTACCTGCCAGGGGCTGCTTTGTTACTTGAGGCCAACAGGTACCTCCCATGTCCCTAGCGGATGGTGCTCTGGGCTTCCCCTGTAGCTTCCTCTGAAGCTGCTGGTTGGGGGCTCCGGAACGCACAGCATGCAGCTCCCCAGGGAGGGCATCTCACTCTGACCACCAACTAGGGAGGAAGCTGGGGGCTTGTTGCTGTCATTTCTTATACCCAATTCAACAGCTCATTAATCAGCCAGCTTGATATGCTGTCTCCCCTCCATCCCGCCTCCAAGGTTACTCAGTTCCTGGTCTATTTAGAGGCCAGACGTCAGCGGGGAAGGGGTGGAGCCAGCTGGGCCTGTGCAGCCCTCTCTGCAGGGCTCCCGTGTTCTGGGCACCTGACTTCCTTCCCTCCCTCCTTCCCTCCAGCTCCGGCTGGGATCATTCCTACCACCATCGCTCTTCCTGCTCAGAGAGCATGGAACGGGGAAGGGAAGATGCCGAGAGCATCTCAAGTGATAGCCCTGCGACACTCCACACAAATACCGGGCGGTTGAGGGAACAGAGGGTAGTAGTTCTGCCTTCTCCTGTTCCCAGGGCAGGAGATTGAGGGCTCTAGAAGCCATCAGATGTCTGTTGGTTACTGATGGCATGAACGGCTCCACAGGTTCTGAGGCCCATGGACACACTAAATATTTTGAGCAGTTTAATTCCTGGCAGAGTCAGGTGCTTGTGGGTGTGGGTGCTTTTTCCCAACAGACCCGAGGGGCTGGATTGATGGCCCAGAGCATCCTCTGCCCTCTGTTCCTCCCGTCACCTGTTCCTCCCATGTCCTTTTGCTCTTGGGACCTGTAAGGACCAAGTTGACCCCTAGCCTGGCCCCTACAGCAGTTCCCCAGCCCTAGTGATTTTGTGACCAAGCAAGACATGCCCCAGCTTTCTCGTTTGTGTGAGCTAGCAGTGTAATTCAACCCAGGCCCAGCCTCCCAGGCTCAGCCCTGGGGAAAAATAATGTCATGCACCCATCCTCTGCCCTCCCTGGACATCCAGCAAAAATAAACAAGACGAGGATCTGGTTTTGTGGAGAGATTTCAATAGCTAAAAAGTGAGAGCCAGTAAACCAAGCCTGTGGTGCCCAGAGGAGTTTCAGTCTCTGCATCTGTTAACCCTGCCGAGTAGCGCTAGGAAGAGAGACTGCTACTCTCTTCTGGAGCCGTCAGACTCGGCCACCCTTCAGAAGAGCCCTGCCTACCCCCTCGGCCCTTGCTTTCTTCCTGCTTCAGGGGTTTCTCTGGAGCCTGCCTTAGACAGACACATGTTCCTCCCTCTGTGGCCCATCAGGCTCCCTGGAAAGGCATCTTCACGCCTCTGTCCTCACAGGACAGGCACGAATTTCCCTGCTGTTCTCTCCCCACCCTGTACTCGTAGTTCAAAGTCCCTTTTAAAACCTTGTCACGTTAGAGCGGAGGAGTCCTGCCCCAGGGTCTCCTGACACAAGGACAGTCTTGCAGTACTGGTGTGCCCTTCTCCATGGGAGGGACAGCTTGTCACAGCCCCCTCCCTCGAGTCCAGGCCCAGCGCGTCACAGTAGGAGGGTTGCCCCAAGGTCATGAAGATTTTTTGTCGCGGCCTCGATTTTAGGGCAGTGTGACCGCCATGTCCCTGCTTAAAACCCACTAGACTGAACTCCCTCATGTGTATTGGTCTGCTACTGTTTCTTTCTGGAGACTTCTCTCCATTGCCTACCCCCCCACACGCACACTGGTTGGTGTCCTCCAAAGGCCCTGGGCAATTTCACAGAGCTAGACCCTTGGCACGCCTTTGCCTTGCTTCAGAGTCGGACGGGCATTCTTTTTTTCCACACTGAACTCAGGGGTCCCTTCCTCCAAGCTCCTGTGGCCCACGTGTCCTCTTCCCCTGCTCCTGCCATGGTGTTAATCGGACTTTTATAAGTATTGTATTACTTGGCCTCCTTGTGGGCTCCTGGAGAGTAGGGGTTGCATCTGATCACCTTTCTGTCTAGAGCCAACATGGGGCCTCGCCCAGAGTAGCTGCTTCCCAAATGGTGAGATTATGGAGACCGCTTTTGGGTGGGCACAGCTGCTGGGCCTGTGGCACACGTTTTTCCCTCAGCCATTGGCCTGCTGAGGCCAGGACGCCCTACAGCTGGTAGCCACTGCTCCGGCCAGACAGACTCCATGAGCAACCAGCCCCTCCTTTCCCAGAAGGCAGATCATCCTCTGGTCATCACCGCCAAGACAGACGCTTCCCCTCAACTAGGGCCAGGATGCCCCTGTCTTTGGGGGGCTGAGCTAGAGGGGAACAGTTAGAATTTGTCTAAGTCTTGTGAAGTCGCAGACTGCTCACCACCCATCTCCTCTCTGCCAGCGTCTCTTTGCATCTGAAATGCAGGCAGTGAAGGATTAGGATAGGCACCAGCTCCAAAGTCAGATCTGTTTCCCCACTTCCCACAGCCTTATATACACGCACCCCCTGCCCATCCCCATCCCCCCCCAAAGCACTTCACATAACACCTGTAAAGCTCCCCTAGTTCAAGGTCAAATTCTTTTCACCTAGACATGTGGGTGCTGGATTCTATCTCTCTCCATCATGCATGTGAGAAGCTGGGCTGTCCTCTAAACCCTGATGGCTTATAATCATTAAGTGAATGACTGTGTGGGTTTTCCACAATATTTATCTTTTCCCCCCCAAACCTCAAGGGTTGCAGCTCTGGCATCAAATACTTGGAACTCTGCCCACCACCGGGTACCATCTGGCTTTTCAGCTGAGAAAGAGACCACACAGGCTGGTGTACTTGTCCTCCAATGAGAGGGTGAGGGAAACACTAGCCATGCCAGGCCAAGGTAGGCCAGCCCAGCCCTCCTCCTCCAAAGGAATCAGCCTTGAGAGGGGATGGGGAAGAGGTGATGGAATAGGTAACTCGTCTTTAGGGTATAAGCAAGGGAAGCCTTTAAGTGCTCTAAAGAGGGAATGGCTTTGAATAGGGACGGCCTGGTTCTAATCGCTGCTGCATCTGAGTAGTTGTGAGGTTCAGACAAATTATTTAATCCCTCTCAAACCTCAGTTTTCAAAAGTGAAGATAGTAACCATGGCACAGGTGTTAGCGATAAAGATTCATGTGGAAGATGCTGTCCAGTCCAGGCACTCAGGTGGTGCTAGGCAGTACTGGTCTACTTGCTGGTTCTGAGCCTCCTGCTCCCAGGGCAAAGCCTTCTCTGGACTGATGGACGTCAGTCTCAGAAGGAGTCTCAGGAAGCTTGGAGAGCTTGAGGAGGGCTCTGGGTAGAGAAGGGTGCTCTGTCCAGGGGCAGAGCACTCCCTCTGCCAACAGCATCCCATCAAAATGTGACCCCGTGCCAGCTCCCAGCTGGAGTCTTAGAGACAGTCAGGGTAGTACCTGTACCAGATGTGTGGGACTTGTGGTTTCAAAGCCTGGGGCTGGGAAGAGGCTATGATGTGATGGTGGAGTTAGCTGCCTGGGGGCCAAGCTGTCCCCTAGCCTGGCCCCTACAGCAGTTCCCCAACCCCAGTGGTTTTGTGGCCAAGCAAGGCATGCCCTAGCTTTCCCATTTGTGTGAGATAGCAGTATCATTCAACCCAGGCTACCCCAGGCACAGCCCCTCCAGGCACAGCCCTGGAGGAAAATAATGACATGTACCCATTTTCTCCCCTCCTTGGACATCCAGCATAAATAAAGAAGACAAGGATTTGGTTTTGCGGGGAGATTTCAGTAGCTAAATAGATTTCAACAAGCTCCTTCCTATGGCAGACACAATGCGTGGAGAGTTTCCTAGGGTGCATAGTCAGGCTGTGCGCCTGGTGCTGCAGGAGCTCTCCAGTGGGTGGTAACACTGGGCTCAACCGGGTAGCTCCTCTGCACCTGGTGAGCCTCACTGTGCTGATAAGAAGTTTGGGTGAGTTTCCTGACCTTTCTTACCATCTAGGGCTTAGGGAGAAGACATGCTTTTTTTTTTTTTCCCCCTTTCTTTTGCCTCCTATAGCTCCCACGATAGGTTATAATCCTCAGGTCCCTAGCTAGGAAACTTAGTATCTCATCTAAGTAGAGATATGGGGTGCTCAGAGAAGGAAGTTATATGGCTTTTTTCTTAGATCTGTTTCTAGTTGCCTTGAAAAAGAAGAAACAGAGGTTTGAGGAAGGGACCTGGGGATGTGTTCAACTGTCAGACACTCAAAGGCAGCTTTTTAGTTCATGTGTTTGGTGAGTAATAAGAGCAAACCCAAGAACTGCCTTCCAGGTGCCTCTGGTTTCTCCTTGCTGACAGGGCCGAGTCTCTGAGGAGGCAGAGCTGCTGGCCCTGGACTGTCTGGTGTTCAACCCCTCTGCCCCCTGGGCCACCCAGCTCTCCTCTACTTTTTGGAGCTGGCTCTGGAGTCCAGGGAGCTCTTATAC
This sequence comes from Cephalopachus bancanus, assembly GCA_027257055.1. Taxonomy (NCBI): domain Eukaryota; kingdom Metazoa; phylum Chordata; class Mammalia; order Primates; family Tarsiidae; genus Cephalopachus; species Cephalopachus bancanus. The sequence continues at coordinate 424,649 of JAPVLO010000637.1, forward strand.
TACATGGCCTGCATCCCAGTTGCCATGGGACTGTTGGCCTCCCAGAAGGGGTCACTTCCTCAACTCCGTGCAGAAGGCTCTCGTGCATTCTTTTCCATTCCACCCCTTCCCAACCATGAACAGACTGAATTTGCATCCTGGGTGGTGGCATTCTGGACCTGCAACAACTAGGGCAGCCAGGGTGTGTGGGGTGGAGTGGCCCTGCCCCACTCCGGGATAAAAGGAGGCATCATCACATAAAGAGAACAGGCACCCCTGGTTTCTCCCTGAGGTCATTCTTCAGGCTCCCCAGTACCAGAGCCAAATAATGTCTTCACCAGTCTCTTAGCAGGGGTTGTTCAGGCACCCCCCTCTCCCCCGTAGAGAGTCTGCATCAGTACCAAGAAGGTGCCCAGAGTTCAACCTCATTTCGGTTAACCAGGCAGAGGCACTAGTCTTTCCTCCTGACCAGCTCCTGGTTGCTGCACTCCTGCCGTGTGGATTTGGTTTTTTCCTTCTGCTTGCTAGCTCAGTGGCCATTTTAAAGCTTCCAGCAAGGTCTTTACTTTTGGCTCATTATTGCCTTTACCTGGAGGCTCAGAGTCCTCCCACCAGTACAGACTTGCCTTCGATGAGAGCTGCAGATCTTATACTTACCCATTCCAAATGGGGCTAAGCCTTGGCATGAGCAGCCGTGGCTTTCCACCGAAGAATGTGGTGAGATAGAAATGGAAGTCAGAGAGTTGACCTCTGATGCTCAGAAAACACACTTCTTTCGCTTAATCCAGGCATCAACTGTCAGTTTTATATCAGTCATCACCTAAATCTTTCAGTCCTTCAGTCTCCCAAGGACCTTCTAGGTGAGGGGCTTGGGAGGTTGGGAGAAGCAGGGACAATGAGCCGTGGTAACTTATTCAAGCAGCGCATTGTGGCAGGTGTCGGGCAGACACTAATCACGGCTGCAGGGGGACGTGCACCAAAGGAGGCAGCTGGCCTCCGTCTGTCCTCATCGCTCATTCTGCACCAGGTGAGTGGTATTTGAGGTTGGTGGGGGAAGGATCAGCAGCGTCCCCACCCTGGTTGGGCTAGCGTCGAGAGCTCGACAGCCTGCCCTGGCACAGGTCGCTTCTCCCATGACAGGACTCCTTGCAGGCTCTGGGCCAGCCGCCCGTCCCTGGGCTGGTCACCCGGAAGGGCGCTGCTCATCCTCTGCCCTGGGAAGAACTGTGGAAGCTTGTCCTTAGATAGTTCCTTACGACAGTGCAGAATTCAGAATTCAGACGACCTCCTCTAGATGGCATGGTGCCTCTCGTCACAGAGTTTTGGCAAAGAAGCTGTGATGGGATTTGGTGCACACACGCTGCTGCCACGGTTTCCGACACGGCTCCTGCTCTCGTTCTGTGGCAGTCGTCTTCTGCGTGGTGACTGGTGCTTCGTGTTTGGTCAGGAAGAACTCGGGCTCTCATGAAGAGCATTTGGACCATTGATGGACTTGGGTGGAGGTCACAGAAGTCAAATAAGAATAGTATTGAGTTAGCGTTATTTGAATGGAGCCCCTTGCTTGGCTTCAGGGGTGCCGCATTCCCCCTCTGGATGTTTGGAGGACTGATGCGATGTGATGCCTTGGCGAATGCTGATTCTTGTTGGGGTAGGGAGGCCAGAGTGTGCTGAATATCTTCTGTGAACAAATAATGTGCTTTGAGGAGTTCAATAACTCAAAGTTAGCAAGGACATCAGGATGCAAATCTCTGCCCTACCCATGTGACCCCAAAGTCTGTGGTCCCATACTGCTTCAGAACATGCCTCCTTTCTGTGGATGAACCCCCAGATGCTGTAATCCAAGTTGGGAAAATAAGAACTCCCAAACCAAAATGTTCATAACCACTTGAGAAATAAAAATAGAATCCTTGAGCATTTTTTCATACCCTTCAAGGGCGTGTTGAAAGTTCAGTTCCCATTTAGGGATGGGTTCATGCTGAGTTGTCATTAATCCCAATTAACTCTTAACCCATAGTGCCCACCGAGAGCGGCCCTGTAGCCTGGGTGTTTGTTCCCTTTGTCACTTGAAATAACCTCCAGGATCAGGCCTGAGAGCCCAGCTGTACGATCCATGCATTAGCACCTCCTCCTGGACTAGCTCCCTGGAGGCTTGCATCTTCCAAGCCCAAGTGTTCCGAAGCAACCCCCATAGATCCCTGTGTGTGTAAGGCTAGCCTCATTCAACCTTGCACGACTTGCTGCTGAATGAGAGGTATCTTTGTCACCCCTGCTAGATTAACAGAGCAGTACCCACCACCCCCAGCCCTAGAGCAAGAAGGCTCCAAGTGGACCTGCTAGCTTTCTCTGTTGAAACTCCGGGAGCTGACAGCTGGAGTGAAGAGAAAGCCGCTGAAGCCTGAATTCTTGGCTCTTGGAGACTCCATCTCACTACACTGTGAGAGCCAAAACCAAAAAAAAATCCTTTTTAGAGGGAAATAAATAAGCAGGCACTTGGAGAACTGCCTGTTTAGTGACCAACCAGTGTACTGCCTCTGTAGTGTTCATGGGAGCCCACAGGACAAAGTGTTACCCGCCTTCACTTCCAAAGCATCTCGTGGCTCTGGGAGGAAGAACACCACACAAGCATCACCTTCGTGTGTCCGTGGTCACTGCTGCCTTCCTCTCCTTTTGGCATTTGTCCCCACGGGATGCTGCCCCCTTGTACACATCTTGGCAGGAGGCTGGGAAGGACCCTCCCCTGGGTAGGTAGATCAACAGTCAGCTGACAGTCACTTCCCTTCTAAGGTGTTTTCTTATTGTCACTTGTTGCAGAGAGTAACTTGTGTGTTGCTCTCTGTTTTGGCGTGGAGTTGCTCAGAAGGCTCTTGGGACATCCGTCCTGTGTCGTGGCCCTGGCTTCAGCACTTCGTTCTCCTGTCTTCCTTTCCCTCCAGGAAACCTCCGCATCTTCCTTTCCCTTTTATGAGGGACGTGAGATGGAACTATGAGTGTTGTTGAATGTCGTCAGAGTTTACGTTCTAATTAGAAATTGCAGTCCACTTCATCTCCTTCCAGCAAGAGAAACAATGCTGACAAACAGGACTTGGCTTTTTCATTTTGTTTTGTAAGTGTTCCAGTGGGTGGCCAGTGTGTGACTGTGAGGGACTGTGAGTCCACTGCCTCCAGAGTGGGCATGGAGAGAGTCATTTCCTTGAAGACCTTTAGATTCTTCGCTTTCAGTTTCTTCTACAACATCACCCCTTCTTGGGGCTAAGCAGATTCAGAATGGTCACAGCCGCCCAGGGTCCGATCCCCTTCATTTGAGGGATTCTAGTGATGCAGGGAGCTGAGCACCCCAGGATGTCTTCAGATGCGCTCCTTCTCCTTTGGGGAGGGTGTATATCATTCTCCCTGAAGCCAGTGGGCAAACTCAGAGCAATGCTGTTCTGATTTTTTTTTTTTTTTGAGTTGAAGTCTCACTCTGCCACCCAGACTGGAGTGCAACGGCCCGCTCACGGCCACTACAGCCTCGACCTGCTGCGCTCAGGTGATCCTTCTTCCTCAGCCTTCTAAGTAGCTAGGACTATAGGCACACACCACCACACCTGGCTAATTTTTTGATTTGTTGTAGAGATGAGGTCTTGCCAAGTTGCCCAGGCTGGTCTCAAACCCGTGGGCTCAGGCAATCCTCTCATCTCGGCCTCCCAAAGTGCTGTGATTATAGGTGTGAGCCACTGCACACAGCCGCTGTTCTGATTTGATTTGCTTTTCCTGCAATCAAAGCATATTGATTTCTCAACCACTTTGGGAAGAGTTTTCCCCTAGCATAGTGTGCTGTTTTCAGACAGAGCAGGTGTGCCTTTGCGTGCTGTTGGCTTTGCCAGGTCAGGCACTGTCCTGGCAGGAGGGACAGAAGATGTGTACAAGGCAAGTCAGCAAAACTGAGATGACGTCTCCCAACTCCAGGACAACAGCTTCCCACTAGACACTTCCTCCACCAAATTCAACGGATTCTGCAAATACTTACTGAGCACCGCATGTGTGCAGAGCCCTTCCTAGGTATGGGACAAACAAGGATGCAGTCCTTACCCTCAAAGTGCTTACACTCTGCCAGGGACACAAAACCGACCAAAAAAAGGAGCAATTCAGAGCCTACCGGAATTAAGTCAGGTGGTATCGACTGCGCGTTTGGTAATTCAGTCAAGAGCCCCAGGGAGGATTAAAATAACTTGCAGAAGAGATTGGCACTTGAGCAGGGCTTTGAAGGTGGTGGGAATGAAGAAGGTCACAGGGGGAAATTCTTTGCCAGCAGGAAGAATCAGGAGGGTAAAGGCATGAGAGTGAAAACTGGGACAGGAGGTGTCCTGGAGGAGACCTTGATGTGGGGACAGGAGGTGTCCTGGAGGAGAATAGCCTAACGCTGGATGGAGGCGGCATGTAGGGGTCACAGCGAAAAGAAGGACGGGGTCAGGAGACTTCCACTCTCCTTCTGCCGCTTCCGCTTTACACACATCCTCTCCAGTCCCCCCGTTTCCTCATCAGTGAGATGAAGGCTTCGTCCCCTGCCCCTGTGACCTCATAGGTGGGCAAGAGAATGGACGGAAACTTGTCTCAGCACGCTGCAGAGTGTGGGGGGCTGCAGCTCTGAGCAGCAGTGTTACCACAGGGCGGCGGCAGCTAAAAGGACCCACAGCTGGGAAGATGCGGGGTTGGGACTGGCTGTGGCAGAACCCCAGGCAGAGGGCAGGACCCAGAGACCGTGTTCTTAAATGGGGGTGTTTGATTTGGATGAACACCAAATTTCAAACTTCATTTTGTTTCTCTGACCAGTTAAGTAGGCAGATACGTTTGGGGACAGGGAGATAAGTATCAAACTGCTCTGATGTTGACACCCTCACTCACACGTTGCAATGTTGTACAGTTAAACAAAGGACATCCTGTGTTGCCGGTCCTGGGCTCATTTGGTATGTGAAACAGGCATGTGTTGAGTTGAAGCCTTTCTTCTGCAGATGCTGTGTGCCACGGGGTTAGAACCAAAGAAGACAGAGGTGGGTGGTGGACACAGGTCGGCCTCGGCGGGTCTGAGTCGAGTTCTCGGTGTAAAGGTCCACTCTCAGAAGTAGCACAGCATTTGTTTCTCCCATTTTACAGTCGGGCAGCTGGCTGTCTAGGCTGCTCCAAACCACTCAAGAGGAAAGTGGAGGCCTCAGTTAGTGACTGAGGCTTCGGTGCCCAGATGCCAACCGTCTTGAGCAGGCATGAGTGTCAGCACTTCTGGGTCCTCAGCAGAGCCACATTCTGTCCAGACAGTCTATCAGCACAGCCCACACCAGCTCCCGTGAGGCTGCTGGGTCCCTTCCCCGCATCTTTGGGTCACGGATCTTGAAGAGTGAGTTTCCTTCCTGTCTTCAGTGGACAAAGGACTGGGGTCGATTAGGAGCTCTCTTTATTCTCCACTCTGCCCTTGGATCTCATTTCCAGCAGAGGCTGAAGAAACGGCTCTTCCCGCCTGCCCCATCTTGATGCATGTGTAGAACTGGGCTCTGCCCTGTGGGGGGCGCTGTGGGAAGCCATGCCCTGCAAGATTTTGCACTTCTGGCCTGGGAAAAAGTACATTTCTGTAGTTTGAAGCCACCAAGTTTGTAGTAATCTGTTACAGCAGTCCTCGCAGCCTAATGCAGAGAAGAAGGAAGGAGTCAGATGGCTGAAAGTTTGAACAACTGGAGGTGGGCAGTGCACGTAATCTAAGCGGGAACACAGGAAGACAGGCAGCCTTGTTGAGCTGCGGACTCCAGAACATTCTAAAGGAGCTGTGGCCAAGTGTTGCCTGTGGTGTCTTGGGAATGCAAATTGCCTTGTCTCCATCAAGACTTCAGCAAGACTGCCATGAGGACTTTGGTGTGCATCAAAACTCACTGACCCCAGAAGAGAGACAGGTCTGAACAGCTCCATTTGTACCCTCCTGGGTCTGTCTCGGACTTTATTTCCAGTGACCACTTTGAAGATTTCATTAGAAATCGGTGTTGTTCATCTTTTTTTTTTAAGAAATACACGTGGCTACAGTGACCAGCGTTCCTGCCTCCTATAATGAGTTGGGCTATAAGAGTCCTTGAACAAAGACTGAGCTTGAACTGATCAATGGCATTTGGGGGTTGGAAAACTGCTCAGGAGCCAGCTAATTTATAATGTCATACGGGCTAGACTGGAAGACCCAAGAGGATAGGCTGTCTCTTGGCTTTTTACTTCTCCTTTTTTAAAAAGGAAAGAAAACACAATGTACCACATCAGGCTGTTGAGATGGACATGCCCCTGCTGGACCATCTGGAGATGGGACTGCTCCTTCTCCTGCCCTCCTCCTTCCTCGGGACCTCGGCAGCCACGTCGTGGTGTGGCAGCACACGCCGCTGCTTCTGTCCTCTGTCCTTGGTCACCCCGGATGCCCGCTCCTGCAGTTGCAGAGTTCTGGCTCTAACTAATTTGCAGAGGACACCTGTTCCTTAATCAGCCCCGCTCACGGTCTGTGTCTTCATCTGGGCTCCCTCTGATGCGTGAGCTCGGGCCCTGTGGAAGGGCTGCCGTTTGGCAGTCTGTGTGTGTTTGCTGTCACTGAGTGGTCCTGAGCTTTCCAGTGGTGCAGTTGGTCTGTGCTCTTAAGCATTAGAAGAAAAAGAAACTACATCGCAGCCACAGTCCAGCCAGGGACGTCGCAGCTATTGGCCATATCGTCTGAAAGAGCCCTTCTGCTAGTTCCCACTCTGAGGACAGACCTGCTGTCCCCAGAACTCGCTTTGGGTACACCGAGTGGATGTGGACCCTTAGTCTGACTCCTAGATTCATGTTCCCCACCGCTCAATTGTCACCTCACATAGGCTTCTTAGTCTACCTTTTGGAAATGTGTCTGCATGCTTGGTCTCTTTCAGTGGGGTGATGCTCTTAGCAGGCTGGGATTCCACCATATAGGGCTTTGCAAAATGGGGTGTCATGTGTTCTAGGATCTTGACAAGCATTCACCAAGTGAGTACGGACAAAGATGGGCTGGGCATCTGAGAAAGGACCCCTGGAGAACAGGACCCAGGCAGCCTGCAGTAGCTTTTTCTGCCTGCCTTTAAGGGTGACTCTGCTACCCCCATTTTTATGTTGTAGAACCTTCTAAAAACCAGTCTTTAGGCGTCTGAGATCTGACCTCCCACGTAAGCCACCCCTCACAGCTGGAGTACCATGATTTCAGCTGGCGGCATCGCAGGTCAGAGGTGAACCGCCTAAATATCTGGGCATACCAGGAGCCCAGTTTCTGGCAGGCCATAGTTACTCAGAAACATTCGTGGCGAATGGCTCTGTATTTATGTATTCTTCTACCTGACATCTCCCTCTCCATCCTTCAAAAGAGAAATTCATCAGTGGAAAGTTTCCCTGAAGTGGTAATTTTCCTAAATGACTGACTGATGGTGCTGCGTGCAGACTTGCTCCACCAGAGCTGGTGTCCTGCGTGCGTTACTGTGTCCCCAGCTCCTCTCCCTGGGCGGAGGAGGGACCGGCTCGGGCTGCCCGTGGCTTTCGCAGGAAGAGTCCCTTCCCTCTGCCTTCCCCTGTGGCCCCTAGCCTGTTGGAAAGGCTTCTCCTTCCCCCTCCCCCGAGCAGAAGCAGGGCGGGTTCTGAGCCCCCCAGCAGAAAGCTCTTCCTTCCAGAGCCCCCCGTGCCTGGCGACTGCCGTACGCCTTTTCCAGCCCAGCTAATTAGAGCCTTTCCTGAAGCGGCACTTCAGTGCTTGGCATCACTCATCCTCACAGTGATAATGGACTTGGATAAGAGGTCACAGCTTCTCCCACATCCTGCTCTCCTCGCAGCTGAGGGTGGGATGGGCTCAGCCCCCCCTTCTGTGGGGCTCCTGCCTGCCAGTCACTGGGGCTGGCCAAGGGCTCGGCAGCTGTGACGGATGCACCCACATCACAGGGCCAGAGCCCAACTCCCCAAGCGGGTCCCTCCCCACGTTCGTTCAGATTTCCAAGCCGCCTGCCGCATCTCTGGCGAGTGTCATTAGCATTAACGTGATAAAATGGCACAGTGTAAATGTTAATCAGGTCTGATGCTTCGCACTGCTTCCGAGTGGCAGATTGGAAATGGTACCATCATCTTGACTCCAACGAGCAGCTTTTCATTCCTCTGCTCCCTGAGCAACCAATTTGGCATGGAAATCCTAACCTTCCCCGCCCCCCGTTTCTGCTGTGCCACGTTTACCCCCATTTTTTTTTGCAAAGAAAGACCAAGTTTCCACAGACCAGTTTTCTGAGACAGGGTTTGACTGTTTTCTTAAGTGCATTTGTTCCCCTGTTCTCTGAAGAGAGGTGAGGGGTCCCAAGCTGACTAGCACACCCTTCTCTGACTGGGTCCCATCCCCACTCCCAAAGTCCTTCGCTCCCGGTTTTCCTAGATGCAGCTCCTTGTCTTCGTTGTCCAGGGTATTTCTCTGAGTGATCTGCTCTAGAAGCTACCAGCTCTTGTCCTCTAGGTTTCCCCTTCTCTTTAAGCTAAAAACGTGACTGATGTGTGACATCCTGATTAATCCCTTCCTCTGAGCCCTTCAGAAGGGGCAGCCTCTCCTGTGTGGCTTTGGCAGGATTCCTGGGGTCCCTCCTCCCCGTGTCCTTTCTTCCCAGTAAACCGTGAGAGCCAGAGAGAGGCATGTCTGGTGTTCCCTTGGATACCTAATCCGTGCTCATGGGCAGCTCAGCACTGGGCATGTGGACCCTCAGTCAGTGCCTGCTGAAGAGAGCGGGACTGAGTGGGTGGAGTCCTTAGGACGAGCCTGGGCCTGGCCTGGAAGGTGCAGTGGTAGCCGAGCAGTAAGTGTGAGCCGTGCCAGAGAAGCATGGCTCTGGCGCTCTTATTCCACCCCTGGTGCTTGGTACTCAGGGCGACCCTAGGGAAGCTCCACCAGTCCAGGTGGTCCCCTAAGTCGGGACCGTGCCTGAGCTGAGGGCAGAGGCTGCGTGAACAGCAGTGTCCTTCCTACCCAGACAGTCCGCTGTGTGCAGCTGGCCCCGCACCTCCCTTCACTATTGTTTTCATCACCCAGGCTGTCTTCACTCTCCTCCTCGGGCCGTTCACTTTCTTTGATGTCCAGAAGACCAAGTACCTGCAGATCCTGACCTCTCTGATGAGATGGATCGGTGAGTCTCAGAAACATCTCAACCCTCTGCCCTTTCTCCCCTCTTCCTTTCCTTACCTTTTCTGAATGGCCTTGCTGAGCTCTCAGCCACAGCTTCAGTGTGGTAGTGGTTTCCAGTGACTCAGGCCTGCCTTTCCAGAGGACAAGGAGGAGGCCAGTACTCTGCCTGCCTTTTACTGGTGGGGAAATTTAGTACCAAAAAAGAAAACGACTTTTTTGAGGTCACATAGTGTGGATTGAGTGGTGTTAGGGGATTCTGGGACCAGCCTCTTTCTCACACAACCATGCTGGGTGGGCTCCCAAAGGCCTAGGTTGGGCCATGCCCCTGTAGGGCTCAGGGGCATCACTGCTCTGCGTTCTCATGGGTGCGCTATGCGGCATAACCATAAAACCCAACGGGCTGTGGCAGCAGCCACTCTGCCTCTGAGTCTCTGGCCACCAGGGTGGGAAAAGACTGCCCTCCAACGATGTCTTCTAACCGACTGACACCCTGCTAAACAAGAGCGCCGATGTCCTCAGCTGCAGTCTGGGGGTCTCTTCCCCTAAGCCAGGTTGGCAGCAGAGAGCTTGCTGACTTCTGCCACACCGTTCTGCCAGCCACGTCAGGGGAGGGGCCGGCTGCTGATCCACCTGGACTGAGGACAGGAGGGTGAGAGGCCCCCATTGCTGGCATGAGCTCCAGGCATCAGTTGGATGCCTCTTCTGCTTGGTCTAAAAGCAAAGCAGGCTGTCGTTGTTCTGATGGAGGGGCCTGGGCCGAGTGGGTGTGTCCAGCCTCCAGGAGCCCAAAGGTGCTTTCCAGGAGCTTGTCCCTCTCAGCACAGAGGCGCCAGAGGAACCATGAGCCCCTCCTTCCTGACTGCTTTCCCAGCCCCCTTTCCCACTGCGCCCACCCCTTCCACCCTCATCAGGACTCTGGGGGTATGCCTAATGATCTTCAGAAGTCCTGGTTCCGTGACAGGACCCGGCAGTAGGTCATGGTCGCTGAGGACAGTTTCTGATCCAATGACTTCTAGCAGTTCTCACATCTCCAATCCTCTTGTTCCCCAGATTCAGGGGATGACAAGGTCCCAAAATAAGGAGCCACCCCACATGGTGGCATCTGTAATTGGAAAGGACCATAGTGGTCAGGTAGCCCCGTCCTACCCCACCACCCTGCAGGAACAGGCTTTGCAGCACAGGGGACAGGGTGGCCCCTAGGGCCCAGAACTCATGACAGGGTAAGGCTCTGCTCTCAGAGGACATATGTCAATGCTGGAAAGTTCATCCTTGTCTCAAGCCAAACTCACCAGCCTGCAGCTTCTTCCTGTTCTTGGTTTGTCCTTGTAAAGAAATGCGAGCAGGACCAAGATCAGTTGTGAGGCCCCACAGGGGCACTTCACCTGGAATGAGCTTTCAGGCCTCTAACGCGATGAGCCTGTCTTTTGCCATCCAGCCAACATGAGAGAGCAGGAGGACACCTGTTGATACCTGAAGGGACGGAATTTCTCATCCACCCCATTTGGTTGGCCTGATTAAATATCCAGCAAAGGGGTACCACTCCCAAATTTCATTCACAGGTTCCAAAGCCCTGGGTTAAATTACTATGTCCACCTGGGGAAAAATGGGACTCACTACTTAGAACATGAGGATCACACTGGCTCCACGGATGGATTTAGGATGGAGCCTCCCTGGGCGCCAGGAGGAATCGTGTCCGGAAGTTGGGGTCAGCAGAGATGAGAAGCACCAGCCATGTACCCTTTTCCTGTTTCTCTGCTTATATGAAGTATTTGAAAGCCCTAGTGATCTTCAGAAGAAGGAGTTTTCTCAGTAAGGCACTATTTGGAGAAAAATGTTCTCCCTTCCTGCTTTTCTGGCTAAGTCTATTACCCTGGCCTTTGCTGCCTGCAGCTGGGTCTGTAGCCCTGAAAGTCTAGCCACTGCCCTGCGTGGAATTGGCTGTCCTCGACCCACCCCGTCAACGAGGGAAGATAGGAAGGGGCTCCTTAAACACTGGCACGAAAGCTCAGCAATTTCTGCTTGTCCTAGAGGACAGGAACAGGGTGAGGAGAGGCAGAGGGGACACTCCTGCTTTAGCCAGTATGTCAGTCCAAGAGGGTGTACATGGATAATGCCAGTTAATGGCTTCCATAGACCCCACGCCTGTTTAGTGCAACACATTTTTCTCTGTATCTGGTGAGCAATATGATCAAGGGGAAAGGATTGTGCATGTGAGAGGAGGAGGCTGACAGCAACTGAGGGTGACTGTCCCAGCAGGATACGCGCCATACCCTGGCCTTTGTGGCCGGCAGGGCCCTGGGGTCCTGGCAGGTGGCTGGAGACCGCCCTTGCTCCCCTGCCATCCTACCGGTAGAGACCTCTCTTCTTCCCCCAGAATCGTGCTCTTAGAGCAGCCTTGGCAGCTCAACTGCTTTAGAAAAGCAACCACTGTTTCCCCCGCCCTTTCCCATTCCCATTCCCTGGGAGGCAGCCCCGCAGGTCTCTCACCCTGGGGCTCCCGGGCCCTGAGAGGCAGCCCTGCAGTGCTGCAGAGCGAGGTGACAGTGTGGCCTGGAGAGAGGCTCTTGGCAGCATCGGGAGCCTGAGGTAGAGACCAGCTCGTGAAGGTCGTCAGCACTTGTTTTTTTTGGTGGTGACATTGTTGTCTTGACATTGTTGTCTTAGCAAGTCATCTGCCTCTTTTCTCCCTTTGATCCAAGAGATAATCAAATGTCAGGAGGCTCTCAGGCAAACCTTTTCTCCAGAGTGCTGCTGTAGGTGACAAAGCACAGGCAGTCATTTTTCTCCATGAGAGACTCAGACCTCTGGGCTTGGAAAGCAAAATCTCTGTGACACAGAGCCCTCTCAGGCAAAAGAAAAATTGCCGGGTTAAATAAACTCTAAAACGCAGCTAAGTCTAGGGTTCAATTCCCAGCTGGCAGCCTTGAATCCACCTGGGCGTGTTTCTTCTCAGCGCTGGTAGAAAGTGTTTTCCTCATCCTAACCCCAGCAGCAGCACGGCCTTAGGGAGGAAGGGAGTGGAGATCGCAGAATCCCCTGGAGCCACACAGAACAGGCAGCCTCGCTTGCGGAAGAGACCCCACGGAGGGTATCTTTCCCCTGGGCCAAGCTCACCCCAGGCAGTTTTTCTGGAACTGCCCTAAAGGGAGCGATCTCCAAAGCCCATTTGTCCTCTGAAGTCTGTGCCAAGTTGTCAGTTTGCCATGAACTCCCCTTTCATTTTGCCTGAAAAGCAGCTGTGTGGCCACATCCTCCACACACCCTCCCTCCTTTCCCACACTCCCGCCCGCACCCCTTCCTCTTCCCTCTCCCCAGATTGGGCTATGCCTTTCCAAGAGCCGAGTGGGGAGCTCGAGGTGGCAATAAGCTGGCTTGGGTTCCAGGAAGACAAAGGGGAAGAATGAGCACCAAAGGGACCGGAAAATCATAAATAAATGTGCTGAGCCGGAAACTTTCTTGTGCTTAATTAGGAATTTGTTCTGCCATCTGTTGAAACGAGGCCGGCGGAGACTGCAGGCCCCAGAGCTCTGCTGCGGGGCCTCCAGGCCAGTTCCTCCGAGGGCTTTGGCTCGCTCTGCCCTCTCCACTTCATTAGCCTGGGAAGCCCCCGGGGCTAGCAGAATGGAATGTAAAGGGTTAAGTGGCCTTTGCAGATAATCACTTGTCCAGGAAAACTGTCAAAATATGGGTGACAAGTCACAAAGTCCATTCATTGCTTATGCTTCCCAAGCGAGTTCTGAGAGACCAGGCTAGCCAGTTAGGGTTACCTGGGTTGCAGGTGCCTCTGAATTCACATGTGGAAGGAGATACTCAGCGTGCTGCTGCAACCAGTGAGGCTGTTGTTCAGCCCTTAGCAGCCTCCTGGCCAGCCCACTTGGCTGTCAGTCGGCTCACCCCCTGGTGGCTGCCTCACATCAACCACGGGCCCCAGAGTACACAGGCCTCTGGCGGCTGGTTTGCACCGGTTGTCGTGCCTGTTCGTCTTCACACTAGGCCTGCTTGCTTTGTTTCCTTCAGTCCCAGTGTGCCCAGTGTCCAGTCCCAAGGTGCACAGACAGACCGAGCCTCCCTCAGCCAGGCTCCTGATCTGCACAGTGGCAGTGAGGATTCACTTTGTTGACCGTCTGTGAAGATTCAATGGATTGTATCTGAAGCGCTTGTTAGCATGTTACCTGGCACCTGGGCGGCATCCAGAGGTGAGCTGCAGTGAGCATCACCCACGCTGTCACCTTGGTCGGCTGTTGTATCCCGCAAATGGCCTCAGAATGAGCCCCCCTTGGGGCTGGCCATGAGATTGGGGGCTTGACCTCAGCCACCTCCAGAGAGAGCCATGGTTCCAGCTGTCCACACTGGTGTCACAGTGAGATCTAGAATCATCTCAGGTTGGTTCTGTGCAGGCTTTCCTCTGCCATACCCTAGCTGTGGTCCCTGGTGAACACAGGGAGGGGAGCCCTCCCTGCATCACCCCCCACCCCCAGTGTCTACTCCCATGCCCTCTTCTGGGAAGCTCTGAGCCTGAGAGAATAAAATGTCGGCCCATCTCACTGAGGGGGTAGGGGCTTCCTCTGTAGCTCCTCACTCTGTCAGCAGCAGGTAGACCAGGGACACCTACGGGACATGCAGCAAAGGTGCCGTCCTTTGGTGCCCACGGGCCCAGCAGCGGGGGCGTCAGAGCCTGAGAGCTAAGCCGATGGCTGTAGGCTGCTCCCCGGGATGCCCAGCAGCTGCCCAGCGGGAGTTCTCGGGCTGGAAGGGCTACGGCAGCTTCATTACAACAGCACCATTGCCAGCTTTTCCCGTAGATGCCTCTCACTTGGGGACACAAACAGCTGGCTCAGCTCGGGGCACCCCATTTGGCGTTATTAAAAACCCGATTCTTTCTAATAAAGGCAGCTCTGGAGCGCCGCAGCCTTCCTCGGGCCTGAGTTGTCGAGGACCCACAGGGCTCCCTTCCTTCTGATTGTGTATTCAGAGCAGACGCCACACACATCCTTCCCGTGTCTGTGTTCCCCTCAAAGTGGGTCAGACGCCGTCCTCTCCCGGCCTTCGTGGATGAACTTGAGCCTGCCTATGAAGTTCTCGGCCCGCTCTCCACTCCCCCTAGCAAGTGCCCTAGATTTGTTTTCCGAGCCATCGGGGAGGGGTGGGATGCGCTAGTAGCGGCAGGTAAGACAGGAGGCCCGAGAGGAGACCCTCACCTGGGGACGTGAGGGCTTTCTGGTGTTCACCCATCCCCAGATCTGGGACTGGTTTCTGTGGGGTGCCAAACAATGGGACTACTCCGATCTGTCGCCACCAGCAGCCAGGGGTCTCATGTGTCTGGGCCATCTGTTGCCCACTGCTGCCAGCTTGGCATGTGAATTCTTTCACAGCCGCTCAACTAGTGCCTCTCAGAGGTCCAGGAAGGAAGCCCCGCCAAATGAAGATGGCGAGTCCATGCCCTCTGTGCATCTAGATAGCCTTGCCCCACTCAGTGCCCCAGGCTCCCTGGGCTTGTGCTGCGACTTCGCTCATCCTCCATTTGGGCCACTGGCCGGGACCCTCCTGAGCTATTCAGTGTCCGGCTTTCACTGGTTATACTCCCAGCGGAGGGAAGCTAGAAGAACTTTTTATGTATGTTTCATGTTGGTCGTTTTATTTTTGGTTTTCTAGAAGCTCTCTCTGCAAATGCACACAGGTTGATTCATAGAAAGAAACTCGGGGTTTCTGACTTAGGGTAAAGTGGGCACGTAATTAAAGTTTGCTGGAGAACTGCCAGCCACATGCTACCAAATTAGACCCTTCATTAGCATCGTCAGGACTGACGGAGAGTTCACTTGGCCCTGAGCAAAGGCTAGCACCTTCTTCAGAGCAGCCATCATCGTCTGCTACTCGGATCTGTGTGCAGCCGAGATGTGTGCGTATCTGGCCCCCAGTCGAGGATTCCTACTCTGCCCAGGAGGTTGATGGGCCAGCTGCCCAGGCACTGACAAGGCAAGGGAAGATAAGTCGCAGTTCGCTCGTGGGCTTGAGTCAAGGTGTCTGACCTGACGATGGTTACAATCAAGGCCTCTATACAGAACTGGGCTTCACATGGCCCATTAAACCTCAGCCCTGTGGCGGGTCAGGCAGTCACAAAAGCTAGTGCATTACCCATGACAACCCAGGAGCTCTAAAACTTACATTCAGACCAAGAGGGTCCAAATGTCCTTGTCCTGGTGCCACCTCTCCTTGTCTTCCTTGTTCTCTCTCCTTCCTGTCTCTCTCTGCATCTAGCTGGCTGCTCAAGAAGAAAGGGCCGAGCAGCCTTCAGGAAAGGTGACAGTGCCTGAAATTTTATGTTTCCAATCTCCAGGAAGATTAGTCGGCCAGCAGCCAGAGGCCCCTTGGTCCTGCCTTCCCAGCGATTACAAACTGAGCTTGCTCTGACAACTTAAGAATGAAAAATTGAGCCCCTATCCTCCCAGGCGCCACCTGCCATGCTCCGAGGGTGTGGAGAAGCTGGAGGATGAAAAGGCCAGAGCTCTTGATTTCCTGCTTAAGACTTGATTGCTTCGGAGACCCAGACGCCTGCCTTTCATCAGCTGCTCCCCCTCTTGCCACCCATGCTCTGAATCCTTTGGGCTAAATAATTTAGCCACAGGATAGAACCTGCTTCCACAAAGTTGATTATTTCAACACTCTTCCTCCATGTTGCGGAGTGGACAGCACAGCTGTTGGCCTACGTAGGAAGGAAGTCCGATTGGCTTTAAAGTCCCTCCTTTCAGCAGAAACCAAAGTGAGTGGCGAGGCCAGCAGACCCCGGACGCCTTCCAGGCCTGAGGTGAAAATCTGACCCAGAGCCAGGATGATTTTGGAGAAATCTGTGTGGACAGCTTCTCATATTCCCCAAGGAACTCCCCGGGCAGAGACTGAGCCGTCCTGTCTTCTCAGGGCTTGTAAAGAACCCTCATCTGACCCATGGCTTGTGCCCAGGTAGAAGCTGATACCTGAGGAAGGTTGGGCCAACACAGGCTCCAAAGAACCCCTCTTTCTCAGCCCCACCCAAAGAGGGCATACATCCCAACCCCCACATCACAGGGTAGTGGGGACAGCTTGGCCGTGAGTGGCCTTAGGAATACTGGGCAGGGCGAGAGGAAGGAGGAGGGGTGGTTCTGGTTCACAGAGCAAATGTCAGCACCTGTCAGGATCCTCCTCACCCCCATCCCTGGCCCCCAGAACCCCAAAGGTTAGCCGACGCCAGTGACCAGGTGTCCCTGGGAAGGGCCCTGACCACTGCTCCACTTGGAAGGTGGGGTCACAGGGATGATCCCAGTCACCGTCAGAGCACAAGGAGAATTAGATGAGAACTCAGGGTTAACAGTTTTTCCTGCCAGTCTGGGATCTGGGCTTTGAAGATGGAAATGGTTTTCTGTGATGACTTACAGGTTTGTGAGCAGTTGCTGGAGGCCAGACTCTGCCCCAGCACCTGCGCCACTGCCCGCCTTGTTCCAGCCGCTTAGCACCTCTACGGTCATCTCTGTCTGTGAAGGCAATGGAACAGTTGCCCTGAGATGACATAGTTAAGTGGCAGATTCAGAAGTTGCACCCAGTGTAACTTGCTGTTTCCAAGCCGGAGTAGCATCCTGGGTGTCGCTGTCACCTCCACCTGCGGGCTTCTCAGTTTCCTCCCCCTCGAGCCTGCACATGTGGCTCTGATTTGCAATGTTCGGTCCGATTATTTAAGGATCAACTACTCAGGTGCCTGCTTCTGGTTTAGGGCTGAGAAATCGCTTGGTCTTCAGTGATTCTCAGCTCCGGCTGGTATTGCCCATCTGCCCTCCCCACCCCCGATGACCCAGCTGAAGGCAGAGGCAACCCAACGACCTGGTGCCCTCCAAGGGCGGTGCTGTGGTGAAGGAGGAAGCCAGCACCAAGTCCTCCCTAGACCCAGCTCCCCACCTGGAGAGCCAGTGCCCAAGCTGGTGGCAGGCACACCACTGGCCATTCGTTATCATTAGCCCTGGCATATTGATTCTCTGCTTGGAAAAGAGAGTGCCGCTTCCAGACAGCCACCGTGATGGATGGCTTCACCTCACATGTGCCAGAGCCGGAGGCACGCATGGGCACGGGGAATAATACTGGTCTCCGAGCAGCCCCGGGCCCAGCCTCAGGGTCATCTCAGACAGGTTCAGAGGTCAGACAGTTGCAGGAGTGGCTCTCCAGGAAGCAGCCCCGTGAGAAAAGGCTTGACTCAGTGGCCTGGGCATGTGGGAAAGGCCTGGGGTGGCCCACATGTGGGGGGAAGTCAGTCAAATTCGCTGGTGTCTCTAAAAGTCTGCACAACTTGGGCACTCAGGGATTAGGGAGGAGTAAGCCACATGCAGTCTGGCCTTAGTGGACACATGTCCGCCTCCTCCTCCGTGACAGTGTATTCCTCATCTCTTCTAGGCCCTGCTGAAGGGGATGGGCAGGCTGGGGGCAGGGCTGCTGGGCCGGGGGCCAGCGGGCAGAGCCCTCCATGGCTCCCAAGAGACTGTTCCAGCTTACATCCTCATCAGGATGTCCCTGATGCCGGGTGCAGTGCCTCACACCTGCAATCCCGGCACTTTGGGAGGCAGAGGCAAGCGGACTGTCTGAGCCCAGGGGTTCAAGACCAGCCTGGGCAACTTGACAAGACCTCATCTCTACAATAAATCGAAAAATTAGCTGGGTGTGGTGGCACGTACCTCTGCTTCCAGCTACTTGGAAAGCTGAGGTGGATGGATTGCCTGAGCCCAGCAGGTCGAGGCTACAGTGGCTATGAACGTGCCACTGCACTCCAGCCTGGGTGACAGTGAGACTCTGACTCAGAAAAGCCCAAAAATGTTCCTGACAGTGGCCCAGGACCACAGGCCACTTCCACAGCGCCCCAGGCCCAGCCAGTGCCTCCCTCTGCAGGAGTCACAGCCCGAGGGGCTCCAGAGCCTATTTGTCCTCCCTAGGTCTTCGGTGTCCCCATGCAAATCAGAGTAGGTTGCAGGGCTAGAGTTAGAAGACCTGGGCTGAGGTTCAAATTCCCAACAGGTCAGGTGCTTCCCAGGTACACACACATCCACACACCCACAGACCACTGGCACAGTAAACCCCTGCTGAAACCCTCCCAATAGAAATACAGTGCCAACCATCTGGAGAATTTTTTATTTTTTAGGAGCCACATTTTAAGTTTAATTAGTTTTTTTTTTTTAAGATGTCGGGTACAATTAAGGGTTAGGTATACAAGTGGTCACGTACAGGTAAAGGCTGGGCCTCCCTTTGGTCCCTACTTTGCCTGGTTTGAGATCAGATACCCTTATTTAATCAGTTTTGATATACTTTTTTAACATGTAATCAATACGAGATAATGACTAGGCACGTATCTTACGTTCCTTTTTCCTACTACGTCTTTAAACCCCTGGTCTGTGTTTTACCCTTGAGCACCCCTCCGTTTGGACCGGCCACACGTTCAAGCACTCTGTAACCACGTGTGGCCATTGGCTGCCATAGTGGTTGGCACGGCTGTAATGCTTCTTGGTGCTTCTCCGTCACAGCCCAGTGGGTTTATTGCCACCTTCTAGGAGAGCCGTGGGCAGCATTCGGGCCGGCCTGGAAGTAGCCCTTGCATAGTTTCAAAGCCAGTCATGGGGATGGGGAAAATAACCCATCTCACACATTCATTGTGAGAGCTGAATGCCCTCTGGGAATGGGTGGGTGCTCCTTGGAGGGCTCTTCCGGCAACCCTCCAGGCTCAGAGAGCTCTGGCCCATGTGCCCCAACTCCCATGGCCTGGGCAGGTGGCCCAGCTCATGGCAACCCCAAGCAGACCCCAGAATTTTGTGAGGACAGAGTCCTGCCCAGGCTTCACACGATACTCCAAGCAGCAGGGAGCATCTCACCACAGCCCAGAGACCAAGGCAGTGCCAGCCCGGCCACTGGCTGTGCTGCCTCGGACACTGAGGGAACCCTTCCCTCTCCATATCTCCAGCATAAGCCGGTGCTTATGTGATGCCCAGGGGTGCCTTGCCAGCACATGAAGGGTGGAGCTAGCTGGCCACTGACAACTCTGATTTCTGTCCCTACCAAAAGAGACCCAAGAGAGGTGAGCCAGGGAGGTTTACTGACCTCTCCAAAAGTGAGCATCAGGGCCCTGGGCCCTGACCCCAGCCAGACACCTGCTCGTCCCCCATTTGGCCCCAAGAACAAGTCAACTGTGATTCCTATAAGGTCTTGGCCCATTTGTGGCTTGCTCTGGCCAGTAAGGCCCTATTCTTCCTCTACTAGGCCCCCAGGCGAGGTTCTGGGAGGGCAGGGTACTCAGAAAGGGAGCAGCTCAGGAGAGATGTGGGTGTCTGCTAACTCTCATCCCCTTATAAACCAGCACTGCCTTTGCCCTTCGGCTGGTGTTCAGAAGCGTTTTGCTTGCCTGTCCTGCTCCCTGCCAAGGAGAGAGGCTGTGAGGACAGACAGACAGATGCAGAGACAGCTCCTACAGGGACTTACCTAGCTCTCGCTGGGGGCGAGGCTGTCTGGAAAAAGTTCTGCTTCTCTTCTGATTGCTCTAGGATCCTTAAATGAGGATTCCTTAAATGTTGTGAGAATGTCTTGATATGAAATATCATCTTGACCTCCAAGTCTGAAGTTGCTGGTACTAACTAATGTTAGTACCACCGACCCTTCCTTGGTTCATCCTGGTACTCATAAACTGGATATGCCTCTGCTGTGGGGAGAGGGAGACCCTGCAGATGGGCAGTCAAGCCTTACGTAAATTTTGCTTCTAACCCCCTCAGAAAGGGAAGGGAAGGGCGATGTCCCCTCTAAACTGGCCGCTCCCGCCTCAGGATTTGTGCCAGTTTTATCATCTCAGCTCCCGAGATAATGACTTGCCATCCGCGCCTGTCTTCCTCACTCCCTCCCGAGGTGTGGATGTGTGGGAGGGGGACAGGCGGCAGCCCAAGGTGAATCAATATGGTGAGGCCGGCTTCTAGAACTTAGATCGGCTGTCAGAATGAGTCTGTGTGCAGCCAGCAGCCCCGGCAGGTGACCTCATGGGGCCTTAGCAAGACTCTGCCTGTCAGCCTCCTCTTAGGGGCCCCGACTCCTTGTCACCACCCTTCAGCAATCTCCTTCTAAACCGTGAGGAGGTCGTGGCAGCCACAGACATGCAGAGTGGAACAGCCCCTTTCTAACACCGGATTCCCCTGTGACCTCCCACCAGGTGGTCTTCTACCCCAGGCTTGGATACCTCCTATGGCAGGGATCTCATTACCTGCCCCAAAGCTAATGTAAAGAAACCGAACTAGTTCTTTCTTTTGTTGTCATTTGTCTCCTGTAGCTCCCACCTGTTGGTGCCCTGGACTCTAGGCTTTAGAAGGCCGGAGCCCACGTCTGTCTCGGTGTGCCATCCCCAGATGACCTGCCTCGTGCCTGGCACCCAGTGGACAAGCAGTACATCTTTGTTGAATTAATGAATGAATGAATGAATGGTCTGGTTCAACCCAGGGGTTACACAAAACAATTGCCGTGGTTTTACATCGGCAGTTAACACGGGTATTAAAAAGAGAAGCCTCCCGGTCTCCCTTGTCACTCTGCAGCTGAACCTTCCCGGCCCGGCAGCTTCTCATGTGACATGGCGTCAGCCTCCACCTCCTTGCTCCCCTCCGATCCTCCCTGACTTCCCACTGCTTGTCCTCACCCCTCAGGGCGTGACTTCCAGTGGGGAATGCAGATGGATGTGGATAGAGATTCTCCGGGCACAACCTGTGATGGGTCAGATAACAAGCTGGACAGCCCTGCCCTGCCCTGCCCTGCCCTCGGGGACCCACAGGCCCTGCTGAGGGCAGGTCCCCTCCCCGCTTGCGCATCTGACTGTGAAGTCCTGGATTTCTGGTCCCCAGCATGTCTGGGGCGCGCTCTGCTCTGTCCCGCCTCCGCACCCGTCTGGCCTCCCACGCAGCCTCTTCAAGGCAGTGGGAGCTGGCGCAGCGGCAGCGGCCATGCCCTGGGCATTGGTGTGGCGCTCAGAGCCCCGCTCCCCGCCGTGCGTCCTGGCGGGGTCTCCACAGCCTGTCATCCTCGTTTCATCTTGATTTATGATCAGACCTAATGAGTTTTGGGAGCAGCTGTCTCCCAGGAGCGGGCCATCAATCTAGGAGATGGCTGCTGAACTCTGCTCCTCACACAGCCAGGGAGGGAGGGGCCGGGGACGGGGGTGGGGTCACAGGGCGGGCAGTGCCGCGGGGAGTTAGGCCTGATACTCCGGTCTCAGGAGCCCTGGAGGCCAGAGCTCTGACCTCCCTTTCCTTCCTTCCCTTTCCCGTCAGAATCCGAGGTTCGAGGTAGTACTGGTTTCTTTTGAACTTGCTGGTTTGGAAACCTGCCTGGACATTTCCCTTCCCTCTCCACTCTCAGAGGACAGAACCCAGCGCCCACCTTTGTGTCCTGCCTCTCCCAGGCTAGCTGGAACTGGCTCTCCACCTCGGCCAGGGCATTTCCTCAGGGAAACAGGTCCTCACCCCAGCCCAGCTGATCTCGAGGCGTGCTTTTCTAGAACTGTCTGCCCTCCCTGGTATGCGAGTGTGCTCCTTCTCAGGAAGGCCCTTCCCTTCACTGGCGCGTGAGCCCTGAGGGCAGGTCAGGATTCACGGACAAGTGGCTCTCCCATGTGAGGTGCCTGGGCTTGCTCTTCCTCAGAGCTGGTGGCATTTCCGAGCTGCTGCACAGCTGGTCGAGCTTTTGACAGAACGGTACAAGGTGTGACCAAGGGGAGGGAGCGAGACAGCCTTGTGGGTGCGCCTGTCCCCACGGGTGCTTATCAGGGAGCTGCAACTCCACGAAGAAGCCACCTCCAGCACTCCTGGAATCACCTCCCAAAAGCTTCTGGCATCTTCTTTTCACTTGTGGGCGGCAGCAAACATCCAGCCCATGAGAGCAGATTTGGTTTTGGGAAACAGACCTGTTGTATGTGAACATGGACTTGTTTGATTAAGAGAATTAAGAGAGCAAGATGGGTGACTAATCCAGGTAGTAGCATTACAAGATGAGACTAATTATGGCTAGACAGTTGTGAGATCAATTTTTTTCTTAGTCAGTCTCACCCTTTTGCCCAGACTGGAGTGCAGTGGCATGATCACGGCTACCACAGCTTCAACCTGCTGGGCTCAGACAATCCTTCCGTCTCAGCCTTCCAAGTAGTTGGGACTATAGGCACATGCCCCCATGCCCCACTAATTTTTTTTTATTTATTGTACAGACGAGGCCTCACCATGTTGTCCAGGCTGGTCTCGAACTCCTGGGCTCAGACAAAGTGCTAGGATTACAGGCATGAGCCACCATGCCCAGCCTGAGATCAATTTTTTTTTTATCACCCATAGCCATGGCTTTGTAGGCCATCCTGAAGGTTCTAGAAGGTGTCCCACGTCATCATGGGCATAAAATGCAGCCTCCCAAAACAGCTGCCCTGGAGGGCCCTACTAGTAGGTAGACATTTGAGGGGACAGTGCATGTGTGGACACACATGGCTCATTTCTTCGGAAAACTCCATAAATTGGTTTATTTACCATAAGAAAGCCCCCAGCTAGGGCTGTCCAGATCACGGCCTTTCTTTGGAGATTGAAGTCTGGAGAGAGCAGCGGTAGATGCTTGTGTCCAGACAGCACCTTCTCCCTGCTCACCGGACCCAGAGCCTGCAGCGAGCAGCAGACAACTGGAGGATTCCCCCCTTGCCTCTTTCTAAATTCACGCCTGCCTTGGCCAGATCGGCACCAGATCACGAGATGGCATCTGAGATGGTCGTGGCAGTGCAGCATTTGAGTCCTGCTTACATAAAGCGTTTGCCCCCTTGGTGCTGACCCCTGTGCCCTATTTACAGTGGCAAACCCCTCTCTACAGCCTCCTAAATAGCTAATCCCTAGGGCCCCAGCCCCATGTCTGCCAGTGGCACCCTCTGACCTGCTTAGCTGCCTGGTAGCCCTTTCTGCCTCCCGAGGACTTTACCTCAGCCTGTTCAGTCTTTCCCCAGGTCATCCCCCCCAACACACCCATCCCCTCATCACACCCGGGACACTTCCTGTGATATAGATCTTCCGCAGTGACCTCGGCTGTGCACACCCTCCGCCTCCACCCACAGAAAGCTCCAGACAAGCAAATCGTCCAGGCTCCTGAGCTGTCCCACCTGTGTCTTGTGCCCTCCACCCCCCAGAGGGCAAACCCAGATGCAGCTCCCTGGGCTGAGACTCCAGAGAGGAACTAGGTTGCTTGCTTTCCCTTGACTGGCCAGGGCCGGGAAGATTTGTGATGTCTCTGGAGCAGGAGGAGTCGCGGGGCCCCCGGAGTCAGGAGTGGCAGGGACTGGAGCGGGCTGTGAGCATGGGAAACAAACCATCTTCTTTATTGGCAATTTTCACAGACCTGTTTCCACGCTCCCCTCCTGCCCCGACACTGCCAGGCAGTTCTGATTAAAAGTAATAGATGAAGATTCCATCCCATTCAAGTGTCACTGTGGGAAGACACTGTGTGGCTTTCCCGTGGGTCCCGTAGGAACTCCTTCCAGGAGTCGAGAAGTGGATTAGCCTGAAGGGAGCAGTGGGAGACCCAGCCTTCCACTTGGGGAAAAGTCCTGAGCCTCTGATGAGCCGCCCCCATCCCCCCCTGGGGGGCCTAACTGCCTGCTGGCCTTTTCCAGCCCACTGCCCTCTCACGCTTGCCAGTGCTGCTCGCCAAGAAATGTCACCTGTCCTCGTGGGCTCTACTTGAGGGATCAGGACGCAGACTAGAGGGGCTGTTGGTAAACTCCAGAATGAAGATGCAACACTGGTGGTCTCTGTGTGTGGGTAGCTAACAGTGGCGTTTCTGGGAAGTCTGGATAGCAGATACCAGAAGCCAGAGACGCAGAAAGATCTCAGAGGACCTTCCTCCCAGGATGCTGGAACGCCTGTCTGCTGGTTTCGCAGTTCCTAAGCTTGTCTCAGGGGAGATCACCATCTGAAGGACAGGCTGGTGAGGCCCAAATGGAGCCTGGGCTCCATCCGCAGTAGAAGCCTGTTTGCTCTAAACAGAGAGGGCCACCAGTCCCCTTCACTTCCAGAGCGAGTCCCCTGTCCCCTAGCTGTGCCACTGGCACAGAACAGAGCCACGTGCCGTTTCCCTCCAGCCTCGACGTCAGCAGCTCAGGGCTCAGCGACCCTCAGCATTGGTCCTTGGTGCCATTTCTGCCCTGGAGTGGCCACTGGCACCTTGCTGCCTGCTCTAGGCCCCTGGGTACCCGCCTCTCTGCCCAGGGCTCCCAGCCCATGTGCCTCAGCTGTATCTAGCAGATGCCCGCGGCCCAAGTGCCACGCGCCCTTCTGCCTGCACTCCCCAGATGTACGTTCTTTAGTTCAAGGGGGGGATAATGGCCATGAGTCCTGACCCGGCAGGGCCCCTGGGGGCTGATGAGGGAGCCGGTCAGTGCTGACCAGGACTCGCCCTCCTCCGAGAAGACAGAGCTGCGGCCTCGGCAGAGCTGGGCCACCCTGCTGACGGCCCCAGGGCAGCCCTGTCCCCACACGCCTGGGACCCTCTGCCGGGCGGGGGCGGGGGTCAGGACACAGGGATCCGTGGGACCTTCCTCAGATCAGCTGCTGCTGACCTGCCTCAGAATGTGACTGTCGGGACTCCATGAACCTGCATTTAACGATTCCTGTGGCGCTCCGGCCCCTCCACGGCTGCCTCCCGCCCGAACCCGTCCAGACTAGGGCTGCGCCTTCCTGCTGACTGACGCCCCTCTCCTTTTGCAGCTTTCGCCGTCATGATCGTGCTGGCCCTGGTCCGCATTGGGCACGGGCAGGGGGAGGGCCACCCACCCCTGGCTGACCTCTCGGGGGTCCGGAACCTGTTTGGGGTGTGCGTCTACTCCTTCATGTGCCAGCACTCGCTCCCGTCCCTCGTCACCCCCGTGTCCTCCAAGCGCCACCTCACGCGGCTGGTGTGCCTGGACTACGTGCTGATCCTGGCCTTCTACGGCCTCCTCTCCTTCACCGCCATCTTCTGCTTCCGCGGCGACAGCCTCATGGACATGTACACCCTCAACTTCGCGCGCTGCGACGTCGTGGGCCTGGCCGCCGTGCGCTTCTTCCTGGGCCTCTTCCCCGTCTTCACCATCAGCACCAACTTCCCCATCATCGCCGTGACTCTGCGCAACAACTGGAAGACGCTCTTCCACCGCGAGGGTGGCACGTACCCCTGGGTGGTGGACCGCGTCGTGTTCCCCACCATCACGCTGGTGCCACCTGTGCTCGTGGCCTTCTGCACCCACGACCTGGAGTCCCTGGTGGGCATCACGGGCGCCTACGCGGGCACCGGCATCCAGTATGTCATCCCTGCCTTCCTGGTGTACCACTGTCGCCGGGACGTCCAGCTGGCCTTTGGCTACGGGACCGTCAACAAGCATAGGTCCCCTTTCCGTCACACCTTCTGGGTGGGCTTCGTGCTGTTCTGGGCTTTCTCCTGCTTCCTCTTTGTCACAGCCAACATTGTCCTCAGCGAGACTAAGCTCTGACAGCAGCATGGGTCTGGCGCTGGGGGGTGGCCCTGCCCTGGCCTCCCCATCGGCACAGCCAAGATTCAGTTGCCTCTCGGGTCTTCAAGGGGCAGATGGGGCCTGGGTGGCCCTGCTAGGGTCTTCTCCCACCCCGGACTCCGCCCAGTGGTCACCTGGCCTTGCTGGCCAGTGCTGCTCTCCTCCCAGGTCCTCCTGGGGTAGCACACAGCACGCCCAGGGTCCAGGACTTGTTCCTGGAATCACACCCCCCACCCTGCCTCGTTTTACGGCACGCGCCGCCCCCCCGCCCCACCACCTACACAGTGGGAGACACAGTGCGGGCACTGCCACCGTTCATACCAGCCCCATGTCCCCTCCTCCTCCTGCGTCCTTGTCTGGGAAATATCTACTAGCAGCTGCTGCCTCTTCAAAGGGGAGTGCCAGGCCCTAGAACCGCCCTAACCGGGCCTGCCTGTGACAGCTCACCACAGGCCTGGGAGTCGCTAAGTGCCATTCCCAGGTGAGGGCCTGATTGGCCCCATGACAGGAACAGGAAGTGCTAATTGGCACCAGGGTCCTGCACCAGAGCTGCGAGGGCCCTTGCTACGGTGCCAGCTCTGAGCAGCAGATGGAGGGAGTGTCCCCTCCACGGGAACTGGGTTTCAAGCCTGGAGCTTGTGGTCTCTGAAAGGGGCCCGGGACCCTTGGGGGCCCCCTGCAGCACGGGCAGGGCAGCAGCTTGGGACGCCCTGGCACATGGAACCGGGAGGGCTCCATGGTTCCCGTCCTGCAGGAGGTCAGCCTGCCCCTGCCTCTGCAACACTAAAGGTGGCTCCCTTAGGAGCTGGCGTGGGTGCTCAGGGTTCACACTCTCCATGTCCCTTGGGCGACGTGGGATTGGATGGGGCACCGCCGCCACCCCTCTGGAAGGAGGCCAGGTTCCCAGTCGCCTCCCACTCGCTGCCATGCACTTGCCTGCTGGGCCGGGCTCTGGACACAGGTGACTCGAATGAACTCTGCGTTTTCAACGTGCCTTCTGCTTCAGGACCTGGCGTCCTTCCTGACCCTCCCTGGCTTGTCCCCTCCGCCTGGGCCTGAGTGGAGCCCAGAGCAGCTTGCCAGGGAGCTGCCTCTCGGGGCGGGGGGGAACGGGGGATGGCGGGCGGAGTGTCTCAGGCTCCTGTCCCTCCCTCTGATGTCAGTGCCTTGCTCAGCCCTCCCCCCCACCCCCCAGGGACCACCCGGCACCTCACCATACTCACACCTTGGGCACAGTGTTGGTGCTGGGTCTCCCGGGGCCCAAGGTGATCTCAGGGTCAAGGAGGCGTGTGGGATTTGCAGGCGGCACACCACTCCGCCTCTGGCCCTGGCAGCCGCAGCCTGGGACAGTCCCTGTGTTGTGTGTTGGCCTCAATCCACTTTCTCGCTGTTGTCACACGTCGGCAGGTCTCCCTTCGCAGCTTGTCCCCATGCATCACCGTTTTCCAGCCACGGGAGAAACAAACACCCCTTCCCTGCCTGCCACTGTGTCTTCCTCCTGGGAGGCCCACAGTGGTGAGGCCAAGAGCAAGGAAGACCTGGCCCGTCCCCCTCTGGCTCAAGCCTTCCCTGGAGCTGCCCAGCTGCTGGCTGAAAACTCACAACTTCTGTACTTACCCGTCTCCAATTACGCTCCCTCTTGCTTAAGGACAAAACAAATTAAATCTTCCTCCACCCCAGGCTCTAAACCAAATTTTGGCCACAAATTTATTAACATCACAAAGCCCAGGTTGATTTATGTGACAGTCGAGCCACATAGCAATGGAGGCGCTGGCTGTTACTCTCCTCTGAGCAGGGCAGCCCCAGCCCTGGAGGAAACTGGCCCCAGGTGACCACAGCACTGACGCCTAGCCGGGTCCTCGCACAGCCGCCAACGAGCTGCCTGCTCCTCAGTCAGTGTTCACCTGCTGCCTCCTGCTAGAGGTCAAGCGAGGCCACTGTCCTCTCCACCCACCCAGGCCTCTGCTGCTGGCTTGGGGCTGGTGGAGGAGACCCTCCCAGAGGATGCTGGCTCACCGCACACCAAGCACATGTAACTGAGTTGTCATATCAACTTGGTGAGGTGAGCAAATTAGGCTGGGGTTTCCATTTTGCAGACAGGCGAAGAGGACACCGGCCTAGCCTGGCCCATGGCCAAGTGTCTCTGTGCAGATCTTAACATCGGCAGCCTCCACCCAAACTCATCTGCCTCCACTGCCCCAGACACCCCGAAGGCAGACCAGATCAAGGTGGGAGTCAGCCTCTCTCCCTGCGAAAGCACAGACCCACCTAAGCACCAGTGCCGTCTGCCAGCAGTTCCTGGCTGCTCCTCGCCTGAGGCCTGAGCTGCGGCCGCAGGCTGATAGATGGGGCAGATGGCAGGTGACAGGCAGGGAGCACTGCTGAGTGGTGGCGGGTGGGCAGTGGCGCCTCAGCCACACAGCTGTTCCCACCACGTAGGGCCAGGAGCAGCCTTGCAACAGGCAGAGGCCAGAGCCAGAGCGGTGGGGAGGGCAGGAACTGCTCCCCACCTGGGAGGCCAGCCCAGGGGGCAGTGGCCGGCTGTGACTTCGGCCTGTCAAGGGGACAGGCTCCTGAGCAAGGCTAACTTATGGTAAGGGCCACTGGAAAGCTGCTCCTTCAAGACCAGGACACTGGGTGCTGGAAAGAGCTCAGAATCCCTTCCCCCTGGGCCTGAGGCCAGTAGTGTTTGTTGCAGACTGGAGAAGTGACCTCTGCTGAAGGCCTTGCATGCCAGGCATGGCACTGGGCACTTTCCACGTGAACCAAGAAGCCACACCCAGGCCGGGCGTGGTGGCTCAAGCCTGTAATCCCAGCACTTTGGGAGGCCGAGGCAAGAGTATTGCCTGAGCCCAGGGGTTCAAGACCAGCCTGGGCAACTTGGTGAGACTTTGTCTCTACAATAAAATCACACACAAAACTAGCCAGGCATGATGGGCTGTAGTTCCAGCTACTTGGAAGGCTGAGGCGGAAGGATCACCTGAGCCCAGCAGATCGAGGCTGCGGTGCCGTGAGCGTGCCACTGCACTCCAGCCTGGGTGACAAGAGTGACACTCCAACTCAAAAAAAAAAGCCACACCTGGCACCTCCATGACCTCCCTCCCCCACTTGTGAAGTGGGGTGACAGCAGCTATGTCACTGACCGGTTGTGGGAGTTAAAGCTCTGAGCTTGGTGCCCTGCACACAAGTGCTCAATAAAGCTATTGTCTGCTGACACCCGCCTCCTGTATCATTTGACCCCTGCAGCTGGGCCCCCCACCATGAGGACTCAGATGCTACTCGGTTTCCATGGCCTCCTAGTGAGTTGAGCGTCATCTCATAGCCACGGCCTGTGCAATTCAGAAGCACGAAATTGCCCTGAATCCTCCAGACCAGAGGGCTTTGGGGAGACGGGTTGTCCCTGGTTCTCTGGGCCCCTTGAAACAAGGACAGTAGACAGCCCTTCCCTTTCAAAGAGCAGGACAGGCTGAGTGGAGGGTCCCAGCCGAAGACATCAGCCCATCCTTGGGTCACTTTTGCCCCTCACTCCTCGCTCTCCTGGCTCCCTGGAAAAAGCCGGTGTGGCCCACGAGTCAGTTAAGGAACTAAAGGCATGAAGAAAACTACAGCAGCAGCAGGACCTAGGTTAGACAGTAGGAATATCCTGCTTTGTGACTAGTGACAAAGGCCTCTCTCTGTACCTCCCCAAAAGAATAAAGCAGCATGTGGGTGTCGGGTGTCTGGGTTTAGGATGACTTCACACCTATGGCCTCACTTCCTCTCCCTGCAGGACTTCTGCCCTCCTCTCGGGGCACAGGAGGCCGGGAAGCCAGGCCAAACGCTCTGAACTCACAGGATGAATCCTTCCTGCTTCTATCCCCATGGCTCATGCTTCTCCCGCCCCCATCCCCCAGATATATTCCTAGAGGAAGAACAAGGCAGCCAGTTTCTGGCCCAGGGAGCGGAGTGCCCCTCCTCGGAGCCAGCGGCAGACTCGGCTCCACATTTGGCTCTTAATTATCTTTCCGGTGCTTGGTTATTAATGATCTTGGGCAGTGAGTGGAGCAGCCTGGACCTCACAGCTCCTCCCAGCCTCACCTGCTGCAGCCTTCCTCCCAGGGCTGCAGGCGGACCCTGACTCAGGAGGATGAGGGGATCAGGCCCAGGGACTGGTGGCCAGCGGCTGCAGCCAAGGTCACGTTCCCTTCCAGGATGCTGGCCTCCAGCACTCCCCAGTACTCACGCTCCCCAACTGTTGAGCCCCCTGTCCTGGGCCCAGATCCAGCCCATGAGAATCCATAGGGCAGAGAATGTGAAACTGACTGTGGTGGATGGAGCCGCCCATTATCAGAGTAGTTACTCTCCAACCAAAAATGGAGGGGCTGGGCATGGTGGCTCACGCCTATAATCTCAGCACTTTGGGAGGTCGAGGTGAGAGGATTGCCTGAACCCATGAGTTCAAAACCAGCCTGCACAACTTGATGAGACCTCATCTCTACGATAATTTTTTTTTTAATTAGCCAAGTATGGTGGCATGTGCCTGTAATTCCAGCTACTCGGAAGGCTGAGGCGGAAGGATCACCGGAGCCCAGCAGGTCGAGGCTGCATGGCCGAGAGGCATGCCACTGCCCTCCAGCCTGGGTGACAGAGTGACACTCCAACTCAAAAAAAAATGGAGGTGTATCCCACCACCATTTCAGCTGCACTGCCCCCACAAGTCAAACAAAAAGGTCCATTTCTCACAGCCCAAACCCAAGCAGTGGGGTCTTCACAGACTGAGGAGGGAACCTGGCTTCCTGGGAACCAGCAAGGAGCTGTGGGAAAGGGCACTGGACACAGACATCCAGCACTGTGCCTGTCCAAATTAGCATCCGCCCTGCCTCCACCCAACTTGTGGAGGACAGCCAGGCCTCGGCCTTTACAGCCCCAGCATTAGGAAAGATCTGACAGAATCGAAGTGCCCACTGTGTTTGTGGAATGAATAGAAGAATGAAAGCTTGCTCGCTTCTCAGGAGTCATTGTGGGGACAGATGTAGTCGCAGATGTGAAAACACTGGAAGTTATAAGCAAAAGCCATCTTTTCAGATGGCCCAGGGCCAATGATGTGTGATAAAAAAAAATTTTAAAGGGCTCAGAGTCTCAGAGGAAGGACAGAGGGTGAGACCACAGGAAGATTCTCCCACCACAGGAGTCCCGGCATCAGCAAGGCTGAGCTGTGCCTGGCCCTGGAAGCCGCCTGTACCGGGATTCCAGAACCCAGCAAGCAGGTCTGAGCTTCAAACTTCAGCCAGGGGGAGAACCAGCCTGCCAGGGCTCAGGCAAGCCCAGGAGGCTTCCTGCAACAAACCTTTCTTTACCTTTCCCACCATGACACTGCCAGGCTCCCAGAGCAGACCCTGGCATGAGCCTCCATTTCCAAGGGGACTAAGGGATGAACTGCATCCATCACCACCAGAGCCCCTGTGCTGAGCACATCCGGCACCAGGGTGGGTGGGAGCTGGCACTGAACACCAAGTGGCTTCTGCTGCCCAGAGCCCTCTGTCAGCCTCACATCCTCACCACATCCCTCAAGGATACGCCTTCGCCAGAGGGAGCTGCCCACCTGTTCCAGGCAGACACTCCTGGGATACTCCCATGATGCTCCTAGGACCTACAGGCTGTGTTGTGCCCCCTCTGGGATACAAAAATGAAGCAGCCAGGACCAGTGGGTTGTAAAAGGTTGGTTTAATGTCCCAGTGCTCTGATGAGAAGAATCTCCAGCAGGGTGGAACAAGGGTCTGGATGGCCCTGCCCCAAGCCCAAGTTCCAGTCTCCATGTCCACTCACCAAGCCCACAGCTGTCACGACCAGGAACCAGCTAATGCCAGGGCAGGGAGAGCCTGGTGAGTCCAACTCCCACTGCTCCCTGGCTGGGTGGGCAGAACTTTCACGACCAGGGGACAGTAAAAGCCCAGCCCACACCAGAACCTGAGGCTGCTGCTGTCACTGAACTGTCCATGGAGGACATCACCTGCCACTGGGGTCCGGTGGCCACGATTTCATGGCTGAAGCCAGAACCGCCCAATCCCGCGTGTCCTCTAACCCCGACGGTGCCGACCAGGAGCGAGTGGCTGACACCTCACACTTCTGACTCCAAGCTGGAGATCCGCCTCCAGGTGCAGGGTCCCAGGAAACCCTGCGACCCGCAGGCTACCCTGCTCGCCTCGTCTGGCCCCCCACTGTCCCTGTAGCCTGGGCCCAGCCCCAGAGTCCTGCCCCTGTGCCCGGGAGGCCCCCAGGCCCCAGCGACCCAGGGGCCGGGGCTGGCACAGGGGGGGAGGTGAGGGCAGACCAGCCCCCAGCAGAACGGCAAGTGGGCGTGGGCCTGCAGGCAGACGTGCGGCCTGGGCCGCCAGGCGGGAGCGCCCGCCGGCGCGCCCTCCTGGCAGGCCTCCCGGCAGGTCGGCAGCCGCATCGACTGCGCCTGCGCCCAGCGCCGGCAGGCGGGGCGGCCGTCGGGGCGCGAGCAGGCGAGGCCGCCGCAGCCGGCGGGCCGCCAGCAGGGCCGAGCGAAGGCCTCGGCCACCGAGCTGGGCAGGGAGGCGTGGCGCGGGCGCGAGCCCCGGGCCCAGGCCGCGCGCAGCAGGGCCTCGCGCCGGGCCAGCTGCTCGGGCCCGAGCAGCGGCAGGTCCTCCGCGTCCGGGGGCTCCGGGAAGAGCGGGAGGAAGGGGCGCCCCGCCCGGTCGGCTCGAGGGAAGGAGCTGTAGTGGCAGCGCGCGGCGGCCAGGGGGCGCTCCGGGGGCGCGCGCCGCTCGGAGGCCGAGAGACGCCGCCCGCAGTGCCCGGCCCGCACGGGCCACCGCGCCTCCCAGGCGGGGCGGCGCGACCCCCGGGAGACGTCGGGCGGGGGCGGCCCGGGCGTGGCGGGGCGCTCTGCGGGCCGCGGAGCCCGGCGCGCCCGCGCGGCGCGCCCCCCGCCGGACGGGCCCCAGCCCCGGGGGCTCGGCTCCGAGGGCGGGCCGGGGGTGGGCGCGCGCGCGTCGGGGCCGGGCCGCGGCCCCGGGCCGGCGGGCGGCGCGGGTGCCCGGCGGCCGCCGCCCCAGTTCTCGATGGTGCGCGCGGCGCGGTCCAGGGAGCTGCTCACGCCCGCGGTGGTCACCATGTCGCGCGCCGCCTGCAGCATCTTGAGCACGCTGGCCTGGGCCGAGCTGGCCGTGAGGTCCGGGCTGGGCTGCCGCGGGGGGCTGGACAGGCTCTGCACGCCGCTGAAGCAGCTGTAGATGCCCTGGGCAGTGGGGGAGACAGCAGTGAGCGTCGCCCGCCCTGGGCCGGCCTCGACGGCTCCCGCCTGCCCCCACGGCGTCGGCCTCCTCCAAGTCCCAGAAGGCAACCACTGTGTCCGAACGTCTCCCCTGGGCCAGGCACTGGGCAGCTTCCCAGAGGAGCCCACTGTCTGGGCACCCAGGTGGGCTCGTTCTGCCAGCGCCTCCAGCGGGAACCTGGCACGGTAAGGGCTCCAGCCGCGGCACGCCTGCGGGAGGAGGGCTCGGCTTCTCGTCTCCCCCGCCCGCTGCAAGCCGGGCCGCCTCGCGGGACCTCAGTTTCCGCCTCTGTAATCCGGCCACGGCCAGCCCTGACACTTTAGGGTCGGTGCCCCTAAAGCTGTGCCCTGCGTGTGGCGGGGCGGGCACCCACCCTGCTGAAAGCCAGCAGGAAGTCCAGCTGGGACGTGTTGGGCACCGAGTGCCGCAGCTTCCAGTAGACCAGGTGCTCCCAGGCGAAGACCAGCAGGGCCAGCCCCATGGCCACCAGCAGCATGTAGAAGACGCCTGCCATGTTGTCGATGTCCAGCTTGCTACTCATCACCTCGTTCTTCTCGTTCTGGCAGATCCCCGAGAGCCACACTGTCTCCAGTTTCTGTGTTTCTCCTGGGGGGGAGGGGGAGAAGGACATCTGGCTCAGGAATTTCCCCCAAGGGACACCCCCCCAAAACTCACTAAAAGCCTGGAGTGGGGAGTCTGGAGCCAGGATGCCACCCTCTTCTTCCTCAAGTGGACCCCGCAGGGGTCCGGCCCAGCAAGAGCAGGGTGGTGAGGTGCCGGGGGTGGGGGAGGGTCATCGAGCACAAAGGTGGGCAGTGCCAGCCTTGGAGTCCTCCACCTGTCCAGCCCCAGGAAAGAGCACCCAAGTGCCCAGTAAAGGCGTGTTGATTGAGTAAATGTTGGCATTCATTCATTTATTCACTCGTTCATCATCAGACGCTTACTAACCATCTACACAGAGACAAGAGTCCTAGGCCCCTGGGAGACCACAAGCACCCTTGGTATGATCATTCTCATTATTATAAGGTATGAGAAATCAGACCGGTTTGATCAAAACTCTCAAGCTCCCTCCAGGTTCTGGGGCAGGCTGGGTGGGACCACTCACACATGCAGGACAGGCAGGTCCTCGGCACTACCCAGGTAACCTCAAGATGGACAAGGGGGGGAACTACACTGGGCTAAGGAGGTGCCCATCTGGGAGAGATCGCGGGTGGGGTCTTGGGGAAAACAAAAGAGTTCAGCCATTGCCAGCCCCACTGTGAGGCCTGAGCAGCTTTCTGTCTCCCTGCCCTTCTGGGACTCCCCAGCCCTAGTTCCTGCTCCCTTCCTGCAAACCCATCCCTTCCCGGGTCTCCACCTAGCTGCTCTTAGTATCTGCCCCCCCACACACAAACTGCCCAAACCTCTTACCTTTCACCCGCCCCCGCCCCCCCAGACCTCTCCCTGCCTACAGGCCCTGGGACTCAGAATGGTGGTGGAGATGCCAGCAACCTTGGGCTCCATGGCCCACCCTGGACCCATGCCACCCCCAGCAGTGGCAGCACCCACCATCCCCCAGAAACTGCAGGAGTGCCAGGTCTATGGCCCGCTTCCAGTGGGAGTCCTTCTGCATGGCGATGCCGTAGCCAGTGGTGGCAAAGACCTTGCCAGACCCAATGGTGACCAGCTTGCAGCCCTCGTCCTTGCCCGCCATGTAGTTGAGGACAGCAGCGTCGTAGATGAAGGCATCCAGCTTCCTGGGGACAGGCTGAGCCCTCAGGGCCAGGGACCATGCAGGGGCGGGGAGGGGGCACCCAACGTGGGGCCTGACAAGGGTCTGAGCCACATAAGCCCGCTGGGCACCACCCAGGGGGGACGAATGGGCAGAGCCATCTCTGGTTCCCTTGGGTCCTGAATGCAGGAGGACCCCTCCCAACCTCCTCCTCAGAGAGGCCGGGGGACTTTCTGCCCCCAGAGGACACATGCCCTCTCTTCCCAGCCCCTCCGTATCCCAAGACCCCGAGAAGGTCGCAACCACCACCTCAGGCCAAGGCCGAACTTTGGCCAACACAACACAGTTGCATTCTGGGACACAGGGTGGACTTCCACTTTTGCTTCAAGCTTCTCCCTTCCCCCAGACCTCCTCACCCCCTGGCCAGGAGTCCTGCAGGACAGCCCAGCCCCACGTCCCCACGCTGGGTTTTTCGGGAAGAGACAGAACTAAGGCTGGTCGCTAAGGAGACTCGAGGGAGACAGGCAGAGGGTGGGGCTGGGGACCCACCCCATCTTGAGGCTGGTGAGCGCGTCCTCCACCGAGCGCTGGTTGAACTTGACCATGTGGGTGTGCATGTCCCGGTAGTTGCTGCGGATGTTCCGCTCCGTGCTGCCGTTGGGCACCGTGCCGAAGCGGAAGGGCGGGTACTGATCCTGAGGCCGCTGGAACTACAGGCAGAGGGCAGCAGCCCGTCGTGATCCTTCCTCCAACCCTCCGGCACCAAAGCTCCAACTCACCCCCAGAGCCCAGCCCCGCAGTGTGGTTTTGCCGTCGGAGCAGAAGGGTCTTAGAGGCTGTCCAGGCCACTCGTGTGTTATCCGAATGTGGACTCTGAGACCCGGGACAGGGAGAAACTTACCCAAGGCCACTCAGCCGGTGGCCCTGAGCCATCTCTTGCCCCAACCCCTGGCCCCCTCCTCATCAGGTTCCCCAGCTTCTTCCTACTCCCACCTCTAGTTCCACTTCCCCGGGCTCCAAGTCTCCAGGGCCTGCCCACCCAAGGCCTGTCCCACCCTCAGTGTCCCCCTGCCCTCCACCAGCCATGGCCCCAGAACCTTCTTGTCACTGAGGCCCGACACGGTGTCGATGTACTGCTCCTGGATCATGAAGGCAGCCAGGTTGGCTGTGTAGCTGGCGAGGAAGATGACGGCGAAGAAAGCCCAGACCAGTACCATGATCTTGCTGGTGGTGCCCCGGGGGTTCTCGATGGGCACCGAGTTGTTGAAGACCAGCGCCCACAGCAGCCACACGGACTTGCCGACGGTGAAGGAGGGGCCCCCGGACTCTGGGAAGGAGAGGGCAAATGCTGGGGCTTCCCTTGCCTGCCACAAAAGGGCTCAGGTCTCAGCCCTGGTCGGGGGGACCGTCCCTGGCTATCCCCACCCTAGGTCAAGTCAGCTCACTAGTGTGTCTGTCTGTCTCATCGGACGGGCCCCCAGAGTGTGTTGTCTGAAGACCAAGGACCTCCCGCGGGCATCTTCTGGAGGACCCTTTGGCCTTGACCCAGCCCTACCAGGATGCCCAGGCCTTCGCCTCCTCCCAGGCCCTAGAGAGTGCTTACTCTTGCCTCTGGTGAGGTTCTGGTTGTAGCTGACGGGGCTGAAGTACTCGAACATGAAGACGGTGATGGCCACCACGGTGAGACACATGACAAACATCATCACCCACACCGCGGGGCTGTAGGGCTCTGCGGGCAGAGAGTGGTGGCTCAGAGGCCTCAGCATGGCCTCCCAGCCCATGGCCCAGAAGCACTGGGTGGAGATGGGTGAGTCCAGGGGGTCAAGGCAGGGGCCCACCAGCTCTGCATGCCAAGCTGAGGGGCCTCTGCCTCTCAGAGCAGCAGAGTCCCAGGAGAGAGCCCCCCCCAGGAGGGGTCAGGCTATCCAGCTTCCTTGGTCTCCTCCCTCCCGTCTGCCCTGGGACAGAGACACGTCACCCACCCTAGGAAGTTTTCCTTGGACTTAACATCCCCTGTCTGGTCATTCTGCCTAGCATCAGAGAGCCTCTGAGGTAAAGTCTTATCCTCATCCTACAAGACATGGAAACTGAGGTCCAGGGAACTGGCGACAATGACCCAACATCTTGGACAAAACCGTTTCAGCCTCACTGTAAGAAATCAATACAGGCCAGGCTCGGTGGCTCAGCCTGCAATCCCAGCACTTTGGGAGGCCGAGGCGAGAGGACTGCCTGAGCCCGAGAGTTCGAGGCCAGCCTGGGCAACTTGGTGAGACCTCGTCTTTACAATAAATCATAAAAACTAGCCAGTGTGGTGGCATGCATCTGTAGTTCCAGCTACTTGGAAGGCTGAGGCGGAAAGATTTCCTGAGCCCAGCAGGTCGAAGCTGCGGTGGCCGGGAGCGAGCGGCCACTGCACGCTAGCCTGAACGACAGAGGGAGACTCCAACTCGAAAAAATAAAAATAAACAAATCGATACAGTCATGAGCTCTTGTTCCTTTGCTGTGATGACCAGCCTATGAAAAAGTAGGGGTTTGTTCTCTTCCTCATGGCGGAGGGACTCACTCAGAGAGGTTAGGTGACTTTCCCAAGGCTGCACAGTGGGAAGAGCAGAGCTGGGATTCTCCCTGTCTGGCCAGCCTCGGCTCCTCCTTGGCCCTCGCCTGTCTTCACAGCTCTCTGGCCACCTGACCCCGTGCACTGTGCACGCTGGGAATGCAAGGACTGAGGCTGTGTCCCCAGCCCCTAATGCGGGGCCTGGCACCAGGGGCTGCCCAACAAATGCTGAACTCCTAATCCAGGGAGAAACCAGCACCACTCCCCATGCCGTGGCCAGCTCCTCCACTCCACACGGGGCTTCCCACCTCATTCCCCTGTCCTGACCCTTGGCACGTCCTGAGGCCAGCCTGCCTTCCTGGTTTCCGGGTCCCTCACAACGGCACCACAACGTATCCTGCTTCCTCTCCCCGGCCCCACCCTCAGCCAACACCCCAGGTCTAGATCCCAGTGCCAACTTCATGACCACCCTCTCCACTCCCCTTGCCTCCAGCCAACCTCTGAGACACCCAAGGCTGCTGTGCTCCCCCTCTGAGGGCCCACCCCAACTCCGTCCCGGCCGGGCTCCGCCCTCCCTCCTTGTCTGACCCTCTGCCTCGGAGCCGGCCCCTCCCACCCGAGTCTCACCCAGGAAGGCCGAGGGGGAGACCGTGCCATTGCTGCGGGCCACCATCACGCTGATGCCCGTCTCCACGAAGGGTACGGAGAAGTCCACGATCTCGGAGCGCTCTTCGTTGATGGTGAGGGAACCGATGGCCATGTCTGCCCGTTTGTAGTACACCTGGAGGCCGTGGAGGCACGGGGGCTGAAGAAGGCGCTCCTGAGGGCTGAACGCTCTCGCCAGGCACCCCCCCAGCTAAGTCAATTGCTCCCACCTGGGGACCCCAGGGGCCATCGGCGGTGACAGCCCAGTCCCGCGCTCTAGGGGTCACCTGAGAGATCCGTGGAGCCCGGGCAGCAGGCGGGCAGGCACAGTGGGCCAGGGGTGGGCCTCCAGGGGGGCCTACCTCCCCAATCATGCCGTTCCACACGCCTCGCACCCTCTTGCCATGCTTGCCATTGGTCACCAGGTACAGGTCGTAGGAGAACTTGACCACCTTGGCCAACTTCTTGAGGATGTCGATACAGAAGCCCTTGCAGCAAAGCTTGGTGTAGGGGGCTGCGTCACCACTGCGGCAACCACCACCACCGTGAGACCTCCAGGAGCAAGGGCAGGCTGTGCCTGGCCCAGCCCCAGCCACCCCTCCCAGCCGGGCGAGTGCACCCTCCCCCCTCACCTCCCCACACCCCGAAACGCAGGACACACACGACGCCGACCTCCGCACAGCAGCAGCCAGTGCACCCTGGCCTCCCCAGGTGTTCTCACGGACCTGAAAGTGTGGTTGCTCTGCCTGCGGCAGGGCACGGTGTTGGGTACGCAGCCGCCGGTGCCAGCATCAGGGCTCTCCACAATGACAAAGGGCCGCTCTTCCAGGGTGGCCACTGTCAGGTGCCGGCTGTCCACCACGGGCTGCAGGGAGGCACTGTAGCGAGGCCACACCGGGTACTTCATGTACAGGACGCCATGCTCCCAGCGCCCAACCTGTGGAGGGAGACCGGCCTCAGTCTGAGGCCGCCAGCCCTAGTGCCTCCACCTTTTAGGCAAGGCCTCTGGGTGGAGCCTGCCAGGGCCAAGAATCCCCCACTCTCAGCAGGGATGCTTCAGCAGGACAGAGCAGGGCCTGGAGCAGGAGCACTTGGAAAAGAGGAGAGTCAGGACCAGGGCCAAGTACGGGCCAGAAGGGTAGGCTCCTGCAGCCTTCTCAGGCCCAGGTCCCCATGCTCTCGGATCCAGCCCTACACTCTGCCAACCCATAGCACCTTCCTGCAGCCCAGCCCTGACCCAGCCTCACCATTCCGGTTCTCTCGACCCTGGAAGAAGTCCTTAGCCAACTACTCAAGGTTCTCCATATACTCAGACCCAACATCCCCCCACCACCCCTACTTCTGCAGCCTCCCTCACATCACTTTAAAATGCCCCAAGCAGTCGGGCTCTGTGGCTCAGCCTGTAATCCCGCGCCTTGGGAGGCTGAGGTGCGTGGACTGCCTGAGCCCACGGGTTCGAGACCCGCCTGGGCAACTTGGCGAGACCTCATCTCTACAACAAATCAAAAATTAGCCAGGCATGGTAGCGCGCGCCTGTAGTTCCAGCTACTTGGAAGGCTGAGGCCGAAGGATCACCAGAGTCCAGCAAGTCGAGGTTGCGGTGGCCAGGAGCAGCCACCACACTCCAGTCTGGGTGACAGTGTGAGACTCCAACTCAAAAAAATAAAAAATAAAATAAAATGCCCCAAACACACTCCCCGTATCACTTTAAAATGCCCCCACCCAGCCAGGCATGGTGGCTCATGCCTCTAATCCCAGCACTTTGGGAGGCCAATGCAGGAGAATGCTTGAGCCCAGGAGTTCAAGACCAGCCTGAGCAACATAGCAAAATGCAAAATACAAAAAACAAAAAAAACTAGCTGGGTGTGGTGGTGCATGCCTGTAGTTCCAGCTGCTCAGGAGGCTGAGGCAGAGGGATCACTTGAGTATGGGAAGTCAAGGCTGCAATGAGCCAGGATCATGTACTCCAGCCTGGGTGACAGAGTGAGATCCTGTCTCCAAAAAAAAAACAAAAGGGGGGGGTTGTCTGAGCTCATAGGTTCGAGACCAGCCTGGACAACTTGGTGAGACCTCATCTCTACAATAAATCAAAAAAGAAACCAGTCATGGTGGCGCATGCCTGTGGTTCCAGTTATGCTTAAGGCTGAGGTGGAAGGATCACCTGAGCCTAGCAGGTCGAGGCTGCAGTGGCCACGAGCATCCCATTGCACTCCAGGCTGGGCAACAGGGTGAGACTCCCACTCAAAAGAGAGAGGGAGAGAGAAATGCCCAAACCCTCCTGCTCCTCTGTCTATACCAGGCTAGCACACTCTCCTGGTGGGCTCCTACTCAGCCCTCCATGGCCCAGCTGAAATATCCCATCTTCTGGAACACCTTCCCCAGTTTCTTCCTCTGAATAATTCTTAATTCTCATCTCTCATCCAGTAACATTTTTCACACATCTCTACTCAAGCCCCAGTCTCTCCCTATTCTCTTTACAAGCCTGTCTGGCCAACACAGATGTGGGTTCTCCTCCAGGGGCAGGACAATGTCACAAGAGTGCCCGAAGAGTTCTGCAGTGGAGGGAAGCCAAGGTGTTATGGGAGCCCAGAGCAGGTGCACCTCACCCACCCTGGGACACCTGGAGACTTCCCAGTGGAGGAGATGTTTCAGCTGAGACCTGGAAGACGAGGGATCAGATAAGGGACAGAGGGACTCTCTGCTCAGCTGTGGGCACGAGAAGAGCCGAGGACAAAATGAGAGGACGCTGAGGGTCCCTGGGCTCACCCCCTTCTCACCATCTCCCAGAGGCGGTGCCGGTTGAGGGCAATCACCACCATGGTGGGCTGGACCAGGTACCCACCAGGGCTGAAGGAGAAGTCTCGGCCCTCCCAGGTGACATTCAGGAGGTGCCTGCAAGGAGGGAGAGAAGCAGGAGTGTCCCCACGCCCCTGCCTGCCCAGGACCAGATACCCTCTGCCTCTGCCTCACCACCACGACCAACAATAGGTGGCATCACGGACCTGCTGCTGGAAGTGCGTCCCCAATCGGCCCCGCCATCCTTGCCGCACTCTGACACCCCCTGTTTCTTCAGACGGGGACGCTGAGGCCCGGCGAGGTGGGACACCTTGGGGGAGGCGTGGCCAGCAGGCCCCGGGCACCGCCGCCCACCTCTGCCCCCTCCCTGCCACCCGGTCGCTGCCCGCGAAGCGCCCCCGTCTCTCACCCCACGCCTCGGGCAGGCGCGCACCTGTAGAAGGCCTCGCGGGAAGGGGTGACGGGCCCGGGGTGGCTGCGGCAGTCCCCGGCCGGGGCGGGCAGGGCGCCGTGCTGGCGCCGGTAGCGGTGGGCGCCCAGGGCCAGGATGGCCACGCCGTCGCGCACCTTCTGGCGCAGGCTGAGGCGCCAGCTCTCGGTGACCACGCTGATCAGGCCCACGGGGAAGGCGGCGGGAGGCGCGTCGGTGCTGCCCAGCGCCAGGCTGGGCACCAGCCACACGTGGCCGGGCCCCACCAGGCCGGCCTGCGCCGCCTCGGCGAAGAGCACCTCGGCCTCCTCGCGCGAGCAGTAGGCCACGAACACCGGCGCGTCGAGCTGGCGCAGCAGGCGCTGGGTGCGCGCGCGCGGCCCGCCGGGGCCCAGCTCCAGCGTGACCGCGTCCAGCAGCCGCCAGCCCAGATGGCTGGCGTCGGCGACGGCGCGCACGCCCTCCAGGAAGAGCGCGTGGCCCGGGTGCAGGCTGGTGACGACGGCGAACGCGCTCCAGCCGTACTCCTCCAGCACCTTGAACAGCACCTGCAGCTGCTGCTCCAGCGACACGCCCAGCTGCAGGAAGGCGGAGCCCGGCTCCTGGGGGCGGGGCCGGGGCGGGGCCTGAGCCGGGCGGGCCGAGCCCCGCCCCGCCCTTCCCCCCCGCCGCCCCCCGCCCGCCCCGGACGCCCTCGCGTCGGCAGCGGCTGCGTGGCTCGGGGGCCCTGCCGCGCCGCACAGCGCCCTCCTCCTGGCCCGGACGCGGTGCCCCGTTCCCTGGGGCGCTTTTAAAAACGCCCATGCGCAGCCCCCGGACGGCCACGCCGGCCCCAGCACCCCCTGGGCGCTTGTCAGAAATGCAGATTCTGGGGCCGCATCCCGCACCTGACGGATCACGGTGTCTGAGGATGGCGCCCGGAAGCTGTGTTCTAACCAGTTCTTCAGGTGCCCCTTGAGCCCGCTAGCCTGAGAAGCGCCGCCCAGACCCACTGAATCTGAATCTGGGAGGTGTTTTCTAAAAGCAAAATACTTGAGAACCACTGTCCTGAGAACTAATGCCGGGTCCCACGATGACTGAGAAACACCATCCTCCCAGAGCCGAGGGTGGGAAACCTCCTCCCCTCCACCCCTCTGCCACCATAAAAGCCCAAGCACTGCCATCTGGCACCCGGTCTAGTGCAAGCCCCTCCTAACTGGTGGTCCCCCTGCTGCCACTGCCCCAATCTTTTTAGAAGGTGAATCAGGGAAAATTCGAGAGGCCAAGCAACCCAGTTTCTTCAACAAACAAATTGCAAGGGGAAAAGAGAGATCCAGGAGGAGCCCAGAGATCGAGAGACTTGGAAGCCATGCCAGCCAGTCAGCACATGCGGACCTAATTTGGCTCCTGATTCAAGAAAACAGACTTTAAACACTTATGACAGTTATGAGACAATGGGGAAATTTGAGCACTGGCTGGATATTTTATGACAGTAAGGAATTTTTATTATTGTGTAGATGTGATAATATATGGCGGTTTAACTTTCTTAAGCCCTCATCTGCTAGAGATACATACTGAAATATTGATGGATGGAACAATAGGATGTCTGGGCTTTGCTTCAAATTAACACAGAAGAGGGGTGGTGGGTGGGAGTGAGGACAGGGTGGGGAGACCAGGGTGGATGGGAGGAAGGTGGAAATTCATTATACTCTTTATGGATGCTCAAGATTCTCCGCAACAAAAATTAATAAAATAAAGGCAAATCAGATGAGTCTCCTCCCTCAACACCTTCCTCAGCTGCCTACTTACTTGGCACAAAGCCCACATGTCTTCCCAGGTGGTGGGGACCCTACCTCCTGCTCTATTCCTCAAAACTCCAGGTCCCCTACCCCCTCGGGGCCTCCACACCCCCTGCTCCTCTGCCTGGGACTCTGCCCCCTCCCACCTGCTCCCCGCTTAGCCTCCAGGTCTCCCGGTAGACACCACTTCTTGAGAGACCTTCTGGCTGACCACCAACACCCTATCCCAATAGGAGGCCTGTGACACACTGGGTTCTTCCTTCAGAATGCTTGTCCCAGTTGGTAACTGCAGGTGGATGTGTGTTTAGAATGTCCTCCCTGGGGACTGCCCGTGCTGTGAGGACATTCCCGGCGCTTCCCTCCAGGTGAGCTCCAGGTGCTCGGAGGGCATGGCGGGCCCTCTGGGTCTGGAGCCTGACCATGGAGGATGAAGGAAGCAGAGAGGGGTGTGCTGGGGGCCTGACGCCCCAGCCAGAGGCGGGCTTGTCACCCACCCGCCCCTCATCCAGACTTAAGTGTGAAAACAGCTCAGATAGTCTCTCTTTGGGCCCGTGGAAACATGGCTCCACAGCCTTCTCCCCCCTCCCTCACCTCCCTGCTGGTCCCGCCCGATCCCAGCTCCCCAGGGCCCAGGTCTCCCCCAGGTGCAGCCTGGCGCCAGGCCCCAGGGACGAGGGGACAGGAGTTTGGCGGGCACCTTGGGGGTGAGGACCACCGCAGAGCCCCCGCTGATGCTGATGATGGGCACGTGGGTCTGAGAGGAGACGAAGTCCAGGATCTGGGCCACCGC
The DNA here is from genome assembly GCA_027257055.1 of Cephalopachus bancanus. NCBI lineage: Eukaryota > Metazoa > Chordata > Mammalia > Primates > Tarsiidae > Cephalopachus > Cephalopachus bancanus. Next base: position 468,288 of record JAPVLO010000637.1, read on the forward strand.
CTCGGTGCCCACGTTGTCCTCAAAGACGATGCCATGGACGCGCGCAGCGCCCAGGAGGCCGCAGATCTGGGTGAGGAGGCTGCTGGGGTTGGTGTTGTTGACCCCCACAGTGAGCGGCTGGATCTCCAGGGGCAGGTCCAGAAAGCTCTGGGAGGTGAGGCGGGCACGGACCTGGGCCTGCGGTGGCCCTGAGCTGCCAAACACCACGGCGACCGTCACAGCCTGCTCTCCCTGCCCTGGGCCCAGCCCTGCCCAGGCACTGAGGATCCAGGTGAGCAGTAGCGCTGGCCCCAGGGCCCCGCCCATGTCCACTGGAGGGTCCTGTGGAGAGACCGGAACAGGCACAGGGAGGGAGGCAGAGGGTTGGAGAGAGACAGGCAGACAGACAGGAGGTGGGGGTCAGGGTCAGAGGGACACACATCCAGAGGGTGAAAGAGAAGAGGGGAAAACCTCTCTCCCCAAAGAGAGGCAGAGGGAGGGAGACACACAGGCACACACAGACAAAGAGAAAGAGACCAAAGTTAGTTGAGCATCCCGGGGCATCCCAGAGGGGCAGCGACTGGGGCCGGGACCAGGGCTCGACCCTCGGCTCTCCTGTTGAGCAGCATCATTGGTTAGAAAGGCCACGCCTTCCAAAACTAGTCACCTGACTTCTGCCCCAGGAAGGCACACTGAAAACACTAGTCAGGGCTGAGGTGAGTGGATTGCCTGAGCCCGCGGGTTCGGGACCCACCTGGGCAGCGAGACCTCATCTCTACAATAAATCAAAAAATCAGCCGGGCGTGGTAGCACATGCCTGTAATTCCAGCTACTCGGAAGGCTGAGGCGGAAGGATCGCCGGAGCCCAGCAGGTCGAGGCTGCGGTGGCCGGGAGCGGCCACCGCACTCCAGTCTGGGTGACAGAGTGAGACTCCAACTCAAAAAAAAAAAAAAAGAAAATGCTAGTCAGGTTCATACATAGATTTGGGTCAGACATACCTGAGTTCAAGTCCTAGTTCTGCCACTTAACAGTACGGTCTTAGGGAAGTCACTTTGCCCCAGTGAGCCACACTTTCCTGCCTGAGCTAATCATAGGATGCGAGCTAATCAGAGCTCATCACAGCAGCATGAGGGCTTCCATGAGATAACAAGCTTTTGGCTGTTCTTAGCAACCTGACCCGGCTACATAGGTGACAGCTCCCCAGCCAGGTGAAGAAAGGCAGTTCTTGTGTCCTCTTGCACCCCACCCCAGTCCTCTCTACAGCCTAAACCATCTGGCTCTCACCGGGGCCAACGCTGCTGGTCAGCATGTCCTGCTCGCCACGGAGCCAGCCCCGAGGGCCCTCCCCTGTGTGGCTCTGCCTGGCACAGAGCCCTCTCCTCCTGGGCACTGGACATCACTGCCACTCTTCCTTCTGGGGCCTCGGCTAGTAGCAGCTCTTCCGCAGCCGGGGTGTGACAACGCCGACTTGTTTAGGGCTCGGGGCAGCCGAAACCGAGACATCTTACACACGAGCTGCTCCTGCAGCCATCACGGTGTGCAAGATCTTTTTAACCCAACCCAGGGGCCCGACGTGTATCCTTGCTAAGCATCATTATTTTGGATCAGGACCAAGAGCCACGGCAGGGAGGGCACTCTGAGTCTCTCCCTCCCAGCTGGCCGGAGCGTTGCCGGCTCGTCCCTCTTCATCACGTCCCTAACAAAACTTCTGAGCAGGGAACACCAAAGGGTGAGCCCGTAGACCTGCCACCCTAGCCCCCCCCATAGGATCCGCACATCTCTGCTGCAGAAATGCAGACAAAAATCAAGCAGCTGCCAACACTCCTGCCCCAGAAGCCAGGCATCCGAAAGGGGCCCGAGGCAAGGGTGGGCAGGCACTAGCCTTCTCACGGGGCCTTCCCCCTGCCATCACATTTCTCTCTTCCTCTCAGCCAAAGTCTGATTTCTCACAGGCACATATACACATAGGCTTTCCTGGGTCTCTAGGTCTCTCCAAGGAAGCCAGGGAGCAGAGAAGCGCAAGCAGCCAGCAGGGAACATTCAGGACACCTCTTTCTCTTCTCCCAAGTTGTGCTAAAAGGATCCCTCCAAGGGAGACCACTAGACAGACTTCAGTTCGGAAACGTCACTTGGCACATGTGTACTGAGCACCTTTTGTGTACAAGGCACTGGATGGTAGAACGTCCATGTGGGCAAGGTGGTCTCTGTCCTCCAGAAACTGAGTCAGATCGGCAGAGCAAGAGTCTGCTGCTAGTGTCTCCAACTCCTTTTTCTAAATGTATTTCCCCTTCCGCCAATATCCTACCCTCCCTACCCTCCTCGAGCTCTCAGCCTCCTCCATCAAGACCTTTCTTAGCTTAAGAATCTAAGGCTCATTCACATGAAGACACAAGGGACTGATAATCGCTTAAAGTGTGACAGCCGGGCTCGGGGGCTCAGCCTGCAATCCCGCGCCTTTGGGAGGCTGAGGTGAGTGGATGGCCCGAGCCCGCGGGTTCGAGACCTGCCTGGGCAGCGAGACCTCATCTCTACAGGAAATCAGAAATCAGCCGGGCGTGGTAGCGCGTGCCTGTAGTTCCGGCTACTCGGAAGGCTGGGGCGGAAGGATCGCCGGAGCCCAGCGGGTCGAGGCTGCGGTGGCCGGGAGCGGCCGCCGCACTCCAGTCTGGGCGACAGAGTGAGACTCCAGCTCAAAAAAGAAAAAAAAAAAGTGTGACAGTTCCCAAGAGACATAAGGTTTAACAACAGAGGTTTTTGAGTTTGTGTTGCCCAGGCTGGAGTGCAGTGGCAGGATCACAATGATCACAGCTCACTGCAGCCTTGACCTCCTGGGCTCAGGTAATTCCTCTTGCCCATCTCGGCCTCCCAAAGTGCTGGGATTACAGGCGTGAGCCAACGCACCCAGCCAACAGTCAGAGTCTTAGGCTCCGGTGCCAGGTGGGAAAATGTTATACTGAGAAGACAGGACTTGGGGTAGAGGAGGGATGCAGTACTCATGTTGGTGTCCCTGAAATCTCTCCACGTGTGTGGTTCCCTAGGACACTGACACAGAATTGACAGCTGAGAGGCATGGTGGAGTCTGGGATGGGACCCTAAGCCATTCCATACCATTTCAGCCACTGCCAGTTGGGGTGTCAAATCACAACCATAAAAGGCACTGTCACGCTGCTGGCTGTTCCCTCTGCAAGGCCTCTGTCTGCCCATCTCTGGCCACACCCCCAGGCCCTAGAGGTTCCCTGCCCTCTGGGAAGCCCAAGCCTCCTACCATCACTGCCTCCCAGCAACGAAGCTCCAGATCTGTGCTCTGCAATCCAGAAGCCACCAGTCACATGTAACTATTGAGTACTGGAAATGCTTCAACCAAACTGAGGCATGCTGTCATTGTAAAATGCACATTGGATATTGAAGACATACGAAAAAAGAATCTCAAATACCTCATAAATATTTTTACATTGATGACATGCTGAAAGGATAATATTTTGGATATATTGCATTAAAGAAAATATTATTAAAATTAATTTCACCTGTTTCTTTTTACTTTTTTTAATGTAAAAAAAATTACTAGAAAATTAAATGACACTTGTGGCTCCCATTTCAGTTCTTTTAGACAGTGTGACTCCGGATGAAGGACCCAGACCCTCCCTCAACCCCAGAGAAGCACTGCTGTTCAGGCACGGTGGCCTATAATCCCAGTACTTGGAGAGGCCAAGGCAGGAGGATTGCTCGAGGCCGGGGGTTTGAGACCAGCTTGGCCAACGTGGCAAGCCCCTGTCTCTATATAAAAAAACAGAAATCAAAAAATTGGCATGGTGGCGCACACCTGTGGTTCCAACTACTTGGAAGGATGAGGCGGAAGGATCACCTGAGCCCAGCAGGTCGGGGCTGTGGTGGCCGTGAGTGTGCCACTACACTCCAGCCTGGGTGACAGAGTGAGACTCTGACTCAAAAAATAAATAAGGAAGCCGGGCTCGGTGGCTCAGCCTGTCATCCCGCGCCTTTGGGAGGCTGAGGTGAGTGGATGGCCTGAGCCCGCGGGTTCGAGACCCGCCTGGGCAGCGAGACCTCATCTCTACAAAAATCAAAAACTAGCCAGGCGTGGTAGCGCGTGCCTGTAATTCCGGCTACTCGGAAGGCTGAGGCGGAAGGATCGCCGGAGCCCAGCAGGTCGAGGCTGCAGTGGCTGGGAAAGGCCACTGCACTCCAGTCTGGGCGACCGAGTGAGACTCCAACTCAAAAAAAAAAAATAAAATAAAGAAATATATATAGGTGTGCGTGTGTGTGTGAATTTTTTTAAAAGAGTAGGTGCTGCTCCCAGAGACTCTCTCCAGTGGGAAGGAAGGTGTCCTCCAGGGGCTGGGAGAAGGGAGGCAGGGAAGTTGAGGCAGGTTGTGCATCTAGTCGAGGGGCCTAAAATGGGGACAGGATCACAGAATACGCCTAGAGGAAGGACCAGAACCAGGCAAGTCTCTGAGCTCCAAGTAGTAACGGGCAGACACGAGCTCAGACTCCAGGCTCACCACAGCACTGCCTCCAGCCATGCCACCAAGGCAGAAGGGACAGACGCAGCCTTGCCCTGACCCAGTCTCCCCGCTGGCCTCCCCCCAGCCTCCCACCTCCCATTCATCCAGCCCTGCCCGCCCCACTGGACTGCAGAAACTTTCCCGAGGCCACCGCACCCCTCCCTCCCTGTCCTGGTGCCCACAGACAGGGCCCTATGTACCCTGACCCCAACCAACCATTTCCCCTCTGTGGAGCCGACAACAGTCTGTCCTCATCTCCAGGCCCTTGTTCCTGCCATTCCCCTGGCTGGAATGCCCTCTTCCTGACAAAAGCCTACTATCTCTTGAGACCCCACCTAAGTCCCTCCCCCACGGCCCCTGCCTTCACCTCTCCGGTTCTGGACACAGGGTCTGCGTCAGGGCGGGGCCAGTCTCCCTTGCCACTCCCCTCGCTTCCTCTCCTGGGTTGGGAGCTCTGTGCTGGGACTTCCTCGGTCCCCTTCACCCTGTGGCAGGTATTTGACCACTCCGCAAGCTGTCTGTGGGCTCCTTGAGGGCAGAGGAATTGTCTCAGAGACCTCTGCCCACCCACTCAGGGGCTCACCCCTTCCACAGGCAGCCATTAACGCTTGCCAAACGCCCAGATCCCAGAATGGCCAGCGAGAGGATGGCCGTGGTCACCCCTCCGGGATACTCAGCATCGCCTTGAAGGGCGTGCACACCTCCTCACGCTGGAGATCCTTCTTCCCCAGTCACCTCCCCCCACCTCTCAGGTGGGCTCGCGGACACCGACGTGCAAACACACACTCACACATACCCCTACCCGCGACGCTGACGGCTCCCCCCCCAGACTGGGAGACTCTGTCCCAGGAGGCGACCCCACCCCCCAGCGGCCCCCACACCCCCTGCCCTTTGGGTCAGCAGCCCCTCCTCTGCCGTCGGTTTTCCCTCCCTTCCCTCCGCTCAGCCAAAACCCGAGCCCAGACATCAGGGAAGACAGCCCTGGCATCTTGCCCCACTGGCACAGAGGACCCGCTTCGACAGAACGAACGCCCCCTACCCCTCGGGCCCCCACCCCGGGGGCGCCCCGCCCCCTCCCCTCGGCAGGAATCTCTTACACTCGGGCTGTGAGGTTCGGGGTATTTTTAGGCCGGCGATAAATAATTCATAGGGAACGTGGCATCAGGCTCCCCCCGCGGGAGGAGGGGGCGCGAGCAGCGAAAGCCACCGTCCCCCGCGGCTCAAGGACACTCGCGATGCGGCGGCGGCGGCGGCGACTCCGGGCGCGGGGACCCGCGCCACGCCTCCTGGCGGCCAACCCGGGCACCGCGCCCTGGGCGCCCCCCGCCTCGCCGCTGCCCCCTGCGGGCGGCCCGGCGCCTCGGTCCCTCCCCCCACGCCCGGGGCGGGTCGCGACCCCAAGCCTCGCAGCGCGGCTGGCCGGGCGGGCCTGGCAGGCGGGTTGGGGGCCGGGCGCCAGCCCAGGGCTGCCCGGGGGCCCCCGGAGTCCGGTTTCCTGCCTCCCTGCCCGTCCACGCACATGCTCACCCTTCGGAGCGTAGGACCAGACTCAAAGCCACTAGCACGGGCTCGAAATAGAGCCAGTGGGATGGCTCCCTCCCCGAACGAGTTTCTTCCCTCGATTTCCCCGTGGCCCGGGGTTGGGACCGAGCCGGGACGACGCCGCCAGGCGAAAGCTGGGGAACGCAGCCAGAAGCCCCGCTGGGCGACCACGGCTGGGAAACAGGGTGGACAGTAGGGTGGGTGAGCGACAGGCCTGGCGGGAATTCCCACCTCGCTCACCCAGCAGGACATTCGAAGGCACAACGGACACATCCTGGGGGTTTCAGACTGCCGGGAGCCTCGGCCTCCGCACGCCCCCGCCCTGCCCGCCTAGGCCCGGGCGCCCAGAAGGCTCCGGGCTTGGCCTCCCAGCCGTCGGGGATCCCGGCCGAAGCCCCCAGACACTGGAGCGGCCCAGTGCGGGTCACGCTCTCCGGCGCCCTCTGCGCCACCCTTCCCTCGGCGCCCGCCTTCGGAGCCCGGGAGCCGGTGCGGGCCAGCACGGACGATCGCACCTCCACGAAGCCCACGCTTTTTCCGAGGTCACAGGAGAGAGAGTTGTGCTGGAGCAGAGGAGGGGGGCTGCAGGGAGAAACTGGGGGCTCACGGCGGGCGAAGGGGCCAGGGCGCAAGGGCGGGTGCGCAGCAGGTGCCCCGTGGAACGCGGGAGCCGGGGCACCCGGCTGGGAACCGCCACGGCCCCCTGCCGCCCTCGGCGCCGTGCCCGCTCCGGCCCCTTCGCTCCGGGCGAGCCCAGCCGCGGCTCCGGCTCCAGGCTCGGTTCCCCGCTCCCCTCCCCGCCCCGGCGGCTTCCAGCAGCAACAGTTGGGGTCCCCGGCAGCCCAGCTCCCGCGGCCCCGCACTGCCCCCTGCCCCGCGGCGCCGGCGGAGGCGGAGGAGAAGGGCTCGGCGACCCCGGGGACGAACGTCTCGGGCGCTTCGCCGCGACCTTCCCTCGCGTCCGCCGCGCGCCCGTCTCCTCGGCCTCGCCTCCCCTGCGGCCGCCCGGGTCCAAGCTCGGGCCGGGGTCCCCAGGGTCCCCGACCGCCCTCCCCGCGCCCCGAAAGTCCCGCGCGGGCCGCCTCTCCCCGGCGTCCCGCGTCTGTCTCCGCCGTCCTTGCCGGCGCGGCGCCAGCGCCCGGCCCCAAGTTGGCGACGAAGTTGGCGCCCCCCGCCCGCCGCCGCCACTCACCGGGGGGAAGGGGAGCCGCGCCCGCGCCGAGAGCCCGCGCCGGCCGCCTCCCGCGCGGTGCGTGTCCCGCGCCTCGGCCCCGCGCGCTGGCGCGCTCGGTGCTGGCTCGGCGGGCGCCAGAGCCCGGCGCGGCGGGGCGGGGGCGGGGCGGGGCGGGGCGGGCGGCGCGCCCCGGCCGGCTGGCCCGGCCCGCGCCCGCGCCCGCGCCCCCCGCGGTCCCCTGGGCGCGGGCGCCGGGCTCCGTTCCGGGCCGGGCTGCGCGCCGCGCCGCGCTCCGGGGCTCGCCCGCCGACCGTGGCGGAGCCCGCGCCGCCGCCCGCCGCCTCCGCCCCGCCCGTCCGCGCTCCTCCCGCCCCCCCCCGCCCCCGCCGGACGCCCGGGTCCCCTCTCCGGGACGGGGTCCCCGGGCCCGACGCTGGGGCGAGTGTGGGCTCGGAGAGGACACCAGGAGGCCAGGAACCCGGGTTTGAGTCGCAGCTCACGAGCCGCGTGACCTTGGGCCAGTTAATTTCCAGGAGCCCTCAGCTCCTACAATGGGGCCAGCATCTTGGGGGCTGCGTGAGCGAGGGGCGAACCCGCTGTGTACACCGCAAGGCGCCACGAAAAGCCTCGTGGATCCGGCTGGAAACCGACAGAGGCGCAAGGGCCCTGGGCGCAGGCGGAGGGAGGCCCCGGGCCCGACGCGCCTGGGCCCCTGGGAGCGACTGGGGCGAGCTGCTGCCCGGTCCCCTCGCCCCCGCGTTTTCTCTTCTGCTTAGATTGAGCTGCGGGCTCACCGGGGAGGCTGGGGTACCGGCCTGGGTGCCCGCAGCGTGGGCAGAAAGGCCACCGCGGCAGAGCCAAGCCAAGAAAGGGAGAGTGGGTACCGCAGGCCTGGATGCCAAAGCCCCCAGAGGCCCCCGGTGAGGATCCGTCTCTGCGGCGCCACCTGGTGACCGAAGGGGAGCTGCTGCCAGAAGGTGACCACCCAGCCCACCCGCGCCAAAAAAAGTTCCACATCAACCATGGCCCTTGGTTGCAGCTGTTTTATTTCTAGCATGTTCCCAACTCGTGACCCTCCACAGTCCAGCAGGAGAGAGGTGGGAGGGAATGAGGTCAGCCGGCTCCTTCGCTCATCCCTAAGGTTACCTCCCTGCTGAAAACTAAACCACGGGCCGGGCCATCTCACAGGAAGGAGTGTCCAGAGACCCCCGGAAGAGGCACAGCCAAGCCCTCAGCTGGGGCGGGCAGTGATGCAGCTGGGGCACCGAATCCCTCTCAGACTGATCGGGCCCCCCGGCTCCCTGCACAGCCCTCCTCCCTCCCCCGCCCCGGACAGGGGTCTGGGCTCAGCGCCCCAGCAGCCGTAGCATCTCCTGAGGATCCACCAGCTTCTCCCGGGGCTTCCCGGTGCCCCGGCCCCGGGCCACCTCCTCTGCATCCAGCTTCTCCCAGTCTGAGAAAGAGACTGGCCGGACCCCTGAAGCAGAGGGGAAACGGGAACGCTACTCAGCACCAGCCCACAAGGGAGGTCTTCCACATCTCCTGTGGGCACTGCCCGGGTGTCTCTGTCACCACCCCTGCTTCACCCCGCCCCCCAGAACACCCCCCAAAGAGGGTCCCTCCTCCCAGGACCTCTGCGTCAGGGCCCAGACCTCGAAGGCTGAGCAGAGCCTGGATGGCTGTGTAGCCAGGCCTGGGGCCAGAGGGGAGCAGCCCGGCCTTCAGGTCCTGCAGCAGCGACTGGCCGGTGAGGAAGCTGTCGGTCATGGTGGTGGCTATGACGCCTGTGGGTCCCCTCTTCACCCAGCCACTGCAGTAGAGGCCTGAGGGGGGTACCAGATGGGGACAGAAAGGGAAAGACCTGGACACCACGCTGGAAGCCTGTGCCCCCAGTCTGTACACACGTGCGCACACACAGACACCCCAAGGCTCCCAGCACTCTGCCAGCCACGGGCCCACCACCCTGGATTCTTCTCAGCCTGTTTTTACCATGCCGTCCCCCCCTCGGTTTCCCTGTAGACAAGGAACTCCCTGAGGGCAGGAGCTGGGGTTTGCCACCCCCAGCTTCAGCACGCCCATTGTGCTTACCGAATGAATTAGCGACTAGATCGCTATGTGTTTTTAATAAGACTAGAAGCGACCTGAGGACACGGCCTGCCTTAATAATCTCCACTCCCAGCACTGGGCACAGAGCCTAGCCCAGAGCAGACATATGTCCCATAAGTCCAGCTAGACTGGGAACTTCTAGGGCCAGGAGGATGGCACTGGGTGCTGGATACGGCCTGCCTCAGAGCAGCTTCTCGGTACATATCATTAGACGAATGATTGAGTGGCCCCAGGAGACTCTGGCCTCCCACCATAATGTGGTGCCCAGCCTTCTCACGCCCTCTCACCTGGCACGTCCACAACCCGACCCTCTGTATTGGGGATGACCCCAAGTTTGGGGTCAAAGGGCACGCTGGGGTCAATAGGGCGGCTCTTATACCCAACGCTGCTCAGCACCAGTCCACAAGGGAGGTCTTCCACGTCTCCTGTGGGCACTGCCTGGGTGGCCTCACCAACACCCTGTTGGGGAGAGTGTGGACAACACCAGCCCGGCGTGGGGTGGGCTTGAGAAGGGGGGTGGCTTTGGGTAACATGAGACTCACCTCCAGTCTGGTGACTGCCAGGCGGATCCCTGCTGCCCGTCGCCCCTCTGGTGAGGGAAGCACTTGCTGGGGGCTTCGGAAAAAGCGGAGGCCCCAGGCCCGGGAGGCTGACGTCCGGCGGGCAGCCTCCTCCGTCCCCGGCTGCTCCGTGGCTGTTCGAAGCAGCAGTTCTGCCAGCCGCTTCCTCGGGCGGGGGACCTCTGTCAGCAACGTAGAATGTCTCAGGGCTGCCCTCGGGCCAGGGCCTTCTCGCTGCATACCCTCCCCCCGAGTCTGCTCTGACCCAGGCCATCCCCTCCCTAGTAGCTGGGGGGCCAGGCCAGAGCCCCTCACCCTTGATCCTGTCCTGGAGACCCCAGAAATCTGCAGGATCCAAAATGGGCCGGGTTCCTGGTAACTGAATCATCTCCCGAAGCTCCTTAGGGGGGAGGGGGGTGGGAAGTCGGGGGGGGGGGGTCAGGCCCAGAACGCTGAGCACCTCTGAGCCCACCCAAGAGTCCAACCCAAGTGGGAGATGCCACCCGCCTCCACGGAAAGCACAGGACCCCGGGGGCCCTGCCTGCTACCCCTTCCATCCCAAGCAGCAGCTCCTTCCAGCGGCTCTGCCCCACCCCATCCCAGCCCCCCAATGGGGGGTTCCCTACTTGGGACCCCGGCCCCTCCCCCTCTAGCCCCAGCACCTTAATGGTGAAGGCTACTTGCAGGGGTCCACGCCGGCCCACTATCCACACCGTCTTCACCCGGCTCTGCCTCAGTACCCCCAGGGCTGCCTCCGTGATGTCCGTTCTCTAGCACAAAAGGACGGCCTTGAAGTCATCGAACACTGACCAGGAGAAAGGGACTCCCTGCTTGGTCATGTCCCTACCCTGAACCAAGAGAAGGCTGGCGGAGCAAAACCGCATCACTGCCCTCCCCTGGTGGCCAGATGGAGCATTGCAGACAATTCTGCAACTGGCTCCCCTAGCAGCAAACCAGGCCCGGGCTCTCATTCAACAAGTACTTACGGAGACGGAGTTTAGGGGGCAGGGGTGGGCAGTGGCGAGCAAAACAGACATGGTTCAGGCGCTCACGGAGCTTCTGATCTGGTGCAGAGAGAGCTACTCCTCCAGTGCTCATCAGCCAGTGCAAAATTACAGTGATGGTATCTATGCTGTGAGCAATACCAGGCTGGGGTGGGGATACCTGAGAAAGGGGGTGTCTTTGGGCTACATGAGACTCACCCCCGGCCTTGTGCTACGAAACAGAAGTAGGCAGGCCTAGGAGAGGAGGGCATTACAGGGGAAATGGACCTATTCAGGGCAGTCCTGGAGGAAGGGACAACAGAGTCAGGATCTAAAAGACGAACTTTAAATGGCAACCGGCAAGAGGTAAGTCAGAACGTTCCAGTCATGGGGAATGGCATGTGCAAAGGTCCTGTGGAACACAGACGAGTTGTTTTTTTAAAGAGCCACTTAGCCGGAGTACAGAAGGGAAGGGGGAAGCTCATGGGGCTGCCTTTCAGAAGGCCTCTGCCTGGGCACCTTGGGGAAACAAAGGCACTGAGCTCAGTTTAGAGGGGTGAAGCCTGAACCCTGCAGGGGGAGACACTCTCTCCTCAGTTGACCCCACCCCCAACCTGCCACTTACCTCCAGGTGCTCAGGTGGGGTCAGGAGGATGCGGGCCACGTCCAGAGCCACATTCCCCTGCCCCAGAATCACAGCTGTGTCACAACTCAGGTCTGGTGCCAGCTGGAAGGACAAAGTCTTGATAGGGTCCCTCTAGCTTTGGCTTTAACCTCAGTCTGCAGACACCTCTCACGCCCAGTCCCCAGCCGTGCCCCTGGGTTCCCACACTCAGAAAGTCCAGCCTATCTGAGCTCAGCTCAGGTCCCTCCCCCACCTGCCCCCACAGCCGACCCCCCCCTCGGTCAGCCCAGTGTCTCACATCTCACCCTGGACGGTGGCCCCCTCCTCCCCCAGCTCTGGCATCCAAGGACTGCCTTGGTCCTGGCGGAGGGGTCGGGAGGGAGAGGCAGAGGCGGTGTTCCCCAAACTCACCTCCCGGTTCTCCGGAAGCCCATTGTACCAGCCCACAAAGGCCCGGGCCGAGAACACACCTGGCAGCTCCTCCCCAGGGATTTCCAGGGCCTGATGGTCCTCTGCCCCGTAACTCTGATGAAAGACGGCACGCCCAAGGCCCAGAGCCCTCAGCACCGGACCCGAGAAGTGCAGAAGCCCCCCAGACACCCAGTGGCCTACCACTGGCTTCTCCTCTGCAGCTTCCAGCCTGGCCACACCCCCCTCCTGCTGCAGCCCCTGCCCCCTGCCCCCACCCTCTGCCCGCTGCAGCCCCTGTCCCCTACCCAGCACCCCCTCCTGCTGCAGCCCCTGCCCCTACCCAGCACCCACTTCCTACTGCAGCCCCTGCCCCCGCCCGGTACCCACCCGCACTCACCAGCACCACAGCATGGTAGGCCTCTCGCAGCTCCGGCACGGTCACGTCCCTGCCCACCTCCACATTGCCACGGAAGGCACAGCGGTCAGAGTGGGCCGTCTGGGTGAACGTGTTGATGACATTCTGCCGGGCACCCCCAGAGTGGGTGGGGTTAGAAGGTGAGGCAGCTCCAGGGATCATGCCGGCCCCACCCTCACCCCACATGGCACCGTGGTGGCTTCGACAGTCACTCCGTCCAGCCACGGAGCCTCCCTGCCCTCCTCGTCTTGGCCAAAGTCGCCAACCCCACTCTCCAGGTCCAGGGAGACACACCTTCACCTCGGGGTGGTCGGGCGCCACGCCAAAGCGCACCAGGCCAAAAGGCATGAGCTGCTTCTCGTAGATATCCACGTGGGCCTGGGAGTGGTGCTGGGAGAGAAGGTGGCAGCTGGGGGGGCCGAGCGGGAGGCTGGGACCCCACGGATCCTCCCCTTCCCCAGGAAGAACAGGAGAGCTCAGCTCCATGGGATGGGACCCAGGAGGCAGAGCGCGCCTCGACCTCCCCGTCTGCCCAGAGCACCAGACAAGGGGAAGTGGGCGGCACAAGCAGCTAAGATCAGAACTCAGGAAGGACTGCCAGCCAGCTGAGGGAGGCATAGCTTCCCCACCACTGGAGTCGTATCAGGGGAGCTCCTTCATCTCCTTGGGTCAGGTGTGACCCACAGCCCGGCCCCCCAACCCTCCGACACTTCCAGAAATGCCCAGCCAGTCTGAGGACCACCCTGTGAGGTTCACAGCTGCTTTGACTCTGGTCTCCAGCATCATCCTGTGGGAAAGGACAGGACAGTAAGACAGGGAGAGGGACACACTGGGGCATGTGGGGGCCGGAGAGAGATGGGAATGGCCCTGCTGCTAGTCTTAGAAAAGCAGTCTCGCTCACACAGCGGGCCCACGCTGACTGCCCGCCCGGGGCTCTTCGAGGGGCCGGGTGGAAGGCACAGGGTTGGGTGGACAAGTCTGGTCTGGCTCTGCCGGCCAGTCGTGCGATGCCGGCAAGTCTCAGGGCTTCCCCAGGTCTCAGTCACCCCATCTGCGAACTGGGGTGAATAACGGCTCCCTCTCAGGGTGGCTGGGAAGCATCAGGGAGCTCGGATGGTGAGAGACTCTGGGCCACAAGCAGGTTGGGGCACACATGGAGGCACGCCTGGCTCCCATCCCCTCCCAGGCTTGCTGTGACACCTCCCGATTCGCTGGGACTCAAGCCCCGGCCTACCAGTCGCCTCACCCCGACAGGGGCTCCCACTCACCTCCTCACCTCCGCCCAAGCCCCTCTTCCTCCCACTCCGCCCCTCCACCCGAGCCCCGTCCCCTCCCAATACTTCCCGCCTCGCTCCATCCCAGGCCAGCCACCTCTCTCAAATGCTACGATGCTCTACCCACAGGCAGTCTGGCCTTGGAGTCACACGGTCATGGACACCAATCCCAGCTCCACCACTCATTGGCTCTGTACCCTGGGGAAAGTTTAACTCTCTGCCCAACAGACATCCTTCTGGCATCATGCTCAAGGTTAAATGAGCGAGTACGCAGCCCAGGGTGCCGCTGCTCTGAGTGTTTGGTGTGTTGTGTGAGCTACCAGCACTGTCACTGCTGTGGCACGTCACTGCCTCGCTCACAAACCTTCCCTGGGGCCCACTGCCATCAGACAAAGTCCAGACAGTTTAGCCTGGTGGGCGATGCCTCACCCAATCCTCCCCCTTTGTCTCTACTGCCATCCCCTCCTGTCTTCACTCTGGATCCTTCACTCTGGGTCACCATGTGCTCTCCGGGGCCACCTCCATGGGGTTAAGTCTGCTGGACGTTTTCCCCCTTATCTTATGTGGCTGGACTTGTCCCTCCCTCCTAGCCCCCCAGCTGTTCCCCCGTAACAAGGACATTCTCTTAGGTTCTTCCCATCGGGGTCCCCCCCTTCTCCCCGGGCACACACTCCCTGGGAAGGATTTACCCACGCCCCTGTGATCTCAAATTCCCACGGACTCGCTCGTGTGTCTCACTCTCGCTCGCTCTCCGGCCCAGACCGCTCCCCGAGCTCCAAGCCGGAGCCCCGGATGTCGCACGCCAGACATCGCAAACCCACCCAGATGAAAGCCAAGCCTCCTTCCCCCAAACCTCTCGCCTTCCACTCTCGTTTCCTCCACTGCAGCCGCTCGGAACCTGGAACCTGGGGCTCCTCCCTGCCCCACCTCCGACCCTGTTCCAACCATCCTACCTCCTCCCAGTCCTTCTCCGCCTCGCAGCCACTCAAGCAGCTTCCCACTGCTCTCCTGGCCACCGGCCCTGCCAGTAGCTACCCAACGGGCAGAGAGGACATCCCAAGGGAAAAATGACAGCCTGTCAGTCCCTTGCCTAAAACTCTCCAGTGAAGCCACCCACCTATAGTGGTGGGCACCAGCATCCCCTGGGGTGTTGGAAATTGCTGATTCCTAGAGCCTACCACACTCAGTGAACTATCACAGAAAGAATTAAGTACCACATGTTCTCACTCATAAGCAGACCCTGAACACTTATCATAGTACTATAAGAAAGGGATTGGCAGTAGTGGGAAACTGCCATGGGAGAGAGGGGCACGCAACATCAATAAAAGGGTACCTGATCTCAAACCAGGCGAAGTGGGGCCCAAAGGGAGGCCCAAACTTTACCTGAACAAAGACCACTTGTATACCTAATCATGTTTTGTACCCATATCTTTGAAATTAAACAAAATAAAAAAGAAATGTGCTGATTCCTGGGCCCTAGTTACAGAGTTTGATTAGGTCTGAGCCAGGTCCCAAAATGTGCATTTTAATAAGACCCACTACCCCACCAGGGGACTCTGATGCAGGGAAGGGGCGGGGGCTGAGTCCAGAGCCTGGTGGGTGGCATCCAAGATCCCCAGAATCTGGGTCCCATCTACCTCTCAGCTTCAGCTTTCATCTCTTCACCCCTCACTACACACACACACCTTCTGGAACATACCCTTCTTCCGAAGGGCCATTCTCTCCCTCTTCTGACCTTTGTCCCTGCAGATTCCTGTGCCTGGGACACCCCTGCTGTTCTGTCCCCTGACCTGACATCTCCTGCTGTCCCTCAGAATGCAATTTGGACATCTCTTCCTCCAGACTGGGCTTGGGGCCCCTCCCTGTATGCTCAAGTTTCTATGCTTATATCAAGCCCTAAAACGCCTTGCAAACCAGCCACCTGCCCTTTACATTAGAATGTTAGGTCCTCTAGCACAGGGACTATGTCTGTCCTGCTCACTCCCATCTTCCCAGTGCACCCTGTACCTGGGACATAGTCAGTTCTGGTACATGATTACTGAATGAATGACTGATGGCTTAGTATGGTGCTAGGCTTGGCTGTCAGATCACCTTTGCTCATATCCCAGTGCCTTTCCTGCTCAGTGGTGGGATCCTGGACTGCCTCAGGGCCCTCACCTGTGCAGCAGGAGTCATGACACTGCTTCACAGGTTGTCATGAGGATGCTATGAGATGCTGTGCTCAGTGCCTGCCTCAGGCCAGGTGTCACTGCCCCAATGTGCTGCACTAGGTCCATCTTAGGAACACTGTCAGTAGCCAGGAGCTCCCTGTGGGCAAGGATCAGCTTGTAACTGGCCTTGCATTCATCCTCAGCCCAAATGTCTGCTGGTTGAGTGCAGGCCAGGGTCTTTGCTTACACAGGAGGTGCTAAGAACCCTATCAAAAAGGCCTACTCTCCCACTCCCAAAATTTCAGACTCAGCTAAGTCAATGCCCCTTACATGAAGTCCTCCAGGGCCTCCCCAGCCACCATGAGCTCCCTGGTCTCCCTCCCAGAGCCCAGACTATCCTCCCACTTGGCAGTCTGCCTGTGGCCTTGCATTCCAGGATGACTCCACACACATGGAAGGCCTTTGCCAGAGGCATGGCCTTCTTCAATGCAGCTCAAACACACCCTTTCTGGGAAACAGTTTCTCGTTGCCCCCACTGATTCGACTCACGCCAATCACATCATTATAATTAGCTCTTTCACCTGTGTTGCCTGGGAAGCTGTATAGGTCACTTTTCATCAGAGTAACCAACTCACTCGGGTCTCCCCAGTTTTAGTACTAAAGCCCATGCCCCGAGGAAACCAAGACAGCTAGTCACTCTGCATTTCAAGCATCTGCACGTGTGTATAATTAATATATTCATCCTTTCTCCCGTCTCTCCACGGACACTCCAAGCTTCTCCAAAGCTAGGTCACTATTTCATGTCTCAGTCGACCTCCGTTTCCCCTCCCTACTCTATTTCAAGGTCTGATGTGGGATCTCAAGTGTAACCAGCAGCCTTGAGGCCCTGCCTGCCAAGGCTGATACTGAAAGGCTTGAGACCTTGGCCTTTACAAGGAAGTGGGGAAGGGGGGCAGAAGGCAGACCAAAAGAACAGAATGGCGTGGGAGGGCTGGAGCTTTAAGTGAAGAAGACACAGTGACGCAGGTAAAGTTATAGAAAGCTGAGGAGGGGGTAGACTTGAGATGCAGGATGCTGGGGACATAGTGGAGACAGAGGAGAAAGACAGGAAGAGGAGGGAAGACGAAGTCATCCTGCAGGTCTGTGTAAGCTCCCCGACAGAGCTGATCACCTGTTACTGACCACTGGTCACTGAAACACACCTCTTTCACACAGGGGACCTAGCGCAGGGAGCCCCAAGTGTAGGTAAGGAAGCAAGCAGGAAGTGTCCAGCCTAGATGGGCTGGGAACCCCTTCCCCATCAGGCATCCGGGAGTGGCCTTAAAATCCAGAGGGCAGAGACATGCCCTTAGGATTGGAGCAGTAGGTGAATGGTAGCAGAGGGAGCCAGGAGGAAGTAGCTTACCTTTAGCAAGTGTTGGGCCGTGTAGAAACCTGCTGGGCCACTGCCCACCACACAGATCTTGGGGGTCTTCTCTTGTGTGGAGAACTGCTGGCGGAAGCCTGGGGCCAGGCAGAGGAGGGGAGGAAAGTCAAAGTCAATTCTCCCTCCCCAACCCCAAACCAACTTCAGGGTTCAGGAGAAGCTGGAACTGCCCAAGCTTCACCCTCACCTGCACCCTCCTTCTCTTGTTCCTCAACATTTGGCATTTGCAGGGTCCCTTACTTCATCTGCACCCCCAAGGGCTGTATCTTCGTTCAGAGCCCCATGTCTCATCCATGAACCTACCATACCACGACAGATGGCATACTCAACAGCCATCACCTCACGCTGCTCTGCACAACAATTTTTCTTATGGGGTTCCCTACCCAATCGGCCAGAATCCCACATCCTTACAATGGACTTCATATCATTCCAATCTCACCCCATGGGTCTCCCTACTACGTCCCCATCTTCGCTCTTCTAATCCCTCTCTCCAGAGAACTCTATATTGCCCATGCAGACCCCCGTCTTATTCCTATAGACCCTGTTTTGCCTCAGACTTCCCTCTTCCCTACAGACCTCCATAGCATCCCTATTCACCCGCCTCACACCTGTAGACCTCATGGTCTCTCCTTTCACCTTAGTTGACCCTGTCTCACCCTAGAGGCCTCACCTCTCTCCGCACACGCCCCCATCAGCTCCCGTACCCACTCCTATCTTGTCAGCATGAACAGACCCCTCCAGTCTCGCCCCTCTCCAGCCCTGTCCCGGCTTCGCTCCCATCACTACACTTAGCGCTCGCAGGCCTCCCTGCATTCCCATCCAGCCCCAAAGGTGCCCTGCTCCTACTCAGGGTGCTCCTGGCGGAGGGTGGCCGGATCCGAGGCCACGCCGACCAGTGCCACCAGCGCCAGCAGCGCGGAGCCATGGCTGGGAACTGCAATCTGCAAGCGGATCTGATCCTAGTGGCTTCCCCGCGCTGCTCGCGGACCGGCTCGCCGGTCACTTCCCGGCCTGGACCTGTGGCCCCGCCCACAAGCGAGGACCCGCCCACAAGCCCCGCCTCCCACGCTCTGGGAAAGCGCGGCGCTGCGGCTCCACCTGGACTCCCGAGAGAATCCCGCCCCCAGAACAGAGGCCCGCCCTCGGCCCACCCCCTTCCGCCGAAGCCCCGCCCCTCAGGGCTTCGGGGCCCAACGTGCCTTCATGAGTTTCTCCCTGATCCTCCCCTCCCTCCAAATGCCGGAAGCCTGGATTTGGAGGAGAGCGAATTCCCGTCGCTGTTTCAGTCCCTCCCGAAAGAGGAAGCCAATGAGAAAGGAGTTTATTTTACTTAGCCGCGCCCCACTCCCCGGGAGGCTCTCGTCGCTCTCTGATGACGCAAATGCGCCTCTGCCTTCCGAGAGCCTATCCTCCTGCGCGTGGCTTCGTCCCAGCCAATCAGGAGTCCGGCTCCAAGGGCGCCTTCTCGCCCGTTGGGGAATAAGCAGACTGTGGCAGTTTGGGGGGCAAGGGGGCTGGCGTCCGGAGCCTGGCCACCCACTTCAGCGACGGGTGTTGTGCCGGTGTAGCCGTGGCAAGATGCTGTCCGTGTCGGCCAGGGAGAATATTAAACCCTTTCCCATTACATAGATGAAGAAAAGGAGGCGTGGGGAGTTGCTTACCCTTGATACTAAGGTCTGAGCCTCCCACCCATGTCCTGCGGTGCCGAGACCCGGGTGAGGCACTCCCTTGGGTCTAGATTTTAAAGGGGCGCCAAAGAAAATCAATAATAAAGGTAAATCTTACAATGCAGTGTTTTAAAATGTTAAAACTAACGAACAAAAAATTAGGAACAAAATATGTTTTTAAATACAGACAGGATCCGCGTGGTCACCCTCTGACCCACAGACCTGTTGTCTCTCCCTTTTCCCCCAAGGGGCCCTCTTGTTAAACGTTGCTTCCTTGAAGTTTTCTCTGACCTGTCCCCTTCCAAGCTCCAAGGGGTTAAAGGCCTCTCCTCCCCACAGCACCTGATCCTACCCCATGGTTACTTATTACACCTGTTGACATTTTTATGAGTTTTAAAAATTGAAGTACAACATACAGAGGCCGGAGCAGTGACTCATGCCAGTAATCCCAGCACTTTGGGAGGCAGAGGCAGGAAGATTGCTTGAGGCCTGGAGTTTAGAAACCAGCTGGGTAACGTAGCTAGACCTCCTCTCTACGAAAATGAAAAGAAGGTGTGGTGGCGCGTGCCCAGGAAACTGAGGTGGAAGGATCACCAGAGCCCAGAAGGTCAAGGCTGAGATGAACTGCTGGTGTGTCGCTGCACTCTAGCCTGGGCAACAGAGTGAGACTCCAACTCAAAACACACACAAAACTGCACAAACCGTAAGTGTACAGCTTGATGAATTATCACAAGATGGAACCATGTAACCACCACCCAGATTCGAAAATAAAACATGACCAGTATCCCAGGTGTCCCCTATACCCCTACTAGTCTGTCCCTTCCCTTCTACTGAGAAGTAAATACTGTTTTGCTTTCCCCCCCCCCCAAGAGATGAGAGTCTCACTATGTTGCCCAGACTGGACTCAAACTCCTGACTTCATGCTATTCTCCCACCTTGACCTCCCAAAGTACTGGGATTACAGGCATGAGCCACAGCACCCAGCCTGTTCTCTCTAATAAGTCACTGTGTTTTATGCTTGCCCCACTAGACCAGGGGTAGGCAAATTATTTATGGCTTGCAGGCCAAATGCTGCCCACCATCCTGTTTTGAATGACCCACAAGAATGGTTTTTGCAGCTGGGCTCGGTGGCTCAGCCTGTAATCCCGTGCTTTGGGAGGCTGAGGTGAGTGGATTGCCTGAGCCCGCAGGTTTGAGACCCACCTGGGCAACTTGGTGAGACCTCATCTCTACAATAAATCAAAAAATTAGCCGGGCGTGGTGGCGCACACCTGTAGTTCCAGCTACTTGGAAGGCTTAGGCAGAAGGATCGCCAGAGCCCAGCAGGTCGAGGGTGCGGTGGCCAGGAGCAGCCACTGCACTCCAGTCTGGGCAACAGAGTGAGATTCCAACTCAAAAAAAAAAAAAAAAGAATGCTTTTTGCTTTTTTAATAGTAGCAAAAATTAAGAATATTTTTAACAGGTGAAAAATTAGATAAAATTCAAATTTTAGTGTCTGTAAATAAAGTTTTATTGGAACCCACCCATGCTTATTTCTTGACATATTATCTATGGCTATTTTTGCACTTTGATGGCATAATTGAGTAGGTGTAACAGAAACCATATGGTTCACAAAGCCCAAAATATTTACTATCTGGTTCTTTGCTGAAAGAGTCTGACAACCCCTGCACTAAGACTGTAAGCTCCACGGGGGGCGGGAACCCAATCCTATTTGCTCTTACATCCCCAGAGCTTCACACAGAGCCTGGTACATAATGGACATTCACAAAGAATTTGTCTTAATGATAAACTGGAGATTCAGGATCACATACCCCAGAAAGCTCTATATGGCTCCCTATCCAGAAGCAGTGTGTCTGGTGGTTTATAACATGAATTCTGGAGTCAGACACAGTGGATCCGAATCCCCCTTCTGCTACTTACTAGCTATATGACATTGAGGAATTTAATCTCTCTAGGACTTTTTTCATCATTTGTAGCGTGAGAGAAAACAGTCCCAATTTGTTAAAAAGATTAAAATTAGATGACATAAGTAAAAGCATCTGCCATGAGTGCTAAATAAATGTTAGTTACTGGCCAAGCACGATGGCTCATGCCTCATAATCTCAGCACTTCAGGAGGCCAGGGCAGGAGGACTGCTTGAGCCCAGGGGTTCACGCCAGCCTAGGCAACATAGTGAGACCTCTTCTCTACAAAAACATAAAAAAAATAGCCAGGGGTGGTGGCGTGCACCCATAGTCCCAGTTCTTCAGGAGGCTGAGGCAAGAGGATCACTTGAGCCCAGGCGATTGAGGCTGCAGTGAGCCATGATTGTGCCACCGCACTCCAGCCTGGGTGGCAGAGACTCTGGCTCAAAAAATAATTTGTTTAAAAAGTTACTCATCTATTATCATTATCATCAATGCATGTTGTCACCTCCCGATACCTTTATAAATTAGATCTTTTTTTTTTTTTTTTGAGTTGGAGTCTCACTCTGTCGCCCAGACTGGAATGCAGCGGCCACTCCCGGCCACCGCAGCCTTGACCTGCTGGGCTCTGGCGATCCTTCCGCCTCAGCCTTCCCAGTAGCCGGAATTACAGGCGTGCGCTACCACGCCCGGCTGATTTTTTGATTTATTGTAGAGATGAGGTCTCGCTGCCCAGGCGGGTCTCGAACCCGCGGGCTCAGGCAGTCCACTCACCTCAGCCTCCCAAAGGCACGGGAATACAGGCTGAGCCACCGAGCCCGGCTATAAATTAGATCTTATATCTCTGCAGAGCCCTTTAAACACACTTCATTCACTCTTGTCACCTTCCCTCAGCTCATAAGCCCCAGGCATTCCCAGCTCATATCCTCAGACTGACCAGAAAATTGAGCATCAAAGGTGTCCATGATACAGCCAGATCTGGCACCAGGGTCTCCAGCTGCAGCCCATATTCCACTCAGGCCCAGATCAATAACAATGAGTCATTGGTTACGTATTTGGATGGTTTTAATCACTAGCCAGGACTACACAAGAGGGGCCTTTTCTGACATTGCATTTTTCATACGGAGAATTAGCAATTTGATTAATTGTGCTCTTAGACCTTAAGGCCATTTCTAAGCTGCTAATGCATTTCAAAAGAGCAGCAATAGCATATAGCAAAGCAGTGGGCCGGGGAGGTTGCCAAGCCTGCCTTGTGCCAAGAGGGCTGCTTGGCTCAAAACTCCACTCTATCAGTCAGCTTCCCAGCAGGGAACAGATGGCACACTCTAGAGAGGTGATTGAAGGGAGTGTCGTGAAGGAAGTTGATACAGAGGGCTAAAGGTCTGGAGAAGCACCCCTGGGCTGGTAACAGCTGGAAGCCACTACCACCCAGGCCTGGTGGGAGCTGTTCTGGAACTAGTGAGAGCTGGAACTGTAGGAAAAGGTGCCTGAAGGATCCGTGGTCTTTGGCAGAGGAAGGCAGGGCAGAGATGAGTGGGGAGTGGACCCAGAGGGACAAATGGCTGCCCTGCTGCAGAGCTGCCCAAGGCCACACCAGAGACGGGGTCTCCAACAGTATGAGCTCTGAGAATGCCTTTGCCTGTCACCGGCCTCCTCTGCCCATCCCATGAGCTCCCATCTCCTGGCAGTCCGTCTCCCTATCAGCAGGGTCAGCACACCCTTCACCCCATCCAAGGACTTAACTGAAAAACAAGGCAAGTATGCATGCAGAGGATGACGTGCATGTTCTCAACCAGGGACAATTCGGCAATGCCTGGAGGCGTTTTGATTGTCACAACTTGGGCTCCCAGCACCTCGTAGGCAGAAGCCAGGAATACTGACACACATCCCACCATGCATCCTCAACAGCAAAGCCTTGTCCAGATAATATGCCAATAGGGCCAAGGTGAGACAGCCTGTTTTAAACTAACTGCTCTGGCTTCATCTCAGGTCTGGCTTCCTTCTCTGTCCCTCCTTCTACCGGGGCACTTCCTTGCAACCCCCAAGTCCATCCCCCAGCTGGGGTCTCTCAACTCTGTCCACTTTGGGCTAAATCCCAATGGTGTCCCTCAACGCCTTGGCCTCTTCCTCTGGCTGCCATCAGTGGTTCCCTTACAGGCCCACCTCACTCCCAGGCTGCAGACCATTCTTCCAGAGCAAGCCCAGCCCCGACTTCAGGCTCTTTTTTCTGCACCCACCTTCCCTCCTCTCCCCTCTGAAGCCATCTGTCCTCCAGACCCCACCCTCTCCAGTCTCAGCTACCTCCCAGGAAAGCCATTCCCAGTGGATAATTTCCCAGATTTACCACTTCTAAACATCATGGAGCAAAGCAGACTTTTCTAGAGCTAGCCAAGGTCATGCTCAAAGCTACTCATACTCTTTTCCCCTGAGAGACTCTCTCCCCTCACGTTCCCTGGATTCTATCCCCACAAAAAACACTTGATTTTATCTTTCCAGCACTGTGGGCTTGGGGAACTACTGAGCAGTGTCTCACACAGGCTTCTTTGGCTGAGAAACTAGGAAGGCCTGCCAAAAGGAAGCTCACCCTGAGGTCCCCAGGGAGAGGGCACCTTGGTGGGCAGAGCCTCAAAGGGTACAGGAAGAAAAAGTGGCCAAGCCAGCGTGAGGCTCTCCCACCACCAGGCAGACCCCAGGCCATGGGGCTTTCCCTCCTCTCTCTGTGCTCCCTCCTGCCTCCCAGGTGACCCCTATGCAGCAGCCCAACTCACCCCCAAGTCCCCCTACCAAGGCCCAGGTGGAGCAGAGGGGAGGGATCCAGCTGTGTAGTCCTGAGATTAAGCTGGCTGAGGTCCAGACTGACCAGAATACTCAGCCACCATTATTGCTTTCCCCAAATACCCCAAGAAACCCAGAGAAGCAAGCAGGGCAGGCGGCCACCAGGCCCCCTCCCAGCCTCATTGCCTGCCTCTTAGATCCAGGTCCACCACCAGCTACTGAGCCACAACCCCGGGCCAGCAGCAGCAGAAGGGCCAGGGCTAGGCCAGAAGGAGGCAGGGGCAGCAGCACTGGCCCGGCCTCATTGCAGCCCCACAAGCTCAGTGATCGGTGGGGCCCGTACCATGAACTCCTCATAGTGGCGGAGGAATAACCGGAAGCGAGCCAGATATGAGTCCTCATTGTATGGCAGCTGCTTCTCGTGGAGGAACCGGGACACCACGGGCTTCACCTGAGAAGACAGGCAGGAAGAGAAGGCTGTGAGCTGGGGCTATGGGCAGACCCGTCACCCCACGGGGACTGTCCTCAGCTCCCGTCCACCCGGTTCCATGATGCTCTGGAGGAGCTGAGCAACTAAATTCGGAGAATTCCTGCCCCCCACCCAGCGGGAGCTTCTCTCCAAAAGCCTCCCCCGGAGCTCCTGTCTGCATGGCAGCCCTCCTTGGCCCAGCGGGATGACAACCAGAGCTGCCTTTCACCAAGCAGCTACCGTGTGCCAAACATTTCAGATCCATTTCTCCATTTCGTCTGCATGGCCAGCCAGTATAGGCACCGCATACTCCCATTTTACAGAAGGGGAAGCCAAGGCTCAGAGGCATTCAGTTAACTTGTCCAGAGCCACGCTGCTAGTCAGAAACCGGGTGTCTCTGATCTGAAACCCATGCTGCTGCGTGTAGACCAGGCTGCCCTTCTTGGGTGACTCTGACTGGGCCCTGGAGGTTTAACTCTCCACCCTCAAACAGTTCCTTCATCCCAGGCCCCAGTCCCAGCCCAGCCCTCCCCTACCTTCAGGCACATGTTGTCGGAGAGCCTGGGGAAGAGGTGGTGCTCCACGTGGCAGCTGATGATTGAATGGCCGAACGCCCAGTCCAGCACGGGCAGTCGGGGCAGGTTGAGCACCCCCATGCTCATCAGGTGGATTCGTCGGGGCTTGTTGTCCCGGGAGAACATGGGCAGCCCGATGTGCTGTGACAGACACGTGGGTCATGCCCTGGGACTGGGCCGAGCTGCCCTGGACCTCTCCGCCCCGCCCCAGGTGTCCTCTGCCTGCCCAGCCTGGGCCTCTCTCCACATCTATACAATAGGGGGTATGGCCTGGGATCTGCTGGGATCCTGTGGTACTCTAATGCCCATGACTGCTACCACTGGCTGTCATGGCACTCTGCCTTTGCCTCATCCTGGAAAGGCCCTTCCTGCACTCTTCACCAACCAAGGTCTCACTCATTGTTCAAGATGAAGTTTAACCAGTGCCTGTAACCACGTGCAAGAGCCTCCTCTGCCGGGCGCTGTCCTAGGTCTAGGAACTCGGAGGTGACCAGGGGCTTCCACTGGCGCAGGACAGGACACAGTTATGGGATTAAGTAATTAACAGCAGTTGTGGTGAGTGCCGGATGGTGAAGTACAGGATGCTCCACCCGGGGCCTTCCCTGGGCAGGGAGCAGGCAGGTGTCCCTGTGCAAACTGCGCTGGAACTGAAGGCCAAGCCCTCAGCCTTGCATGAAGACCTCCCACCTCCCTCCTTCACCTGCCTGCTGCATGGCATTCAGTGGGGTTCTTATTTTCACTCCATTGGGCATCCAGCCCAATGAAAGCATGCCAGCCAATATCAGGCAAGGAGAAGCAAAGTCCTTACCTGAAATCAAAACTCTTGGTGATGACCTGTGGTGGTCGGGAGGTGAGAATGCCTCCTTAGGTGGCCTCTCTATCCCCAATCACCTTATTTGTTTATTTTATTTTATTTTTTCTCTTTTTTTTTTTTTTGAGTTGGAGTCTCACTCTGTCGCCCAGACTGGAGTGCAGTGGCCGCTCCCGGCCACCACAGCCTCGACCTGCTGAGCTCCGGCGATCCTTCCACCTCAGCCTTCCGAGAAGCCGGAATTGCAGGCACGTGCTACCACGCCCAGCTGATTTTTTTGATTTATTGTAGAGATGAGGTCTCGCCAACTTGCCCAGGCGGGTCTCGAACCTGCAGGCTCAGGCAATCTACTCACCTCAGCCTCCCAAAGCGTGGGATTACAGGCTGAGCCACTGAGCCCGGCTTATTTTATTGTTTTAGAGACAGGGTCTTGCTCTGTCACCCAGGTTGGAGTGCAGTGGCACCATCATGGCTCACTGCAGCCTCTATCCTCCTACCTGGACCTCCCAAGCTGGGACCACAGGCACGTGCCACCACACCTGGCTAATTTTTAAACTTTTTGTGGAGACGGGTTTTCAAAGTTGCCCAGGCTGGTCTCAAACTCCTGGCCTCAAGGGATCCTCATGTCTTGGCCTCCATAAGTGCTAGGATTACAGGCATGAGCCACGATGTTGCCCAGCCTTTTCAACCTTGAGTCCAGTCTGCAGCCAGTCCCCCTAAAGAATGCTCCCTTAACCCAGCATGCAGGGTAGGGGAGGCCTCACCTGGAAGATGTTGACATGGAGGTAGGGGTGAGCCAGCAGGGATCTGGTGAGAAGCATGCAGGCCAGGGCTGAGCTGGGGCTCTTAAAGCCTGACACGTTTAGGAGCAGCCAGTAGTGAGAATACAGGCCCAGGGAAATCAGGCCCAGTGTCCGCAGAGCCGTCCTGAGCTCCGCCTTCCTCAGCCGTTCTGCCAGAAGGGGCAAGAAATAGAGCCAGGGGAAGGCAAGGATTGCATCCATCACGAGCTGGCTCCTTGCTGACTCAGTGGTGCTAAGGCAGAGGGTGGCCTGGGTGTGTTTAACTCACGCACGCAACGGCCCTGGGAGGTGGATTCCTCCATTGCATGGACAAAGAAACAGAGACATCAAGTGACGTGACCAAGGTCAAGACCTGGGATTTGAACCCAGGTCTGGCTGCCCCATGGCTTCTGTTCCTGCCACCATATAATATTGTTTCCATGATACGAGACAACTAGAACGTGCAATATGATCTGTGCAAGACATCTACAGGGCATTTTTACATCTACGACCTACGTGCTTTCAAATCACCCTTGAGGATCTGGTATGGAACCTGGGGCTCAGGGAGGTGAAGTCACCTGCCCACAGTCCCAGTCAATAAGTGGCAGAGCCAGACTTGGCCCCAGGTCCAAGACTCTTTCTATGCTGCCTGGCTGCCTCAGAAAGTCTCTCTTGGGTCTTCCTCAACAAGTGGCCTCCACGAAGCCAGACTTGGAGGGAGAGTAGGGGAATCCAGGTCATTGCAGGCACTTTGGGCCAGGCCCTCACAGACGTACCTACAGCCACTAGTGGGGTTATGATGGGGATTAAGAGAGGAGCGAAGAACATGTAGACATAGCGGTTGAGACAAGGCAGCCTCCACGTGCTGGAGTCCCCCAGGCCCACCACGTTGGTGTAGGCGTGGTGCATCTTGACATGTCCGTGCTTGGCGTGCTCTGCAGTGAAGGCCGTGCATACCTAGAGGGAGCCAGAAAGGGCACTGGTGTCCATGTCTGGCACAGTCGAGCCAAGCAGGACCTTTGGGAGCCTCCAGAACACCCCCACCTCCTCGGACCCTGCATTGTCAGGGCCTCCCTGCCTTACAGCCTCAACTAATCAGCCTTGACCATCAAGTGTCAGGTATCCATGACCACAAAGTGGCAGCCAGTCAAAACAACCGCATCCACTTGGCGTGGCTTGGCAAAGCATTTGGGGATAGGAGGCCAGACCCCCAGACTCCTGGAGTGCCACTCTGCCAGTGACCCCCCAGTCTCAGAGGCTGTCAAGATTGGACGCACTGCGGGTGAAGCTCTGGCATCCACTGCAATGATTCTATGTGTATTTGTCTTAGAAACATCGGTGCCTACATAACACTGCTTTGCATTCAGAGCCCACAACAGCAGCTGGGAGAGGATTGCAGGAGGGGTCTGATAATGAAGGGACACCATCTCCTGAACAGCCCACAAGGAGGGGTGGGGGTGTCGCAGTGGGGGCTGAGAGCTAACTTCTCCCTAGGACCACACTCCTCTGGCGTGGAGAATGGGATTCTCTGAGCCCTTTCAAGAGCTGCAGCAGGGGCTCTGACTCCTAGGAGAGCAGGCCTCCCTGAAGGCAGAAGAGGGCTAAGGTGTTTCTTATGCAGATATATGCAAATGAGCATGCAGATGTAAGCCTCTTCCAATATTTTATCCAGGACAGAAAATTTTGCTAGTTTATTGAAGATACCGCCTGCCCGCTTCTGGAGAAACTTGAAAAGTTTCCCAATGCCAGTCACCCTAAGCCCGGTAAAGACAGAACACCCTTCGCTGAGAGCTCACTACGTACCAGGCTCCGTGTTCTGCACTTGACACATTCCAAACCTAGGGGCAGCGGTGTCATAGTGCAGTCTGCAAAAGCAAAACTGAGATAGAGAGGGGCCACATGGCCCAGGTCACGCAGCTAAATAGGTGTGGGAGGCAGGATCTGGACCCAAAGGACCAGATTCCACTCAAGATGAGTCATAAAGTTCTTGAGAAGAGCCACATCCTGCAAATGAACACGAACCCAGGTTATGGGCCCAGCCACAGAGGCAGAAGCAGAAGAAAGATCAGGAATGGCACTGTCCTCACACTCTGTCCCTTGGAACAGAGACTCCATCTAAAAGGCACTACGGAAGCCATTTTGTACACGAACCACCCTGTGTTAATCTCGCCTGACCCATAAGTAGCTGACAATCAAAGTTGAACATCAACCAATCAGAACTGCCTTGTTTCGAGCCCTCATCTGCATGGCAGGAACCCTAATGCATGACAGGAATCCTAACCCTAAAGGAGGTCAACTCTGCTGTGAATACACCTCAAGCCACTGACTTGGGGGCTTATCAGGTTATCACTGTCTTCAATAAACCTGTTTTTCTACTCTAATCTGATTTCGGTGAATTCTTTCACTGTGACTCAGGCCTCAGGTTATCTGGTCACTACGCGGACCTGCAACAGGCATGAGGCGCACAACCGTGGTTTAACAAAAGATACCGGGAGATACGTCAAACCCACCAATGCCTTACGGGCCCTCAAGACTCTGCTCTCAGGTGATACAAGCAACTCACAGAAGGGCAAATTTCGCCCGAGGACGAAATTTGAGATGGGCAGTGCGGTGCGTCATGTGTGGTTTACCACTCAGCACACACTTCCAGGGTCTGTATATGATTTGCCTTTTCATATAAATAAGAACAGATTAGAGGCTATTTCTGTAACACTGGTTCTCACGCCCATGTAGGTGTTCTCACCTGAGAGGGAGAGAAAGGGCTGGTGGGGGAAGGTGGGCTGCTGGGTGTCTGTCTGGTGCCCACAATCCATCAACCCAAGGGCAGTGGGCAATGACCACACACTGCTGAGTTAGCTAGAAAATGGACTGTTCTGCTGAAAGGGATCATTTAAAGGTCTTATCCAAGAGGATTCAAATTCAGACCTAGAGAAAGTTCCAGAAGAAGCCTCATCAGTGGTGCTGCTTTTTTGGGAGGAGGGAGATAAGATCTCACTCTGTCACCCAGGCTAGAGTGCAGTGGTGCAATCACAGCTCACTGCAGCCTCGACCTCCTGGGCTCGAATACTCCTCTCACCTCAGCCTCCTGAGTAGCTAGGACTACAGGTGCATGCCACCAGGCCCAGCCAATTTTTAAACTTTTTTTAGAGACTAGGTCTCAATATGTTGCCTAGGCTCATCTTGAACTCTTGGCCTCAAGCAATTCTCCCATGTTAACCTCCCAAAGTGCTGGGATTACGGGTGTGAGCCACTGTACCAGACCATGGTGCTGCTTTTTTTCTGAGTAGGAGTCTTACTCTGTCGCCCAGGTTGGATGGCACGCTCACAGCCACCACAGCCTTGACCTGCTGGGATCAGGTGATCCTTCCGCCTCAGCCTTCCAAGTAGCTGGAACCACAGGTATGTGCCACCTCGCCCAGCTAATTGACTGATTGATTGATTGTAGAGACAAGGTCTCGCCATGTTGCTCGGGCTGGTCTCGAACCCCTGAACCCAGGCAATCCTCTCGCCGCCCCCCCCAAACTGCTGGGATTACAAGCTTGAGCCACCGCGCCTGGCCTGGTGCTGCTTTTTTATATCACCTGTGCCTCTTGAGAAGACTTAGCCCTAATCCCTCAGCACTGAGTAGCCAGGGCGTGCAGAGGCAGCTATCAGTATAATCCTTCTGGATTATCTTGTCGGCTGAATGTAGGAGCTCCAAAACTTCTCTCATTCAAGAATAAATCCATTCAAGTATTCTTTCGTTCAGTTGTTCATTCACTTAAGCATCTTCAGACCCCTGGTCGGACTCCAGCCCAGAGTCCCTCCTGCCAGAGGGATGCTGTCCCAGGGGTGTCCCACGGCCCCTTTTTCTCACCCCACTCATGCCTGCTGCCCCGCCATTCCTGCGCCCATCACAGAAGCGGCCCCTCCAAATCGGAAATCTAGTCATTGCCCTTGTCTTACTCATCCTCCTCTTCCTCCTCCCCCAGCTCCCACCCAGACAACCCCCACCTGCACCCTCCTCCCATCCTCACCACCTCTCACCTGGTCCCTACCAACAGCCTCCGACCTATCTCCTTCCTTGTCTGCCTCAAATCCAGTAGAGTGACCTAGATAAAACCCAACTTCAATTGCATCGTAATTTTATAATTACGGTTTTAATCCTGCAGTGTACTGTTTGTTTAAAAAATAAAAGAGGAGAAGCCGGGCTCGGTGGCTCAGCCTGTAATCCCGTGCTTTGGGAGGCTGAGGTGAGTGGATTGCCTGAGCCCGTGGATTCAAGACCCGCCTGGGCAACTTGGCGAGACCTCATCTCTACAATAAATCAAAAAATCAGCCGGGCATGGTAGCGCGTGCCTGTGGTTCCAGCTCCTTGGAAGGCTGAGGCGGAAGGATCGCCAGAGCCCAGCAGGTCGAGGCTGCGGTGGCCGGGAGCGGCCACTGCACTCCAGTCTGGATGACAGAGTGAGACTCCAACTCAAAAAATAAATATAAATAAAATAAAAGAGGAAATGATTAGAGAAGGACACAGAAGAGACTGATAACACCTGTCTGTCAGGAAAAATGAGGCAGCTGTGGAACAGGACAAGAAGACGACGTTTCCCTATACTTTTTGAATTCTGAATTATATAAACACATTACCTAGTCAAACATAAATTAAGTTTGAAAACTATCAGCTTAGACCACTATCTTTGGCCACAGGACAAAGTCCCCGCTCCTCTGCCTCCTTGTCCCCTTCTCCAGGGTCCCCACTAGATTCTAGTGACTCCAGATTTCTGGTCCTATTATTATTATTTTTTTTTTTTTTTTTGTAGAAATAGGGTTTTGGCCAGGCCCAGTGGCTCAGCCTGTAATCCCAGCGCTTTGGGAGGCCGAGGTGAGTGGACTGCCTGAGCCCGTGGGTTCAAGACCCGCCTGGGCAACTTGGCGAGACCTCGTCTCTACAATAAATAAAAGCCGGGTATAAAAAAGGTAGTGTGCGCCTGTAACTCCGGCTACTTGGAAGGCTGAGGCAGAAGGATCGCCGGAGCCCAGCGGGTCGAGGTTGCAGTGGCTGGGAGCGTGCCACTGCACTTCAGTCTGGGTGACAGAGTGAGACTCCAACTCAAAAAAAAAAAAAGTAAGAAACAGGGTTTTGCTATGTTGCCCAGGCTGGTCTCAAACTCCTGGCCTTAAGCGAGCTTCCCACCTTGGCCTCCCAAAGTGCTAGGATTATAGGTGTGAGCCACTGCACCTGGCCTACCCCAGGTTTCCAAGGGTCTCTCATACACTGTGCTTTTCCCCGCAGCCTTTGTTCATACATCTGTCTGAAACCACCTTCCTGCTCCTGAGCCTGGCCAAGCCTGTCCTGGCATCTCTTCTGGAAACTCTCCTCAGGGTTTCTCAGCTCCGCATGGTTGATATTTGGGAACAGATAATGTTTTGTTTCAGGGGATGTCCTGTATCCTGCGGGATGCTGAACAGCATCCTAGATGCCAGTAGCGCGCACACATGCACATACACACAAACACACAAACAGCACGTCCCAGTTTTTTTTTTTTTGAGTTGGAGTCTCACTCTGTCACCCAGGCTAGAGCGCAGTTATGCACTCATGGCCACTGCAGCCTCGACCTGCCAGGCTCAGGTAATCCTTCCACCTCAGCCTTCCAAGTAGCTGGAACCACAGGCTCATGCCACCACACCCAGCTAATTTTTTGATTGACTATAGTGGCGAGGTCTCACCAAGTTGCCCAGGCTGGTCTCGAACCTATGGACTCAGGCATCCTCTCACCTCAGCCTCACAAAGTCTTTGCCCCAGTCTTGATAGCCAAATATGTCTCCAGATTTTGGACTCTAGACTGGAGCCCCAAAATGACCATGCATGCCCACTCTTGGACAAGTGGCTTAACCTCCCAGACCAGCATTTCCTCATCTACAAAGGAAAGGTAACTATAGCTTCACCCTCACAGAGAGGTATGACTTTTAAATGAGATAATTCATGAAAAAGACACAGTAAGCCGCCAGTAAGCGTTAGCTAGCATAATCAGGATCTTTTCTTACTTAGATGTCATTTGTGTGTGTCCCTTTCTCACTTGACTCTGAGTCCCTGAGGAACTGGAACCAGATCCTATTCACTGTTGTGTCCCCTGCGCCTACGGGAGAAGCCACGGACATGGAACCGAAGTTGGATGATGTTGAGGGCATAGCTCAGGATACAAAGCCAAGTCTCAGCCCTGCCCCGTAAAACCAGCCTCTTTCCATGGCTCCTCCCCCAAGCTGGGTATCCGTCAAGGTGACACTGCTCGCATTCAGCACTGCCACCACAGACTGCCCCCGGCTTGCTCCAGTGTACCCCCCTTGTCCCCCAGCCCTGTTTGGCCTTGGGAGGTGGTATACACACCCTCCAGGGTCCTCACTGCCAGAAGCCAGGCTTTTAGAGACCCTACATGAGTGGGATTATATGAGCCCCCCTTCCTGGAGTCCTCAGGCTTATCCTGGAGGAAGTCACATCAAAGCTCTCAGAAGCAGGGCTGCTTGAAAGTACATTTTGAGGGCAACCCCTTCGGGTCCCCTCCCACTGTGGGAGCTTTTCTGTCCTCTCAATAAATCCTGGAAAGAAAGAAAGGAAAGAAAGGAAAGAAAGGAAAGAAAGGAAAGAAAGGAAGAAAGGAAGAAAGGAAGAAAGGAAGAAAGAAAGAAAGAAAGAAAGAAAGAAAGAAAGAAAGAAAGAACATTTTGAGAACCTACATGTGGGATAAAATTGCATAGAACCACAGACACACACACACACACACTCTGCAGGGGAGACTGGGTGAGAGATACACCAGACCTTTCTGTCCTATTTTTGCAAGTCTTGTGAATCTTTATTTTTTTTTTTTTTGAGTTAGAGTCACACAGGCTGGAGTGCAGTGGCATGCTCACAGCTCCCGCAGCCTCGACCTGCTGGGCTCAGGCGATCCTTCCACCTCAGTCTTCCAAGTAGCTGGAACTACAGGCGCGCTCCACCATGCCCAGCTAATTTTTTGTTTTATTGTAGAGCCAAGGGCTCCCCGTGTTTCCCAGGCAGGTTTCAAACCCATGAGCTCAGGCAATCCTCTTGCCTCCACCTCCCAAAGTGCTGGGATTACAGGCGTGAGCCACCACGCCTGGCCATTTTATTTTAAAAATAGAAAAGGTTTCTACAAAAGTATATTTTTGTACTGCAGATCTGAGTTTGCCCCCTAAATAAATTTTTAAGATTAAAAAATAAGAAGTCATAGTTGAAATTAAACAACACCTCTCAGGGATTGGGTAGGGACAGGCAGAGAGAAGGTCAAAGAGACAGTTCAGGATTATGGCCACACTGAACTCCTGTGAGAAGAAAATGTTCCAGGGTCAGGGTCATGACTAAGCTGGGGTTCTGGGTTCTGTTTCCAACCCACAAGGGATCTGAAGGAAGGTGATGGCATTCCCCTGTGTGACGGTCCTCCCCCAAGGCAGAGTTCCCAGTCAGCCAGCTGTGACTCCGACCTACAGCACAAAGCCGACTTTGCAAGGAGGATTTGAAGCTGAGACAATAAAGAGTTTAATAACTGGCACTGCCTGTTCCCTCCCACACAGGGGAGCATCTTGGATTGTGACATGCGAGAGTCCCTAAAGCACTCTGATTTTAGGAGCTAATCCTTCCCAAGCTTCAGTACTTAAACTGCAGTGGCATTTCCACCTGCCCCTCCACCTTCCTGTGGCCGTCGTGCTGTGGTGCCCTTCACTGGTAGTTCCCAAGAATATGCCTGACTGTCTCCATGATATGACCCAGGACAGGGAGGTTTAGGTGCTCTGGCTGGGTAAGGCCAAGGTTATCAATGAGCAGGAGAGAAGGTCAAGGTTATGCCAGCAGGAGAGAGGCAACTTCCTCAAGTAGACAAGGAATGAGTCTTCAGAGGGAAGGTCACCTGGCATGGGCAGCTGCACAGCACAGGATTTTGGATACTTTAGGAGAGAAATGACAACCTGGGGTGGAAGAGCCCCCTCCATCCTGTCTGCCCCTCCCCCAGATCCAATGGATCAGAGAGGGTGAGGCCCTGGTCCCACCCCCAGCTTGGAGTTGGTAAACCCTGAGACAATCTCAGCAAAAGCTGGGTGCCCAGGAAAGCCAAGGATACTCAGCTGATGCCAGAGGCTGCAGAATTTGCAAAACACCCGAAGGAACCCAAGGCCTGGGACTCAATTATTCTGCAACAAAGGTGTCTCCTGAAGATCAAGGTCTGGGAAGAGCACAGGCACCCAGCAAGAGCAGGGTTAAAGGAGAGATGACACCAAGACTGCTAAAAGACAGTCAGAGATCCAGGAAGGGTCCCGGAGCATCCCCTGAGGTCCTAGGCAGTGAGATCTTATCCCCTGCTTCCTGCCGAGGCCCAGAAACACGGCACCTCCCCAGCATATGCACAGCTCTGTGGAGTTAGGCAAGCTTTCAGCTAACAAAAACAAAACAGTGACAAAGCAAACAACAATAACAACTGCTCACCCCTTCCTTGCAACTGACCACACGTTCCCTCCAGAGAAAGAAAGGGATGCCTACACTCGAGCATCTAAGAGTCAGGACCAGCAAAGCCTGCGCTGTCTCATTTAATCCACACGCTGGCTTCACGAGGGAGGTAATGTCATTACTCTTGCTTATTAGATGAGGAAACTGACACTCAGCTGTTGCATCAAGTAACTTGCCCAAGGTCAGGGCAGCCAGTGGAACTGGGATTCCGACCGTGACTTCAAAGGTTGGGCCCCAGACACTGTCCCCGGCCTCATCCTGCCCGTCAGACAAGACCAGCAACCTCCCCCCACCAATGCCAGCCAGGCTGGGGAGGCTGATCCATCCCCTCCCCCACCCTGGGAATGGTACCCTCCCCAGAGGGAAGACAGAGCAGCACCCTGTGGAGCGGAAGATCGAGAAGCAGCCCACACAGGGTGGGCTGAGAATTGTGAACCACTTGGCTGCACAAGGGCCTGAGAGACAGAGTTCCTGTGTCTAGCCCCCCAGCCCCTTGTGACACCAGCCAGGTGTCACAACACGAGGCAGGAGCCAGGCCTCCCCACCCCAGCCTCAAGGGGGTTCACAGGCCTCTAGGATGGGACCTTCCATACGCCAGTTTTTCCCCGGACCTTGTCCCCTGGCCATTGACAACAGATATTGACAGAAGACCTTCTAAGAGCTCAGGTCTGTGCCAGGAGCTGAAGAGACAAAGTAGGCAAAGATGAAGCCACTGGTCTGGGCTCACGGGAACAAGACAGTGTGCAGCCAGCAGAATGTAGCCCTGAGGCTGCCTGGGGTCTCACAGGGCAGGCCAGGTGAGCTCTCCAGTAAAGGTCTCCAATGAGGGAGTCTTGGAAGCCTTCTCAGAGGAGGTGTCCTTGGCTTTCTGCCTTTGCTCAGCACACATGATAGCTACTGTGTGGGTATCACACTTTGGTGGGTATCAGATTCACCTGGGGAACTTGGTAAAAATGTAGTGACCCCGGTCCTCTTCTTCAGCAAGCCTGGGCCTCCGGGTCACTCTGCTACACACCAAAGTTTGAGAACCACTAGGTCATCTCTGGACAAGAAACCCCCTGCAGCCAAGTGGTTCACAATTCTCAGTACCTGCTTCTTGTCCTCAGCTGTACTCCTGGCATGAAGTACAGCTTTGAAAAAATCCAAACAGAGCTCCTTCTGCGCCCATCCCAGTGGTTACCACACTGCCCACATCGCCAGCACAGCCCAACGTCTCCCCTGCTTCTCTCTGTGAATTACAAACTCCGTGAGTATCTGACCCAGACTCCAGGGTCTGGCCCATGCCTCAGAGTCTGGTTGGAACCAAAGTCCAGGGCTTCCTGGGAAAGGAAGTGTCTTGAAACTGACCCCGAGGATCAGGAGCCTGTTGGTTCCTCTCATCCCCAGCACTTTAAAAATGTGTGCCGGTGGAAGGGGTGGGGAAGGGGAAAAGCGGGGTACAAAGAGTGTTAGGTGGGAAATGTTACCCCACTCGGCTGATGTGGTATATTATTATAGATATGCTACATACATGTGTGTATAGTTACATAACTTCATAAAAAGTTAATAGTTGAATTGATTGGTCACAATAACTAGTCCTTGCCAGGAAAAAAAAAAAAAAAAAAAGCTGTTTCTTTTTTTTTTGAGTCAGAGTCTCACTCTGTCACCCAGGCTGGAGTGCAGTGGCACGCTCACAGCCACCACAGCCTCTACCTGCTTCGCTCAGGCAGTCCTTCCACCTCAGCCTTCCAAGCAACTGGAACTACGGGTGCACACCACCACGCCCAGCTAATTTTTTGATTTTTTGTAGAGACGAGGTCTCGCCACGTTGCCCAGGCTGGTCTCAAACCCCCGGGCACAGGCAATCCTCTCGGCTCCATCTCCCAAAGTGCTGGGATTGCAGGCATGAGGCACCACGCCTGGTTAAAAAGCTGTTTCTGGTACCAGCCTTCCCTATTTATTCATAAGGGACCTGGGTGGCCAGGTGACAGTCCCTGGGAAGAGAGGGAGCAGGTTCACAGAGGAACAAGAGAGACTTGGTAACCAGTCCGGAGAGAAACCTGGCCAGAAATCTTTGCCCTCCTGGGCTTGGCCGTAGGTGAGAAAACCAAAGCAAGAGCAGGACTTGCAGCAGGTGGAAGAAAAAAGGGCAAAAGTCATGAAAGAGGAGGCTCCTTCCTGGAGCAGATCTTGGGGCTGGGAGTCTCTCAGTGTGGCTCAGCCATCGCCAGGTGACAGAGGAGTATGATCAGGAGTGGGGACACTGTGACACTGGGCCCCTCCTCCCCCTCCCCTTCTGAGCATGGTTCACATTTTAAACCCTGATGGCAAAACCTGATTGCAAAGGTTGCCCTGTGGGCCAGGACAATGACCGTCACCCACCAGCACCTGCCAACCATTAATGTCCTGGTAGGAGGAGGAGGTGCCAGTCATCTCTTGACCCAGCGCTGTAGAGAGGCAAGTGGATGTGCCTGGGCCAAGTCCATAGCCACAGATAGGCACTTGGATACTCACCATGCAGTTCTCCACCCACTGGTTGCAGACACCCTCTCATGGGCTTGGAGATGTGTGTGTGCGCGCGCGCAGCGCGCCGCACACACACACACACACACACACACACCCTGCACTGCATATTGAACATCTGGGTCTACAGGTCGACAGCTGCCCACGTGAGCACACACACAGCTGCACACACCTGCATGCTTGCACGAAATAACGCGGTTGCCCACCCAGCACCAGCAGCTGTCCCACTCTCCCTCTCCCAGGCTCACCTCCACAAAGAAAAGCAGCCAGATCTTGCTCCAGCGTTTGGACTCGGTGAGGGCACCATGAACGGCCAGGTGGCTGCCCTTGACAGTAAGCGTGTAGTGGCACACACCTAGGATGGTGATACCCAGGGCAAAGACCAGGACATTCTCAGTGCACAGGCACAGGAACCCTGCAAGAGGAGGAGGCAGAGGAGGGGGTGATGGGGTCTTTCTTTAGCTCTGGGAGATCTGGACCCAAAGGCCTCAGCCCCCACCCTGGGAGTCCAGGTCAAAGTGCGCCCAGTTCTGGGAGCTCCCACAGGCAGGAGTCAGGCAGGTCCCCCTGTGGCCTGAGGGGGATGGGCTGGCTCTCTCTACAGGATGTGGACAAAACAGAGTTCCCACTGGCTCACTAAGGAAACCCCAGTGGCCCTGAGGGGCTTTCCCCTGGATCCCAGCCAGAGACAGCAGGGGTGGGGACCTGGGGATGGGGACCCAGGGATCATGGGGCTCCAGACCAGGGGAGGCCAGGGGAGACTTCCGCCCTCCCTCCTCACTCTCCTCACCCCATCCCTGGTATCCCCCCCCCCCGTAGAAAACCCTCCCCCTTCCCTGGCTCCTCAATCCCTCCCCACCACCCCCCTATTCCTTTCAACTTTCCCTTCCAACTTCCTTTGTCAGACTTTAGTGCCCGGCTCCTGGGGGACATAGGGCAGGACACCCCCACCAGACTCTCGAGTTTGGGGTGTGACCCTCTGTCCTGGCGTCCCGGACACCCCCGTCTCCCCTCCCCGCCGCCCGCCAGCCCACTCGCGGCAGAGCCACACCCCACCCCCACCCGCAGCCGGGCCCCGAT
Source organism: Cephalopachus bancanus (assembly GCA_027257055.1). NCBI lineage: Eukaryota > Metazoa > Chordata > Mammalia > Primates > Tarsiidae > Cephalopachus > Cephalopachus bancanus. Next base: position 506,504 of record JAPVLO010000637.1, read on the forward strand.
GGCCCCGTCCCGCGCCCCTCACCGGCCGGCAAAGCGAGGAGGCTGAGCGCGAGGATGGCGCAGTCCACGCCGTGGCGCTCCCACCAGGAGCTCGCGCGCACCACGTCTCGGACCAGCGCCTCCAGCTCGCGCTGCAGCGCCTCGACCCCGCCGCCCCCCCGGGGCGCGCCCCCCGCCGGCGCCATGGCTGGCTCTCCCGGCGCGGGGCCGACGCCCGCAGAGGGAGGCCTGGAGGACCCGGGCGGCCGGCGTCTGCGGCGCCCGCGAGGCGGGGAGCGCGAGCGGGGCGGGCCGGGCGGAGTCACGCGCCCGGCTGGGGACACCCGTCCGCGAGGTCACGGTGCAGGACATTCCAGCACCACTGCCGCGCGCGGCGGCGACCCCGGCCCGGTCCGCCGCGGGAGGAGCCGGGAGAGGCGTGGGGGCGGGAAGGCGACCCTGGGGCGAGAACCAGCCCAGATAGTAGGAACGGAGTGGGCGTGGGGAAGACGGAGACCCCAGTGGAACCCTTCGAGGGCCTTTTCTGACCGCCGACCTAAAATAATTCTCTCGAGTTCCCTCTGTCCTGCACCCTGCTAGGGCCTGTCGGAGCGTTTTTCTCCCCAGAGTATTTTTGCTAGTGGCACTTAGCTGCCGCCCCTACACGTGAACGCAAGCATGTGTTTCTTGTCTGTCTCCACCAACAGACTCCTTCCTCATTTTGCCACTTTGGCTGGAGTTGTATCTTCAATACCTAGAACAACGCCTGACACATAAACATTTCAGAATTCCTGGGGGTGAAAGTTCAAGGACTCCCTCCTTCCAGGTGGTGAATCGGGGAGTGTGGGGTCCCCTCTGAGTCTGGCTTCAGCAGAGGTGACCATGGGAGCTGGCCCTCCAGCCCAGTAATGTCTGGGGAAGAGGGCGCAGCTAGGGGAGAAACACATTCAGAGGTCTCCGTTCAGGGTGGGTGGGCATACCAGCGGGGTCCACCTGCAATTCCACTCATTCGGGGATACCCTGGTCTGGTCCCAGGGCCAGGTCCTCAGCCTAGGCCTCAGAGACTTAGAGCAGCACTTATCACAGACACTTCCCATCAGGTCAGGCCCCTGCTTGGCACTGCTGGAGCTGACCTTGGTCCTCAGGGGAGAAGCCACTGTCCTCTACAATCTCCCCCTCCCTGCTTTTGAGGGCCCCTTTTCTTTTTTGTTTTACTTTCCTCCGGGTTTGTACGCCAGTCCCTTCGCTAAAGAGACCCAGTGTGGTGAGACCAGTGACATTTCAGCAGGAGACCCTTGGGAAGGAGAACGGGAGAGTCAGGGACACGAATGACTTTGATTTCTGCCTGTCTTCCTTGGCATTTTTCTCCATAAATTCTTATGAGCTTATCCCTCCAATTCTCTATCAAAGGGCAAGATTTCTTTATCAGGGCAGTATTCTAAGGGGCCGACACTCTAATAAACCAATCCTCACTCCACGCACACACAGCGCCTCACGGTTTTACCTTTGTCACCTACTGATTAGGTTTTGTGGGTTCCCCACACCCCTCAAGGATGGCATCATCTTCATTTGATCAATAAAGGCCCTGAGAGATAAGCTGATCTGCCCAAAACTCCACAGTTACTAAATGACTGGACTAGAACTGAAATCCAAAAGGTCGCCTCCAAATCCAATTAACTTTTGTCAACATGAGAGATGCTTAAGACAGATAAAGGAGAGTTGCCCTTCTTCCCCACTTCCCGCCCTGTCCTCAAATTCTTCCTTCTCAGGCAACTGAAATTTTCTTTCTTTCTTTCTTTCTTTTTTTTTATTTTGAGTACGTGGGATACACTTCAGGTTCGTTATACAAATGTTCATTAAGCATGTACCCTTGCTGATGATGTGTGCCCCCTCACCACTGGCAGTTTCTCACTGCTGCCAATCCTGCCCCCTCTTCCCTGGCAGTTTCCCACTACTGCCAATCCCTTTTTTTTTTTTTTTTTTTGAGTTGGAGTCTCACTCTGTCCCCCAGACTGGAGTGCAGTGGCCGCTCCTGGCCACCGCAGCCTCGACCTGCTGGGCTCTGGCGATCCTCCCGCCTCAGCCTTCCGAGTAGCTGGAACTACAGGCGCCCACTACCAGGCCCGGCTGATTTTTGATTTATTGTAGCGATGAAGTCTTGCCAAGTTGCCCAGGAGGGTCTCGAACCCACAGGCTCAGGCAATCCACTCACCTCAGCCTCCCAAAGCATGGGATTACAGGCTGAGCCACCAAGCCCGGCTCAATCCCTTTCTTATAGAATTACTATAGCAACTGGAATTATCAAGGAGGGAATATGTATAATTTTAAAAAGTATATCTGATATTACTATGCAATATTTTAAGTTTATAAAGAAAGGATCTAGTAGCATGCGCCTGTAATTCCAGCTACTCGGAAGGCTGAGGCGGAAGGATAGCCGGAGCCCACCAGGTCGAGGCTCCGGTGGCCGGGAGCAGCCACTGCATTCCAGTCTGGGCGACCGAGTGAGACTCCAACTCAAAAAAAAAGAAAGGATCTCATTGCTTTTATCGTATATACTGGTAACTTCCCGGTATCGAGAAGCCCCTCTCCAGGCCCTGGCTACCTCCTGGTCATCTAAGTGGCACCATAAGGAGGCAGAGGCTGAGTGCCAAGCAGAAAGAGAGAGCATGTATTACAGGAGCTCGGAGGAACCAGGAATTCCCGTGGGATGGGGGGGGGCATTGCTGGCTGGCAGCCTCCCTGGAGAGACGAAGACTTGATTTAGAACGGACTTAAACCTGGAGGAGACGGGAGGGAACCAAGTATTCTGGTCCTCAAGGCACAAGGCAGAAGTAGAGTTTGGGAGATCGGTAGGAAAGGCAAGGGAAGGCAGGAGGGAAAGCCTGGGGCAAGGGCTTCAAGTGCCACCGAGGCACACAGAGGAGCCGGGGCTTGCCTCGGCAGGTGTGGGGAGCCACAGCGGGTTGCAGAGCAGGGGGGCATAGCGTGGTGCGTAGGAAGGTTTGTCTGGCACGATGGAGTAACCGCTGGAGTGAGGGAGACCGGTATGAAGACTTTGTCAGTACCCCAAAAATGAAGGGTCTTGGGGTACAGAGAGCAGAGGAGGGGCATGGCATGGATGATGGGGGTAACAAAGTAAGGAAGGTTTGAATAGACAGTTGACCAAAGAAAGTGTACAGATGGCTAAGAAGCACGAGAAAAGATGTCTTTCGTCTTTAGGGAAATACAAATTAAAACCCCAGTAAGATAGCCCTTTAGACCCACTAGAGTGGGTACAATTAAATAGACCAGAGGCAGGATTGGTGAGGATATGAAGGATGTGGAGGGCGTGATGAGACAGTAAGGTGGGTCAATCCCTTTGGAAAACACCTTGGCAGTTTCTTACAAGGTTCAATATACACTCGTCCCATGACCCAGCAGTTCAGCTCCCGGGTATTTGCCCAACAGGAATGAAAACATCTGTCTACACAAAGTCTTGTACCTGAATGACCCTAGCAGCATTATTTAGAATAGCCAAACTGGAAATAGCGTCATGCCTATGAAGCAGAGAATGAATGAGCCGATACATTTGTCAAATGTGTCTAAATAAAAAGAAGCACCTGGTACCGGCAGCAACACAGATGAGCTGATGGAGGAAGTCCCAGACCTTAGCGGAGGGAAGGAAGCCTGACACAAACAAGTGTTTGCAGTAGGATTCCATTTATAGGAAGCTCAAAAGCAGGCAAAATTAACATTCAGTGATATAAATCAAGTCAGCAGTTGCCTGGGGTAGGGTGGGCGGGGGACATTAATTGCAATGGGTCATGAGGAACCTCCAGGATGGAACTGTCCTGTGTCTTGATTACAGTGGTGTGCATACATTTATCAAAAGCCATCAATCTGCACTCTTAAAATAGGTGCATTTTTTTCAGATTTAATTATACTTCAATAAAGTGGATTAATGCAAAAACAAAACAGCAAGGAGGGTTTTCTTTTAAAATCAAAAGAGCTTTTTGTAAGCTGAGCATGCACACGCCTTAGGGATATACTCATCAGAAAGGCGAAGAAACATACAAAAACATTGCTGAGTGTGGAGGCTCATGCCTGTAATCCCGCCACTTTGAGAGGCCAAGGCGAGTGGATTGCCTGAGCACGCGTGTTCGAGACCAGTCTGGGCAACTTGGCAGGACCTCGTCTCCACAGTAAATCAAAAAAGTTAGCCAGGCATGTTAGCACACACCTGTAGTTCTGGCTATTTGGAAGGTTGAGGCAGAAGGATCACCTTAGCCTACCAGGTCGACGCTGGGGTGGCCATGAGTGTGCCACTGCACTCCAGCCTGGGCGACAGAGTGAGACTCCAACTCAAAAAAAAAACACAAAACATTCATGGCAGCAATACTCAAAACAGATTAAAAACTAGGGACAACTCAAATGTCCACCAACAATGGAAGAGAGAAATAAAATGCCGTGGATACTACACAGCCCAAACCTAATGTTGAACAAAATAAACCAGACACAAAGAGCACAGACCGGATGGTTCCATTTATATAAAGTTCAAAAACAGGCAAAACTAATCTATGGTGTTAGAAGTTAGGGTGGCTTTGACTAATTAGGGGTTATGACAGGAAGGGGATGTGAGGGGTTCTGTGGGGGCTAGTGAATATTTTGTTTCTGAATCTGGGTTCTAGGTACCCTTGAGTATATTCAGTCTGTAAAACTTCATCATGCTATACTGTTTTGATATGCGCATTTTTCTGTATATGTTATGTTTTAATTAAAATAATTTTATACTTTAAATTGTGAATTGCTGGACTGGGCACAGTGGCTCATGCCTATAATCCCAGCACTTTGGGAGGCCAAGGTGAGAGGATTGCCTGAGCTCACGGGTTCGAGAGCAGCCTGGGCAACTTGGTGAGACCTCATCTCTACAATAAATCAAAAAATTAGCTGGGTATGGTGGCATGTGCCTGTAATTCCAGCTATTTGGAAGACTGAGGCGGAAGGATCGCCTGAGCCCAGCAGGTCGAGGCTGTGGTGGCCATGAGCACACCACTGCATTCCAACCTGGGCAACAGAATGAGACTCCAGCTAAAAACAAAAAAAAGTTGCTAATTGCTTTCTTAGAGGTATAAATCAGAAGGTAAAATGCACCCATAAATCCAGCGCAATGGATTATGGGAAGGCAGGGCAGGACCGGCATATGGGTTCCCTTGGCCACAGGGTTGGCAGCTGAGCCCGTGTGGGTGGCAGAGTGGCTGACTTACCCCTGCCAGCTGCCCCCAGCATCTGGGTGACACCCCCAGACTCTTCCCCATTGCTCTCTGTCATCCTAGCCTGATCTCTCAGCCCCTGGTTCTACCTGTTCCCACTCAGAACCCTGCTCAGGTGAGGCGAACCAACCAAGCCTGGGAGGAGAGGCTTAGGGCAGCAACCGGCACCCATCCAGGCTCTCTGCTTGGCCTCTCTCAACAGGCCCTGGAGGGCCTCGTAGGCAGGCCTGGGCAAGCTCCTAACCTCTGCCCACAGTGGCAGAGACAGCCAGGTCTGGAGGCTGCTTAATCTCCCAGCCACCCTCCCCCGGACCTGCCTAGGCTTCCAACAACCCCTCACCTGTTTGCACAAGACTCAGCGTACGTGGAGAGCACAGTTGGCCTTTGGAGTCAGGTATGCTGACTAGCTGTGTGACCTTGGGACAGCTATTCGACTTCTCTGAGCATTAGTATCTTCATATAGACTAAAAACAGACATTTAAAGGGTTCACGGGAATTTAGCTATTTTCTTCCTGTGCCCCAGTGGACTGCTGTGCCCACCCACTTAGGAGACCATGCCAAACTCTGAGAAACATCAGGTCTAGATTGCTCAGCTTGGCCTTTGAGGGCTTCTAAGTTCCAGTTCCATCTTCAACTACTCTCCTGCTTGAGCCAGAGTGCTACTTACTGAACTCTGACCCATAGACAGGTGTTACCCTTTCTCATTTCCAGAGTAATTATTTCTACTTCTGCCACCCCCATCTAAACCCTTCCCATCCTCTGGACTTCTGGTGACTTCAAGTACCACCACAAAGCTCTTCCAATGTTTCCATGTATTTCACTCACTTGACCAATTTTATTGAGCACCTACTATGGGCCAGGCACTCCAGCTTTCACTGTTCATCTTTCCCCTCTCTGACCTCACACCTTCTACCAGCTAGCATTAGCCGTCAGCTGTCACGCTAGCAATGAGCACTCTCAGACACTGTGGTACAGCCATAGGACTCAAGGTGTTTCTGTGTCTGTGGTGTCTGCCTCTTTCAGTCAGGATAAGCAACTCTAGCTGCTGTAACAAACAGCCCCAACATCTCAGTGGCCGAACACATTATGGGTTTATATCTTACTCACATTGCAGTCCAGTAAAGGTCAGGTGGCCCTCCTCCGAGTGGTAGCTGGAAGATTCAGGCTCCTTCCATCTGTGATGACTTCATCTCCGTCACAGGATCACCATGACTGCAATGGGAGGGGGAGGGGAAGCATGGGGAGGCAGCTGTAGATTCAGGTCTGGAAGCAGCACACATCACTTCCATCCACACTCCATGGGCCAGAACCTAGCCTACCCACAGGCAGTCTTGGAATGTGGCCTTCCTGCATAGCCAGGAACAAGAAGTAGTATGAGTGACCATATACAGTCTGTCCCTGTTCCATAACTAACTACACCGTGAGCTTCCAAAGGGCAAGAATCCTGCACGCACCTTCTTTATGAATCCCTGTGCCTGCTCCGTAATTTCCAGCCCACCTGGCTCCCGACACAGATCATCTACCTGCCACATCCAGCACACCACCTTGTACCTAGTGGTGTTCAGTAGTGATCAGCTGATGGGCAGACAAGTGTGAGTTGAAACAAGCTGGTTGAAGAAGAAGATGGAGCTTGGTGGAGAGACAGGTCCTTCCTGCTCTTTGGACAACTCTGCTTCTGGAGCTCACACTGTGTTCGGCACATAGTAGGTGTTCAGTAGGCACTTGTTGAAAAAATGAACAGATGGACACATGGGAAAATCAGGAACACAGACTCAAGAGAATGAAGGAGAAGGTAAAAGGTTTAAAACATATTAGGTGGTGGAGAACCCTTGGGTCCAAAGCTGAGACAAGCAAGCCTTCCCAAACTTCTCCTAAACAGAGAGGCGGTGCCCTCTTCTCTGGCCTCCAGGGATTAGAGGCCGCTGAACCCACTTGATCGTGAACTGTGGGGCAGGATGTTATGGTCAGATAAGCCAGGGTTTGGCCTTCCTGGGCCCTCTGGAGTTCCCCATCCTGGGGCAGTGATGGTGCCTCCTTCTGTGATTTGGATCTTTATTTGCTGGGATTCACCAGGGTTAATTATTGTTGTGGTCAGGTGGCTGTGGGGGGGGGGGAGAAGCCCCACCCTGGCTCAGGGCCTACTGGGGGATCCTGAGAGTCGGCTGGTACGAAGACCTGGAGGGCTGGTTCTGGGGCTGGAGGTGGCACGGGGTGGTCTAGAAAGACACCGCCTGCCAGCAATTTAGCTGTTTCTGTACACCGAGACGAGTTGGCTGGGTCTTTAACCCTTCCTTGTCCCCCCCATTCGTGCCACCTCCCCCAAATCATCAAAGCCCCAGTGAGGCCCGGCTCCATGAAGCAACCGGCATTATTCACAAGGGTGGGGCTGGGTGAGCTGGGGTAGAAGTGGCCTGGCCTGTGGCTTAGATCCTGGCCCGCTGATGGTGGGACCGGCACCCCGAGCTCCCCTGACTCCATCAGGACAGGGCCACGTCTGCAGCATCTCGGCCTCAGCCTCACCTCGCAAGACCCTCCCCCTGGCCTACCTGAAGCTGCCCTGACGCCTGCATCTGGCCTTCCCGGGCTGCTAGGTTAGTGATGGCTAATGAAGGGACGAAGCCGGGTTAGTGATAGCTCAGAGAGGCAGGGCGGGAAGAGGGAGGTGGGAGGACTGAGGCTTAGGTTACTCTCCAAGCTGCACCGCAGGTTTGGTCCTTGAAAACCCAGAGCTGGAGTTGCTAGCAGCACACACACACTGTTGGTAAGGTTTTCCAAGAGCCGCTTGGCCCGCCCCCTTGTTGGGCCAGTCTCACAGTCCTGTGTGTGTGACAGTAGGGTATGGATTAGCCTAGAGGATGTGTGTTGGGTCTGGTGGGGCCAGTGCCAGCTCTGGGAGGGAAGTGCAGGCAGCGACTCCTGGGCAGTGTGGAGGCCCTGGACTCAAACCCACCTTGTTGTGTGGCCTTTGTTAAGTCATTTAACCTCTCTGGGCTTTGGTTTTCTGGGAGGGTGATGCTACCTACCTCAGCAGGTCGCTGGGAGAGCCATGAGATGATTTCTGTACTGTGATATCTGTGGGCTACCACAGGGCATGTGTTCGTGGTAGATATCGCAATCATGAGTGCCATTCCTTGTGCCATTGTAATTATGACATTTTTGCTGTGTTGAGTTGTGGGTGTGATTTGGTCTAGCATATATTGAAATTGATTATAATAAACGGCTTCCATTTCCAGCAAGACAGGGGCCTGGACACACATACTCACTCTGTCTCCTTCTTCCTCATATCTTCCCTCAAGGCCGAAGGTTTGGGGCAGTGATGACCCCTCCCAGTCCCTCTATGTGATATTGTCCAGGCTGTGCAGAATGTGTGGTGGGCACAGAGGGGTGAATGCGGAGAAAACCCAGCATGCCAGTCCTCTCTGCCACCAGCTCAGGGCTGCCAAGTCTGGCTGACGACCTCCCCACCCTCAGATTAACATCGCCCTGGGTCCCTGGGCTGGTCCTCTATCTGCTGGGTGTTGAGGCCTGAGCCAAACACTTCACGGGTATCCTCGCAACTGGCCTGCAATGGGGGGCCTAATTATCCCACTTACAGATGAAAACACTGAGGCTTGAAAAGGTGAATTCACCTTCCCAGTAAGTGGTAGAGCTGTGCACTCAAACTGGACACCCCAGCCCAGAGCGGGGGCACATAGGCCCCTCACCACGTACCCTAAAAGGAAGTTTGCGTCTGCCCTATCTCACGGGTCTTTCTCCCCCTATGGCCCAACCTTTCCAGAGACAACCATCCCCAGCCAGTCACTCAGAGAGAGGTGAGGGGGGGTCTCTCTCTAACAGCCTCCAGTTCTGGGGGAGTGGAGGGCGGGGGAGCTTCAACTTTCCAGTCTGAAGGAATTGGGGCCCTAAAATAGATAACAGGGAGGAGGAGGAGTCTGAAAATAGACTCTGGGGAAGACCAGGCATGGTGGCTCACTCCTGTAGTCCCAACACTTTAGGAGGCAAGGCAGGAGGACCGCATGAGGCCAGGAGTTTGGGACCAACCTGGGCAGCATAGCAAGATCTCAACTCTACAAGAAATTAAATAATTAGCTGAGGGTGGTGGCATGCGCCTGTAGCCCCAGCTACTCAGAAGGCTGATGCAGGAAGATCGCCTGAACCCAGGAGGTCAAGGTGGCAGTGAGCCATGATTGTACCACTGCACTCCAGCCTGGAGTGTAGTGAGACGCTGCCTCAAGAAATAAAATAATAGACTCTAGGGAAAGCAATGAAACCTTCTAGGAATGCATGCATGCACATGCACATACACACATGCACATACACACACACACATACACACACACACACACACACACACACACACACACACACACACACACCTCTTACCAAGAAACTTGGTGACACTGAAGCCAAGACAAAAGCACAAAATCACAAAAATGAACATACACATTCAACTCACAAATATTGTTTTGTTTTTTTTTTGCTTTTTTTTTTTTTTGAGTTGGAGTCTCGCTCTGTGGCCCAGACTGGAGTGCAGTGGCCGCTCCCGGCCACCGCAGCCTCGACCTGCTGGGCTCCGGCGATTCTTCCGCCTCAGCCTTCTGAGTAGCTGGAACTACAGGTGCATGCTACCACGCCCGGCTAATTTTTTTTTGATTTATTGTAGAGATGATGTCTCGCCAACTTGCCCAGGCAGGTCTCCAACCCGCGGGCTCAGGCAATCCACTCACCTCAGGCTCCCAAAGGCACGGGATTACAGGCTGAGCCACTGAGCCCAGCTGATTTTTTTAATTTATTGTAGAGATGAGGTCTCGCTGCCCAGGTGGGTCTCGAACCCGCGGGCTCAGGCAATCCACTCACCTCAGCCTCCCAAAGGCGCGGGATTACAGGCTGAGCCACCGAGCCCAGCTTGTTTTGTTTTTTTGAGATAGGGTCTCGCTATGTTGCCCAGGCTAGTTCCAAACTATTGACCGCAAGCGATCCTCCTGCCTCAGCCTCCTGAGCAGCTGGGATCACAGGAGTGAGCCACTGTGCCCAGCTCAGCTCATAAATAAGCACACCCTTCCAGGAAAGCTCTGGAGCCACTACGCCCGTCCCATGCTCCCATAGATACGCATCAGTCTCCTCGCCCACATCCCACACTCACACACAGAGATACACACGTGCACACACAAGCACAGGGCAACAGTAGTCTATGCAGAGGCTGAGCAGGAGGGAGACACAGGGACAGACAGGGAAGAGGCAATTGGTCCCGCCTGTTTTGTCCCACCTCCCCAAGTCCTGCCAGCTGAATCCCTGTTCCTGACCTGTTCCTGGCAGCCACCTGTGCCAGGGGAGAGCCTGGGCATGTGACTTAGTGAATGCGGTGGAGGGAGGCCGGGGCTGTCACGGAAAGAGCTCGAGTTTGGGGTTCAAATCCCATGGCTCTGGCACTTCTGCACCAGAGGCTCAGAGAAACGGCTTAACCTGCCTGAGTCCGGTTTCCTTACCTGAGGCAGGGCAGTGAGACCATTCTCGTGGGTTTGCCATCCCTGGTATGTAGAAAGTGCTAGATACACGTTTTGAGAAGACAACTGGCAGCATGCAGCAATGCGAATGGACCAGACCAGACATCCTGGCCCATGCATTTCTTTTTTTTCTTTTCTTCCTTTTTTTTTTATGAGTCGCCTCAGCTTCCTAAGTAGCTGAGACTACAGGCATGCACCACAATGCTCAGCTAATTTTAAAAATTTTTTTAGAGCTGATGTCTCACTATGTTGCCCAGGCTGGCCTTGGGCTCAAGTAATCCTCCCATTTTGGTCTCCCAAAGTGCTGGTGTTACAGGAGTGAGCCACTGCACCCAGCTCTGGCTTATAATTTTGCAGCTTGTCATTTGCCATCCCAACTTGAACTACAGTTGCCACATCTATAAAATGGCCTTTTGCACCTGCCCAGCTCAGGCGACTATTGTGGGGGTCAAAGAAACAATTCTGTGTAGGATGGTTTGATCCTGTGGGGGAGAGAGAACCCCACGGGGAGTTTTGGTGGGGTGCAGGGACCAGGGCCAGAATCGCTGCCAGTTTCTCTTGTCCCCACCCTCTCTCCTCTCTGAGAATGCCTCCTCCCCAGCCCACCAGGACACCCTCTGACTGTTGTTTAGGGTCTGGTGGAGAAAATTCTCCAATGTGTGCATTTCCAGAGTGGAGAGAGGGTCTGGCAACCCCTAGAACACTTGCCCATGCAGACCCAGAAAATAAGCCAGAGTGAGTGAGGGTGGAAACAGGGCTCTCTGGGGCTTACCACACTGGCATGTTCCTAGGCTTTTCTCCAAAGACCAGGCATGGGTGGCTGTGAATGGACTTGCCAGAAGTTTCCCTGCCTCAGCCACAAACCCCATCGGGCTTTTTTTTCATTCAGCAATAAAAACTTGGGGAGGGGTCACTGCCCTCAACCTTCTCAGAGGAAATTGGGTACTGAGAAGCAGCCAGACCCAGGTGCCACTCTAGGGCGTCAGACAGATGGGAAGCCAGACCCTGCCTGTGCTCTTACTAGCTGTGTGGCTCAAGCAATGACCTCATGTTCTCAAGCCTTGGTTTTCTCCTCTGTCTAATGGGCTTAATAATCCCCTGTCATCATCATCATTATTATTATTTTTTTTTTTTTTTTGAGTCAGAGTCTCACTCTGTCGCCCAGGCTGGAAGGCAGTGGCATGCTCCCGACCACCGCTGCCTCGACCTGCTGGGCTCCGGTGATCCTTCCGCCTCAGTCTTCCAAAGAGCTGAAACTACAGGCACACGCCACCATGCCCGGCTAATTTTTTGATTTGTTGTAGAGACGAGGTCTCACCAAGTTGCCCAGGCTGGGCTCAAACCCGTGGGCTCAGATAATCCTCTCACCTCAGCCTCCCAAAGTACTGGGATTATGCCACCACGCCCGGCTCCTGTCATTATTAAATGAGTCTGCTGTAAGAATTAACTGAAATCATACATGTAAAGTGCTGGCATACATGATAGGTGCTCAGTAAATGCTCACTATCATAGTGAAACACAGCAGCACAGCTGGGAGTCAACCTATCCAGGTTTGTGTTCTAGCTCTGCTGCCTTCCAATGGTGTGAGTTTGGGAACATGTGACAAACAGCTCTGTGCCTCAGTTTCCTAATTTTATCTATTATTCATTTATTTATTTTTGTGAGTAGGAGTCTCACAAAAATAAATACATGAATAATAGATAAAATTAGGAGTCTCCCAGGCTGGAGTGCAGTGGCATGTTCACAGTCACCACAGCCTCAACTTGTTGGGCTCAGGCGATCCTTCCACCTTAGCCTTCCAAGTTGCTGGAACTACAGGTGCGCGCCACCACGCCTGGCTAGTTTGTTTGTTTGTTTATTTATTGTAGAGACGAGGTCTCACTAGCTTGCCCAGGCTGGTCTTGAACCCCAGGACTCAGGCAATCCTCTTGCCTCCACCTCTCAAAGTGCTGGGATTACAGGAGCAAACCACTGCACCCAGCCAGTTTCCTAATATTAAAAAAGAAATTGGGCCGGGCTCGGTGGCTCAGCCTGTAATCCCAGCACTTTGGGAGGCCAAGGCGAGTGGATTACCTGAGCCTGCAGGTTCAAGACCAGCCCAGGCAACTTGGCAAGACCTCGTCTCTACAATAAATCAAAAATTAGCCAGGCGTGGTAATGCACGCCTGTACTTGGAAGGCTGAGGTGGAACGATTGCCGGAGCCCAGCAGGTCGAGGCTGCGGTGGCCAGGAGCATGCCACTGAATTCTAGTCTGGGCAACAGAGTGAGACTCCAACTCAAAAAAAAAAAAAAAAGGAATCACAGTCCCTCCCTCCTGGAGTTGTGCTGGGAACCAAGTAACACAGCAGTAATTAGCAGCTCTTGCATACTTTCTCAGTTAACAAGACATTTTAGGCTTCTATTATTAGATTTATAATGTAATGTTTTGTTAAAATTGTATTTACAACATATAATTGTAAAAGGTCTGGGACACACACAGTAAGTGTTGCTCTTACTATTGGCGGGAGATGAGACCCGCTTGGAGGTGAGACCCAGCTTGGAGACCAGTGCAGAGCACCTACCATGTGCCAGGCAAGTCACATGTCACGCCAGCAAAATCTCACAATACCCCAGTCAGGGAGGTAACGATGTCCATCGTGCAGAAGTTAAGTTATGTGACTGAACCAAATCGTTGCTATGCAGTAGCAGCTCTGGGACTTGAACCCAGGTCTTCAGACTGTTTCCCAGACAACTCAGGCGTTGTTTCACTGATTGTCACACCAGGTTCCCTGGAGATGCCTGAGAGGTGCCAGTGTCGGGGGAGGAAAGAAGGAGATCTTGAAAGACAGGCCGGGCTGCAGGGGTCCAGATCAGCCAGAGACAGAGACAGGGATGGAGATGGGGAGAGGAACGGGGAGCCTGAGCCAGTGGGAGACAGAGGTTGAGAGACGCCAAGAGAGATGGTGGCCAGGAGAGACGGGCCGACAGGAAGTGGGGGAGAGAAGGAGAGACGGCCCAGGGGACCTTGTGTTACAGGGAGAAATGGGACAAAGAGACGGAAGAAGACAGAGGGAGACAGGAAGACTCCCAAGTGAGATGGAACCCTTCTCCCGCCTCCTTCCGCATCTCGGCAGTCTTGAGACCTGAAGCTTCCACTCTCCCAAACAGCTCCCCACGTTCTTTCTGTAGCCCCACCGCCTGTCCTGCCCTCTCAGTCTAACCCCCCAGGGCAGATGGGTGCTGCAGCTCAGACCTATGCACTTGGACTGCAGAAGCTGCCAGCATACTCCCTCCCACTCCACCTCAGGCTGAACCTGGCACCCATCCAGAAGCCAGGCATGCCCAGGTCAAGGGGACTCCAGATCAAAGACATCCCCCACCAGTGGTACACGTGTGTAGAGACTGGTACAGCACTGCGGTCAGGCAAGCTGGCTTCAGCATCAGAGAAATCTCGCTTTGAGGCCTGGTAGCTCAGTGAACTTGGGCAAGTCCTATCACTGCTCTGGGCTTGTTTTTCCAGCAGTAAAATGGGAATGATAGTGATAATATAGGACTTGCTTTATAACGTTGTAGTTTTATTGTGAGGGTTAAATGTACGTACAGGATTTATTATAAGCACCTGACACCTTAAAAGCTCTCAGCAATTGATAGTAAAAACTTGAAAGCTTAGCCCTAGCCCGGCTCGGTGGCTCAGCCTGTAAATCCCGCGCTTTGGGAGGCTGAGGTGAGTGGATTGCCTGAGCCCGCGGGTTCGAGACCCGCCCGGGCAACTTGGCGAGACCTCATCTCTACAATAATTCAAAATATTAGCAGGGCGTGGTAGCGTGCGCCTGTAATTCCAGCTACACGGAAGGCTGAGGCGGAAGGATCGCCAGAGCCCAGCAGGTCGAGGCTGTGGTGGCCAGGAGCGGCCACTGCACTCCAGTCTGGGCAATAGAGTGAGACTCCAACTCAAAAAAAAAAAAAAAACTTGAAAGCTTAGCCCTGGGGACAAGAGTGACCTAAGGGTCCCGGTCAAGGAGCATGAATTTTCCTTAACCGAGAGAGCATCTTGGAACTCGGATACTCCGTCTCTTCATCTATGAAGCAAGGCGAAAACTGAGCCTCACCTGCCTACCTCGCAGGGGCAGGGGAAAGCTTTTGATGAACTCTCAAGTGTATCGCAAGTCCCCAGAAAAGATTCCCAGTTCCTTGAGCACCCCAGGAACAGCTCTGGTCCCAGGGTCCCCCCACTGGATGGGAGCCCGACGCTGGCTCGCTGACCATTCCTCAGCCACTGATGGCTTCTCGGCGCCCCCTGAAGGTCAGATAAGGAGGTTCCAGGTAGCTCTCTGAGAGCACGCGTGGTGTTGGGGGTAGGAGGTGCATTCTCACAGGGGGGTCAGAAAAGCAAGACCGCTCCCTGGGACTACCCAGGGCCCACCTACTGGACAGCTGAGCTGACCGCTAATGCAGGGAGTATCCCATGGACCGGTCTCAGACCAGCAGCAACCATGATCGTTACTAACTAATGTACTAAATATCAGAGAGTACACTGAGTACTTTTTATGCATTATCATTTCACCCTCCTAATAACCTGTGGGGTCAATATTATTCCTAGAATACTTATTTTATGTAGGAGGGAACAGGCTCAGAGAGGCTGAGTAACTTACCCAAGGCCACACAGCTGGAAAGGGGCAGAGCCAGTTTTGCTGTCCAGATCTGATTATCCTGAGTCCGGCCACCTCCCATCCAACCCGGGCCTATTTCAGAGAAGGTGACAGACACAGCATGTGTTGGGGAGATGGGGGTGCTTGCCGTCTGGGACTAGCAGACGGCCACACAAGGACAGGAGGCAGTGGGCACCGTGGAGCCATCAGGAGTCATAGTGCTGCTTTGCTCACTGGCTATTCTGTGACCTCGGGCCAGCCCCTTCCCTTCGAGGCCCCTGTTATCGGTGGCGTCTGGAAAACAAGAGGGTGGGGCCATGTACAGTGGGGACCCTTTCTTTTCTGATTCCCTTGGCCATCCCCACCTCCATTGAGTTGGTCATCTCACTGATGGTGTGTTAAGTTCACAGCGGTCTAATCAAAGTGTCTTCACCTGTGGGGCCTCTCGACATTTTGGGGCTTGCAGGCGCCACGAGCTGCCTAGGGTCGTGAACAACCCTGCCTATAAGCGTGTGCGTGCAACACGCATTTTGGGAGAAGAGTGTCCATATTTTCACCAGAGTCTACTCTCGAAAGGCTGAGCACCACTATTCTAAACTTTTAGAATTTCTATAACCTCGATCTAAACTTTAGGGGAATGAGTGAAGAAAGCTGAGTCCCTACTGTGTAAAAGTTCCCTCTGTTTAACGTCCCCTCGGGCTCCCTGGAGCTGCCTCCGCTCCTGGCACCCTGGGTTTCCACCCTCGAGCCACCTTGGCCCACGGAGACTCCCGTCTCGCTGCTTCCAGTTAGTCTCTGCCTGAACGCTGAAGCTCCCATTTGCTCTCTGTCCTGTCACTCCTCACCCCCATGTCCTCCTCTGGACCTACGCAGCGAGGACCAGCAGGTGTTTCCTGAGGTAGGTGCAGTGACCGGGATGGCCAGCAGAGGTCACAGGGAGGACACGTCCCCGAGGCGTGGTGGGTGGAGTCGTGTCTTGTTGGCCCTTTGGTTTCTGTGCGTGGGAAAGCATGACCCCGAGGCCTGCATTCTAAGTCTGGGCCCTCCCCTCTGTGGGCCTCAGTTTTTCCACCTGTAAAGTGGCGGTGAGTGACCCAGAACCTAGATGGTTGCTAGGCAACCTTCCTTGACTGCCATCCCCTGGCTCTTCCTGATTGACGCTCGAGGAAGGGACTGTCTACATCTCCTCTTGGAAGAAGCGATTGGCCCAGCGTCCTTAAGGAATGGAGCAAGATGCCTCCGGGACCCTCCTCAGGCTTGCCTGAATAAACAGAGACCACCATCCACCAGCGCAAGAAGGAGATTCACCCCTGAGAGAAAGGAGGGCTCTAAGCCAGGCTGCCCAAGAGCTGGCTAGGCCGGTGGGGGAAATGGGGACATCTCTGGAGGCTTCCCAGGGGTGAGAGGCCCACAACCCAGGTGATGGGCAGCAGCCTCCGGGGGTAGGGCTCCTGCTTATCTCTGGAAAAGCCCAGACAGGCCGTGGTGGGAAGAAAGCATCATCCTGCCCTCAATGGCTGTAGGTCCTGGAAACAGGGCTGGAGACCAGATCCTCCCCCTTGCTCAGCAGCAGGGGGCTCTCTGTTCAGTTCTTATCCTGCCTCTCCACCAGCTCCTAATTCTTGGATGATTTAGTGGGGCAGGGCAAAAGCCCAAGGATGCACAGAGTGGGCGCTTGAAGACCCTCCAGGAAACAGGATCCAGTCCTCACAGGCACGGAGAGGACCCCTCCCATCCCCACCGTCTCACTATTCCCGCTGTCCCAAAGAATTAAAGAACAAGACACAGGCATGACAATGATGGAGAACATTCTCTACAAAAGTGATATTATGCCCGAAGCAGGGGTTCACGGTACAGCGGTGAGACTCAGTGCCCGCCCCACCCCAGCACCAGAACTGCCCGGGGGGAGGTGGGCTGAGGCAGTACGTGGACAAGGAGCAGGGGAGAGAGGGCAGCACCTGGGGATCCAGGAAACATGAGTCGGCACTTGGGGTGGCCCCAGGTTCAAATCAGAGGACAGGGAGAAGGACTGGGGTGGGGTCTGGGTGGCGGTGGAAGGCAGCCAAGCCCTCAGTGTCCTGCAGTGGGACAGGGCTGCCTCCTTTACGCCCCAGCTCTGAGCATGCGTGTGGAGGGGCGCCCCCACACGGACAGATGAGAGAGAGGACTTTAGGGCCTTTCTACCCTGCCCCAGTCAGGGGGGCCCAGGGAGGAACTAGGGGCTGTGGCCATGCTCCCAGCAGGGGCTGCTTCCCAAGCTGAGGTCAGGGGGTGGAGGACCCGCAGCTGGAGGAGGAAGGGCATATCTGCATGGCGCACGAATGTGCACACACGTGTGTGCCGGCTCCTGAGGGACTCTCCCGCATCCATGACCTTGGTCTGGCTGGCTGGAGAGCTCTGAGGACACACGTCTGAGCACCCTCTGGGCTGGCCTTTCTGCTGGTGTCATCACCATCGCAGAGCTGGGACACTGGTGGGCTCCCGCTCGCCCATGATCCATGCAGAATCACGCAGCAGCCCAGTTCCTTCCAGGCCTCGAAGGAAACTCACCAACCAATCTTCATCGCATACACACGTGCGCACACACACAGCCCTGGGGACCTGGGGACCATCGAAGTTTACATCATTCACATCCTCATTGTCCACTTCACGGGACTGGCCCACACTAGGCCCGGCACCCAGCCATGCCCAGTCTATGCCCGTCTCGGCCCGGGACACCCTGAGGCAGTTGGCAGGTGCCTTTCTCTGGCCCAGGGTGTGCCGCCAGGCCTGGGAGCCTGTTGGTCTAGCACCGTGCCCCTGGCGCCCTGGTCCTCTGGGGTCCCTGGGGGGTGGGGGGCAGGCTGCACAACGAAGGAAGGGGAGGCCAGAGGAGGACAGGCTGGGTTTTGCCACAGGGGGGACCAGGAAGAGAGTCGGTCACCCCCACCCCACCCCAGCCTGGCTCTTCAGCTCTGGCCCTTGGCCAGTGGGTGAAGGAGAAGGGAGCTGGCCATGCTTGGGCTGGTGTGGGGACTGAAAGGGCATTTGGCTGAAGAGTCTGGCTGGGGATCTCCCCTCTGGGTGTGTGGAGGGAGAGGAGACAGCCCAAACTCTTTCCTTCACAACGATGCGGGAAGTGAGCATGTCTCCAGCCTGAGCTGAGAGAACAGGACCCTTGGAGGAGGGACAGGGGAGACGACGGTGCCTGGAACAGGCCGTGCCCTCCTGCCCTCCCCCTCCCCCACTGCCACCCAGCTCCGATGCCCCTGCCCTCTCTCTGGGGCTGGCCTTCCACAGATCCACACGTCCTTGAGGGCTGCTTAGACGGAGGCGGCTCAGGGCCTTTGGGACCCTCAGAACTGGTGTTCCGGGACGTTCTCTTGTTCCTCTGCTTGTCCCTCTTGTGCCTCCAGGCCACACCCTCTGCTTTGGGGTGGGGACAGGCTTTCAAAGTCGGCCCATATGGTCCTTGCTCCTGGGGAACGGGGCTGGCAACTGTGAGGACCTTGTGGCCCCACCATGGGTTGTGGCAACTTGCAATTTGTTTTGGTGTGGGGAGAGGAACCCCCAGTTATCTGTGGAGGAAGAGACAGAAAGAAACAGAACTCAGATGAAGGCCTTCGGGGACATCATTTTCAACCAGAAGCAGCCATTTGGATGACTTAGTCACCCCCTCTCTGGACAGGTTGAAGGCCAAGGATAGGGGACACCAGCCTAAGGGTGACTCCCTGTTCTTCAAACTCTAATCCAGACTGCCTCCCCGCACCCATCCCTGCCCCAACCACTCAAGATAAAGACCAGAGATATCTAAATGGGGGGGGTGCCGTGTTTGCTGGGCTTGTGGGATGCCATGGGGGCGGGGCCAGGGCAGGGACTAGCCAACAGCATGACCAGTGTGGGGGCAGCACTGGGCAACCGTGATGGTTTGGGGAACAGGCCTCCAAGGCTGCTGCTGGCACCTGCTCGTGTTTCTGGCCATGGGGTAGAGCGGCAGCAGGTAAACATTTGCCTTGAGGGCGGAGACCATTGAGAGGCCCTCCGAGGGCCTCCAGCCCACCGGAGTCACCTTGACCCCAGGCTGCAGAGCTGCAGACCAGGGAACAAGCCCAGCTCCACGCCAAGCAGCACCAAGGCCCTGGGACAAGCTACTTTAAGCCTCTGAGCCTTCACTTGCACGTCGGCTGTGAAATGGGATGATGTGGTCCACTACCTACAGGAGTTCAGGAGGATGAAGCAGGAGAACTTGTCCAAGGGCACAGCCCAGCGCCCTAGGCCGGAGGTTCAAAACCATCCTAGCTTGACGACTGTGACCACTGTATCTCATCAACACTAAGAAGCCCATTTCGCCCTATTTTGAAGTCTCCAAAATCGAGGCTCATTTTACATTAGCTGTGATAAGAAGGCCTCTAGTCATCATTCAACTGGCAGCTCCTTCTTCTGGACAGGTGATACATAAAGTAGTGGGGCCTCTTGTCATTGACAGTGGCTGGGATTTTAGGAGTGAGGCATTATTCCCCTCCCGCTCCTGAACAGGCAGATTCCGCCCCCCTCCTCCCAGGAGCCTTCCAGCCCCCAGCCCCCACCCCCGTGGGCTGGGCACTCACAGCTCTGTGTCCTCCAGGGCAGGCGGGCGCTCCAGCGCCTGCCTCCGCCTCCGCACGGCCCCCATGATCTTCTTACGGGGCCCCAGGGGGACGCTGATGCTGCGGAGGTCGAGGTCGGAGCACAGCATCAGGGCCTCGAGGTCTATCTTCTCCTGCCGCAGGAGGGCGGCAAAGTCCTCCATGTGCAGGGAGGCCAGGAAGGTCTCCAGCGGACTCGTCTCGGGCTCCAGGTCCTCGTCCAAGCCCAAGTCCAGCTCGTCCCAGGGCAGCTCCTCCCCGCAGCTGCGGTCCTGCAGGCTGTTGGCACTGCCCAGGCTGTCATCGTCCAGGCTGGGGGAGCTCTGCAGCCGGCCCCGTGGCATGCCCGCCCCATCCAGTCCCCCGTCCTCGCGGCCCAGCCCGTGCAGCCCACTGCTCAGGTAGTTCCTGCGGAACACCATGGTGCCCAGGCCGGGGCGGGTAAACAGGGAGTCGTGGCCTGAGTCGGTGCTGACCTCCGAGTGGGCAGGCTCGGCCGCCAGCGTGGCACGGGAGACGCTGTCCTCGTCCAAGAGGAACATGTCCCGGAGCGGGGCACGGCCCCACTCCTTGGGGTTGGCGTAGGTGCCTGGGCGCACGAACATCACGTCGCTGCCCAGCTGCAGGCCCGAGAGCGAGCGGACGCTCTTGCGGCCGTCCTCGGAGACCTTGAACGTGCCCTCGCTGCCCTGCTTGCGCCGCTCCAGCTTCTTCTGGATCTTGGTCTTGCCCCGGGCGGTGCCATGCAGCGTGGCCTGCGAGTAGGGCGGGTGGCTGCCCAGAGCCAGGTGCTGCAGCCGGCGGCTCAGGGTGCTGGACGTGAGGCTGGAGAAGCTGAGCGTGTCGGAGCGCTCGGCCAGCTCGCGGCGGTAGCGCCGCTCCATGCGCTCGTGGTGTTTGCGCTGCAGCTTGGCGCACTCGCGGATGCGGCGCTCGGCCTCGCGGAACGCCTTGTCCTTGAGTTTGCCCACCAGCTTGGGGTTGAGGCTGCTCTGCTTGGCCGCGATGGAGTCCAAGTAGCGCACGCACTCCATGTGGCCCTTCATGGCGGCCATGTCCAATGGCGTGTGGTAGTCGTTGTCCAGGCACCAGATGTTGGCCCCGAAGGACACCAGGAAGGACAGGCAGTGCAGGTGGCCGTTGGAAGCTGCCAGGTGCAGGGGTGTATTGCCCCAAATGTCACACTTGTCCGGGTCACCCCTGCGGGGAGAGCATGTGGGGAGGGACCATGAGCCCTGGCTGGGACAGGCTGGAGGTGGCAGAAGCAGAGGAGGCTGGAAGGGGCATGCCCCCAGCCCTGTTGGGGCACAGCAGGGCCCCAAGGAACTCTTGGGCCTGAGACCTCTCTGGCTGCCTGGAGTGGGCCAGGGGGAAAATGGCCACAGGCACGCAGGGGGTGGGGCGACAGGGAAGGCGGGGCCAGGGCGGGGCCTCCCCCAAGATAACTGAAGGCTGGGAATCTCAGGGGATAAATATTTGATGCCCAGAGAGAAAGGAGTGAATTATTCATGGGGCCCAGCGGGGAGCTGGCCCAGAGAGGTGGTGGGCCAGGGCCGAGTCTGGGTCTCTAGGCAGGCGTGGTGGTGAGTGTGGCTGCGTGTTGTGGAGTGACCGGAAAAGAGGACAAGAGTGTGCTGTGCGCTGGGCACGGGTCCTGGGTGAGTGAGTGTGTGTGAGATGTGAGCCTGCGTGTCGGCGGGCACGGCCATGTCTGCAGGGAGCAGGGCCAGGCCTGGCAAGCCTGAGTGTGAGAGCAGGTGTCGGGCCTTGGCCTGGGCCAGGAGGGGAGTGTGGGGGCAGCCAGGACCGGAGGCCGGGAGGAGGGAAGTCAGTGCCTGTGCCTGGCGGCCCTCCCTGCCCCAGGCTGCCCACCTTTGGAAGTGCTGTGGGGTTGGCCGGCTTGGGCCTGCCCAGGGGTCCCTGCAGCCCCCTGGAAACCCTCCACACACCAGACAGACTGTGTCTTACAGGGCAGGCTCCCGCTGGCTCCTCCAGGGCTCTCTGTCCCTCAAGGGCCCAGCACAGCGCCCCTGTCCCACGTTAATGAGGTCACGAGGCCACCCCCCCAGGGCTGGGGAAAGAATCACTCCCTTGTCTCCACAGCTCCCCGCCCACCCCTCGCCTGCTGGTCACCAAGTCCTACAGGGCAAAGCGGGGAGGGGCTGCTTGGCATCTGGTCCACATCAATCCTGGCCTCTGTGGCAGTTGGGTGGGGGAGGGGGTTGTTGGTGTACTAAGAGAGAACCCGCTTCCTTCCTCCCATGAGTCTCTCTGAAAGGGTGGCAGGGGGACAGTGTACACTATGTACCCTCTAGGGGAGGGGCCAGTCAGTCTTGGCCTCTTGGAACACGGGTCAGCAGCCTAGTCCTCGAGCTGCTGGGCTCAAGGAGCAGCCACTGAGAGGGGCTTCCCCACCCACCACACAATCGGGCCTAGTACCAGGGCCAGCTCAGCCCCTGCCCTTCTCTCCTGGGGCCTGAGACTTCGTGTTAACCCTCCTGGGCATCCATTCCACCCCTTGTCCTGTCGAGGCCACTGGATTTTCAGCCCAGTCTGACCTCTCTTTGTAAACCTGTTGGGTGTGGGGTATTTGTTCCCAGTAGTGGAACTTGGCCCCAGGGAACCAGCTTCAGTGGCCTTAGGCCCCAGCATTCCTCAACTGTGACCTTCCCCCTCAACTGCTAGGGGAAGCAGTCCCCCGTCCTGGCCCTGACACCTGGATTCTATGCCCACCCTTCCCCACAAGGACTACTCCAAAGGGGGGTGAGGGGAGAGAAGCCCCTTCAAAGGGAAGCACAGCATAACATCTCCTTTGCTTAGTTGTGCCCTGCAGGGGGGAAGGGGCACAGAGTTAATGGGGTGGCTGACCCGTGACATTTGGCACTGTAGGCAGTGCCCGTAAATCCCAGGGATGAGCAGGGTGAGGGAGAAAGCTGTGTGACATCCAGCCTGCCGGGAGGTGTGGGTGCTGACCGGGAGAGCCCTCTGGGCCTGAGGCTAGGGAGTGGGCTGGCGATGACCCCTCCTGTCCAAGCCCCCACTGCTGGCCCCTTGAACCCTTCTCTCTGGTTCTCACGACGCCCCTCACTATGGCTTCCAAATGGCTCCCACCCAGGGCATCTCTCCCACCTTCCTCCCTGTCCCTTCTGCCTGCAGCACGCCCCCACCATCATGGACCCTCAAATCCACTTCCCCCGTCCTGGCCCCACATCCAGGTCACAAGTGTCACATGCCTCAGCTTGTGTGCTCCTCCACGTGTCTGGCCCAAGAGTGTCCGGCCCCAAGGTTCCACCTTAGGGTCTCTCTGCAGGGGAAGGAAGCAGCTGGGGGTGGGGGTAAAAGATGCCATGGAGTCCGGGCCGCTGGGAGGCTCTCCGCGCTCCTCCGCCCACCTGGGGGGAGGGTTAGGTACTCACCCGCGGCTCACGATGAGGCGCAGCGACTCCAAGTTGCCGTGGTAGGCAGCCCAGAGCGTGGGGGTCATGCCATCCTCGTCGGGGGCGTTCAGCTCCTTCCGGGTGGCCTCCTTGAGGAGCTCCAGGTAGCCATCCCTGGCCGCCCGGTGGTACTGATCGTTCATGGCGCCCGACGTGGACGGGGCGGGCAGGGGGCTTGGGAAAATGCCCCCCGCAGGGGAGGGCGGCGGGTTAGGACTGAGGCATGAGGTTGGGGGAGGGGGCCCAGGCAGGGGCCAGGGCCGCCAGCCCCTGCTGCCGCAGACAGAGGGTGCGGAGCGCCAGAGCAGCGACTAGACTACCGGGACATTTGAGCCGCTCACCCGGCGTGGGGGGGGAAGGGGGAGAGGGAGGGGGTGCCTCCCGCGGCCCAGAGAGCCGCCCCCGGGCTTCCCCTGGGTCCTAAACACCCTGCTCCCCGGCGCAGAGCGGTGACCACTTGCGACGCTGCCCTCTCTCCAGAAAAGCCCACCCCGGCGCCCTGCCCGGGAGGCCCAGTCTGGTTGGACAGCGAGGTCCGCTCTCACGAGAGACCCGGCACCGTGGCTCCCGATTTCTCCGTCTGTCAGAGGACCGAGCCAAGGGCTGAAGAGGGATGTCTGCGGGGTGGTCCCGAACCCCAGGACAGTGGGCCCGAACAGGGCCGTGAGGATCGGCAGCGGGACGGTCAGCCAGGAGGACACCGCTGCCCTGGCCGCCGCCCCCTGGCACGGGGTCGGTCAGCCGAGCCCCAGCAGGGGGCGCTGGAGGACCGGACGCGGACTCCCCGCGCCGCGTGGGAACTTCGTGCCCAAGCGCCAGACTTCGCAGCAACCAGCGGAGCGCGGGTGGGGGGTGGGATCGAGGAGGAAGGAGCTTGGGTCGCTGCGAGGACCGTCGGGGGCAGGGACGCTGGGGTCCCGGCCTCGGGCAGCAACAGAGGAGCGCAAAGGTAGAGGACGGGCCGGGCTGGCGGCCCCTGGGATGCCTCCTGCGCGTCCTCGATCGCTGCGCGCCCGGGCGCGGTGGGCTCCGGGGGCCGGGGGCCCTGTGGGCGCCGCAGTGCGGGCCGCACCCGAGCCTGCACGGGGGCGCGGGGGTGACGGGGAAGCGCCTCTCCACGGGCAGATATAAATCTCTCGCCTTATCTGGCTCCCGCGCGCTCTTCCCTAAACCCAGCCCGGAGAAAAGATGGATCATGTGAGCGGGACTGAGAGGTTTATGGAGCCGAATTCCCGCGGCTGTAAATCACCCGGCCCTCCTGGGTATAAAGCGCCGGTCCAGCCCGGCGTGGCAGAGAGGAGACGCTCGCCGCCCCCTGACCCCCGGCTCAGCGCGGGCTCGCGGCCCGGTCAGGTGGGTGTCCCGCGCCCAAGGGCCGTCGGATCTGGGGAGGAGGGAGCTTGGACAGGGTCCGACCGGGCGCTGCCGCTTCTCCGCTCCTTCCCGTCGGGTGTGAGAGAGGCAGGCCTGGCTTTTCTCTTGCCCTTCCCCCGCGCTCCCTCCGGCACCCGTGGCCACCACCCTCCCTCCGGTCAGGAGCTGCCTGGTCCCCAAATCTAGGGATACGAGGGGGCAAGGAGAGCCGCGGGTCGACCCGGGGTCCTGTCCGCTCCTCCCCCACAGTGACCCCTCCGGCCTCCCCCGTCACCCCCGCCATGTCCGAGGAGCTGGCCCGTGGCCCCAAGGAGCGCGCGCCGGCGCCGCGGGCGGGCTCCCGAGAGGTGTGGAAGAAGGGCGGCCGCCTGCTGTCGGTGCTGCTGGCGGTGAACGTGCTGCTCCTCGCCTGCGCGCTCGTCAGCGGCGGAGCCTTCAGCAAGGTGGCCGTGTATGACACCGACGTGTTCGCGCTGCTCACCGCCACGATGCTGCTGGCCGCGCTCTGGATGGTCTTCTACCTGCTCCGCACCGCGCGCTGCCCCGACGCCGTCCCCTACCGGGACGCGCACGCCGGCCCCATCTGGCTCCGAGGTGCCTGCCAGGGAGGTGGGGCGGCCGTGGGGCGGGCACAGCGGGGAGCTGCGGGCTGGGGCTCTCGGAGGCAGGGCAGAGCGTGCGCGTCGACGTCGAAGGGTGAGGCGTTCCCTCGGGAGGGCTTGGCGGCGGGTGAGGTGGGCTGCAGCTGAGGAAAGGGAGAGGGGGTGGGGTCCTGGAGGAGGGATGAATAAGGGACAGAGGGAAACTTCCCGCTGTCTAAAGATGGGAGCCTTTGCTGGAGAGCAGTGGCCAGAAGACCGGGCCCTTGCTCTTATCTTGGCGGCCTCAGAGAGAGGGAGGCTCAGCGAGATGTCTGTACATCCACCCACTCACCCAACCCACCCACTCACCCACCCATCCATCCATCCACCCACTCGCCCACCCATCCACTCATTCACCCATCTACCCATCCATCCATCCATCCATCCATTCATCCATCCATCCACCTATCCACCATCCACCCACCCATCCATCCACCCAACTACCCACTCATCCACCCATCTACCCACCTATCCATCCATCCACCCATTCATCCACCCACCCACCCATCCCTCTACCCATCCATCCATCCATCCACCATCCACCTACCCACCCATTCATCATCCACCCACCCACTCATCCCTCTACCCATCCACCCATCCAACCACCCACTCATCCATCCTCCCACCCTCCTCATTGGTCCTTCCAACCCTGCAGCCACCCATCCACTCATCCATTCATCCACCCATCCAATCACCCACTCATCCATCCTCCCACCCTCCTCATTGGTCCTTCCAACCTGCAGCACCCATCCTCATCCATTCATCCATCCACCTCACCATCTCCATCCTCATTGGTCCTTCCAACCCTGCAGCCACCCATCCACTCATCCATTCATCCATCCATCCATCCACCCATCCATCCATCCATCCATCCATCCATCCACTCAACCATCCACTCATCCATTCTCCCACCCTCTCCACTGATCCATCTAACCCCACAACCACTCACCCATCCACCCACCCAGCTAGCACCCCATCCTCAGGTCCTGTCCTCCGCTCTCCCAGCCCTCCCTCCTGCCTCTCTGATCCTTTGCCTGCCCCTGATCCCCAGGTGGGCTGGTGCTGTTTGGGATCTGCACTCTCGTCATGGATGTCTTCAAGACCGGCTACTACTCCAGTTTCTTGGAGTGCCAGTCAGCCATCAAGATCCTGCACCCCCTCATCCAGGCTGTGTTTGTCATCCTCCAGGTGGGTGGGAGGAGTGCCGGGAAGGAGCCAGCACTTGGTGAGGGGTCAGAGACCTGAGCTTACTCCCTCTCCCCTCTCCTACCCTGAACAATTAAGTAAACTGAGGATGGGACTGCAGAGAGGACCACATGAGTCCGTAAATGTGGAAACGCTTCTTAATGAATTAATAACCAAATGTGAACTCCTACTTAGAGCTCTGCAATTTTATTCCAACCTAAGCAGTTGACAATAGTTAACACCTAGGAGGTGAGAGTTGTGACAGCTGGCCTTGTCTTTTAGGACTTGGTCTGCCCTTGGGTGCCCACAGAGGGCATCAGTGTCAGCCCAGGGTCCTGCTGTGGTCATGGCTGGCTTGGTCTTCATCCTGGGTCCCCATGTGCTATATTTGTTCAGGAAGTAGGAAGTAGTAGAGTAAGGCCTTACAGGATGACAAAGGAAGGGGACGAGCAGAGGATGTCGTCAAAGGGAGATGAGGAACTACCAGAAAATCTTTCTACCGTGAGCAAGACTTAGCCTGAAGCTGGTCTTGCCCCCAGGAATAAATAACTAGGTAGTCAAAAATCTACTTGGCCCCACTCCACAGGGAAAAAAACCACCAAGACCAGAGAGTTTTATAGGTGGCATTTGCAAACCTTTAACAAAGAGAGAACCACTATTTTATGTAGCTGTGTCATAGAATAGAAGAGGTATTCTCCCTGTCTCATTCTGTAAAATGAAAATGAACTTGATAACTTGGTATATAAGGGCTTT
The DNA here is from genome assembly GCA_027257055.1 of Cephalopachus bancanus. Taxonomy (NCBI): domain Eukaryota; kingdom Metazoa; phylum Chordata; class Mammalia; order Primates; family Tarsiidae; genus Cephalopachus; species Cephalopachus bancanus. The sequence goes on from JAPVLO010000637.1 coordinate 533,859, forward strand.
AGGGTGGAGAGAACACTGGGCTTGGACATGGAGACTCTGGAGTTTGGCCCATGTATGGAGTAAGTAACCACCACACTCTCTCTCAACACAGACTTACTTTCTTTGGGTCTCCGCTAAAGATTGTATCCACGTCCACCTGGATCTGACCCGGTGAGAACACTATGCCCAGGGTGTCAGTGCCCAGCTTGCATGAGAGATGAGGGCTCTCCAACCTGGGGCATGGGTCCTCTTTCTGCTCCCTGGCCGGGTTTCAGCCAAGGCGCCCTTGCTTTGTCAACCAGACTCCCACAACCCTGTGCTGTACCCTTTCCCCTGGGCACCCCCTGGCCCTCTCTTGGGTGACATCCCAGCCAGGCTCAGTGTTCCTTCCACACTCAGCTACCCTGTTAGCACAGGGCCTGGCTGCTTTCTCGTTTCTCAGCACCATCTCTCAGTATCACTCCCCAACCCTCCACCTCTCCAGGGGCCCACAACGAGCCAAAGACTCACTGGCTCCTTGGCCCCCCAACAGGTGCGGTCTCATGTTCACACTCGCCACCAACCTGGCCATCTGGATGGCGGCCGTGGTGGATGAGTCCGTGCACCAGGCCCAGTCTTACAGCGGTTCTCACAGCAACACCAGCCATACCCGCCTCGCCCCTGACCGTGAGTTTCCTCTTCACCCCGCCCTGCGGCTGCCAAGCCTTGAGCTGGGTGCTTTGTGGATTTGTAACTTCAGTCTCCAGGGCCCTCATGAGACCATGGAGGCAAAGGTAAAAGTCACGGGCCTCTCTCTGCTCCAGGCTCCACCTCTGGAATATGGGTGCAGGTGCCCCGGAAGGAGAGCATGGGAGAGCATCTTCTCAGTTTTCAGCTTGACCCCACTGTCTAATCTCCATCCCGCCAAGAAGGGACCCAGACTGCAGGAGGAAAGGGAGAGGGTGATCAAGCTGGGGAAAGGGGACGCAAGGCAGAGTGGTTCTATGGTGCAAGTGTGGGATCAATGGCAGACCCGGGAGGAGGAGAAGATGAAAAAGAATCATCACATCATGATGACAATAGTGACAACTTACTGAGCTGTATGTGTCAGGCACTGAGTGTCTTAAATACTCTCTTTTTTTTTTGAGTTTGAGTCTCATTCTGTCGCCCAGACTGGAGTGCAGGGGCATGCTCCCGGCCACCGCAGCCTCAGCCTGTTGGGCTCCGGCGATCCTTCCGCCTCAGCCTTCCAAGGAGCTGGAACTGCAGGTGCACGCAACCACGCCCGGCTAGTTTTTGATTTATTGTAGAGATGAGGTCTCGCCAAGTTGCCCAGGCGGGTCTCGAACCCGCAGGCTCAAGTAATCCATTCACCTCAGCCTTCCAAGGTGTGGGATTACAGGCTAAGCCACCAAGTCTGGCTTTTTTTTTTTTTTTTTTTTTTTGAGTTGGAGTCTCACTCTGTCGCCCAGACTGGAGTGCAGTGGCCATTCCCAGCCACTGCAGCCTCGACCTGCTGGACTCCTCGACCTGCTGTGCCTCAGCCTTCCAAGTAGCTGGAACTACAGGTGCACGCTACCACACCCGGCTAATACTCTTTTTTTTTTTAAGTTGGAATCTCATTCTGTCGGCCAGGCTGGAGGCAGTGGCACACTCACAGCCACCACAGCCTCGAACTGCTAAGCTCAGGCGATCCTTCCACCTCAGACTTCGAAGTAGCCAGAATTACAGGTGCACACTACTATGCCCGGCTAATTTTTTTATTTATTGTAGAGACAAGGTCTCACCATGTTGCCCAGGTTGGTCTTGAACCCCTGGGCTCAGGCAATCCTCTCGCCTTGGTGTCCCAAAGTGCTGGGATTATAGGCTTGAGCCAATGTGCCCGGCCTTAAATGCTCTTTTTAACCCTCACAGTTTCCCTGTGAGCGGGATACTATTAACATTCCCATTTTACAGATACAGAAACTAAGGCACAGAGAGCTTAAGTAGTTTGCTCGAGGTCACAGAGTTTAGAATTGAAGCACTAGTATTCATATCCTTCTTTGCTTTTAACCAATATACTAAGGAAGAATGGAGGCCACAGTCCTGGGTCCCAGTTCTCTGGATTTCAATAGGGTCCTCACACTAGCCAGGAACAGATGAGGTAACTAAGGCACACACATGCACAGCCGGCATGGAAGGTTCGGGAGTGGAAAGCATGGCCCCAGCCCTCAGGGATACTCCAGCCTGGCAGGACTGTTAAAGGGCCACCTTACACAAAGAGGACTCCTGCAGATGCTTAAAACCAACCTGGGGACTTAACACGGTAGGCCATGGAGCTGGGGAAACGGCCACTGGAGAGGCACCTGCCATGGGGTGGGAAGTCAGGCGATTTGCTTTGGGTTGGCCGTTGCAAGTCATGTGACCTCTCAGTCTCTTCATCTGCAAACCAGTTGGGATTGTTCTAAGGAAGAAAAAAGATGTTTGTCAAGGCCCAGAGTATACTACAAAGCACACTGGATTCCAGTCAAAGTTCCTTTTGGCGTGGTGCAAACCAAAGTGACAGGAGACCTCACAGGTGGAGACTTAGGCACAGCAGCATGGAAGAGTCTGGGCTTTCTGGGCTGAGTCAGATGCTAGGAGAGCTGTGAGGAAGCTTGAACTTTAGGGGTTCCCAGGAGGGCCACCTTCTATCTCAGGGGAACCATGGTGGAGAGGGATTAAAGAAATGGGATGGCCAGGCTCGGTGGCTCAGCCTGTCATCTGCGCCTTGGGGAGGCTGAGGTGAGTGGATTGCCTGAGCCCGTGGATTCGAGACCCGCCTGGGCAGCGAGACCTCATCTCTACAATAAATCAAAAAATCAGCCGGGCGTGGTAGCGCATGCCTGTAATTCCGGCTACTCGGAAGGCTGAGGCGGAAGGGTCGCCGGAGCCCAGCAGGCGAGGCTGCGGTGGCCGGGAGCGGCCGCTGCACTCCAGTCTGGGCGACCGAGTGAGACTCCAACTCAAAAAAAAAAAAGAAATGGGATGGAGTGAAGGGAGCAGCTCTGTGGTTCAAATTGTTTTGTAGCGAGCATAGATGTATCCTACAGTCTCTGGCACAAGTAGGTGCTCAAGAAAGATCTGTGGGCCAGACACGGTAGCTCACACCTATAATCCCAGCACTCTGGGAGGCCGAGGTGAGAGGATTACCTGAGCCCACAGGTTCGAGACCAGCCTGGGCAACTTAGCGAGACCTCATCTCTACAATAAAACAAAAAATTAGCCGGGCATGGTGGTGCATGCCTATAGTTCCAGCTACTTGGAAGACTGAGGTGGAAGGATCTCCTGAGCCCAGCAGGTCGAGGCCGCAGTGGCCATGAGCGTGCCACTGCCCTCCAGCCTGGGTGACAGAGTGAGACTCCAACTCAAAAAAAAAATTGTGGAATGAACGGATGTGCCAGGCCCTGGGAAGGCATTTAGATACAACATGGCAGGCAGGACCTTCCCCTTGCAAAAGTCACAGGCTATTAGCTGGGCGTGGTAGCGCACGCCTGTAGTTCCAGCTACTTGGAAGGCTGAGGCGGAAGGATCGCTGGAGGCCAGCAGGTCGAGGCTGCAGTGACCAAAAGCGGCCACTGCACTCCAGTCTGGGTGACAGAGTGAGACTCCAACTCAAAAAAAAAAGTCACAGGCTAGGGGTGAGGTGTGTCTAGGAAGACAGGAGGGCAGTCCAACCCTGTGTCCCTCTCTCCACAGCAGAGCGTGCAGGCAGCCCCGCCGGAAACGACCCCTGCCCCTGCAACACGGCCGTCTGCCAGATCTTCCAGCAGGGCTACTTCTACTTGTACCCCTTCAACATTGAGTACAGCCTCTTTGCTTCCACCATGCTCTATGTCATGTGGAAGAATGTGGGCAGACTCCTGGCCTCCACCCACGGCCACGGCCACACCCCAGCCCGGGTCAGCCTCTTCCGGGAGACCTATTTTGCCGGCCCGGTCCTGGGCCTGATGCTCTTTGTGGTGGGGCTGGCTGTCTTCATCATCTACGAGGTCCAGGTGAGCGGGGACGGGGGCCGCACCCAGCAGGCCCTGGTCATCTACTACAGCTTCAACATTGTCTGCCTGGGACTCATGACGCTGGTCAGCCTCAGTGGCTCAGTCATCTACCGCTTTGACCACCGAGCCATGGACCACCATAAGAACCCCACACGCACCCTGGACGTGGCCCTGCTGATGGGCGCCGCCCTGGGGCAGTATGCCATCTCCTACTACTCCATCGTAGCCGTGGTGGTGGGCACACCCAGGGACCTGCTGGGGGGACTCAACCTCACCCACGCCCTGCTCATGATTGCCCAGCACACCTTCCAAAACATGTTCGTCATCGAGAGCCTCCACCGGGGACCACCCGGGGATGAGCCCCGTGATGTTCATCCCAAGGAACCTTGCCAAGGCCTCACCTTTGCCAACCTGGATGCCCTCCACACCTTGCCCGCCTGCCCACCCACCCCCAGGCTCGTTAGCGCCAGCCCAGCAGGCCCTCGGGAAGCAGTGGCCGTCATCTTGGCCCCCAGGCCCCACTGGAGACGCCGGTGCCTCAAAGACATTTCTCTGTTTCTCCTGCTCTGCAATGTCATCGTGAGTAGCTGAGGGGATGGGGGTGGGCTGAGAGGAAGAGGAGACCGAGGAAGATGCTCTTGTAGGTGTATTCATGTAACCTTCTCTGTCTCACCCCCAGCCCATGTAAGAATCTTATGGTTCCCTAGGAAGGGAGCAGGTTCCGAGAGGGCCGGCCGCAGTCCTTGGGCAAACAGCATCTCAGGGCACTCACTCGGAGAGAATGAAACCCCAGCATTGTGGCATCTAGGCAGCAGGCCGAGCTGCAGGGGTCCCGGGGAATGCGGGCATGGGGGCTGGGCGGAGGTGAGAGGGAGCTGAGAGCTGATGTGGAAGGGGAAGGCGGGGGTCCTCACCCCTAGGCGGGAGGTGTGACAGCTCCCTGGAACTTGTGACCCGCCTGCTTCTCGGAATAATTGGAGCCGCCTCAGGAAGTAGCAGAGACCAGCGTAAGTGTGAGCCGTCTGTTAGCAGAGTGCAGTGGCAGGCCAGCTGGGAAGGGGGACATCTATGACAGCCACCCCCTTCCCGGTGACTCAGCAAAGGCAACTAGTAGGAGCAACAGACTTCACCCAATACAAACATGTATACTCCTCTGTATGGAAACACCCCAGGGCAGAAACACTTGTACTGAAGGTGCACCCCAATAGAGAAACTGCAATTCAATATAGAAATGCCCCAGTAGGAGATTATTATTATTTCGAATATAGAAACATCGACTCATGTGGGAACATCCCAAATAGAAAAAAAGAAAACTTCTAATGAAGTTACACTCAATATAAAAACAATCCTCAAGCCGGGCTCGGTGGCTCAGCCTGTAATCCCGCGCCTTTGGGAGGCTGAAGTGAGTGGATTGCCTGAGCCCGCGGGTTCGAGACCCACCTGGGCAACTTGGCGAGACCTCATCTCTACAATAAATCAAAAAATTAGCTGGGCGTGGTAGCGTGTGCCTGTAGTTCCAGCTACTTGGAAGACTGAGGCGGAAGGATCGCCAGAGCCCAGCAGGTCGAGGCTGCGGTGGCCGGGAGTGGCCACTGCCCTCCAGTCTGGGCGACAGAGTGAGACTCCAACTCAAAAAAAAATTTTTTTTAAATCCTCTTGGTTATAACTTTCAATAGAAAATATCCCAATTGCTGGGCTTGGTGGCTCAGCCTGTAATCCTGCGCTTTGGGAGGCTGAGCTGAGTGGATTGCCTGAGCCTGCGGGTTTGAGACCCGCCTGGGCAACTTGGTGAGACCTCATCTCTACAATAAATCAAAAAATTAGCCGGGCGTGGTAGCGCATGCCTGTAGTTCCAGCTACTTGGAAGGCTGAGGCAGAAGGATCTCTGGAGCCCAGCAGGTCGAGGCTGCGGGGGCCAGGAGCGGCCACTGCACTCCAGTCTGGGCGACAGAGTGAGACTCCAACTCAAAAAAAAAATAAAAAAAGAAAGAAAGAAAATATCCCTAAGACAGAAATGTACTTAATGTGGGTATATCCCAATACAGAGCACATCCTCAGAGTGAATTCTACTCCATGAAATACAGGAGATGCACCAGCAGCCCTAACTGAGATGCATTCTTGTGAGGTCCCACCATGAATATTGCTCTTCCTACGGGTAACCTCCTGTGTAAGCATGGTCCTCACAGATGTGGGATGATCCCATGCAGGAACCTTTCAACAGAGTCGATTTCACTTAAAAAAACAAACAAACAAAAAAAGCGTGGTTATCAATCTCTGACCCTACTAGTAGAAGTGATAAGGCTCAGAGCCTCAGCGTGTCTTAGACCAGCTCAGGCACCCAAGCCCCTGGCCCTCAGCCCGCCCCCCGCCTTCCACACAGGCCTGGCTCACAGGTTGGGAGCCACCTTCTGGGAGGCTGTTCTGGCTCCAGGTATCTGAGCCTGAATCATCTCCAGCAGCAACAGCTCCATCTTTCTCATTTTATAGACCAGAAACAGGCTCAGAATAAGGACTGTGATGTGCCCAAAGACACAGTTAATTGGGGGCAGAGGGTGGGGCTAGTCTAGACGCTTCTGTTCTTTACTTCATATCTACAACTGAACCGTCCGCACTCATGACTGGAGATGAAGCAGGAATCCAGCTTCAACCCCCTCCCAGACCTGAGAAGGGGACAGGATGGGAGTGGGGGTGGAGCACAGAGCTGATAGGGGGCTGGGGTGGAGTAGCTTTCTAGCTGGACCCTAGGCCTCATTCTGCCCCACCCCCGCCCCTGTGCACACAACTCTCCAGGAAAGAGCTGATGATTTAGCTGTTTGTACTTCCTCATCTCTTGGACCTCTTCTCACCTTTCCCCCCATCCTGCATTTGGGTCCTGCTAAGATTTGGGAGAAGTGATCACAGGTAGACCCCCCTAGCCTGGGGAGGGCAAGTTCAGTTGGGCACACTTCCTGAACTTTTTAGAGTGCCAGATCCTGTCCAAGATGCTGGGGATGCGCGCTCGCTGACACCCAGCCCTCGCTGGCCACCAAGCTGGAAGGTTGAGCTCCCCCTCTAGACATGGCCCAGAAAAACCCGCAGAAATGACCCACAGCTGCTGACACGCCCCTCTCTCCCCACAGCTGTGGATCATGCCTGCCTTCGGGGCCCGCCCACACTTCAGCAACACAGTGGAGGTGAACTTCTATGGCTATTCCCTCTGGGCGGCCATCGTCAACATCTGCCTGCCTTTTGGCATCTTCTACCGCATGCATGCTGTCTCCAGCCTGCTGGAGGTCTACGTCCTCGCCTGACACTCTGACAAAGACATGGTGGGGGGAAAGGGGCCTCAGCTCATGCCCCCCCAGAGCTCCCTCTGGGAATGAATCCCAGCTGGTGCCATATTTCTGCTCATGTCCTGCTGGCCCCAGAGTAGGATTTTCACAAAAGTAATTTTTCCAGGATGAGTTTGTAAATCACAATGAGAGCATGTCCACCCATCCCAGCATGACCCTGGACATGAGGCCACTGGGGAAGAAAGACTTCTCTCGGCAGTATTTCTAGAACCAGGCAAGATCTGGATTTGCCAGCTCTGGGCTCCATCCCTGATCCCAGCTCCTGTGCCAGGCCTGGAGAACTAATAAACCTGTGATTTGTCCCCCACCCCCACTTCTTGTCCCCATCATCCCATCTGAGAGGGTCATAGGAGAGGACCTCTGGGGTCAGAGCTGAAAGGGCCCCTGAAAATTTTCTTCTTCTTTTTTTTTTTGAGTTGGAGTCTCACTCTTGTCGGCCAGGCTGGAGTGCAGTGGCATGCTCACAGCCACCACAGCCTTGACTTGCTGGGCTTAGGCAATCCTTCTGCCTTACCCTTCCAAGTAGCTGGAACTACAGATGCATGCCACCATGTCTAGCTAGTTTTTGTGATTTATTGTAGAGACGAGGTCTCGCCAAGTTGCCCAGGCTGGTCTCAAACCCCCAGGCTCAGGCAATCCTCTCATCTTAGCCTCCCAAAGTGCTGGGATTACAGACTGAGCCACCAGGCCCAGCCAAGATATTCAAGTCTCAAGCTTTTCAGTGGGTGAGCCAAATCTAAGTTACAGACTAGCTAAAACTGAGTAACTGGGAGGCTAGGAGTGGTTAGATGGGTTCCCAGACTGACACTTTCCTCTTCCCTTTATCTCCGGGTGATATACACATATAATCATATTTTTCATATGTCCCAAAACACAAGAAAGTTTAAGAAGCACTGACCTAGTCTAAAGACCACATTTTACAATGAAGGTTCAGAGATGTAAAGTGACTCGCCCAGTGTCACACAGCTACAGCAGCCTTTCTACCAAGAACAACAATTTTCTTTTTTTTTTTTTTTGAGTTGGAGTCTCACTTGGTCGCCCAGACTGGAGTGCAGTGGCCGCTTCCAGCCACCGCAGCCTCGACCTGCTGGGCTCCGGTGATCCTTCCGCCTCAGCCTTCCAAGTAGCCGGAATTACAGGCATGCGCTACCACGCCCAGCTGATTTTTTTTTATTATTATTTATTGTAGAGATGAAGTCTCGCTGCCCAGGCGGGTTTCGAACCCGCAGGCTCAGGCAATTCACTCACCTCAGCCTCCCAAGGTGCGGGATTACAGGCTGAGCCACCGAGCCCGGCTAGAACAATAATTTTCAAACTTGTTTTCAAGCAGCAGAACATTTTCTCCCTGAAATAAAATATTGCAGGAACCCAGGTTTATAACACAAATAAAAGCAGTGCAGTTCTAATTGAAGGGAAACCGGGGGACTCGGATCTTCACCACCTGGCCCTCCCTTTACACCCCTCTCTAGGGGTCCCCGGGGCGCTTCCCCAGAGCCTACAAAAGGTCAAGAGATGGATGGCAGGGGGGCTGCCAAGGCTAGATGGGTCAGAGAGAATGGAAAGGGGCTTCCTCAGCTGGAAGAGGAGGGAGAACTGGTGGCCAGCCAGTCGGGGGAAGGGGATGGGCTGGCGGGGACTGGGTGGGAGCAGCTGGCACTTTAGGGGCGAGGGTGGCAGCGGTAGCCTCTGGAGAACAGGGACTTCAGAGGGAAGTGTGCCAGGACCCTATCAGCCGAATGAGGTCTCAGAAGTCACAGTGGGGGCTGAGTGAGCGCCAAGGGGCTGCCTTGTTACCCCCTCACCCACCCACCTCTCAGAATAAGGCTCTGCCGGAGACTCTTGCGTCCCACGTTCAGGTGTGACTTGGAGAGCCAGGAAGTCCTGCGATGCCACATCCAGGCCTGGGACCAGGCGGGGTAGAGAAGAAAGTGGCCCCCAGGAGGTGCGGGAAGGAGGGTCCATTTCCAGCCTGGACACCAGAGGACAGTGAGGTTTTTTTGTTGTTTTTTGTTGTTGTTTTTTTTTTTTTTGAGTTGGAGTCTCACTCTGTCGCCCAGACTGGAGTGCAGTGGCCGCTCCCGGCCACCGCAGTCTCGACCCGCTGGGCTCCGGCGATCCTCCCGCCTCAGCCTTCCGAGAAGCTGGAACTACAGGCGCGCGCTACCCCGCCCGGCTCATTTTTTTGATTTATTGTAGAGATGAGGGCTCGCCAAGTTGCCCGGGCGGGTCTCGAATCCGCGGGTTCAGGCAGTCCACTCACTTCAGCCTCCCAAAGGCGCGGGATTACAGGCTGAGCCACCGCGCCCGGCGACAGTGAGGTTCGAATCCCGCAAGCCCTTCCCCGCGGGCCTCAGGCCGCTGCGCCCGCAAGCGGGCTGGGGGCGCAAGCCGGCCGCGCGCCCCGACACCCGGCCCGGCAGCCCCGCACCTGCGCCGCCTCCAGCCCCGCCCGCCCGTCCAGCCGCCTCGCCATTGGCTGCAGCGCCTGGGCCCGGAGCCCCCGGGGGTAATTAACCAAGGATTAATGAGATCTCCAAAGTCAACAGAAAAATCGATGGGCCGAGGAGCCCGAGCGGCTGCTGCGCAGTCCCGCGGGGGAGGACGTCGGGGGCATCGTCGGGGCGAGGGCCTCACCTGGACGGACGAGCGGCGCGGCGCCTGCAGTCGGCGGTTTGCAGGCAGCGATGCCTGCCCAGGCCTCAGGTAAGCCGGGAGCGCCTTCGGGCGGCGGGCGGAACCGTCCCGGCCAGCCCGCCCGACGTCCACGCACGCCCCCCTCCGAAAACGGGCTCCGGAACCCGGGGCGGCGGGGATTGGGGCGGGAGGGCGGGTGACTGAGGAGCGGTCAGCTCCTTGGAGGCTGGACCTTCGCTGCCCTCCCCCCAGCCACGGCTCTGCGCCCCTCCTCCCCTCCACGGACCGGGGGCCACAGGGGGAACAGGGCGCGCCCCGCCGCGGCCGGCCCCCCCAGCCAAAAGGGCGCGCCAGGCCAGGAAGAAGCGAGAAGCGACCTGCTGGCGTGTTTCTAAAGGGAAGTGGGGTGGGTCGTGGCTGCCTGGAGGCCCCGTGCGGGGCCCGCACGTGGCGGCCGCCCCGGCCCGCAGTCCCTCCGGGGGCTCGGAAGGAAATCCCGAGGCGGCCCGGCCCGCGCTCAGCTGCCTCCCCGGGAGCTGGCCCCGCGTTGCCGGCTTGGCGCCGCGCCCCGACGGCTCCGTCGCTTTCATCACTCGCCTCTAAACGCGACACACAAACCAGTTTGGTGTCAGCCCCTCCCTTGGACTGGTGTCGCGCCCAGAGGCGTGCCAGGGGGCGGCAGACTCCCTGTCCACCCAGGCGCCCTGCCCTAGCCCTCTTCCCACTCCCCTCCGCGCCCACCCCCGCACGGTGCCCAGACGTGGCCAGACGAATCTTCTGACGGCTCCCTCCAAACAGCCGTCAGACCCTGGAATGGGGACGGCAGAGACTGCCAGGGCGAGGACTCCGAGGGAGACCTGGAACCTTGTCCCCCAGTGTCCCCTCTAGGCTTGCAGTCTGAGCAAAAACCGTCCCTGAAATTCACCAAAAATCCCTACCCTTCTCACCTCTCCAGGGCCTCTGAAGAACTGGAAGGAGTTGCACAATTAACTCATACAGACAACTTTCTGTGTGCCATGCGCTTACAAGTATTAAATTATTTAACTGATAAAAACCCCTATGAGGAAGGTATTATGCATTAATTCCTTTGTTATTTCGTTCAAGAAATCTTGGCCGGGGGCAGTGGCTCACACCTTTAATTCCAGCATTTGGGGAGGCAGAGGTGAGGAAATTGCCGAGCCTGGGAGTTCAAGACTAGCCTGGGCAACTTGGCAAGATCTCGTCTTTACAATACATTTTTTTTTTAATTTGCTGGGCATGGTAGCGCACACCTGTGGTTCCAGCTCCTTGAAAGGCTGAGGTGGAGGGATTGTCTGAGCCCAGCAAGTTGATGCTGTGGTGGCCATGAATGAACCACTGCACTCCAGCCTGGGTGACAGAGTGAGACTCCAACTCAAAAAAAGAAAAAAAATCTTTACTAAGCAACTACTCCATAGTTGTATATTCATTTTACACAGTAAGACATTGAGAGTCTAAGTAGCTTGTCCAAGATCACAGAGGTAGTAAGTGCTAGAATCTGAGCTTTTGATCATTATTAGGCTTTCCATTTGGGGGCTGAGGGCTGGACGTGGGTGGGTTTCAGGGAAGGCAGAGTGGAGCAGTTAGTGTTGGGAGAAATGGAGCAGGGAGGTATCCCTGTGAACCTCTCAGCCTTGCTCAATCTGGGCGGGAAGCCTAGGAGGGAAAGATAAAGATCATCTGGAAAGTCTTCCACCCCCACACAGCATGCAATGAGTTGTGGGAAGGGTCTCTGTCCATGGCCCTGGTGCTGAAAATTCCCCAGAAGCTGTCGGAGTCAGTGGGCAAACACTGGGCGAGTGTCACACCTGTACTAGGTTTGGGAGACCCGGGTGAAGCAGTACCTGGTCTCTGCCCTGGAAGAGCCCCCTGCCTTCAGGGGAGCCAGGCACACCCACAAGACAGTGCACACCCACTCTCAACAGAGGGGAGTGGCCCAGCAAAGTAGACGGCAGCATGCTTAGGACGAGAGGAAGGCTTCCCAGGTGGGTGGTCAGGATGAGTGGGAGCCATCGGTTGGGCTGACAGGTGGAGCAGAAGGGAGAGTGGTCCCCAGGAGGCAAGAGACCACCAAACTTGGAGCCCTCTACCTGGCCCAGATGGTTATGGGGGCAGGTGCCTGGAGTGTGGCAAGGGAGGTGGACAGACAGCAGGCAGAACTTGAGCAAGGATGACATGGTGGTCTGGGAAAGGGGAGAAAGTCATTTGTAAAACCTTGAAAAGAGGCCCAAGTCTTAATACTCCATCTGTCCCAGAAGAGAACAACAGACAATACAAAGATCAACCAGGTAGGTGCACAGGGAAGAATGGGACCCAGAGAAGCTGCATTTCAGAGCTGAGTGTGATGAGGATCTTCTGGTGTTGCCTAGACAGCAAGTCTGAAGCGCCCTAAGTTCAGGATCTCGAGGGGGAGACAGAGCAAAGCTCAGCTAATTGAAACAGAACAGGAAGGGTGATCTGCCCGCGGTCATCATGGGGCGGGCTTCATCCAACTTTTGCATGGGGATTCAGGGAACACTACTCAGAAGAGGTGGGATCTCTCCTGAAGCACAAGCTAGAGTCAGCCAAGGGGTAAGAGGGGTGAGCAAGGGGCAAAGGGCAGGATGTGAGCAAAGACAAGGGCATTCTAGGAACTACAGCAGGATGGCATGGTCCAGGGGGAGGGGAGTGGGGTCTCAAGGGAATGCTGGAAAGGTAAGTCAAGGCGCGACCAAGAAGAAGCGGCAGCCCCCTGCCTTGGGTGCTGTGTGCACCGGGCCACCCTAACATGCACTGTCTCCTTTCATTTTGAAAGGCCCTGCAAGCTGTGCGAGGCAGTTTGGACTTGACACTGAGTGCGGTTGGTCGCCTTTGCAGGGTTCTTGGTTGGGGAGAGGCACTTGGTTGGGGACAGGCAGATCAGTCTGAGAGAGAGAGGAAGGGGCCCTGGACTAAGGTAGTTGTGGGTGCCGGGGAAAATCTAAGAGCAACGTGTGAGCCGGAATGAGCAGCCGTGGGCCTGAGGGCAGAGGCAAGGGAGACCCCCAGCTCTCTGCTAGGATATGTGGGGATGGAGACGCAACTCTGAAATGGTGACCATTAGGAAGCGGGGGAATGGGGATGGGACACACCGAGATCCCTGAGCCCAGAGCACAAGCGAAGCGGCGGGACCACGGAAGAGTGCCTGGGCTGACGGGGGGTCTCGAGGGAGCCTCCCACCTGGAGGGCACTCAGAAGCAGGGACCACCCCTGCTGTCAACCGTAGCTCAGTCCCACTGGGAAGGAGGAGTGACCGGGGGGTCCGAAGGAGAGTGTATGCGGGACTTAGAGCTGCCCGCTTTGGGTGGCCCCAAGGACGGCCAGAGCAAGTGGTGACAAAGTGGCCGGCCCGAGTGAAAGCTCAGGGAAGGTGAGAGGGTGGCAGGAGACATTCAGGGAAGAGTCAAGGACAGTGTTCCCAGTGCTGTGCTGGGCATTTGGGGGACCTCTGGGAGTTGGGGGAGGGCGTTTTATCAAAGTCGGTTTTATCAAAGTCAAGGGCGTGGCAGTGGTGCTGATTCTAGCCTGACCCATGCTCTTAGCATATGTTGTAAATCAATCCAGAACTTTTACTGTAAGTCTTTTTTTTTTTTGAGTTGGAGTCGCACTCTGTCGCCCAGACTGGAGTGCAGTGGCCACTCCCGGCCACCGCAGCTTCGACCTGCTGCGCTCCGGCGATCCTTCCGCCTCAGCCTTCCAAGTAGCCGGAATTACAGGCATGCGCTACCACGCCCGGCTGATTTTTTGATTTATTGTAGAGATGAGGTCTCGCCAAGTTGCCTGGGCGGGTCTCAAACCCGCGGGCTCAGGCAATTCACTCACCTCAGCCTCCCAAAGGCGCGGGATTACAGGCTGAGCCACTGAGCCCAGCTAACTGTAAGTCTTTAATGTGCTTTAAAATTCATTTTAATTACATAAGTAATATGTTTATTAAAAGCAAACAAACTATCCAGGTGCAGTGGCTCATGTCTGTAACTCCAGCACTTTGGGTGGCTGAGGCAGGAGGATTGCTTGAGCCCAGGAATTCAAGGCCAGCCTGGGCAACTTGGCAAGACCCTGTCTCTACAGAAAAAAAAAAAAAAAATCAACAATTAGGCAGGCGTGGTGGCGCACACCTGTAGTCCCAGCTACTCGAGAGACTGAAATGGAAGGATCACCCAAACCCTGGAGGTCAAGGCTGCAGTGAGCCACAGTCGTGCCACGGCACTCCAGCCTGGGTGACCGAGTAAGACTCCAACTAAAAAGTAACAATTTTAAGTTAAAAATAAACCAGAACATTAAAGCTAAATAAAAGGCTACCACTCTCAATCCCAGTGCCCTCATTCCTTTTCTGGGTGAAACTCCTATCATGAAACTGGTAGGTATCTTCAGTTGGAGTCTCACTCCGTCACCCAGGCTGGAGTGCAGTGGCATGCTCACGGTCACCCCAGCGTCGACCTGCTGGGCTCTGGCGATCCTTCTGCCTCAGCCTTCCAAGTAGCTGGAACTATGGGCTACCACGCCTGGCTAACTTTTTTTTTTTATTTATTGTAGAGACAAGGTCTCGCCAAGTTGCCCAGGCAGGTCTCGAACCTGCAGGCTCAGGCAATCCACTCACCTCAGCCTCCCAAAGTGCTGGGATTACAGGCTGAGCCACCGAGCCCGGCTATCAGAGGTTATTTTGACTGGTTTGAAGACAACGCCTTCCACCCACCCCTGGCTGGGTCCTCCCACGTCCTGACTCCATGCTTGATTCAATGCGGGATACTTATGTCTGTCAAGGGAGCCAGGGGTATCTACATATGCCTGGTCAGTTTCTAGGGCTGTGACTTCACCTCCAAAAGGCAGTTTGCGCCCTGCTGGCTTCTGGGAGGAATTTCGCTCCCCAAATCATAAAGGGCAAGTAGGTGTCTTCTCTTATTCTGACTCTTATTCTGATTTACTGGGAAGTGATTGCCTAGAATGTTTTGTGCAGCAGAATCTTGAGACCGAGTCTAGGCTTGGTGGGAAAGAGTGGTGTGACCTGAAAATAATACTCTATTGTGGATATATGCGGGTATATGTAAAATGACTTTTTTTTTTTAGCTGATGTCTTACTCTGTCGCCCAGGTTGGAGTGCCATGGCACACTCACGGCCACTGCAGCCTCGACCTGCTGGGCTCAGACAATCCTTCTGCCTCAGCCTTCCACATAGTCAGAACTACAGTTGCACGCTATCACGCCTGGCTAATTTTTTGATTTATTTATTCTAGGGATGAGGTCTCGCCAAGTTGCCTGGGCTGATCTCAAACCCACGGGCTCAGGAAATCCACTCGTCTTGGCCTCCCAAAGTGCTGGGATGACAGGCTGACCACCAAGCCTGGCTCTTCTATGGTGAGACCTTGTCTCTACAATGGATTGCCTGAGCCTGCGGGTTCGAGACCCGCCTGGGCAGCGAGACCTCATCTCTACAATAAATCAAAAAATCAGCCGGGCGTGGTAGCGCGCGCCTGTAGTTCCGGCTACTCGGAAGGCTGAGGCGGAAGGATCGCCAGAGCCCAGCAGGTCGAGGTTGCGGTGGCCGGGAGCGCCACTGCACTCCAGTCTGGGCGACAGAGTGAGACTCCGACTCAAAAAATAATAATAATAATAACCTCTGATGTTTATGTGCAGCACAAAGAGTTTCCCTAACTCCCAGTCTGTTTGAACCTCCTGTAAGGTAGATGGGACTGCTGCTATTATTTCCAGTGTCCCAACCAGAGAGGCTGCATAGCTCACCCTAAATCACACAGCAGTTGGGACAGAGGTGGACTTGAACCCAGGCCACCCTGGCAGCCAACGCTCCACCGTTTCTCCATCTCCAGCCGCTGCCGAGGCGCCACCCATGCCTTCTCCAGAAGCACAGGAGACCGGAGCCGCCCCAGACAAGGAGAACCGAGTGGACACGGGGCCCAAGGAGACAGAGGCCGCTGCCCCACCGCGGCAGAAGTCCTGGCTGGTGCGGCACTTCTCGCTGCTGCTGCGGCGGGACCGGCAGGCCCAGAAGGCCGGGCAGCTCTTCTCGGGGCTCCTGGCCCTCAACGTGGTGTTCCTGGGTGGGGCCTTCATCTGCAGCATGATCTTCAACAAGGTGGCCATCTCCCTGGGCGACGTGTGGATCCTGCTGGCCGCGCTGAAGACCCTCTCTCTCCTCTGGCTCCTCTACTACGCGGCCGGCACCGCCCGCCGGCCACACGCGGTGCTCTACAGGGACCCCCACGCTGGGCCCATTTGGGTGCGGGGTGAGTGTCGGGGTGCCGGGTGGAGGGGGAGGGCTGGGCAAGGAGGGCCAGCTTGGGGGAGATGCCAATGCCCCCCCCCGGCCCGGCCAGGCTCCCTGGTGCTATTCGGCAGCTGCACCATCGGCCTCAACGTGTTCCGCGTGGGCTACGATGTGAGCCACGTCCACTGCAAGTCGCAGATCGAGCTTGTCTTCCCTGTCGTCGAGATGATATTCGTCGGCATCCAGGTGACAGGCCTTTCCCACCCCCATGCCCCTGGGGACACACCCTGCAGACCCAGGCTGCGTACGCACACACCCCTATTCCTAGACGCAGTCAAATACCCACTGTCTTCAGGGTCTCTGCACACCCCTCATGACTGCTCACCTCCAGGGGCCACATCCACATGTACCTGCAGCCACTGAAGCAGAGACGCCTCTAAATACAGCTGTGATAGGCACAGAGGCACATACCGTAACATACATCGCCCCAGGTGCACAGACTGCCTCTTAACAACGACCATCTGGGTCTCTCCCCCTTGATTCTCTGCTGTATACCAGGCACCGTGTGGAGTGCTTCAGTTACGTTGTCCTCTTTATCTCCCCCAACAAGTTGGCATCTCCCCAAAGGGTGGGCATTTGGCTCCTTTGCAGCGCCGAGGCAGCTAAGGCTCAGACATGTGTTGCCACTGGCTCAGTACCACACAGCAAGAAGCCATGGAGCCAGGATTCCGACCCAGTCTTCTTCCCTGTCTTCAGTTGTAAACACACATGCCCGAGGCACGCACACTGTGGTCCTGCTACCCCCCACCCTAGGCTCAAGGACCTGTCTCTTTCAGACCTGGGTGCTCTGGAAACACTGCAGAGACTGTGTTCAGGTCCAAACCAACTTTACTAGGTAAGATCTCCCCGTCCCAACCTCCTGGGCTTTCTGTCCCCCCCCACCTCCAGCTTTCTTGGACAAGGGGACTTTGGGTTTGTGGATTCTTCTGGGATGTGTCCCAAGTGGCTCCTAGGGCTCCCCGGATGTCCCAGTACCAGGACGGATCTTGCTCTGGGTGTGAGCGGTTGCCCCACAGCAGTGGATGTGAGGACTCGGCAGCCCGGGAGCCAGAGAAGCTGTATGAGCCCGGTGTGGCACTTCCTCCAGGTGTGGCCTGATGCTGACTCTGGCCACAGACCTGCTGATGTGGGTTCTGGCTGTCACCCATGACTCCATGCACCAAGAGATCAAGGCTGAGCTTGGCGCCCTCATGGAAAAGTTCTCAGGTACAGAGAAGAGACCAGGCCTTCCTTCCTCCAAATACACACGCGTTCGCGCACATACACACTATACTCCCCTAAGCAGGCAAGGCTCAGTGAGCTCATCGAGACTAGAGCAACTCTAGAGGCCAGACCATGATTCAACAGAAAACTGAAGGTTGCCGGGGGTTCCCATCCCACCTCGATAGGGGGGAGACGATGCCTGCACCCTGCTCCAGGTGTCCAGCTGATCCTGGCTGAGCCAGTCACCAAGTCCCTCAGGCATGCACCCCACCCATGGTATTTGCATTTTACTTGCAAGAAACGCAAAAGCTTTCAGGGCTGAAAGGAATGTCTTCCTGATGCAACTGTAGGTACCTCGCCGTGTCAGAGAGACAGAAGATTTGGGGCAGAAAAACCTACCAAGATGGTCTCCCATATCCCAGCTCCTTCTTATAGTTCGCCCCTTAAAGGCTACATCCCGGCCGGGCTCGGTGGCTCAGCCTGTAATCCCAGCACTTTGGGAGGTCAAGGCGAGTGGAATGCCTGAGCCCACGGGTTCGAGACCCACCTGGGCAACTTGGCGAGACCTCATCTCTACAATAAATCAAAAAATCAGCCGGGCTTGGTAGCGCGTGCCTGTAATTCCGGCTACTTGGAAGGCTGAGGCGGAAGGATCGCCGGAGCCCAGCAGGTCGAGGCTGCCACTGCACTCCAGTCTGAGCAACAGAGTGAGACTCCAACTCAATTAAAAAAAAAAAAAAAAAAAGGCCACATCCCATACCCCACATGGGAGCCTTGCTCTCTGTGGGATTCAGCCACACCTGTGTGTGCACAGCCCCACCCCACCCCACCCCAGGTGGCATCACCATCATGCCCACAGCCAAGCCCTCCCAGCACACGCGTGCATGCACATACCCACTGCCTCAGGCACGGCACGCCCATGTCCTGTGGGCACTTTGTATAGTCTGTTTACATTTCTCAGAAAAGCTGTGCAAAGAGAGCATTTTTAGCAAGTGATATCATAGATTTATTTCTTTTTCTTTTTCTTTTTCTTTTCTTTGTTTTGAAGACAGAATTTCACTCTTGTCACCCAGGCTGGAGCACACTGGCCAAATCACGGCTCACTGCAGCCTCAAACTCCTGGGCTCCAGCAATCTTCCTGCCTCAACCTCCTGGGTAGCTGGAACTACAGGCTCACACCACCATGCCTTGCTAATTTTTCTATTTTTTTTTTTTTTTGTAGAGACAGGGGTCTTACTTTGTTGCCTGGGCTGATCTCCAACTCCTGGCCTCAAGTGATCCTTCTGCCTCAGCCTCCCAAAGTGCTGGGATTACAGGCATCAGCCACCATGCCCAGTCCACACCATGAATACTGATATTATAAAAAATGCAAGCATTACAGATGCGTAGAAGAACAAGATCTACCCATCACCTAGACACGATAGTAATGTTTTGCCATATTCATTTTAATTTTTTGCTGAGGTACTTAAATTACAGAAATCATGGCATTTTATCTCAAAACACTTCAGTATGCATCTCTTTAAAAATACATTCATTTC
Source organism: Cephalopachus bancanus (assembly GCA_027257055.1). Classification (NCBI taxonomy): domain Eukaryota; kingdom Metazoa; phylum Chordata; class Mammalia; order Primates; family Tarsiidae; genus Cephalopachus; species Cephalopachus bancanus. The sequence continues at coordinate 552,856 of JAPVLO010000637.1, forward strand.
CCTACACAAGCACAGTGCTATTATAATTGCTAACAACATTCCCTAACATCATCCCATCTTCTAACTGAATCTACTTTCTACCTTCTCCCATGGCCCATGTGATGTCTTTTACAGATGGTTCACATTTGCAATGCATTTGGTCAAGGCTAAGTGTGTATTTCCCAATGATATTGAGATTTGTCAGGTTGCTTCCTAGTGGCAGGGTTTACCTTTGTTTCCCTCTCCCTGCTTTCCTGGAAATTGAAAGTGTGGACCAAAGTCTTGGTTAAATTCAGGTTAGGTGCTTTTGGCATTTCCCAGGTGATGCTGGATACTCAGAAGGGCACCCATCCCAAGACACTGATGTTTAATTTCTGTGTGCTGCTAAGACTGTCACCAGGTTCGGGTGTAGTGGATCTAGTACCCACATCTGTCACTGTAAAGTTACATACTTTCCCTTGTGCCCAGGAAGTAATTTGGAGAGTTGACATGGTGTTTTTTGTTTTGTTTTGTTTTTTGAGTCAGAGTCTCACTCTGTCACCCAGGCTGGAGGACAGTAGCACACTCACAGCCACCACAGCCTCGACCTCTCAACCTGTTGGGCTCAGGCGATCCTTCTGCCTCAGCCTTCCAAGTAGCTGGAACTACAGGCATGTGCCACCATGGCCGACTTATTTTTCTTGATTTATGGTAGAAATGAGGTCTCACCAAGTTGCCCAGGCTGGTCTCAAACCCATGGGCTCAGGCAATCCTCTCACCTCAGCCTCCCAAAGTGCTGGGGTTATAGGCGTGAGTCCCTGTGCCCGGCCGACATGGTGTTTAAATGCTTACGTAAGCTTGGCACCTGAAGTCTTGAATCTCTTTGTAAGAGAGTGACCAGTCTGTGATTTCTGATTTCCGTGTCTGGGCCTCAGTTTCCACGTCTGTAAAATGAGTAGCTGGGTCCCTTTCACACCTACGTGTTCCAGGGAGGGGGGTGATTTGTGCAGCCAGCTTTCTCAGGGCGGGGCCCACCTGAATGCCCGTCCCCTCCTGCCCACCCCGCCCAGGCAACGAGACCAACACCTGTCTGTGCCTCAACGCCACGGTGTGCGAGGCCTTCCAGAAGGGATACCTGATGCTCTATCCCTTCAGCACCGAGTACTGCCTCATCTGCTGCGCCGTGCTGTTCGTCATGTGGAAGAACGTGGGGCGCCGCCTGGCACCCCACGCGGGATCCCACGCCAGTCCCCCGCCCTTCCGCCTGCACGGTGTCATCTTCGGGCCGCTGCTGGGCCTGCTGACGCTGGTGGCAGGCGTGTGCGTCTTCGTGCTTTTCCAGATCGAGGCCAGCGGCCCGGCCATCGCTCGCCAGTACTTCACCCTCTACTACGCCTTCTACGTGGCCGCGCTGCCCGCCATGAGCCTGGCGTGCCTGGCAGGCACGGCCATCCACGGGCTGGAGGAGCGAGAGCTGGACACGCTCAAGAACCCCACCCGCAGCCTGGACGTGGTGCTGCTGATGGGCGCCGCGCTGGGCCAGACGGGCATCGCCTACTTCTCCATCGTGGCCATCGTGGCCACCCGGCCGCACGAGCTGCTCAACCGCCTCATCCTGGCCTACTCTCTGCTGCTGATCCTGCAGCACATCGCCCAGAACCTCTTCATCATCGAGGGCCTGCACCGGCGCCCGCTCTGGGAGGCAGCACCCGGAGGCCCGGCGGGGAAGCGGGAGGCCGAGCCTCCCCGCAGGGGCTCCCTGCTGGAGCTGGGCCAGGACCTGCGGTGCGCCTCACTGGCCTACATCCACTCCTACAGCCACCTCAACTGGAAGCGGCGAGTGCTCAAGGAGATCTCACTCTTCCTCATCCTCTGTAATATCACAGTGAGTAGCTGGGCTGAGAGGTGGCAGGGGGTGTGCAGAGCTGGCTGGGCCGATCCAGAAAGTCTCACTCAGGAAAGGATGGATCAAGCACACACATCCAGCTAGCTTGATGCTGCTTGAGAGTGTCTCCCCAGCTCCCCGCAGGTGCCTGGCATGAATGGACGTGCCAAGCACATAGCTAAGTGCTCCTCACAAACAAAATACGTAGGATTTCCATCCTCAGGAAACTTATTGTCTAGCTGAGGACACACCAGCGGACCAGTTAAGACAATTACCACTGAATTCATCAGCCGCTGAATTCAGACAAAGGCAAACACCAGAAAGCACCTGACTTTCTAAGGAGTTCCTAGTGGAAGATGCTGACGATTGCCCAGCTTCTGGTAACTGCTAAGTGGTCCCAGGTCCACCTCTCCTTGCTTCATTGCATCAACACAGTAACCCCATGCGACAGGCACTATTACTGTTCCATTTGACAGGTAAGGAGACTAAGGGTTAGATTGGTGCACCTGCCCAAGGTCCCTCAGTCTGTAAGTGGCAGTGCTGGCATAACTCAGGGTTGTTTGACCCCAGCCCCTAACGCACTGAAAATATACCCCAGATGTGAAACCTTTGGTTCAGGAAGAGAATAAGTAATAAATTGGCTCTAAAGTGTACTAGGAGCTCAGAGAAGGTGCATGGGCTTGTGTGGCCCAAGATGGCTTCATGAACGTTTGATCTGAGCCTTGAGGAATGGGTGGGATTTAGACAGGCGGGCCGGGAGGTGGAGATTGCAACTAGCAGAAATGTGAAGCCAAGCTCAGGGCACAGGGGATTCCAGCTTGACGGGACAAGTTGCATGCTGGGAATGCCTGCCACACACGCCGTGTGGCCCCGCCTGGGATCTCCTGGTCTATCTAGACCCTCTAAAGAGGTGCCTGAGGCCTTCTGTGGTATGGGGTGAGGAAGATATGGAGGGACAGGATCTCGCTCTGAGGGCCCAAGGTTGGGCTGGTGCAGGGGCTCACGCCCGTCATCCCAGCACTTTGGGAGGCTGAGGCAGGAGGGCTGCTTGAGGCCAGGAGTTCGAGACCAGACTGGGCAATATAGCAAGACTCTGTCTCTAAAACAGAATTAATGAAAGCCCAAGAGTTGGGGGGGATGGGGATGGGGAAGCACTGGAGGAGCCACAGGTTAGCTGGGCACCTGAGGGCACAGGAGAGCCCCTCCCTGACTCAACACCTTCCTCTCCCCAGCTATGGATGATGCCGGCTTTCGGTATACACCCGGAGTTTGAGAACGGGCTGGAAAGGGATTTCTATGGCTACCGGACATGGCTCACCATTGTCAACTTCGGCCTGCCTCTGGGGGTCTTCTACCGCATGCACTCTGTTGGGGGGCTGGTGGAAGTCTACCTGGGGGCCTGAGGCTGCCCCAAGAACCCACGCCCAGCAAAGCCCTGAAGTGCCGAGGCAGGGGAGAAGGTAGCCCAGAATCTCTGAGCAGATGCCTCATTCCCAGGGATGCCAAGGGCAGCCCGGGCCTCTCGGAGCCTCCCCTCCCCAGAGCCAAGACCAAGGGTGGGGCCTGGACACTGAGCTTCTGGTGCCCACCCCCAGCATCCTGCCCTTCCCACCGCAATCTGCGAGCCGGGGTGCAGCCCGGGACGCTGGCAGGGACGCCCTCACAGCTACTCTGGGGGAGGGGCAGACCGACATGACAGAGTCGGGGAAGTCTGAAGAGGGGTGCCCCTCCCCCAGCCAGGCCTCAGGGGTCTGCGTCCTGATGCAGGATGCGCACCGGGTCCAAGCGTGGCCCAGGACATCCTGGAAACTCAGAGCTCGGCGAGCGGCCCTGCCTCTTTTCCCCACACCCTGTCTCCTAATGAGCTCATTAATTAGCTGCCAGGCAGAGTTCAACAGCTCTCTCCTGCGGCATAAACCCTGTTTGCTTGATTGATTACGTTTGGGCTTCGTGGCTTTTGTTCCCAGGAATCGGACTGCCACTCCAGGCACGGTGAGAAGGAACAGTCCTTCTGGGCGGGGCTGTGGGGCGGGAACAGTTCCATTCCTGGGCCAGGAGGGGTCTACAGCCAGCCCTTTCCTCGCCTGATCCATGACAGCCGTGGGAATAGATGGTCCGGGGCTTCCCAGCACACCGTCTCTCTGGGGCAGAGCTAGGGTGACATTCTGCAGCGAACTCGCCATGGAGGCTGCGATCTCTGGTCGGCCCTATCCTCTGAGCCGTTGGGCGGGGCAGGAAGGGGAGGGAAAGTGCGGCACTGCCAGCCCATCCATCTCCCTGGGCCTAGTGCAAACAGCAGGCTGTGCCCAGGGTGAGGCCCAGAGAGGGCAGCCCTGGCCCCGCAGGGGAAGCTCTGCCCCTCCTTCTCACCCCCTCCCAAGAAGCAAGACTCAGTAGCACAGGGACGCTGCCCCAGCCCTCCCCCCCGACTCCCTTAGCCCTGTCTCAGTGGCGGGGCAGCCCCTTGGCCTCTCCCGTGTGGAATTTTTCTGTGGGTGGCCACAGCCCGGGGACCCACACCCTATGTGACAAATGCTGGCCCTCTGAGAACTGACCCTGGGGTGCAGAGTCCCCAGCTCCTGTGAAGACAAGTGCCATGGCCTGGCCCCTCTCCTCAACTACAGAGAGACAGTGTGGAGAAGGGAGTTTTATTGTGTAAAGAGGCCGATTGTACAGAGCAAAGATTGTACTGACACAGGTGGGGTGAGGGAGACCCAGAGGCCAGAGCCAGGGAGGATGGAGGGGTGGCATCTCCCCATCAGCCAGGCAGTGGGCAGGGCAGGGAGGGTGGAATAGCTGTTCCCTAGTTCTCTCCCCATGCCCCAGCTTCTACTGGGTAGGAGGGAGCCAGGCTGGACCCACTGACCGGGAGAACATAGGAGACCCTCAACCCCCCACCCCAGACGCCCAGAATACGTGAGGTCCCCCAGCCTGGCATTTGAAGTCTGCCAGTCCCCAGTCTCCGCAAGGAGTAGCCCAGCCACATTTTTCCCCCCATGGTCCCTGATCGGGAGTGGGCCTGGAGCAGGCCGTTTCAGTGAGGAGTCTGGGACGGACTCCCCTCACCCTGTCCAGGAGCCTCAAGGGACAGCCATGGCTCCTTGGGCAAACCTATCAGGGCACAGTGCCCCGGTGACTTCTGGGGGTGGGCACTGAGGAGCCAGCACAGAACCAGGTCTTGAAGGGGGAGTCAGAATGGGGGGCTCCCGGTGGTACCTGTAACCCTAAGACAGGAGGTTCCTGTGAGTCCATCCCGGGGTGTGAGGGGATCAGAACCAGCCCGAGTCAGCCCTGCCAGGCCCAGGGGCCCCTGGGGGCCTGCCTCCCAGGACTCAGCCACTCTGCTGTCCCAGGCCCTGATCATGGTCATTTAAAGCTCAGAACAGTGGGTTGGGGATGCATTAGGGCCCAGGGTCCCACCCTCCCCTGGACCCAGCCCTCAAAGGTTCCATGGTCACACCCGCTGGATCTCAAACAGCTTCACGTCGGTGTCATACCACACGGGTGGGTCCACATTCCTGAAAGGGAGTCAGGGCCTGGGGGTGACCAGGTGCCAGGATGCCTCAAGAAAAAGACATCAAACAGGAGCTCGACGACAGGGATGCCCAAACCAAACCCCTCCATCCTGATGTCCCCGGGCAGTGGGTGCCCACCCTAACCAAACAGGACCACGTTGGTTGTCTTGACACAAACCCCACTATGGGTAGCGGGTCCCAGAGCTGAGGTCCCACTGAGCCCAGCTGGACAGGCCCTCCGGTGCACACCACACCCACCCAGAGGGTCACTGCCCGTCCCCGGGGGCCCACCTCAGATAGATGACGCCCCACATGTAGGTGCGGAACCACATGGCTGTGCCCGAGTTGGCCTGGTACTTGCGGATGAGAATGGGGTGGGGCACGGGCAGCAGCCCCACCAGTGTGCCATGCTGCAGGAACCGCAAGATCTCCGACTCGTCCGTCAGGCCCCTACGGGGGGAGGGAGGGGTCTCCAACATGCGTGCTTGGTCTAGAGGAGCGTGGGGCTCACCCTGCACCCATGAAGCCCATGCTTCCCATCACACCCACACCCAAGCTGGGCTGGCCCCTCCCCAGAGCCCACCTGCCCCAGGCCTCCAAGACTCCTGCCGCCCCCACCCAGTGTCACCCACTTGTCGATGCAGATCTTCTCCACCTGAGGAACCAGCACCTGCAGCAGCCTCATGATGGTCTGTAGCGGCAGCTTAGACTTCCAGGAGAGGACCTGGGGGGGGACCAGCATTCCAGGGCTCGGAAAGCAGCCCCCAGAGGCTGCGAGACAGGCCTGACCCTGACCCTGACCTTGAACCAAGGCTCCCCAAGACAGAAAGCGTTCCCATTCCCTGTAGCAAGGGCCTGGCCCCAAGCAGGGCCTGCAAACTGTAACTTTTTGTTCTCATTTTTGAGTCGGGGTCTTACTCTGTTGCCCAGGTTGGCACAATCACGGCTGCCACAGCCTCAACTCCCTGGACTCAGGCAATCCTTCTACCTCAACCCCCCGAGTAGCTGGGACTACAGGAGCACACCATCATGCCCAGCTCTTTTTTTTTTTTTTTTTTTTAATTTTGTAGAGAGAAAAATCTTGCTATCAAGCGATCCTCCCACCTTGGCCTCCCAAAGTGCTGGGATGACAGGCATGAGCCACTGCACCCAGCCGTAACTGGTATTCATGGCAAGAGCTGCAGCCCCACGTTAAGTAGGTACTGCAGGACAGACACCATGCCACATGCCTTCCAGAAGACCGCCCCCTTTAGCCCTGATAGCGGCATGATCAGGTAAGGATGGTTATTATCAGTGGTGACCTCAGAAACACAGGGAGTGGGGACCTGGGTCAGGGAGGGAAGTCAGAAAAGGCTGGGCAGCTAGAGCTTCATCCCGCTGAGGGACACTGGCAGACAGTGTAGACAGAGGAAGCAACCGAGACAGAGAGAGGCCAGGCACGTGGGAAGGTCACCCAGCCCAACCAGAAGGACTGAGCCCAAGTTGGGCTCCCACACCAGAGTCCTCTGGCTTGGACACGTTCTGTCTGAGCTCTCCGAGGGCCAAGGAGCCACGGACCCAGCCCAACGCTTGCTCCTCCGCCGCGGAGCCACTCACCCACTCAGATGTTGGGCTCCACTGCGAGCTGGCTGACGTGCTGGACAGCCGCCTCTGCTCCCTCCACGCCTGGCTGGGTTCCTGGCCCCCAGAAAGGAACACGAGTGAGGGATGCAGGGAGTGGGTACGGGGGGTGCAGAGGGAGGGCAACGCGGTCTCTGCACGGCCCCCCGCGGTGGGGGGCCTGGCTCCCACAGAGGGAAGGCCCGGCCCAGCACCCTTTGCCCTGGGCCCCAGGCCCAACCCAGCCAGATGACAGGTTTAGGGCCAGGGGCTGACGGGGCAGGCTGGGTAAAGGCCAGCTCAGATAAGGACGTTGGGCGAGGAGTCTGAAGGCCAAGGCTTCCCCACGACCAGTAAACAAGGGAGGGGTCTGTGAAAGGCCTCTCGACGCCTGGGAGGGTCAGTGGTGCCAACCCTGATGCCCCGGGGGCTGGGTGCCTGCCCCTCTGTGGCAGGTGACCTCAGAGTGCGCCACCCAGCTCACACCACAAAGGCCAGGGAGGAAGGGAAGGCCCAGCCTCACCCCATTCCAGGAGGCCCTGTCACGCACCCCCTCGGCCGGGCTGCCATCTGCCGAACTCTGCTGGGGCTCAGGCTCCAGGGACCGCAAGGTGCCATCTTCTGACACCTGGGACTTCTCTGTCAGTTTATCGATGCCTGGGCGGGGGTGCAGGTGGGCGCAGGTGGGAGTGAGGACTCTGCCACAGGGCCCCTTCCAGCCTGGCCCTGTGAGGCGCCCTCTCCCCACCCAATTCAGAGGCACTGTGTCCGAGATCTCTAATGCCCAACCTGTACTGCCCCCCCCGGAGCCCACATGCAGCCCCGAGGCCCTGTCCCCCACCAGGCTACCCTTCCTGGGCCCACCCGAGACCCCCATCCCCACCACGGTTGCCCGGAGATGGGGGTGGCACCCAAGACCCATCCCCTCCCCCAGCTGTGCCAGAACCCACACCCCCTGCCCCTCCCTCCAGCGCCAGACCTGGAGTGGCCACCAGGCTGGTCTTGAGGGTGCCCGGCTCTGCGGGAGCGGCAGGGCGGGAGCCCTCCATGGAGGCGCCCTCCTGCGAGCCGGTGCGGGACAAGGGCTCGGGCGTCCGGCGACGCCGCTGCAGGGCCTTGTGGATGGTGGGGGGGTCGGTGGGCAGGTTGGCCAGCTGGTGGAAGGCGCTGCGCTTACGGATGATGGCGTAGACCAGGTTGGAGTTGCCTGTGGGGAGCGAGCACGCCTTGCCTCGGGAGGCCCCTGCCCTCGCCCTGCCCCGTCCCGGTGGGCTTCCGGGGAGGGGGCGTTTGGAGGTCAGGAGGGTGTCTGCCCAGGGGCAGGAGAGGGTGCGGGGAGCTGGAGAGAGGGTCCGGGCCAGGCTGACCAGCCACATGTGCCCGCCATGGCTATCCCAGGACATTATGTGGCTGGAAAACAGCATCTGGCCTGAGCACCCCACCACACCCAACTCCTGGTACCTCCGAGACTCCCTAACCCAGCACGAAAGGAACGACACCTCCCCAGCACGGCAGTGTCCACACCCAGCCAGGTGGCCAGCGAGACGTTTGGGAGGACAGGCCTGGGTGTGCCTCTCCTGCCTCCCCACCACTGAATCCCCCCAGCCCTCAGGGAAAAGGTACCCGCTTTCCAGGGCCTCCAGGGCCCCGGCCACCTCTCCGGTCCTGTCTCACGCCACACTCTTCTGCTTCCAGGTCAAAATCCCACCCCAGGGCCTTTGCACGTGTCCTCTCCCCCTGGAACGCCTTCCAACTCACCTTACCCTTGCCCACCTCTCAGAGGTCAGCACAGATTTGACTTATTTTGGAAACAGCAATAGTAACGGTTGCTAATATTTAAGTCACAAGGCACTGTGCTAAGTGCTTTCTGGGGGTTATTCTACTAAATCCTCCCAACACCCTCTGAAAGAGGGACTCTTACTATTGCTATGACCATCATACAGAGGAAGAAACTGAGGCTCAGAGAGGTTAAGGAATGTGCCCATGGTCACACAGCTGAGACCATCAGGGTCTTACCACTCTGAACCTTCCTTTTATCACATTTAAGATGACCTCTTTGACTGGGGGGGATCCTGTACGCCAACCTCCGAGCATCCATCCCCAGCTGTGAGCTCTACAGGGCAGGAGGCACATCTTTATTTCCTACATATCCTCTGTATCAGGTACACTGCAAGTGCTCAATAAATGCACACTGAATGAATGAACCGGGGGGCAGAGGGCCAGCAGACCAGCACCTCCCCAGGGGCCAGTTCCTCGGCCGTGCTCTTTCTTCATGGGAAGGTGCCCTCGCCCACTGGCTGACCTGATCCCTGTCCCCGCGGCCAGCCCAGGGGCTTGGGCTTGGGCCTCACCATCAAACTGGTACTGGATAATGTTGTTGAAGACTTCCAGGAGGAAGAAGACCAGGTGGTGGTTCTGGGCGGCGGAGTAGAGGAACCAGGTGGTGGAGAAGGCCTCTAGCAGGTGCAGCAGCTTGTTGGCAGTCACCATGGACAGGCTCTTGAGGTACGGAGACACTGCAGGGAAGGAGGCGGCTCACTCCGGGCCCCACCGGCCAGGCCTGCACTTCCTGCGCCGGGGCGGAACAGCACGCTCCCGCTACCAATCCCTCCCTGCCCCCAGCAAAGCCAGGAAGACCGAGCCCCTAGAAGCCAATGCCACGCTGGCCACACTGCAGAGCCCTGAGGCAGCTGGGCTCCACCCTCACCCCACGAGGACGGCTGTCCTGTTTACAAAGCTGCACACATCTCTTCTTTCAGTCCTCCCACAGCCAAGAGGGAGGCAGGACCCAGACAAGATCAACCCCATTTTACAGAAGGGGAAACTGAGGCTTGGGGAGGGTGGCAAACTCACTCAAGCTCCCCAGTCATAAAATGGGCAGGGATACAAACTCAGGATTTCTTTTTTTTTTTTTTCTTTCTTTTTTTTTTTTTGAGTTGGAGTCTCACTCCGTCGCCCAGACTGGAGTGCAGTGGCCGCTCCCGGCCACGGCAACCTCGACCTGCTGGGCTCCGGCGATCCTTCCGCCTCAGCCTTCCGAGTAGCTGGAACTACAGGCACGCGCTACCACGACTGGCTAATTTTTTTGATTTATTGTAGCAATGAGGTCTCGCCAGGTTGCCCGGGCAGGTCTCGAACCCGCGGGCTCAGGCAATCCACTCACCTCAGCCCCCAAAAGGCGCGGGATTACAGGCTGAGCCACCGAGCCTGGCCGGATTTCTAAGTCTTTCTAGAACGTCAAGCCGCCACATGGCGAGATAGGTATTTTTGTGCACACTCCCAGAGGAGGGGGGGCATCAAAGGCGACGGACGCACACAGCCTGCAGTCACATCCTGATCTGCGAGCTTCCTTGTCTCGCCTTCCTCCCTCACTAGGCTGAGGGCCCAGGGTGCGGGGCCGGGGACTGTCCACAGGAGCACTCTCAGAGCCAGCTCAGTCATTGGTGGGATGGAGCCAGTGAGGGACTGAGCAAGGAGCGGGACCATCTTGGCGCCGGGCACACAGCCCAGCCAGCGGCCTCCGTGACCCGGCACCGCCCGCCCGGCCGTCCAAACCAGACCACAGATGGGTCAGCCACCCCCAGCCATGACCATGCCCTCCAAAACACCTCCACACCCTGCCCTTCGGCCGCCCGCCTTCCTGGGCCCCCAGCCCCGGGGAAACCAAGCCTCCCGCCCCCTCTCCCAGGCAGCTGCCGGCTGCCCTTGCCGGGAGGCGGGGCAAACACAGAAAGCAGGTGGCTTCAACATCCCCACGCTGTGTGACTCCCACCCTCCGAATCTGCGCTGTCCAAGGTGGTGGCCATTGCTCAAACACAGCTAGCCCTCACTCAGACGCACTGCGTTGATGAGGCACAAGATTTGGAGACTGGGCGTGGGAAAAAGACCATGAAAGAGCTCACGAGTGATTTTTACACCGGCTACAGGGTGAGATGCCAGCGTTTGGGCTCCAGCGGAGGAAAAAAACCCAAAAAGTTGGGAGGGCATTGGAACCAGGGACCGGGCGGCAGGTGCGCCCGTGGCCCGGCCGCCACCTGGTGGCGAGCGCGGGGATGGCGGGCCCCGGCCCCTACCGTTGACCACGATGGTGAGCAGGCAGTCGAAGAGGGGCTGCAGCCGCTGGTGCCCGCTGGTGATGATCTTGTGGAATACCTGTGCCAGGAGGGAGAGGACGGCCGTGGGGCCCCCGCTGCCTCCGGGCTCAGCCGAGAGGGCGTCGCCCGCGCGCCACCGGGCCCGGCTGCCCGAGTCCCCTCACCACGATGAGCAGGTCGGCGTGGGTTCCCGTGAAAACGGGGATGTCCATGGGCACGCGCACCGAGTAGGGCTTGTTCAGCCGCACCCCGAAGTTCCGCTCCCCGCTCAGAAGCAACAGGATGAAGACGCCGATGTGCATCAGGCCCACCCGAGCTGCAGCACGTGACACGGGAGGAGTCAAGCCGAGTGGGCCGGGGCGGGAGGCGGCCCGGGGCGGGGACCCATCTGGGGGCGTGGCTGAAGGAAGCCCCTCCTGGGAGGCCAGAGCACTAAGCCTGAGCTCCCCGAGGCAGGGCGGACGGGGCCCCACCCTCCGGCCAAGAACACCCCCCCGACCCCCGCCCTGGCCTTACACTGGTCGGCTCGGGCATCATTGAGGAAGTAGAGGATGGGGAGGAGGATATCCAGCACGTCGCTGCTCTTCAGCACGAAGAAGAGGAACTTCTGCGGGGCAGGGTTCAGGTGGGCCGGGTCAGCGGCAGCCAGCTCTGTGCCGCCCTCTCCCTTTCAGGGCCATGCTGTGCCCGGCCCCAGGTTATCGGGCCAGCCACTCTCCATCTCCACGGCCCACGGGCCCACCTTGTTAAAGTCACAGAGCTTCCAGAAGAGAACCAGCAGCTCCTGGTGGAACTGGATCTTCTTGGTCGAGTTGGGCAGGTAGGTCTGGAGCAGGGGGTTGGACAGTAGTCGGGCTATGCCCTTGAGGATGAACTGGAAGTCCTGGGAGGGAGGGCAAAGATGGGGACCTGTCCAGCCTGGCTCCGGTGACTGACCAGCCCAAGTCCCCCAGCGATGCCCCGTCACTCTCCCAGAGCCTGATCCCACCTCCAGAGCCTGAGGGGCCCGGATTCTGGCGTCCACAGCTGTCCCGGGGCACCCTCCTGGGGAAGCTGAACCCAGGGCAAGTCTGCCGCTCCACCAGGCCTCAGCCTTCCTGTCCCCGGGCTGTTACACACACGCACCCGGGACCAGGTCCCTGCCCACCTGGTGCCCACCTGGACTCATAATTGGCAGGAACCATCTTTCCGCCCCTCCCCAAAATACTCTCCCCATCACCCACCACATGTGAGGCGCACTCTATTGTTCTTGAACAGTTGTCATTGACTGACACCTGCTGGAGCTGGGTTCTACTTTCTTCTTCACAGGGCGAGAAAGCAGCTATGGTTCCATTTTACAGCTGCAGAAGTCAGAGCTCTGGGCACTTAAGTCCTTCCCCAAAGCCACAAGACACACCACCTTGGGCCTGTGTGGCCTAAAGTCCCTTATCCACTGTCATTTCCCACTCCCCGCCACGTCTGAAACTTGACACCAGAGCTGCCACCTCCTAGAAGCCTTCCCGGTTACCCCCACCCGGTGGAGCCCATCAGCCCTTCGTGCCATCTTGAAATCCTTGCAGTCCCGACATCACTATGTCGCCCGGCGTGGCCCAAGTCCACGGAGACTGTGATTCCTTCGTGGAGGGATCAGGACTCCTTGTGCCCCTGTCCCTTGTTGCATGCCCTGCAAAGCCGTAACCAGTGCGGGCAGTGGGCAGGGAGAACGCACGCGCTGTGCTGGACTCACCTCCTCACGATGAATGCGAGACAGGTAGTTCACAAACAGGTTCTCGGGGCCGGGGGGCTGCCAAGGTAGAAGCCCCAGGTGAGCAGGGCCCTCGGCCGCCTCCACCCACAGCCCCAGGGGGGCCGGCCGCCCTCCCCCCACGCCCCCGCTCACGTCAGCATCGTCCATGGCGGTGCCTGTGGTGGTGCCGTCCACCGTGGGACTGGTGCTGGTGGCGCTGTCATGGTCCAAGGTGACGATAAGCACCTGGGCGGCCTCCTCCACCAGGGGCTCCCGGTAGTCAGGGAAGAGCAGGTGGTTGTAGGGGATCCCGTAGCCCACGGGGTCATAGGCACACACGGTGTTGAGGAGGGAGGTGAAGAGGGGCAGGGCGTGTCTGCGGCGGGAAGGGGGAGACCTGTTCATGCCCCTTGGGGTCTTACGGGGCAGAGTCCCTCCCCCGGGGGTTCCGAGATGGGACCGGAGGTCCCCAGAGAAGGCGGGCCTCCCGCAGGAGCAGAACCCAGGCTCAGCCAACCCGCTCCCAAGCCACGGAACAACTCGATTCAGATTAGTGAGGTGTCAGGGTTCAAGCTCCTCGTCTTACAGGTGAGGAAGCTGAGACCCAGAGAGGTTAAGTGAGGAACAGAGGTGGCAGTTTGCCTGATAAGGCTGGTGAGAAAGAAAACTCTGGTCCGTCTTTAACTCTGGGGGGGGGGTTAAGCTGGGCTCCCTTCTCTTCTGGGGAAAAAGGTTGGGCAGAAAGACAGCAAAACCTGAAGGATGAGACATGCCATGCGGGGATCAGAGCCTGGAAGTCAGCGGACCCACCGCCATTGCAGGGGCACTAACCCCGTGTTGCCAGTGCAGCCCTGGGCACAGCTGGAGCATGGGCACTTGCTCAAATACTCGACCCTGCCATGGGGCTCATGGGAAGCCTCCATGGGCTCACATGTGCCCCACAGTCCACGAGCGCCCCCCTGGGGGCCGGGCCTCCCCATTCCTGGGGGCACTTGCCACACTCCCTCCCCTCCCACTGTCTAAACGGCAGGGTGCCACGTGGCGCGGGCCACAGGTAGCTAATGAGCGCTTGGAATGTGGTCGGTTCGAGTCGAGATGCGCTGTAAATGTAAAACACACACTGGATTTTGGACACCTGGTAAGACAAAGGGAATGGAAAACATCTCGACGTTTTGTATACTCACTACCTGTCAAATGCCAACACGTGGGGTATATTGGGCTTAATGAAAGAATCGTATTAAAATCAGTTTCACCTTTTCAATTTAAAAATTGCACATGTGGTTTGCATGGCATTTCTACTGGGAAGAAGGATCTAGATGGAAGACCCCGACACAGGCCTCCGAGGGGCCCCTGGATCCTGTCAGGGGCCTCCAAGGAGACGCTGGACAGGCTAGTGTAAGGCGTGGCCGTTAAATTACAGCCATGACCGCCAGAGGGCAGCACCTCCCCTCAAATAAGACTCATAGGCCTAGAGCATCCTCTCAGCTCCGGGTTGCCTGGAAGGAGGAAGATCCTGCAAAGAAGGGCCAGAGGCCACTCACCTGTTCTCCGTGGAGCAAAAGAACTGAACCCACGGGTTGCTGCTGCCACTTTCTGGGGCTGGGGGCAGGTACATGGCCTCAGAGAAGCACGTCAGCAGCAGTTTCAGCAGCTCCATCCTTGGGTGGGGGTGACGGGAGGAAGGAACCTCAGGATTCCAAGCCCCCTCTCAACACCCCTCTGGGATGGTGCAGCCCACCCTGCCCAGTCCCCCAGCCCTGGCCCAGGAGTGGCCCCCGTTTATCCCTGTATGGCGGAGGTTGGGTCGCAAGTGGGGGCAGTCTCCCCGGAAGACCCCGTGGGCTCCCTGAGCTGTGGGAGGGCCTGGCCCAGGGTCCAGCTGTGCAAGGCTCTGGGCCTGAGTGAGCTCACCGGTTCATGTCGTGGACGTAGTTAGGCTGCGGGGAGTGAGCAAAGCCCACGCCTGCCTCCCAGATATACTCGCAGCTGTCCAGGGAGTGGACATCCTCCGCCGAGTCCTGGAGACAGGGCCGGGGAGAGGTCTGGTTAAAGAGCAGCGTGGGACAGAGCCCAGCCCAGCCCAAGCCTCCTGCCATCCCTGGGGTGGGGACCTCAGATTCTAAAGACAGATTCTCAAAATTCCCCAGACCAAAGCCGGGCTCGGTGGCTCAGCCTGTCATCCCAGCACTTTGGGAGGCCGAGGCGAGTGGATTGCCTGAGCCTGCGGGTTCCAGACCAGCCCCGGCGGCCACTTGGCGAGACCTCGTCTCTACAATAAATCAAAAATTAGCCGGCACAGTAGCACGTGTCTGTAGTTCCGGCTACTTGGAAGGTTGAGGCAGAAGGATTGCCAGAGCCCAGCACCTCAACGCTGGGGAGGATATGAGCGTGCCACAGCACTCCAGCCTGGGCAGTGCAGTGAGACTCCAACTCAAAAAGAAAAAAAATTCCCCGGGCCCTGCTGTGCAAAGAAGTGAATGTCCTTAAACCTCTTGAAGTCTCATTTTCCTTCACTTTTCCATGGTTCCTTCACTTGCTCTGCCCACCTCGAGACAGGAGGGGCAGGAGGGGGAGGGACAGGGAACTGAGTGCACCTGGGGGTGTGTGGGGGTGGGGCAGGGGACACTCAGGGTCGAGTCCACAGAGCCACAGGAAGTGAGAGGGCCAGGCCTGCTGCATCCAAGCCCTACACCCGCACCCATGCCGGGCAGGCAAAGACAATGGGTGCCTGTGCCCAGCCACCCAGATGCAGGGCGGGGCCAGCCCCAGCTGGCTCTGCTCTGGCTGCACCAGCCACCACCCCTGACCCAGGCCCCCGCGTGCCAGGCAGCTCGGCTCTCCTGGAGCACCCCGGCCCCCAAAGCATCCTGCCCCAGGGAGCTTCAGGTGGCCCGCCCGGCCTCGGGGGGGGGGGCTGGAGGCCTCTCACCACAGCACCCCTCCGGTGGCTCTGGACCGTGAAGTCTGGGCAGAAGAGCAGGTCAGCGACAGCCAGGAGCAGGGACTCGGCCAGGGGCCGGGCATTCTCGTCGTCCTCCTCTCCCTGCTGGGGACATGGCACCCACAGGCTGCCTCAGTGGTAGCTGGCCAAGGAGAGGTGGCCCTAGGGCTTGATGGGTGGGGGGGGACAGGGACTGGGCCCAGGCAGGCCCCGTGGGTTGAAGGATGGAAGGAAGAGGAAGTGGGCTTCTGGTCACCCCAAACCTCCCAAGATGGAGCTGGGAGCTAGGCCTGGGAACAGTGAGCCAACCTCCCCACAGACTGGGAGGGGCAGATGGTGTCCCCCAACCTAACCACTGCATCCCACCCCACGGCACCTTGCCTGAAGATAAACCCAAGGCAGGTGGGATCTGGGGGAGAGAGGACATACAGTCCCTCTCGGGCCTTCAGAAGGCCCAGCGGACCTGTCCCCACCACCGTCCAGACACACCTCTGGCTCTCAGCTTCTCTCCTTCTCCGGTCATAGGGGCACAGACCTCCGTGGGGAGGAACTGAGGACCCAGAGAGGCGGCGCTGCCCATCATCCCTCAGCAGCACCCTCCTGCACGGTCCTGTACCTCCCAAATCCCAGGAGAGGTTTGGAGGAATGTGGCCAGCCCCCAAGGGTCCTCTCCCTGGCACACCGCTTCCACCTCCCACCCAGCCTGGCCGGACCCACAGACCCCGCCTCGCCCTGCCCCGGGCACTGTAGACCAGAAGAAGCCCCTCCAGTCGGGGTCCTCGAAGATGTAGGGCAGGACACGGGTGAGAAGCCGGCTACAGTTCAGGACGATCTGTCTCTCCTTCTCCGAGTGGCAGCCGCTCTCAGCTCCCTGCACCAGCTTCTCCACGGCCTGTGGGGGCAGCAGGGCAGAGGGGCATGCTGGAAAGGGGGTGTGGGGCCCTGGCACTTGGGGCCGGGGTGGGCACGCAAGCTGCAGAGGGGGAGAGGCAGCAGGGCTGCTGGTGGAGGGGCCGCCCGGCAGGGCCGTCTCCCCAGACAGCGGCAGCCAGGGCAGCATAGAGCATCATGGGAGCCAGAGCCCAGCTCATCGCGGAGGGCGGAGGCCGTGCCGAGGGGTGACACCTGTCTCGGCCTCAGTTTCCCCGTCTGCAAAATGGCAGCACCGAAAGTGCCCACCTCACAGGGGGAGCTGCATGAGCTGGTCTATGGAAAATACTCAGCCAGGTGCGGCCCAGAGAAGTCCTCGCGAATGACGGCTGCCACGGTCACTTCCATGGGGGAGGGGAAGAACCGGGTGAGCGTCAGGACCGTCCAGACCCAGGAGTGAGATGTCCTGGGTGTCTGCCCTCTCCCACTGTGGGCTGTGCCATGGTGGGCTGCCTCGGGGAGGGCGGAGGCTGGCTCAGCCGGGAGTGAAAGCGAAGGCCGGGGAGTCCTCACCTTGTAGCACAGGGTGGCCAGGTTGGAAGGCGACTCTTCCCGCACGGCCCGAATCTCTGCTGCTGGCACCAGTGCAAACACATCTTGCACGGAGGTGGCTGTGTCTGCCCAGAACTGGTCCCAAAAGGCGTCATCGGTGGCTTCCACAGGCTGTGGGGGACCCAGGGTCTGAAGTTACACGACCCCTTGCCAACAAGCCCACAGTGTGCCTCACCTGTGGCTGGGAGAGACCCCAAGAGGGAAGCCACAGCCTCCCTCCTTCACTCCTGCTGTTGCCCGGAAGCCTTCCCACGCGGGTGGGGCCGTCCTCAGCCACCACGAGGCCTGGCCAGCGCAGTCAGACCAGACTGGAGACACTTGGGGTGCAGGCACAGCCAAAGCCCAACTCCTACCTGGGGTCTGCGTGACGCCTGCTAAGCCATCATCCTCCCCGCCAGGCAGGCTGACCTCCCCACCCGGGCACAGCCCCAGGCCACGTCGCTAGGTCAAATGCCCAGGGACCCAGACCAAGGCTGTGGCCTCTCCCCAGAGGAACAGACAGAAGGGTCATACCCTCCGTTTTCAGTTGCCCAAGCTGCCCCTCTCGGGCCTCCAGCCTCCACCCTCTGGCAGCACACCCAACAGGTGCCATATCCGGTGGATCCAACCTCCAGAACCCTCTGACCGGAGCGCACGCCTC
Source organism: Cephalopachus bancanus (assembly GCA_027257055.1). NCBI lineage: Eukaryota > Metazoa > Chordata > Mammalia > Primates > Tarsiidae > Cephalopachus > Cephalopachus bancanus. The sequence goes on from JAPVLO010000637.1 coordinate 570,696, forward strand.
TCAGTGCCCTGCCTAGCTGCCACTCGGGCCCCTCTCGCCAGGGCTGTCACCTCCAAATCCACCTCCTTCAATCTCGCCTCTATGCTGTCTCCAACCCACAAGCCACAGTACAGTGTCAAAGGCCCTCCTCCCTCACCTGGAGACCTTTGGGGCTCCCCACCACCTCCTGGATCAAGTCCAAAAACAGTCAGCCAAGACCGCACTTAAACACGCCTTACACGCGCCCACACGTGCGCACGTGCATGCTCACACACACACCTGCATTTACCACCCTAGGACAAGCCCCTGCTGACTCCTCTCTTCGTCCTCACCTGGGCTGCCCCCCTTTTCCACGTGCCCCCGCTTCTAACAACGCATCCCAAAATCCGACCAATGCTATGGAAGCAGCACGCCTTAGAGACACACATGCTCTTCAAGTCACTCAGGCAGTCATACAGGCAACCAAGGCAACTGGCCTGAATGCATCTTTCACTTCTAGAACTCTCTCCTAAGAAAACGATCAGAGATGGGCAAGAAGTACATGTATGAGAATGTTTGTTGTTGATAACGGTGAAAAGCTGAACCAACCTAAATAGCCAACAATTGGGGAATGCTTTAAAAATTAAGCTGGGCACAGTCGCTCACGCCTGTAATCCCAGCACTTTGGGAGGCGGAGGCAAGGAGAGTGCCTGAGCCCAGAGGTTCGAGACCCGCCTGGGCAATTTGTGAGACCTCATCTCTACAATAAATCCAAAAATTAAGCCGGGCTCCGTGGCTCAGCCTGTAATCCCGTGCCTTTGGGAGGCTGAGGTGAGTGGATTGCCTGAGCCGGCGGGTTCGAGACCCGCCTGGGCAGCGAGACCTCATCTCTACAATAAATCAAAGTATCAGCCGGGCGTGGTAGCACGCGCCTGTAATTCCGGCTACTCGGAAGGCTGAGGCGGAAGGATCGCCGGAGCCCAGCAGGCCGAGGCTGCGGTGGCCGGGAGCAGCCACTGCACTCCAGTCTGGGCGACAGAGTGAGACTCCAACTCAAAAAAAAAAAAAAAAAATTAGCCAGGTGTGATGGCCTGTGCTGTAATTCCAGCTGCTTGGAAGACTGAAGCGAAAGGATCACCGGAGCCCAGTAGGTGGAGGCTGCGGTCGGTGGCCATGAGCATGCCACTGCACTCCAGCCTGAGCAACAGAGAGAGTGAGAGTCCAACTCAAAAAATAAAATAAAAAACAAATAAATAAAAATTAAGGCACATCCATACAGTGGAAAACTGTGGACCACTAAATCACATTTTTCAAAGACTATTCACAAATGGAAAATGCTCATGATGTTATGTGAAAAAAGATAAGATACAGAACTACCTATAAGATGACCACAGTTTTGTGTTAAATTATATATTAATAAAAGACTAGAAGAAAATGAACCAGAAAGTTAAATCGCTATCTCTCTGGGTAGCTTTGTATTTTTCTGTAAGAGCACATATTGCTACATTTTCTTCTTTTAGAAGCAGCGTCTCACTCTATTGCCCAGGCTGGAGCATAGTGGGATGACAATCGTTGCTCACTTAGCTTTGAACTCCTGGGCTCAAACGTTCCTCCCACTTTGACCTCCCAAAGTGCAGGGATTACAGGCATGAGCCACTGCACCTGGCCTATTTTTTCCTTTTGGAGACTCATCTGTTGAGGACCAGAGTATCCAAGCCATGCTTACCTTTCCTCAAACCCAGCCCTTTAAGACTCCCTCTGAATATCCATGCCTTCCCCGGTTGTTTCAGCAAGCCTCTTCCCTGCTCTGAAATCCTAAGGCTGATAAAAGTCCAAGGACCCTGCTACCACCACAAGTCTGTACTTCATACACATTACTCTTATCACCAAAAAAAATGTATATATCCTATTTTCAAAAATCTGTTCTCTGAAGCCACTTCTTCCAGGAAGTCCCCCAGAGCCCAGGACTGATGAGCTTGCTTCTACAGGGGAGCCTTGAGCCCCCACCCGGCATAGTCCCTGACCCCCCAGGTTCCCAAGCCCTTCCTCTTGACCTTCCAGTTGAGGCCTGCAGCAGACGCTCAGCCAATTATCTGTTCAGCTGAAGCCATGCTCAGTCCTAGAGACCCTTCAACCCAGTGCCTGAGTAGGGCTGAGCCACAGTGGGACTTTCCAGACTCAGAGGTGGGGTCACACACCTCACCAAAGTCTGGTCATACCCACCCCCGACTCCACTCCGGGGAGCTGCAGGGTAGCTGTGGCCATGGCCCTCAGGACAGGCCTGGCTTGAGGACCGCTGAGTCCCAGAACTGGTAGAGCGAGTTAGTTGGGGGAGAGGAACAAAGGCCAAAGGAGGGGCCCTGGGCCGGGGGTTTGCTGGCCCTCATGCCCTCAGCCCGGACAGCCCTCTGACATTCACTGGGGTGTAGGGGCTTGGCACCCCCGTCCAGGTGGCCCGGGGACAGAGTGAGGTAAGGAAGGACATCTCAGAAAACGGGCAGAGCTCCTGCCATCTGTGAGCACATCTGGGAAGCTGCCATCTCTGACTTCCCACCTCCCAAGCAGCTAATGCCCTCTTAAAGGGGCAGGAATTCATCTGAGCACCAAATGGATGTGACCTCTGACCTAATGCATTAGGCAAGCATCACTTGGGGACTGAATTCAAAATGAGGAGAGAGGGCAACCCCCTCGGGTCCCCTCCCACTGTGGGAGCTTTTCTGTCCTCTTAATAAATCCTGCTTTCTCAAAACAAAACCAAAAAAAATGAGGAGAGAGCCGTAGGAAACCACAGGGCAGCCCACTCTGGAAGCAGAGAAGCTCCCAGCTATGGAAGCCAGCTTTGAACTTCAAGAACCAGAAGAAGCAGACTTTTGCCTCCCTCTTTCCTCTGCTTGGGACTTCTCTCCTGGTCCCACTGTGGCTTGGACATTTGGATTTGGTGACCACGACCTGACCACACCAGGACAGGCTGATGTTACAGACATTAACCAGGGTCACTGAGACCCTTAGGTTTCCGATGAGAGGGACATGGTTCAGCTCCTGCCTCAGTGACCCCAGCTGGCCTCCACCCAACCCAAGGAAACTTCTAAAATCTAAGCTAGAGCCGGGCTTGGTGGCTCAGCCTGTAATCACGCGCCTTTGGGAGGCTGAGGTGAGTGGATTGCCTGAGCCCGCGGGTTCGAGACCCGCCTGGGCAGCGAGACCTCATCTCTACAATAAATCAAAAAATTAGCCAGGTGTGGTAGCGCATGCCTGTAATTCCAGCTACTGGGAAGGCTGAGGCGGAAGGATCGCCGGAGCCCAGCAGGAAGGATCGCCGGAGCCCAGCAGGTTGAGGCTGCGGTGGCCGAGAGCGGTCACTGCACTCCAGTCTGGGTGACAGAGTGAGACTCCAACTCAAAAAATAAAAATAAATAAATAAAATCTAAGCTAGTTTCTTCAAAAGGAGTATTTTTACTGGAGGTGGGCAGGCCTCTGCTTCGGAGAGCACAGAGACTGAGATACCCATGAGGGGTGGGGTGTCATTGTTACCCCAGCTTTGCCAGGCCCCTGTCCAGGCCAAACCCCACTCAGACCCAGGGAGCCAGCTGCAGCTTCATCTTTTGACTCTCTGCAGAGGGGGAGAGGAAGGATCAGCAGAGCTCTAGCCTGCTAAGCCTGTGCTAGAGGACTGTGTCACGCGTGTTTCCTTGCACGTACATGTGCACATGTGTAAACATGCACCCGCCAGGTCTCATCTGGCTTGCAGCAGAGAATTCCAAACAGGTGGGATCTGGGAGTGGGTCCCAGGTCTGGGAATGTCCCTCTGAGGCTCCACCCACCCTGGGTCAGGCCTGGCCCAGGGCTGGACGGTGGGGCAGGAAGAAAACAGGATACAGGGCAGGAAGGCAAGGAAGGCCCAGCAGCCAGGCCCAGACCTCAGGGAAAAGTGCAGGGTCTGCTTGTCTGCTGCCCAAAGCATAGCCTGTAAGGGCCTGGGACCAGATGTCACCCAGGGACAGCTGGCCTGAATCTTCTTGGGGACGGGTTTGCGACGACCATCGAGGATCTGGGCACCTGAGCTGCCCAAGCCAGGTCAGTACACAGAGTCTAAGATTTCAGTCACTGAGGCCCCCTCCTACCTGCAGGACCCCAGTGCCCTCCAGAAGGAGGTCTGGGCTGGTCTCCTGCCTATTCCACGTCCTGTTACAAGTCTACTCACTGGAAAATGAAACAGTACCATCTCGGGTAGCCCATCACAGGCTACAGCCAGGGAAAGTCAGAGGGACGCAGCGTTTGGGGGGAAGGGCCTGAGCAGGTGGGAGTCTAGGCCACTCCCAATCCTCTGGGCCTGGGAAAGGACCCCAGCTGCCAAGCCCATAGCACATTCCTCCAACAAGGTGTTTCCTCCCAGGCAGGTAAACATGGGAACCTCCCTCCCTTTTTCTCCTCCCTGTGGCCCCACACTGAGGGGCTGGCCAACTGGCCATGTTCCCTGCCACCCACAGACCCAAAGCTCCATCCTGAGAAAGCCACACTCCAGAGCTATCCAACAACCAAGGGGAGTGGAGAGAAGCGAGGTCTGGTTTTTATCAAGTGCCTCTCAGCTAGGGCTGGACTCTCCCGAGGCCATGGGCATCTGCCAGGCACCTGACTCTCCTGGGGTGGGGACAAGAGTGGGGGAGCAGAGTCTGGCCTCTGGGGCTGTGGCCAGCTGGCTATGCTTTCTCGACCCCACCCTGACTGCCCACAGTAAGAGAGAGCCCTGGAGAGCAGCTGGGTGGGAGTTGGGTACAGGAAGGTCCCAGATGGCAGCAGGTCCTGAGTGCCTTGAAAGCAGAGGACCCAGGGAGTCAGGGCTGGGCATCTCTGTGGCCAGAGTGGCCTCTTTCGAGAAGCAAGGAGGGGAAAGTGGGCTGGGAAGTAGCCTTGCTGGGCCAGGTGATGTGTGGTGAGGACAAGGGGGTGGCCGCTAGACCACTTGTGGGCTCGGGGAGTTGCAAGCATGGACTAGGCTGAAGGGTCTCCTCTGGTCCCTCACCAGCCGATCAAGGGCAATCCTAAGGACCCCCATCCCTGAAGCAGAGAACAGAAAATACAGCAATCACAGCCTCTCCCTCGGTAGGGCTTCTTAGGAGAAGCTCCCTGGAGCGGTCCCCAGCGGGGAAAGTGGGCTCCAAAGGCCTGGGGACAGATCCCCTTGCCAGGCTACGCGCTGCCTGCCACTCTGCTTGTTCCCAAGAAGACCTGGGCCTGCCCTAGCCGCGGGCATCCACCGGGCCCAGCGAGGCCGCTGCGCCGCGCACCAGCTGTTTCCCGACACCGGCGGGCGCCGGCCAGGCTTTGTTTGCATTGAGTCAGCCGGGGCTGTGCGTCCGGGACCCGCGGGCACCGGGGGGCTGGGAGGGGCGCGGGCGGTGGCTGAGTGGGTGGGGGCGAGGGCAGGCTGGAGATGCGAGGCTGGGGGCGCTGAGGGGCGGGACAGGGGGCGGACAGCTGCGTCGCCGGCTCGGGGAGTAGGCACACGTCAGCCTGAGGTGGCAGCAGCGGCTTCGGGAAGAGGGGTGTTCCCAGGAGAGGAGGCTGGGAGTAGGGGACTAGGACCAACGGATGGAGTCCGGAGATTCGGGTCGAGGGGGTCTCGCTCCGGCGCTGGCCTCGGCGTCACCCTCCAGACTAGCCTGTCTCCCCACCTCCGGGCGAGCCAAGTTCGCGCAGCCCCCGGCCCTGCCCAGCCCCCAGCCCGGCAGGTGGATGCGGAGGAGGGCGCCCCGGGACGCACCTGCGTCTTGGTGGTGAGCTGGATCACCGCCTTCCGGAAGTTCAGCTTGGAGTCGGCCGACCCCATGTCTCTGGAGCCCTCTCCGGCCCGGCCCCTGCCCTGACTCCAGCCCGGGCTCCGGCTCCGGCTCCGGCTCCGGCTCCGGCTCCGGCTCCGGCCTCGCGGCCCGGGCTGCTCTCGCAGGAGACTAGCCGCGTACCCCGCCCGCCGGGCCGGCGTGGCCCCGCCCTCGTGGCCCCGCCCCCTACAGGCCACGCCTTCGCGTGGCTCCGCCCCCTGCACCTGCCGCTCCGGCGGCGCGCGATTCCAGGGGTCCGCATTCGACCCGGCGCCGCAGCCCGCCCGGGGCCCTTCTCAGGTCCCGCCTGGCGCCTCCGCGCTCTTCCTTCTGCGTCGGAGCGTCGTCCCACCCCATCTCTCCCCCACCGCCTCCCAGTCTCCCGGGCCCAAAGCCCTCCCAGCATCTCGTCCCGCCCCCATCCTCACCCTGCATCCCGGCTCCGTCACTGCGCCCACGCCTCAGCCAGCCCTCTCCACTTGAGTTTCCTCCTTCTCAATCTGTCCTCACCGTTCTTTTTCTCTGAACATCTTCTATCTTGGTTCCCTCTTTTCCTGACCTGTCAAACCCACGTGTCCAGACAGCCCCGCAGTAATTTCAACCACAAGATCCAGGCTCAGCCCTTGGTTCTGTGGAAAGGAAGCACTGACTCAGTGTCCCTGACCCAGAAAAGCAGCTCCCAACTTGATGAAAGTAGGCGGTCCCTCGGGGTCCCGACCCCTCTCTGACCACCTTCCTTCCCTGAGAACCTTTTGATGTCCCTCCATTTCAACAAATGTGTTGAGGGACTGTCAGGGACAGGGCATAGGGGACGTAAGTCACAGAGCCTGCTCTTTATGACTAGAGAGAGAGATGAGAAAATCTGCCATAGTACAGCCAAGTAAACCTTTGATAGAAGAAAATTAATAATAATAATAACAATAATAAGATGATGGTGGTGGTGGTGATATCTCTAGCACAACAAATGTCTACTTCTGAGGTAAGTATCATCATCCCCAATTTTACACTTGGGGAAGCTGGGACTTAAAGCTGTTATTTGCCCAAAGTCACACAGGCAGTAAGAAAAAACTCAAAAAAAAAAAAATCAAACCCAAGTCTAGCTCCAAACAAGGCTGCACTTTTTCCACATCATATTGCAAGCTTTCTTTGGAAGCTTCTGGAGATCCTGGCTCCTTCAAAAAGATGTGGCATTTAACTTAAACGGAAGTTCTGCAGGTGTAAAATGAGAGGTGCACCATCTAGGCAGCAAGAGTGAGGCGCAAAGGCCAGGTAGAGCAGGTGTGGAGGGAGGAGGGATGTTGCCATTTCACTGAACAAACAGACTCCACAAGGCACAATCATAGGATAGCTCTATCCTTTATCTAGAGGTGGGTTCCCCCCCCCCCGCCGCCCTGGGCAAAATCCTTGGCAAGCCCTATGGCTTTTCTAATCGCTCCAAGATAATGAATGAATAGTTCCTTTATTTAGCTTTTTTTTTTTTTTAATTTGGTCTATTCTACAAATCACTCAACCTCAGTCCAGGCCAGAGTGACATGAAAAACTCTCAGTCTTAATCATTAGGGAAATGCAAATTGAAACCTCAATAAGATAACACTACATACCTACTAGAATGGCTTCTTTAAAAAAATCCTAGCCAGGCACAGTGGCTCATACGTGTAATCCCAGCACTTTGGGAGGTAGAGGTAAGAGGATTACCTGAGCTCAGGGGTTTGAGACTAGCCTGAGCAACATAGCGAGACCTCATCTCTACAGTAAATAAAAAAATTAGTTGGGTGTGGTGGCACATGCCTGTGGTTCCAGCTACTTGGAAGGCTGAGGTGGAAGGATCACCTGGGCCCAGCAGGTTGAGGCTGCAGTGGCTGTGAGTGTGCCATTGCACTCCAACCTGGGTGACAGAGTGAGACTCCAACTCAAAAATATAATAAAAAAGAAAATTTAAAAACCCCAAGGATACCAAATCGTGACAGTCTGGCGGTTTCTTAAAAAGTTAAATGTACAGTTAGTATTTGATTCAATAATCCCATTTAGGTATTTACCCAGGAGAAATAAAGACATAGATTCACTAAAAAACCTGTAGGCAAATACTTATAGCAATTTCATTCATAATCGCCAAAACTGGAAACAACCAAATGTCTATCAACAGGTAAACAGATAAACAAATTGGGCTTCATCCATACAACGGGACTAGTACTCAGCAATCAAAAGAAACAAACTACTGACACACGCAGCAACAATGTGGATGGGTCACAAAAGCAAACACAAAGGCAATGTACTGTGTTGTATTATCGATATGGCTTTCTGGAAAAGACGAAAGCCATAGGGACAGAAAACAGATCAATGGCCAGGTGTGGTGGCTCACACCTATAATCCAAGCACTTTGGGAGACTGAGGAGGACTGCTTGAGCCCAGGAGTTCAAGACAAGATGGGGCAACATAGCAAGACCTCATCTCTAAAAAAAAAAATTATTTTTAAATTAGCCGGTCATGGAGGTGCGTACCTGTAATCCCAGTTACTCAGGAGTCTGAGGTGGAAGGATGGTCAAGGCCAACCCCATGTCTCTGGAGCCCTCTCTGCGCAACACAGTGAGACTCTAAATAAAAAAAAAAAAGTTTTAAACAGATTAGTGGTTGTCATAGGCTATAGATAGGATGAGAAGATTGACTACAAAAGGAAATGAAGAAACTTTTAGGGGCGATAAAAACATTATATGCTTTGTGGTGGTGGGTCCATGACTGCATATGTTTTTCAAAGTTTTTATACTTGTAACTGTACACCTAAAAAGGGAGAATTTCACAGTATGTAAATTGCACCTCAATAAATCTGACTTTTAAAAAGAAGGACAGAAGGCTCAGTGGCTCAGCCTGTAATCCCAGCACTTTGGGAGGCTGAGGCGAGTGGACTGCCTGAGCCTGAGGGTTCGAGACCAGCCTGGGCAACTTGGTGAGACCTCATCTCTATAATAAATCAAAAAAATATTAGCTGGGCATGGTAGTGAGTGCCTGTTGTTCCAGCTACTTGGAAGGCTGAGGCAGAAAGATAGCTGGAGCCCAGAAGGTCGAGGCCACAGTGACCATGAATGTGCCACTGCGCTCCAGCCTGGGCAACAGAGTGAGACTCCAACCCTCCACCCCAAAAAATTAAAATAAAATAAAAATAAAAATAAATAAATAAAAATTAAAAGGACATGCAAATTCGTGAAGCGTTCCATATTTTTAAAAAATTAAAAAGAAGGAAAAAATGAAGGCAAGTGAAGGTATTAGGAGGAAAAAAGAAGAAGAAAAAGAATGAAGAACTGCCAGGCTCGGTGGCTCAGCCTGTAATCCCGCACCTTTGGGAGGCTGAGGTGAGTGGATTGCCTGAGCCCGTGGGTTTGAGACCCACCTGGGCAACTTGGCGAGATCTCATCTCTACAATAAGTCAAAAATTAGCCGGGCTTGGTAGCGCGCGCCTATAGTTCCAGCTCCTTGGAAGGCTGAGGCGGAAGGATCGCCAGAGCCCAGCAGGTTGAGGCTGCGGTGGCCGGGAGCAGCCACTGCACTCCAGTCTGGGCGACAGAGTGAGACTCTAACTCAAAAAAAAAAAAAAAGAATGAAGAACTGGTGCTAACCAGCCACTTCAGGTATAATTATGACTCCCCCTGCTCTTGCCCATCAATCAGAGCCCTAGTAGAGTCTTAGCTATCACTTTCTGACATAGAAACCATGTCATGTCTTCTTTCCATGCCCAGCGTAGAAGGAAGACTCACTGGTCTATGGCTCCCATGGCCTTCCTGGCATCTTTTTTCTTTTTTTTTTTTGAGTTGGAGTCTCACTCGGTCACCCAGACTGGAGTGCAGTGGCCGCTCCCGGCCACCACAGCCTCGACCTGCTGGGCTCCTACGATCCTTCCGCCTCAGCCTTCCGAGTAGCCGGAATTACAGGCATGCACTACCACGCCCGGTTGATTTTTTGATTTATTGTAGAGATGAAGTCTCGCTGCCCAGGCCGGTCTCGAACCCGCGGGCTCAGGCAATCCACTCACCTCAGCTTCCCAAATGCACGGGATTACAGGCTGAGCCACCGAGCCTGACTTTTGGCATCTTTATTCTGAGTTCAACCATCAATCATCCAACAAACATTTACTCAGCATTTGCCAAGTGCCGGATACCCTTCGAGGTGCTAGCGCCTCAGAGACAAAGGCAAGTTCCTGCTGCCAAGAGAGGGAGACACCCAGAGAATAATACAGGCACTAGAAAGTTATGAGGTGGAGAGTGGAAGTCTGTACAGGACCCTGGTGGAAAGACTCAACAGAGTAGGGGAGGCCGGGCTGAGGCTTGGAGGATGACAGAGTGTATCAGTCTGGGTCCCAACAGAAAACAGACAGACCCTTCAGAGTAACCAAAGAGAGCAAATCAAGAGGTGATTTACAAAGAGAAGGAGGGAAGCCAACGAGGTCTGTGAAGCACTCTGGGGCTAGAAACAGCAGAGAGCCTTGGCTATCCCTGAAGGGGCAAGGGATGGAATGTTTGCCAGAAACCAGAGAAAGAGAGCCTGCTGTAGGAGAGGTCCAACAGGCACTGTGGTCTCCTTGAGTCTGGAAGGAAGGGAACTGGGGAGTAGATAACCCACCTTCACTCTTCTGCCCGCCGATTTCCTGCTGGTGCTTCCCATTGGGTTTCTTGCCCACAAAAAAACAAGAGAGCGAGGGAGCCAATGAAAGTTCAGCCTGCTGGAGCATGGAGAGAGTGGAGAAGATGAAAAGAGATCCAAAAGAGCAAATGGAACATTTCTAGCATCCACTGATTAGGGGGAGCAAGCCAGAGGAAGGCCCAGAGGTGTAGAAAGCCTGGCTGGTCCAGGAAACAGAAACACCTAGCTGGAGTGAAATGTAGCCAATGACAAGAGATAAGCCTGAGAAGTGGACTAGGAGGGGACCACAAAGCTGCATACATCCTGATAAGGAGCTTTCATCTTATTCTATGAGCAATAAATTGCTTTGGAAGCAGGGGAATAATATCATCAGATGTCATTAGGTCTTACTGAAGTCATCCTAGATGGAGCAGGAGAGAGAAAGTGACCTGAACACAGGACATCCAGCCAGGAGATGAGAGTTGATGAGGGTTGAATTAAAGCAGTCACAGGTGGGATGGGGAGGAGGGATGGGCAGGTGACCCTGGGGAGGTGGAGTCTTGAAACTTGGTGTCAATCTCATGTGTGTTCTAGATACTATTGCTGCCTAGCAACCTCTCCACAAACCTGTCGAGAAGCAATAACCATTTTATTATGCTTGTAAATCCCATGGGTCAGAAATTCTGATAGGACCCAGCTGAGGTGGCTGGTCTCTGCTCCTTGATGCCTGAGGTCTCAGCTGGGGAGACTAGAATGGCAGGCGCAGGGGCTAACTGGGAACGGCTTGGGCTTGAAATCATCTGGAGGCTTCTTCACTAATATACCTGATTCCTGGCTGGGAGGACCCAAAGGCTGGACTCAGCTGGGCCTGAAAACAGAAGCACCAACATGTGACCCTGCCACGTGGTTTGCTCCTCTGCATTGAGGACACCAGGCTCTGAGAGGGAGCATCCTGAAGGATGCTTATGAAAGGAGAGTATTCCAAGAGAACAGAGGGAGGAAGCTTCATGACCATTCAGGACCTAGCCTGGGAGGGAAGTGACATACCAAGTCATCCCACCAACGTACTCTATTGGTCAAAATAGTCACAAGCTCACTGGATTCCAGGGGAGAAGACCTGTAGATGCCACCTCTCCATGGAACAAGTGTCAAAGAATTGGGCACCATTTAGAAACTGTCCCATTCTGAGGGATTCTACTCTCCAGACTTTTCTCTCCCCAAACATGATCCTTCTCTCTCCTGACCCTCATCTCTGAGTCTTCTCATCTCAATAAGTGGGAGGTCCCAGGTGCTCATGCCAGAAATCCAATGTCACCCTTCATGTCTCTCATCGGACCAGCACCATGTCCAGTCCATCACCGAGTTCTGATGGTGTTATTCACCAAACAAGTATATGGTATCTTTCTACTGCTCTTGTCTCCACTGCTCTCACCTTTACCAGGGTCCTATCATCTGCACCTGTAATAGACTCCACTCCTACTCCCTCCCACCTATTCTCTGGGGAACAGCCCAAGTAATTTGAAAATGCAGCTCACAACACTCCCCCACTGAAAAGCCCTATGCCCTTTGTCAGAAACAATTCCAGCAGGGCCCTATCTAAACAACCCCCAAGGTTCTGCATGGTTTGAGCCTGCTCTGCCTCCTCTTATCCCCAGGTTCCACCCATATGAGTCTTCTTTCATTTCCGCAAACCCTCTAAGTTCTTCCTATCCGAGATCTTTGTACAGATTGTTCTTTCTGTCTGGGCCATCTCTCCTCTCACTCTTCACATGCTATCCCCTTCTCATCCTCTGAGGTCTTAAAAGTGTTCTTTTGGGCCGGGCTCGGTGGCTCAGCCTGTAATCCCAGCACTTTGGGAGGCCGAGATGAGTGGATTGCCTGAGCCCACAGGTTCGAGACCCGCCTGGGCAACTTGGCGAGACCTCATCTCTACAATAAATCAAAAATTAGCCAGGCATGGTAGCGTGCGCCTGAGTTCCAGCTACTTGGAAGGGTGAGGCAGAAGAATTGCTGGAGCCCAGCAGGTTGAGGCTGCGGTGGCAGGGAGCGGCCATTGCACTCCAGTCTGGGTGACAGAGTGAGACTCCAACTAAAAAAAAAAAAAAAAGGTGTTCTTTTGGGCTTGGTGGCTCAGCCTGTAATCCCAGCACTTTGGGAGACCGAAGTGAGTGGACTGCCTGAGCCCACGGGTTCAAGATCAGCCCGGGCAACTTGGTGAGACCTTGTCTCTACAATAAGTCAAAAATTAGCTGTGTGTGGTAATGCACGCCTGTAGTTCCAGCTACTTGGAAGGCTGACACAGAAGGATCATCAGAGCCCAGCAGGTCAACACTGGGGTGGCAGTGAACGTGCCACTGCACTCCAGCCTGGATGATAGAGAGAGACCCTGACTTTCAAAAAAAAAAAAGTGCTCTTCCCTGAGAGATTTCTCATCCCCAACCATTGCTATTTCAGCCTTGGTGTGTTTCTTTAAACTGTTAACACCATTATTTTTATTTTACTATTTTATTTTATTATTTTATTCCGAATAGGGGATCTCACTCTGTCACGCAGACTGTCATGGTTCACTGCAGTCTTGACCTCCTGGGTGCAGGCAATCCTTCCTCCTCAGCCTCCCAAGTAGCTAGGACTACAGGCCTACAGGCATACACCACCAAACCCAGTTGATTTTTTTTTTTTTTTTTTTTGGAGATGAAGTCTCGCTATGTTGTCCAGACTAGTCTCAAACTCCTGGGCTCAAGCAATCGTCCCACTTTGGCTTCCCAAAGTGCTGGGATTATAGACATGAGCAAATGCACCCAGCCTGTTAACACCGTTTTAAATATTCAAGCTTCATGTGAGCAGGAACTGGGTCTGTCTTGTTCTCTGTATCGTCAGCACTTAGCAATGTGCCTAGTACACAGTAAGTCTTTGTTGGATAAATGAACGAGGATAACACCTTGGTTTCTGGCTTCGGTGATCATAGAAGGAGGAGCCAAATGGTAGTCCACTTTAGTCCATAGGAATGACATATTTTGGCCAACTTTTCTCAGATTCATCATTCAGTTGTTCTAGAAGCTTTTGAGGTTTGGTAGGTGGCTCTGACTTGGGCAAAGAGATAAGGGAAGCTATGGAATGCGGTGTCAGAGAGTTGCTGGGGAGAAGGATGAGGAAGGAGGGCCATGTTTTGAAACATTCATTTGTTCATTCACTGGGCACCGGTCATGTGCCAGCCAGAGTCCCTGCCCTCAAGGAGTTCCCACTCTGCCAGAGGCATATGGGTCCCAGCAGTGGCACTACATCCTGTGGGGGAAAAAATGTGGTAGGCGCCTTGCAGGCTGCAATGAGCAAATGTGCCGGGGGCTTCTCCACAGGTCTCTTCTCCTAAGGGTTCCAAGGACCGATCCTTGACTGCAGGTTTCACCTGCCTCCCCAGCCAGAAGGGTATGGTCCTTGTACAGGCCTACTCAGCCTGCCTCAGGAGCCCTGCTAGAGAGGGATTAGTGATGGGTCAGGAATAGATCCTCCAGCAAAAACATGATAATAATAATCTTATATAAATAATAAGAAGATCCTTGGTCAGGTGTGGTGGCTCACACCTATAATCCCAGCACTTTGGGAGACTGAGGCAAGAGGATTGCCTGAGTCCACGGGTTCGAGACCAGCCCAGGCAACTTGTCAAGACCTCAACTCTACAATAAATCAAAACATTAACCGGGCATGTGTCTGTAGTTCCAGTTACTTGGAGGGCTCAGGTGGAAAGATCACCTGAGCCCAGCAGGTCAAGGCTGCGGTGGCCATGAGCGTGCCACTGCACTCCAGCCTGTGTGACAGAGTGAGACTCCAACTTAAAAAAAAAAAAATTCAGCCGGGCTCAGTGGCTCAGCCTGTAATCCTGCGCCTTTGGGAGGCTGAGGTGAGTGGATTGCCTGAGCCCGTGGGTTCAAGACCCACCTGGGCAGCGAGACCTCATCTCTACAATAAATCAAAAAATCAGCAGGGCGTGGTAGCGCACGCCTGTAATTCCGGCTACTCCGAAGGCTGAGGCGAAAGGATCACCGGAGCCCAGCAGGTCGAGGCTGCGCTGGCCGGGAGCGGCCACTGCACTCCAGTCTGGGAGACAGAGTGAGACTCCAACTCAAAAAAAAAAAAAAATTCTTATAGCAAACACTGGTCTAAGCACTGGGCATGCATTAACTCATGTCCTCCCAACCACTCCAGGAGGAGATGTCAAAGGAATAAGGGTGAACAGTGTAAGCATCCTAAAGGTCAGTGCACTAGTGAGAGACCCAGAGGGTTTAAAACATAGGGATTTGAGGTAGACACATGGAGGCACTTCCTGACTACAAGGACTGGGAAAATCTCATATCATTCGCCTTTCAGAGCAGACAGTTGTCCAGGACAAGCTCAGATGGTGTATGGGGCTAGACACCAGATGACCTCACTCACTCCCATGTACCGAGCGCCTTCCGCCGCCAGGCGCTGACCTCAGTCGGGTGGTGGGGGCAGATGGAGCGGGATCATTCAGCACAGTGTGTGCCCAGCGCTGGAACTGCGGGGCCTGGGTACAGGGAGGGAGGTGCCGCCTGCAGGGGTGTGGGGGCCCGAGGAAGGCTCCCTGGAGTCGCTTGATCCTTTGACCTCAACCCAAGACGCGCAGCCAGTGGGATGGGTCGGGCGCCCTGCCCCTCCCCCTCCTCATCGTGAGTCAGTGCCTGGGGGTGGCGCGGACCCCCCAACGTCTGCGCAGCTCGCGTACCCGCCGTCATTTCCGGTGGGCTGGGCTGGTACGGAGGTGGAGGATCCAGCCTAGGGGGTGGGCAGCGGCGACTGTGTCGCCGGCTGTCGCATCAGTTTCCCCGCGGGGAGGGCCTCTCCATCCTGGCGCGGCGGCTCAGTGCTCCCTCATCCAAGACCTGGGCTGGCGTTGCCTGGCAGCTCTGGGAGACTAGAGAGCGGCCTGCACTCCGGGTGTCAAACCGACTTCAGGAGAATCATAGAGCCCAAGGCTTTGGAGGCATCGAGCCCACCGAGGGCTCTGGCCATCAGAGCCACGTTTTGATGCCCGCGACAAAGAACACCACGAAAGAGATTTCCTAACATACAGATGAGGTGCCAGGCTCTGGGGGTTACCAAGGTCAGATGGGCTCTGCTTTCCGCTCCCAGTGCTGGGCTTGCTAGCCTGCTTTGGCTAAATTACAGGGAAAAGCCTTGAAATGGGTCCCGGAGTTTGTTGGTCTGTAGCTCGGGGAGGCTGAGGAATGTCCTCCTTGGAAGGCAGATCTGATTTTCCAACTTATGGAACAGTTTAGGCCAGGCATAGGTGGGGTTCTCTTTCTTCTTAAGCAAACTATTTTATTGAAGTAAAATAGTGTACACATCTTGAATGTACAGATAGATGAATTTTCACAAAGCGCACACACCTGTGTAACCAGCACCCAGATTAGGAAATAGATACTCCCAAATGGGGAGTTATTGTTTAATAGTTATGGAGTTTAATAGTTATGGAGTTTTAGTTTTACAGGATGAAGATCGTTATGGAAGTGGATGGTGGTGATGGTTGTACATTATGAAGGTATTTAATACCACTAAACTATAAACTCAAGAATGGTTAAGATGGTAAATCTTATGTGTATTTTGCCACAATTTTAAATAAGTGTGCCGAGCCTCTAATCACGCCTGTAATCCCAGCACGTTGGGAGGCTGAGGCAGGATTGCTTGCGTTTAAGACCAGCCTAGGCAACTTGGTGAGACCTCATCTCTACAAAGAATTGTTTTAAAAATTAGACCGGGGCTGGGTGCTGTGGCTCATGCCTGTAATCCCAGCACTTTGGGAGGCCGAGGTGAGAGGATTACCTGAGCCCATGGGTTCGAGACCAGTCTGGGCAACTTGGTGAGACCTCATCTCTACAATAAATCTAAAAACTAGCCAGGCTTGGTGGTGTGTGCCTGTAGTTCCAGCTACTTGGAAGGCTGAGGCGGGGTGGTGTGTACTTGTAGTTCCAGCTACTTGGAAGGGTGAGGCGGAAGGATTCCCTGAGCCCAGTAGTTCGAGGCTGCAGTGGCCATGAGCGTGCCACTGCACTCCAGCCTGGGCAACAGAGTGACACTCCTATTCTAAAAAATAAAAATTAGGCCGACCGGGGGTGTGGTGGCTCAGCCTGTAACCCCAGCACTTTGGGAGCCCAAAGGAGAGGATTGTCTGAGCTCGGGGTTCCAGACCAGCCTGGGCAACTTGGTGAGATCTCATCTCTACAGTAAGTTACAAAAATTAGCTGGGCATAGTGGTGTGTGTCTGTAGTTCCAACTACTTAGAAGGCTGAGGCGGAAGAATCACCTGAGCCCAGCAGGTCAAGGCTGCAGTGGCTGCACTCCAGTCTGGGCGACAGAGTGAGACTCCAACTCAAAAAAAAATTAGCTAAGCATGATGTTGTACACCTGCAATCCCAGTTATTCAGGAGGCTGAGGAGGGAGGATTGATTGAGCCCAGGAGGTCAAGGCTATGGTGAGCCATGATTGTGCCACTCAACTCAAGTCTGGGTGACAGAGTGAGACCCCGACTCAAAAAAAAGTTGTTTTAACTAAAAAAAATTTAGAAATAAGCCGGGCTCAGTGGCTCAACCTGTAATCCCGTGCTTTGGGAGGCTGAGGTGAGTGGATTGCCTGGGCAACTTGGCGAGACCTCATCTCACAATAAATCAAAAAATCAGCCAGGCGTGGTAGCACGCGCCTGTAGTTCCAGCTACTTGGAAGGCTGAGGCAGAAGGATCGCCGGAGCCCAGCAGGTCAAGGCTGCGGTGGCCAGGAGCGGCCACTGCACTCTAGTCTGGGTGACAGAGTGAGACTCCAACTCAAAAATATATATATATAAATTTAGAAGTATACTCCCACCTTAGAGTTTTAAACATATCTTCCCAAAGTCAAACACTATCCTGATTAGTTTTGCCAGTTTTTAACTTTATTTGTTTTATTATTATTGCTATTATTTTGGTAGTGATAGGATCTCACTATGTTGCCCAGACGGGCCCCAAACTCCAGGCCTCAACCTCCTCCCACCTCAACCTCCTCAGTAACTGGGATTACAGGCAAGTGACTCCCAATGATATTCATATCCTAATCCCCAAAATCTCTGAATATGTTACCTTGCACATTATGAGAGTCTGCAGATGTGATTACCTTAAGGACCTTGAGATAGGAAGATTATCCTGGATTATTTGGTCGGCCCAGTGTAATCACAAGGGTCCTTTCTAAGATGGAGACAGAAAAGGTGAGAATTACGTGATGTAAAAAGGACTCTGCCCTCTGTTGCCAGCTTTAAAGATGGAGGCGGAGGGCTGTGAACCTAGGAAGGTGTAAAAGGCAAGGAAATAGATTCTCCCCTGGAGCCACCAGAAGGAACACAGCTCCGCCAACGCTTAGACCTTAGCCAGTGGGATCCGTATCAGACTTCTATCCTATAGAATTGTAGGACAGTAAATCTGTGTGGTTTCAAGGCACTAAATTTGGAGTCATTTGTTACAGAAGCAATACAAAATGAATACAAGTACTTACTCTTTGTGTCTAGTGTCTTCCACTCAACATTTTACTTGTCTATATACTGTGCCATTGCATGAACATACCACATTTTATTTGACTGTTGACAAACGTTTGAGTTGTTTCCTGCATGAGCTATTATGAATAGTGCTGCTAGGAACATGCTTGTAATTGTCTTTTGGCTAATACATGGACATATTTCTGTTGCACATATATAGGAATCAAATTGCATATATAAGCGGCTGCTATGAAACCTTCCAGGACTCTCCTTCAGGACAGAAGGACCTCTTCCCCTAGCTGCTAGAAGGACCCTGACTGGCCTCTCTGAGAACTAGACTCAGCTGAAAACAGCCCCTCTGGCTGAGGTCACACACACTTCCCAGGGGCAGCCAACATTCATTCAATTACTGGTTGGTATGTAGCGGGGAGGGACTAAAAGCCCCCTCCCCCCGCTGACACTTGGAATAGCTTTGAAGGGTCACCACAGATTCAAAGCTCTTCAGAGATCTGGGAGACTTTTGTAGAGGCTACATCCCAACCCAGCTTCCCCCCTCCCCAACTCGTCTTCCTTCTCTTCCCAGCAGGTGTTGATCCTACAGCACTCTTCAATCAACTTTCTTTAATATTTTTCCTCCTCAAATCCAATATGACCGGTATCCCTTAATTAATTTCCTGCATGCTAATCTCCAATTCAGGACCAGCTGTCTGGGAATACAACCTGAAACAGCCTACGTTCAGCTTTCATGAATACTATCAAGCAATTTTCTAGGGTGGTGGCCCCAATGTATACTCCCATCAGCAGTGTGAGAGAGTTCCACTGGCTCCACATTCTTACCAGCACTAGGTATTTTTTATAGTTTGTTGGGGGGGTTTTAATTTTTATTATTATTATTTTTTTAATTTTTATTTTTTGAGTTGGAGTCTCACTCCGTTGCCCAGGCTGGAGTACAGTGGCACACTCACAGCCACCCCAGCTTTGACCTGCTGGGCTCAGGCATTCTTCCACCTCAGCCTTCCAAGTAGCCAGAACTACAGGTACACACCACCAAGCCCAGTCTCTCCATCAGGCAATTCCCTCACCTCAGTCTCCCAAAGTGCTGGGATTACAGGCTTGAGCCACCTCACCCACCCCTTATTTTTATTTTTTTGAGTCAGGGTCTAACTCTGTCACCCAGGCTGGAGTGCAATGGCATGATCACGGCTACTGCAGCCTCAACCTGCTGGGCTCAGGCAATCCTTCCACCTCAGCCTTCCAAGTAGCCGGAACTACAGGTGCACACCACCAAGCCCAGTCTCTCCATGTTGTCCTGGCTGGTTTCGAACCTCTGGTCTCAGGCAATCCTCCCGCTGTGGGCTCCAGAAATGCTGGGATTACAAGTGTGAGCCACCGCGTCCAGCTTTGTATCATTTTTTAAAAAGCCATTCTGGGCCGGGTGCAGTGGCTCAAGCCTCTAATCTAGCACTTTGGGAGGCCGAAGCGAGAGGATTGCCTGAGCCCAGGGGTTCGAGACCAGCCTGGGCAACTTGACAAGACCTCATCTCTACAATAAATCAAGAAAAATTAGCCAGGCATGGTGGCGCACACCTGTAGTTCCAGCTATTTGAAAGGCTGATGTGGAAGGATCGCCTGAGCCCAGCAGGTGGAGGCTGCATTGGTCGTGAGAGTGCCACTGCACTCTATCCTGGGCAATAGAGTGAGACTCCAACTCAAAATAAAAATAAAAAGCCACTCTTGTAGGTGGATGGTGGTTGTTTTAATTTCTTGTTTTAAAATTTCTTTGTTGTTTAATTTGCATTTTTCTGATGTCTAAAAGTTGAGTGCCTTGTTGCATATTTATTACATCATTTAGATATCTTTTGTGAATTGCCTGGTCAAGTCTTTTACCCACTTGTCTACAGAGTTGTATGCCTTTTTCTTATGAATTTGCAGGTGTTCTTTCTATATCCTGGATACAAGTCTTTTGAGATGTTACAACATATGTTCAGACTTGGCTATACTCAGACTGTCTCAACAGTACCAGCATATTATAGGTCCCCAAAAAAACTCCTTTAAGGAAAGACTGCTTGGATAGGTGAAACTGTATATGGTTTTTTTGTGGCTTTTTTTTTTTTTTTTTTTTTTAGTTAGAGTCTCACTTTGTCACCCAAGCTGGAGTGCAGTGACATCATCACGGCCACTGCAACCTCGACCTGGCTAGGTGATCTTTCCGCCTCAGACTTCCAAATAGCTGGAAATACAGGTGCGTGCCACCACACCCGGCTAATTTTTTTTTTTTTTTGTAGAGACAAGGTCTCGCCAAGTTGGTTTAGGTAATCCTCTTGCCTCCGCCTCCCAAGGTGCTGGGATTACAGGTGTGAGCCACTGCGCCTGGCTTTTGTATGGTTTTAATGGGTATAATTGAATACAGGACATGGGTCCCAAGCAGAGGGAAACAGAACCTTGAATGCAGGTTAACACATCCTCAAACTTCGCCACTCTCGGTTTGCTGTTTCCGGGACAGGCATTTAAACGCTCAGATTCTTAAAAGTAATTGTAACTTAATATTCGTTTATCCAAAGAATGTCCATGGAAAGTATCAATGGGCCAGCCTGTTCGAGGCGCTGAGGAGCCAGTTATGAACAAGAGAGACAAGATTCTTGCTTCCAGGAGCTCTCGGAGAGATCACACCAGATAAAGTAATTTCAGACAGCAGACAAACTGAAGGAGGTGAGGACCAGCGGATTGATCCTGCAGCTCCCAGGCCAGGGCACCAGGACGGCCCCGCCCCCGGCCCCGCCCTCAGCTTTGCATACGCCCCCTGGTTGGCCGTCGGCGGCCGGCCCCACCCCGCGGAGCGAGGCTCCGGCAGAGGCAGGCGGGCCCGGCCAAGATGCAGCGGCGGCTCCCGGTGTCGCCGGGCGGGCCGGGGCAGCGCGGGCCGGAGCCGGGCAGGGGGCGCCCGCCGCGGCGCCCGCGCGCTCCTAGCGCCCCAGCCCCGCCCGCAGGCCCGGGCCTGCCCGCCGCCGTCCCGCCCGCCGTCCCCGCCCCTCCACCCTTTGTGCCGCCGCACCCGGCGCCTCCGACTCCGCCGGACCCCGGCCGGGCCGGCCCCGGGAGGGCGCCCGGCCCCGAGTGGGCGCCCGGCCGGCGGCCGATGGCGAGAGGTCGCGGCGCGGGCGCTGCGGCCCGAGTCCGCGACGCGGGAGGCCCGGCCCGCCTCCGCCGCATTGTCCCGGGCCCCGCGCGCCGGGCCTGAGCAGCGCCGCCGCACCACCCGTCCGCGCCCGCGGGGCCATGCGGAGAGCCGCCGGGATGGAGGACTTCGCAGAGGAAGAGGAGCCCTGGTACGACCAGCAGGACCTAGAGCAGGGTGAGCGCGGGGTGCACCCGGTGACCCCTGTCCGCCACTCCATTGTTGGGCGGTTTCGCCCCGGGAAGGGCTGGGCTGGACCGGGCGCGCCCGACACGGAGGAGTGATGCGTCTGGAGAACCGGACGTGGAGAGGGGGCGCTGCCCGGGAAGACCCTGCCCGGACCGGCGGGGACCTGCGAAAGTGGGAGGAGGGAGGTCTTCCCGTTTTCCCAAACGACAGGGCATCCGTCATCCGCTCGCCCACCCCAGCCTAGAGGCAGCTACTGCCCAGCTGCCCTGGTATTGTTAGGGGGGGGCTGAGCGCTGGCGGGGAGTCCTTGGAGGCCAGGAGGTGGCTCCTTCGTTATGTTTTGATGGGAAGGTGGAGTGTGTGTAGAGGGAAGTTATCTCGTTCCAAACCCGGCAGCACTCGTTCCTGCCGGGATTTATGAGCTCTAAGACTCCCAGAAAGTTTCCCCAACTCGCTTCCTACCCAGGGAGGAGTGGTGCCGGACCACGCCGGTGAAGACGTGGAAAGTCCAGTCTGCAGTGTGCCTTCTGCAGATGGGAGTCGCCTCACCCCTTCCTTCCCAGGTCCCCTCCCAAATGCACATGGTTTGGAGGGGGTGGGGTTTAGGAATTCCAGACAGGGTACCAGATTAAACCTTGGGCAAAGAGGAGCCACCTCTGCCGCCCCTGTACCCCCCATCTGAGGGCGGAAAGGGCGACTGACAGGGGTTTAGGAGCTAGTGATGAGGTGGCCGAAGTGACATCACTGGGAGTAGGGGGCGGGGCTGTTGGGACAGGAAGGAGGAGGAGGCCTGCTAGAATGGAGTCAAATCCACCCTCTCCTCCCCCAAGGTGCCTTATTCTTGGATGGTCAGAGCTGAAGGGGGCAGGGAAACATGTCCAAGGAGAAGTGACCTTCCTATGGTCACAAGCAAGTGGGTGGGTGTGGACACAAGTCTAGTGCCGTTTATGCCATCTTGTCCTGCTTTGGTGTGCTCACACCCTGGTCTCCATCCACAGGGCCCCGGCAATCTGGCTTTTCCTTAATGTGAAGCATCTACCCAGATCCTGAAGTCTTTGTTTCCTGGCCCTGACCCACTTCCCCATGTGGCCAAGATTCACTGGCAGATGAGGCTCTGTCCTTGTGCTCAGAACAAGGGTTAATCAGAGCCTCCGGTGGAGGAATGTGGGATTGGGAGTACTAGGCAAGACCCCGCTGTGGTCTATGCCCTGGACTCTGGCCTCAGCCTCCCTGCCTGGAATAGGATACCCTGCACTGGCTGTGATAACCCCCTCCCCTATCCCAGGTACTAAGCTTTTCCATGAATACCTATCAGGTTCCCCTTAAGTGCCAGATACCATCCTGTGAGCTGGGAATAGTCACAGCCCTGACCCTCAAGGCATACCTTGGCAAGTGAAGGAGGTGGCTTGTAACTAAGTGTAGGTGGAGAAGTATTATGGGCATAGGAAGCAGTAGGGCTTCCTGGAAGAGGCAGTTTTAAAAGGAAAGGTTGGAAGCTGTGTTCTTAGGAAGACGGCCCTTGGGGAGGCAGGTGCGAATATTGCTGTTGTCTCATTTAATTTCTCCATTCCTTTTGAAGGCTTTGGCACCATACCTGTGAGGTGGGAGGTGTGCAGCTTCTCGAGTGGGAGTGGTATCCCAGATTCCAGCTGGGCTGGGCGGCCATGCTCTGGGACCAGGAGAGGGATGCTCCCTACAGGCCCCCCCTTCTCTGGTCCTGCTGGTCTGCACCATCCAGCCTGGCCTGGCAACCCC
Organism: Cephalopachus bancanus; assembly: GCA_027257055.1. Taxonomy (NCBI): domain Eukaryota; kingdom Metazoa; phylum Chordata; class Mammalia; order Primates; family Tarsiidae; genus Cephalopachus; species Cephalopachus bancanus. The sequence goes on from JAPVLO010000637.1 coordinate 593,710, forward strand.
AGTGGTAGCCAGAGTCCAGGAACAAGGAAGGAAACTAGAAATGAGACAGTCGCGGAAGAAACGAGAGCACTCCTGTGTGCTTACTGTGGGTCAGGTGCTGCGCTGAGCCTGGATAGATGTAGTCTCTGCCCTCAGGGGACTCCATATTACATCAGAGGAGACAGAAATAAGGTTAAACTAACAATGGTGTCAGAACATGAGGGGCTCTGTGGATACTGGCACAGCAACAGTGAAAGCAGAGTCTTCAAAAGGTTTATGCCAAGGCCCCTTTGAGTGGGAGGGTGGAAAGGATCTCCTAAGGCAGAAGGAGGGGGAAGGCATTCTAGGGAATGTATGAAAGGGATGCTGTGCCCAGGCAGTGAGAACACTGAGGGAGGAGAGGCGGGCAGAGTCCCAGACATAGGTACCGAAACTCACCCCATGGGCCCAGTCCCCGCAGCGCCCTGCGGCAAGGCATGGAGAGCTGGATGGTGGAACAAAGCGAGAGCCCGAGGCCAGCCACTTGCGGGTCAGGCTCCTTAAATTATCTTCTGCCCAGTTGCCCCCAGGTTGCCTCTGAGTGGCCCAGGAAGTGGTTTTCTCAACCAGCCACCTGGTCTCCCCTCCATGTCCGTACTGTTTCCCCCTGCCTCAAGGGCAGGCCCCAACTTCCCTTTCCAGAAGTTTGAGCGTAAAGATCCCATTCAACTGTGATGTCGCTCTGTTCTGGGGAGCAGTTGTGATAGGCGAGGTCCTAGATTCTTGCTGTGTTCCCTCTGCCCACTGCCACGAGCACCTGCAAAAATAGAAAAAGCCATTAATTATTAAGCACTGGCACTCCCTTTCTCTGCCCATCTCCCTCCCCAGCCTGAGACCAGGAGTGGCAGGCCCTATGGGTTCCTCTTTCCCGCTGAGAGATGGCTGCTGAGTCATGGATTTGAAGTCCTGGACACCCACCCTCTCCTCCCTCCCTGGCTTGACCTTGAGGCCTCAGCCTCAGGAAAGCTATGACATGGCCAGGGGAGGGAGGTCCTTCCTCCACCCTAGTTGCCCCAAAGGTGACCTGCCCCCAGTTTTGCAGACTCTGAGTTCCTGACAGTGGCCTGTGGGCTGGGAACAGCACTCCACAACCCTGCCAGATGGTAACTCATGTCCTCCATCTGAGCTCACTCCTTTTACCTTTGTCTCTCCCTGTATGTATTTTCTGTCCCTTTCCCACCTCTCTCTTCTGGAGTCTCTTGTGCGCCAGCCAGTGAGGGGCAGTGGTATTTCAAGGTTTCTTTTCAAAGACACTCCCTCGGCTCCCCAGCCATTCCTTCTCAGGATCCTGGGGCATTGCTTCATGTAAAACCACTAACGCCCCTGAAGGAGACCCCAGAAAACCCCAGGGTCCGGGCAGGAGAGACTCAGTAGCGTCCCAGCTTGATCCAATGTGACCCATAAACCTGGCTGTGACAGGCTGTTTGTTACTTTGCTTCTACTTCCTGCCTTGCCATCTCTCCCTTTTTCCAGCTCCCAGGCCTCTGTCCCCTGAGCCTGGAGCTTGCCAGCTAGCTGGTGTCCTCTCCCTAGCACTTGACTCGACTCCGTCCCCTGCTCTGCAGCTTCTAGACTCTTCCTGTGCTGCCTCCTGGCTGCTTTGACCTGCTGAGCTTGCATTGTGATCCAGCTTCCCTGAAATGCTTGGAGATTCTGCCCCTCCACCCCACCCTTCTTCTGTTGTGTTTCCCTTCTTCCCCATCCCGAATCACTAGGTAGCCCAGGTCATATTTGCTGCCTTAGAAGGGCAACCTTCAGTGTCCCCGGTTATGATGTGGTATCTACCACCCTGGTCTCCCAGCATTAGGAATATATACACAACCCAGACATTCACCTGGAAGGAAGGGAATGATGTTGTGTTACACTTGGCCCTTCCTCCCTCACCTCTGATGCTGTGACCCCAGACTCTATAAGCTGCAGGGGCTCTACATAAGCCACCCATGTGTCCCCTGACACCACTGCAGGAGGTAGAATCAGTAGCACTGGCCTCTTTGCAGACCACCCAACAGTTTCCAAGGGAGGAAACATCTAGGAGGGTGGCCCTCTGATCTTTTTTCATTTATTCCTGAACTACTATATACTTTTTGGGGCTGAGCTGAATTGCTGCCCTCTTACAGAAAACAGAACAATGGCATGGCTCTCTCATCAGGAGCTGGTGTGGTCTTGTTGGTCTCCTGAGTTACTGCCAAGCACACAGCATAACACAGGGCTTAGTTCAGTGATCTTAACATCAAGCTTCACACTTTGTAGATGCCTCCATACTTTTGCCCAGCTTACAGTTAATAAATACATACAGCAAGTGTGTTCATTCCCTTATTAGGTTTATATTAGTCAACTAGTTTTTCTTGGCATTCTCATCAGAAAGTTAGTTGCTCGAGGATAAAGGTTCTTATCTATGATTTATATAATTTAGGTTTCTTTAATGGCCAGCGTAGGGGTTTGGGAAAACTGCTTTTGTCTTTCCAGAATAAGTTGTTGCAGCCTTGTTCTAGGATAGCAGCTTCCACGCCTTTTCAGAACGACATCTGGGCACGGGGCCTCCTCTGGCTTAGGCCCAGCCCTGGAGGCTCCATTCTGACTGTTTCCAAACCTCACCTCTGTCTGCTCCTATTGGGCAGCTTGGCCTTTTGTCCAGGCCTGGTGGCTGGTCAGCCCCTCTGACTTTCAGGGTAACATCAGTCCTGCCCCCAGCTTGGCTGAAAGAAAGCCCAAGGCCCTGCCCTCAGCTGCCCACCACTAGTCACAGCTCTCCAAGCCTCGTCCGAGAGGAAGACCTTCACCCTAGGCCTATCCAATGCATACCAAGGGGCTCAGCTGAACCAGCCTTTCTGGGCAACTTGCCAGGAGGGGTATAGAGCCCATCCATTCTCTAGGGATCCGAGAACCATCCCCATGTCTTAAAAGGGAAAGCAGGAAAGAAGCAAATCCTGGACCCATATTGGCTTTATGCATCTTGAACTGGATTTATGCCATCAGCTGTTTTAAGAAACAGCCTTATAAAGTGAAAAAACACAGCCGGGCTCGGTGGCTCAGCCTGTGATCCCGCGCCTTTGGGTGGCTGAGGTGAGTGGATTGCCTGAGCCCGCGGGTTCGAGACCCGCCTGGGCAGCGAGACCTCATCTCTACAATAAATCAAAAATCAGCCGGGTGTGGTAGCGCGCGCCTGTAATCCCGGCTACTCGGAAGGCTGAGGCGGAAGGATCGCCGGAGCCCAGCAGGTCAAGGCTGCGGTGGCCGGGAGCGGCCACTGCACTCCAGTCTGGGCGACCGAGTGAGACTCCAACTCAAAAAAAAATAAAAAAAATAAAAAAATAAAGTGAAAAAACAAACAAAACTTTCCTGGACAGTCTTTTGTCAGAATGAGTCACAAAGGACCACCTTTTGACCCAATAATTCTGTTTCCAGGAAAGCATCCTAAAGAAATGGGCAGTGATTTGCACAACAAATTAACTTGTACAATGAAGTTAATTACTGCTTCGTTTTTATTAGAGAAAAAAATTGAAGACATTCTAAAGGCGCAACAATAAGAACTATTTAGGAATAGCTACTTAGGGAGCATATATACAATAGAATATCTTACACCCACTAAAAATGATTATATGGATCTGTAGTGACACAGAAACATACCCACGCTGTATTGTTAAATGAAGAAGGCAGCTACAGACAAATGTGATTCTGTTGACACAAAATTATGTCTCCAGGTGTTTTAAGCACAGAGTTGTTTGGAAAGATGGTCACCAAAATGCTAACAGCAATTTTCTCTAGGTGTTATATTTTCTTTTCTTTCTACTTCATTTCTCCCCTCCTCCCATTCCACACACGCAGAGTGTAATTTTAATTACTGACGAGTAACATTATTCTTTCATTTCAGACCATGTCTCTTTGAGGAACTCCCAGTTATGGATCAAAGATTATTTTTTATTTTTACTTTTTTTTTTTTTGAGTTGGAGTCTCACTCTGTCACCCAGACTGGAGTGTAGTGGCCGCTCCCGGCCACCGCAGCCTCGACCTGCTGGGCTCCGGCGATCCTTCCGCCTCAGCCTTCCGCGTAGCCGGAATTACAGGCGCGCGCTACCACGCCCGGCTAATTTTTGAGTTATTGTAGAAATGAGGTCTCGCCAAGTTGCCCAGGCGGGTCTCGAACCCGCGGGCTCAGGCAATCCACTCACCTCAGCCTCCTAAAGGCGCGGGATTACAGACTGAGCCACCGAGCCCGGCTCTTTTTTTTTTTTTTTGAGTTGAAATCTCATTCTGTCATCCAGGCTGGAGTGCAGTGGCATGCTCAAGGCTACCACAGCCCACAGCCTCAACCTGCCGGGCTCAGGCAATCCTTCTACCTCAGTCTTCCAAGTAACTGGAACTGTAGGTGTACACCATCACACTGACTAATTTTTTAAATTTTTTTGTAGAGACGTGGTCTTGCCAAGTTACCCAAGCTGGTCTCAAAACCCTGGGCTCAGACAATCCTCTTGCCTCCACCTAAGATTATATATGAGACATATTTTCAAGTAATTTTTTATCACCAGTTTAACCTTTCTGCACTGTTAGTTTTTTTTGGTTTGGGGGGGGGTTGAGTCAAGGGTCTTACTCTCTTGCTCAGATTAGAATGCAGTGGCACAATCACAGCTCACCACAGTTTCCACCTCCTAGACTCAGGTGATCCACTTCAGCCTCCTGAGTAACTGGGACTATAGGTGCACACCCTGCTAATTTTTTAATTTTTTTTGTAGAGACATCTTGCTGTGTTGCCCAGGCTGGTCTTGAACTCCTGGGCTCAAGCAGTCCTCCTCCTTGGCCTCCCAAAGTCCTGGGATTACAGGTGTGAACCACGATGCCCAGCCTTGTGCTGTTAGATTTTTAATATATTTTAATAAATATATAGACAGGGTCTCACTATGTTGCCCAGGCTAGCCTTGATCTCCTGGCCTCAAGTGATCCTCCCACCTCAGCTTCCCAAAGTGTTGGGATTACAGGCACAAGCCATTGCCCCCAGCCTTGTACTGTTAGATTTTTTTTTTTTTTTTTTGAGTTGGAGTCTCACTCTGTCGCCCAGGCTGGAGTGCAGTGGCACACTCACAGCCACCACAGCCTTGACCTGCTAGGCTCAGGGGACCCTTTCACCTTAGCCTTCCAAGTAGCTGGGACTATAGGCATGCGCCACCACACCTGGCTAATTTTTTTATTTGTTGTAGAGATGAGGTCTCACCAAGTTGCCCAAGCTGGTCTCGAACCTTTGGGCTCAGGCAGTTCTCTCGCCTCGGCCTCCCAAAGTGCCGGGATTATAGGTATGAGCCACTACACCTGGCTAGATTTTTTTTTTTTTACAACAAGCATGACTTAAGAAAAAAACATTTAAGCTATCTTAAAAAGAAAACAGCCTTGTGAAACTCAGCATGAGCCTACTCTAAAGACTTCTTTAAGGATCTGCTCTCTCCAAACCAGTCTATGTCTCTGAATTAAGCTGCCTAATCTTTTTTACAGCTATATTTATATTTAATTTACACACAATACTATTCACTCACTTAAAGTGAATTCAGTGGTTTTTATTATATTCAGAGTTGTGCAACTGTCATCACAGTTTTAGAGTATTGTCTCCACCCTGCCTAACTCTTCTTAGAAATAAAGAGAACAATATACATTTAACATACGCATGTGTGGTGGGGGAATTGTTTCTACTCCAAATGTCCAGCAACCATCACACAACTCAGAACCACAAAAATAAATTTTTTTCAAGTCAGGGTCTCACTCTGTTGCCCTGACTGGGGAGTGCAGTGGCATGATCATGGCTCACTGCAACCTCAACCTCCTGGGCTCAGGTGATCCTTCCCAAGTAGCTAGGACTGCAGGTACACACCACCGTACCTGGCTAATTTTTTAAATTTTTTTTTTTTGTAGAGATGAGGCTGGTCTCAAACTCCTGGGCTCAATCGATCCTCCTGCCTTGGCCTCCCACAGGGATTGCAGACATGAGCCACCGAGCCCAACCCACAAAAATAATTTTTAAAGATTTTTTTTTTTTTTGAGTTGGGAGTCTCACTCTGTCACCCACACTGGAGTGCAGTGGCCACTCCCGGCCACCGCAGCCTCGACCTGCTGGGCTCCGGCGATCCTTCTGCCTCAGCCTTCCAAGGAGCTGGAACTACTGGTGTGTGCTACCACACCCGGCTAATTTTTTGATTTATTGTAGAGATGAGGTCTTGCCAAGTTGCCCAGGCAGGTCTCGAACCCACAGGCTCAGGCAATCCACTCACCTCAGCCTCCCAAAGCGCTGGGATTACAGGCTGAGCCACCGAGCCCGATTTTTAGAGATTTTAGTGCCTGCCACTTCCTTCCAGACCCTTCCCTCTGCCTCATCCCTTCAGCATCCCCCTAAAAATGGCAGATTCCCTCCCAGCCTTTCTGATGGGTGCTAATTTATATTTGGCTGGAGTAGGAGAAGAGAGGTTTGGTCCTACAGGGTACAAAAAGCAGGGCTGCTGTGGGAGGAGGATGGTTTTGCTGCCCAAGGAAAAGAGAAGCTTTGAGAAATGCGCACATGTCACCAGGATCAAATGGTAGTCAACCAGGGTAAGAATACTTGAATTCTACTCCAGGCAGGGCCATAAACCAGCTGGTGACCTTGAGCAAGTCACTTGTGCTTTCCTGCCTGTCTTCCATAAAAATGAAAGCCCAAAGAGCTCTGAATCCTCTCCCAATCCTGATACCCAGCCAGCTGTTCTGCGCTCTCTGCATATCCGTGAGCTCCTATTTACTCTTCCAGGCCAAACTTGAGGGCTGCCCATTCTGCCTGAGCCTCCCATCGCCCCCAGGAAGCGTGACACTCTCCCTTACCTGTCATCCCAGGGCACTTTGCCCCATGTCTGTCGATGCTCTTATCACATTCTGCTCACTCATTATGTTTTTAAAAAGGTCCGCCATGCACCAACTCTGTGCCAGCTAGGGGATATTCCAGACCCTGGGGATATCAGTGAACAAAACAGATAAAAATCTCTCCCATGAGCTCACAATTAGTTGGAGGAGGCGAACAAGATAAATGAGTTACTTGCTGGGTAAGTGAGATGGTGCTCAGTGCTTAGGAGGAAAATTAAGCAGGGGAGAGAGCGCAGGGCCAGGGAGGGTGCAACTTGGAATCAAGTGGTTGGGGAAGACCCCCTGGAAGAGGTGACATTCAAGCACAGACTTGAAGGAGAAGCGGAAGCAAGCCTTGGGAGTGTCTGGGGGAAAGACGTTTCAAGCAGAAGTGACAGGGCCAAGGCTCAGCTCCCCTCCAACCCGTGTCTTGGTTGCCTTGGGGTCCCTGGGGCCCCACCCAGAACAGACGTTCTGGACATTGATGGGGGGGCCTCTGCCTTTGTTTTCACCCTGCGGTATTTCTCCTGCCCTCCGCCCCTCCCATGTAGACTTGCACCTGGCTGCAGAGCTGGGAAAGACGCTGCTGGAGAGGAACAAGGAGCTGGAGGAGTCCCTGCAGCAAATGTACTCCACCAATGAGGAGCAAGTGCAGGAGATCGAGGTGAGGAACCCCAGAGGCCCTGCACATGCTTGCCTCCCCCCATCAAGGGTTTCTTGACCTGTGTGTGCCTTTGTGCAACTTAGGGGAAAAGTGCCTGCCTAAGCCACTCTGCCTTGGCCTGACACGACTATATCAGGCAGCCCTGTTTACCCCTCCCTCAGCTGAAGACGAATACATCAAAGCAAACCTGCCCCTAGAAGAGGGAGGAGGGCCGAGGTGAGAGGATTGCCTGAGCCCGCGGGTTCGAGACCCGCCTGGGCAACATGGCGAGACCTCATCTCTACAATAAATAAAAAAATTAGCTGGGCGTGGTAGTGCATGCCTGCAGTTCCCGCTACTTGGAAGGCTGAGGCGGAAGGATCGTCTGACTGGGCTCAGCAGGTCGAGGCTGTGGTGGCCGGGAGCGTGCCACTGCACTCCAGCCTGGGCGACAGAGTGAGACTCCAACTCAAAAAAAAAAAGAAAAAAGAAGAGGGAGGAGGGCCCAGGCAGAGACATTTGCTCCTGCCCCATTCTAAAAGTTACTCAGAGCCGGACTCGGTGGCTCAGCCTGTAATCCCGCGCCTTTGGGAGGCTGAGGTGAGTGGATTGCCTGAGCCCACGGGTTCGAGACCCACCTGGGCAACTTGGCGAGACCTCATCTCTACAATAAATCTAAATGAGCCGGGCGTGGTAGTGCACACCTGTAGTTCCAGCTCCTTGGAAGGCTGAGGCGGAAGGATCGCCAGAGCCCAGCAGGTCGAGGCTGCGGTGGCCGGGAGCGGCCACTGCACTCCAGTCTGGGCGACCGAGTGAGACTCCAACTCAAAAAATAAATAAATAAATAAATAAATAAATAGAATAAAAGTTACTCAGTGCCCCAACTCACCCATTCCCAGTACCTGACCAAGCAGCTAGACACCCTGCGGCATGTGAATGAGCAGCACGCCAAAGTGTACGAGCAGCTGGACCTGACAGCCCGAGACTTGGAACTGACCAACCAGAGGCTGGTGCTGGAGAGTAAGGCTGCCCAGCAGAAGATCCACGGGTGAGGGCCTGGCTGGGGGCTGGAGAGGGGGCGAGGATGAGGCCCAGGGCCAGGAGCACACATGAATCTTTGGACTGGTGGGTATGACTGGTGAACTTCTCCCAGAAGCCCAGGCCTAGGCACCTGCGGTGGTAGTGAGTTTACCCTTGTCGGTTTTATGTGGTTTGACCTTCAGAACACAACCTTTCTTAAAGCACCAACTATACACCAGACTCTGTTTTACATACTGGGATACAAAGATGGGGATACAAAGAGAACTCTCACCCTCTGGGAACTCGCAGCCTGGGAGAGGAGGCAGGCATGTAAATATTTTACTGCAGTGCAGTATGCTAAGTGATAAAGGAGTAGACAAGGAACCGAGGTGGCACAGAGGAGGAGTGATCAGCTCAGCCTGGGAGGTATGAAAGAAGGTAGGTCCCTGGGCATGCAGAGGTTTCCTCGTCAGACCTCAGGACCAGGCAGCACAGCTCAAGTGTGCCTATTCCCTACCCTGTGTCCCTCCATCTGCGGGGAGCCAAGGCTACAGTGAGGCAGACTGGCCCTATGTGCTTAAAACTCCCTCCCATGCATGTCCCCCACCCCACCCCCAGGCTGACAGAGACCATTGAGCGCTTGCAGGCCCAGGTGGAAGAGCTGCAGGCCCAGGTGGAGCAGCTGAGGGGCCTGGAGCAGCTGCGAGTGCTCCGGGAGAAGCGGGAACGCAGGCGTACCATCCATACCTTCCCCTGCCTCAAGGAGCTGTGCACCAGCCCCCGGTAGGTGAGAGCGCCACTCAGGGTCTCTGGGACTGCCAGCCAGGGAGGAAGGAAGGAGAAGCAGCAGGTGGAAATGAGAGTCGATGCATCATCCGGGCCATGAGAGACCCTGGTCCTGTTGCTAATGACAGTCATGGCAGCTGGCATTTACTGGGCACTGGCTGTGTGCCGCCTCTCTGCTGATTTAAACCTCATCGCAACATGGTGGGGGGGGTGTTTTATTATGCCTATTATTCAGATGAGAAAACTGAAGCTCAGAGGTTATATGTCTCATCAAAGGTCACCTGGTTAGTAAGAGGCACAGCCAGGATTCTAAGCCAGGAGGGATTAACCACTGTGCTTTTCAGATCCCATCAAATCTAAGGTCAGACAACTACTGTATAATGTAAGGATACATATTGCATATACAGTGAGTGTTCCCATAAAGGTCCTGGCAGGAAACAGCTCCTCACACAGAGTAGTGGAGGAGAAGTTAGTATTGAAGAGGTGTGAGAAAGGTGTAGGAGAACCCCAGGGGCACTGCAGAGTCCCAGGACTGCACAGAAAGGAGCTGCCAGCCCGAGGCCTGGAGTGGCAAGGGGAAGGAGGGCAAGGGCGGGTTACGGGCACCTAGAAGGTGTGGAGAAGGCTGCCTGGCCAGCACTAACCAGGAAGAGAGCCTAGGGAGGACATACCCCACGGCCTCCCTCTGCTTCCCTCCTGGACCTCTTGCCAGTGCCTTCTGTGGGCTGAGCTAAGGGGAAAGGAAAGCTGGCTGAGGCATCCCTGTTCTTGCCTGGAGGACTGAGGGCAGTCCTCCAGGCAAGGACAGGGGAAAAAGGGTGGAGAGCCAATGGAGAGGAACAAACAATTCCAGCCCCGTGGACAAGAGAGATGAAAGGCCCCGGCTGGGCTGGGGCGGCAGAGGGTGGGAGGTTGGCCTTGGCCATGACCAGCACCCCCTGCCCCCGCCCCCTGCCTCCGCTGCCCCCCAGGTGCAAGGATGTCTTCCGCCTGCATAGCTCCTCCCTGGAGCTGGGCCCGCGGCCCCTGGAGCAGGAGAACGAACGGCTGCAGACCCTGGTGGGGGCGCTGCGCTCCCAGGTGGGCCAGGAGCGGCAGCGCAAGGAGCGGGCGGAGCGGGAGTACACGGCGGTGCTCCAGGAGTACTCGGAGCTGGAGCGGCAGCTGTGCGACATGGAGGCCTGCCGCCTGCGCGTGCAGGAGCTGGAGGCCGAGCTGTTGGAGCTGCAGCAGATGAAGCAAGCCAAGACCTACCTGCTGGGCCGGGAGGACCACCTGGCCGAGGCCCTGCTCGCACCCCTCACCCAGGCCCCCGAGGCCGACGACCCCCAGCCGGGGCGCGGGGACGATCCCGGTGCCCACGACGGCGTCTCCTCGCCGGCGGCCTCCCCCGGCCACGCGGTGCGCAAGAGCTGCAGCGACACGGCGCTCAACGCCATCGTGGCCAAAGACCCAGCCAGCCGGCACGCAGGCAACCTCACGCTGCACGCCAACAGCGTGCGCAAGCGGGGCATGTCCATCCTGCGGGAGGTGGACGAGCAGTACCACGCGCTGCTCGAGAAGTACGAGGAGCTGCTGAGCAAGTGCCGGCAGCACGGGGCCGGGGTGCGGCACGCCGGCGTGCAGACCTCGCGGCCCATCTCCCGGGACAGCTCGTGGAGGGACCTGCGAGGGGGCGAGGAGGGCCAGGGGGAGGCTAAGGCCGGCGAGAAGAGCCTGAGCCAGCATGTGGAGGCCGTGGACAAGCGGCTGGAGCAGAGCCAGCCCGAGTATAAGGCGCTCTTCAAGGAGATCTTCTCCCGGATCCAGAAGACCAAGGCTGACATCAATGCCACCAAAGTCAAGACGCACAGCAGCAAGTGACCCTTTCCCAGCCTGCAGCCTCGCCACCTCCCCAGGGTCCAGGCGGTGGGGTCCTTCAGGCCTGGACCTTGCAGCCTTCCGTGAGTGAGAGAGCCCCTTAGCAGCAATACATCACAGCACGTGGCCACTCCAGAGATGCATGAGGAACGGCCCCTCGGATCTGGAAGCACAGCATGTTCCCTGCTGACGTGGGAGGCGGCCTGCTTCCCAGGAGCCTCTGGTCATCCCACGTCAGCCCAAAGGCTTAGCTCAGAGTTTCAAAGCCAAACGCCCCCACTCCCCAGAGAATTCCCCAGCTCCTCAGCCCTTGGCTTCTTGACCCTGAGCCTCACCCTCAAGTTTGTGGCCAGGCTTCTGAAAGCCAGAAGTTCGCTTTTTTTTTCTTTCTAAGCTTGTTTTTTCTGAGATTTGCAATGCAAGGTCTCCCTGACCCCTTGCCACATCTGGAAACACTTGAAAGGGGACCCCAGAGCCAGCTGTTTCAGGGGTCTTCTGGACCACCCACTGCTTCTCCCAGCCATGATGCGCTGATGTTCCCTTAGCACCAGCTATTCCACCCCCAGGGTCCTGACCAGAGATGGGCCCTGCCATGCAGAGCAGGAAGTCTTAGCCAGGCCCCAGGTGCCCCAGCTCTGCCAAGGACCGGCTTCTCCCCAGAGACCCTCAGCCCACCGCAGATCTGTAGCCAATCAGAGGAGGGAAGAAGAAGCCTCTCAGCAAAGAGGTGTACCCTGTTTCCTTCAAAGCCAACCTCCTTGGGTTCCAGCCTTGGAAATGCCTTCTGGGCATTGAGCCTTCCGGGGACCAGGGCAGTGGGGAGCCCCCGTCTCCACGCACTGCCTCTGCCTCACTGAGCTTGGCCTCTGCCTCCCCTCTCTGCACCTGCCCCCATCTCAGGGACCATGATGTCTCATTCACTCCATGCTTCCCATAGGCCAGCCCTGACCCGGGTCACATCTGCAGGCCCCAGAATGTCCTGGACATGTACCACCAGCCAGTGGTCTCAGTGTCCGCCCCTGCCTCCCCTCTGCTGAGGACTGTCCGAGATTCTACCCCTACACTGAATAGTATTGAATTGGATTGGGATGGGGACAAGGAATAAACATGTTCCCTCCCTCCCTTAAAAGGCCCTCCACCTTTGTGGGGGGCTTTTAAGAACCCAGTTGGGTCAGGGGTTTTGGTTTAAGATTTCAGAGTAAGCTTCAGCTAAGAGATGCCCAGGTCCCCAGCTTGCCCTGAGCAGTCCTTCAGGGCTTCTGGTTCCTTCTGCTACCCTTCCTGAGACCCTAGAAATCAGAGGAGCCATACAGTCCAGTGGAAGGCGGTGGCCCTGGTCTCTGTGCCAGGAGTCCAGTAGGAACCTTCATGCCTTATTTATTTCTATTGAGTAAAGGGGTTTTCTTAAGCATGTCTGACCTCCCTGGAGACACCATCCTGCTCTCCGGGTGGCACTGTGATGCGAGCTGGCAGCTGGGTCCTTTCGTTCGTGCAACTTGGAAACTTTTTTCCATTGGGGCTGGGCAGCTCCTAGCCCTCCATGTGTCTCTGTTATCTTGGGGGGAGGGGTGAGGGAGGGGGAAAGAGCTCCGGCCTGTTTGCTCCCCAGCTCTGTAGTGGCCGACCAGCGTCACCTTTGAAGTATACATGAGAGAAATATATTTACAAAAGCTTTATTCTCTTCTTTAATAAAAAATGCACCAGTATTCTAAAAGAAACAGCCATGGTCCAGTCTCTGTGCATGTGACACACCTGCCTCGCTTCGTGCCCAGCTGTGGGAGAGGGTGGCCTCCAAGTTCCTCTGAATCTGCTCCTCCTCACTTCCCTGTGATTGGCGGCTGAATGGCTCTAAATAGCAGGCTTTCGCGGCAGTTTCTATATTTATTGAGGGCCAGCTACACCAGCCACGTTGGGGATACTTGGTGAACTAAACGCAGCAGGGGCCCTCTTCTCATGGAGTTTGCATTCTGTGGTGGGGGGGTTCACCAAAAATAAACAGTAGGAAATGCCATGGAAAACCAGAGGCAGGCAGGGGGTCCACCTTAGCTAGGGCATGCGGGCTCAACAGAGTGAATTAATTTCTCTTTTTAAACCTTACATAATCTTATATCTAGGTATCTACATACAGTATGTGAAGAGATATATGGTATATCTGTGTTATTAAAATTTCCTGGGGGACCACCGGGGGAAAATGTCTAAACAGGCTCTTTTGTGGTGGGAAGGGAAAGCGATGGTTGGAAAAAAGGGTTGAGAAACACCAAGCAAAGGCGGTCAGGGCACCCTCTGAAAGGAGTGACAATTTAGCTGGGGAGGAGTCAGCTGGGAGTCCAGTGCAGGCACAGGGAGCAGATGGGCCAGTGGGCGGGGGCCAGGGCCAAGGGTGGAAGTCAGACCCCCTAGGGCCTCACAAGCTCTGGAGAGCTTGGACCTCTTAAGAGCAGTGAGGAAGCACTGCAAAGTTAAACACCAGGAGATGGGCTGGAGTGCAGTGGCACACTCCCAGCCACCACAGCCTCGACCTGCTGGGCTCAGGCAGTTCTTCCACCTCAGCCTTCCAGGTAGGTGGAACTACAGGCGTGTGTCATCATGCCTGGCTAATTTTTTGGTCTATTGTCGAGATGAAGTCTCACCAAGTGGCACAGGCTGATCTTGAATTCGTGGGTTCGGGCAATCCTCTCACCTCAGCCTCCCAAAATGCTGGGATTACAGGCGTGAGCCACTGCACCTGGCCCCTCTTGTCATTCTTGTGACTGTCTCATGTCACCAAAGGGTGGCTGCCCAAGGCTGGTCAGCTTCCCCGACCCTGGCTCCTTCACTTTCCCTCTACAACACAACCTCCTCATCCACCTAGGGAAACTTGTAAACCCCCACAGTCTCGACCTGCTGGGCTCAGGTGATCCCTCCGCCTCAGCCTTCCAGGTAGCTGGAACCACAGGCATGTGCCACCACACCTGGCTAATTTTTTTATTTATTGTAGATACGACGTCTTGCCATGTTGCTCAGGCTGGTCTTGAACCCCTAAGCTCAGGCAATCCTCTCGCCTCCACCTCCCAAAGTGCTGGGATTACAGGCTTGAGCCACTGCACCTGACTTTGAGTATGCCTTTTCAAACTTCCCACATTCCACCCAGCCCTCTCCAAATCTGGTAATGTCCACTGGTAACATGGGAATTTGTGTCCACGCACAGATATCAGAGGGCCGGAAACATGCCTGCAGACTTGGTTAAAGGGGCACCACTGGGGATCTGTCTTCACCTCACACTGCCAATCCCAACCACCCCTCCTTGTCTGGACAACCCTGTGCTGGGTGGACTGCCTCAGCAGCATAGGCTTCAGAAGTCAGAGAAGAAAATGTTCCTAGCCGGGCTCGGTGGCTCAACCTGTAATCCCGCGCCTTTGGGAGGCTGAGGTGAGTGGATTGCCTGAGCCCGCGGGTTCGAGACCCGCCTGGGTAGCAAGACCTCATCTCTACAATAAATCAAAAAATCAGTCGGGCGTGGTAGCGCACACCTGTAATTCCGGCTACTTGGAAGGCTGAGGCGGAAGGATCGCCGGAGCCCAGCAGGTCGAGGCTGCGGTGGCCAGGAGCGGCTGCTGCACTCCAGTCTGGGTGACAGAGTGAGACTCCAACTCAAAAAAAAAAAGAAAAGAAAAGAAACAAGAAAATGTTCCTGAATCTTTGGGGCATCACTTTCTACCTGCCTTCTCCCAGAAAATGCAACTCTGTGGACCCCAATGCCACCAGCCCATACAATCTGTATCTGTGGAAAAGCTTCCAGAGTTTTCCCTGGGAAGTAGATTCAGGGGCCAGCTGGAGCTGTGTGAAAAAGGAGGCTTCCCCCAGAATACCTTCCTCCACACTCCTGAAGGAGCCAGGAACAACTTCCCTCCGATTTGGGAGGGGAGGAAGATGTGATGTGAGCCCAGAGCTGGGACCCAAACTTCTAAGCTTATTACGTCAGCTAAACAGCACGGGTTTTTTCCAGGGCAGCATACAGATGGCTGTCCGGTTTTTCCACTCTTGTCACCTGCCCCCAAGCAAATAGATAGCACATGGTGGTTAACACATGGAACAGTCACACCTGAGAGGCAAAGGAAGCTGCCTGTGGCCTGTATCCAGCCACCCTGCTCTCCCTCAACTTTTCAGTTCACCTCCGGATGCATTTTTCCTCCCCTCCTTCCCTTCTGATCACCACATTGTCCTTGCTGAGTGGGTGGATACTCCCTGCTGTCTCCCCTTCTCCCCCAGCTTCCTCCTTCCATGAACTGGTACCGTCCTCTCCCCCAAGATCAAGCCCAACCTTTTTTTAAAAAATATCATGTTAGGCTGAGGTGAGTGGATTGCCTGTGGCTGCGGGTTCGAGACCTGCCTGGGCAACTTGGCAAGACCTCATCTCTACAATAATAAATTAGTCAGGCGTGGTAGCACGCACCTGTAGTTCCAGCTACTTGGAAGGCTGAGGCGAAAGGATCGCCGGAGCCCAGCAGGTCGAGGCTGCGGTGGCCGGAAGCGGCCACTGCACTCCAGTCTGGGCGACAGAGTGAGACTCCAACTCAAAAAAATATATATATATATCATGTTATTTTATTTTATTTCATTTATTTCCAAGTAGATGGAACCACACGCATGCGCCACCATGCCTGGCTAATTTTTTTTTTTTTTTGAGTTGGAGTCTCGCTCTGTCGCTCAGACTGGAGTGCAGTGGCTGCTCCCGGCCACCGCAGCCTCAACCTGCTGGGCTCCGGCAATCCTTCCGCCTCAGCCTTCCGAGTAGCCGGAATTACAGGCATGTGCTACCACGCACGGCTGATTTTTTTATTTACTGTAGAGATGAGGTCTCCTGCCCAGGCGGGTCTCGAACCCGCGGGCTCAGGCAATCCATTCACCTCAACCTCCCAAAGGCGCGGGATGACAGGCTGAGCCACAGAGCCTGGCTTGCTTTTTTTTTTTTTTTTTTGAGTTGGAGTCTCACTCTGTTGCCCAGACTGGAGTGCAGTGACCGCTCCCGGCCACCACAGCCTCGACCTGCTGGGGCTCTGGCGATCCTTCTGCCTCAGCCTTCCAAGTAGCTGGAATTACAGGCGTGCGCTACCACATCCGACTAATTTTTTGATTTATTGTAGAGATGAGGTCTCGCTGCCCAGGCGGGTCTTGAACCCGCGGGCTCAGGCAATCTACTCACCTCAGCCTCCCAAGGCGCAGGATTACAGGCTGAGCCACCGAGCCTGGCTTAATTTTTTTTTTTTAAAGGCAAGATTTATTGAGAGGACAGAAAAGCTCCCACAGTGGGAGGGAAGCCAAGGGGGTTGCCATTGTTTTTATTTCTTGTAGAGATGAGGTCTCCCTAAGTTGCTCAGGCTGGTTTCGAACCCATGGGCTCAGGCAATCCTCTTACCTTGGCCTCCCAAAGTGTTTTGGATTACAGGCGTGAGCCATGCCTGGCCTGCCTCAGTCTTTGTGTGTATGTGTGTGTGTGTGTGTGTGTGAGAGTTTCACTCTTGTTGCCCAGGCTGGAGTGCAGTGGTATTACAGGCTAAACCACCGCACCTGGCCTGCCTCAGCCTTCTAAGTAGCTGGAACTATAGTCACATGTCACCAAGCCCGGCTAATTTTTTTTTTTCAATTGTACAGACAAGGTCTCACCAAGTTGCCCAGGCTGGTCTTGAACCCCTGAACTTAGGCAATCCTCTTGCCTCGGCCTACCAAAGCGCTGGGATTATAGGCTTGAGCCACCATGCCTGGCCAATTTTTAAATTTTTCTATAGAGCAGAGGTCTCATTTTGTTGCTCAGGCTGGTCTCAGACTCCTGGACTCAAGCAATCCTCCCACCTCAGCCTCCCAAAATGCTGGGATTATAGGCATGAGCCAATAATGAGTTTTAAGAGGCCATCTGACCCAGGGCACTTCAGAAAAGAAAGGGAAATCCTGTGGAGCCCTGCCTGCATGGGAGTGGTACCCCAACTCACAAGCCAAAGAGAAGGGTAGGTGAGCAGCTCAAGTGCCCAGGAATGGCTTGGCAATTCATCTTTTCTTGTCCCCTCTTCTCTCCTGCATGAATGTCCCCTCCATCTCAGCCAAGGAGAGGAAGGAGAGGTTGGCCTCAGCTTTCAGGGCCCACCTTTTTAGGGGAACAAGTGGCCCCTCTCAGGCCTGTTTCTCCCAGAAGGGCCCCGTTCTGGACAGCTCACGGCGGCAGCAGGTGAGAGGATCTTGCCAGCTGCTCTTCTCTTCACCCCAGACCAGCTTGTTTCAGTCTCTCCTCTATCCACCTCCTCTTCCAGAATCCGGGCCACCAGATGGTCTGAACAGGCTGTGTTTATTTGGGGCCATGGAAACCTGCAGCTTTCTTTTCCTGTTGCCTTGGGTCAGCGGCAGGGCTGGAGCCCAGCTTCAGAGCAATGATGCCCTGAAAGTTCTGACTTTATTCTTCATAATCCCTTAGTCCTCGACCCAAGTGAATGCCTGGCTTTGCTCCCCTGAGCAGCTTATTCCAGTCACCATGGAGATGCCTCTGTTCCCTTTGAGGTCTTGGGACTAAGACAGGGAGGAACCCAGGAGGCTCCAGCCTAGAGCCCGAGAGGAGCATGTCAATTGCCACCCCATCCTAGTTTGCGCATACAAAGCCAGTGCCTGGAAGGTGGTTTATTCCCTCTTAAAGACTTTGCCTATCAATGGTGCTGAGATGGTAAAGGCTTGATTTAATGGCAATCTGTTATTTCAATCAGCCAGCATCCCCAGGGGTATGGTTTTCTAGGTAATTTTGTTTTTTCCTTAACATAGAACTCTTCGAGCTGGGCTCGGTGGCTCAGCCTGTAATCCCGCGCCCTTGGGAGGCTGAGGTGAGTGGATTGCCTGAGCCCGCGGGTTCGAGACCCGCCTGGGCAGCGAGACCTCATCTCTACAATAAATCAAAAATCAGCCGGGCGTGGTAGCATGCACCTGTAATTCCAGCTACGCGGAAGGCTGAGGTGGAAGAATCGCCAGAGCCCAGTGGGTCGAGGCTGCGGTGGCCGGGAGCAGCCACTGCACTCGTCTGGGTGACAGAGTGAGACTCCAACTCAAAAAAAAAAAAAATAGAACTCTTCATTAAGAAACTAGCATTACTAATAATGAGCTCTTTTCATTTACCACACTGCTTCTCAACAAAGAAACTTAACTAAGGTTTAGCTATTTCAGACATTGCTTACTCTACTTTGAACCTTTCTCAGAATTAGAACTTCTCACTTGGAGCTCACACCTTAACAGTCCTATGAAAGGGCTCTGCTTAGCCTGTGGCTCTCCCTACCTCTCCCCTCATCTTGTGGCTGTAAGAAACCACCATCATGCTCCACAAAGCTGGAGAGGGTGGGGAGCCTCCATGTGTTGGAAACCTTTCTTTCTGTGACCTGCCTCCTCTCCTCCCATCTGATATTTGTCCTGCAGAGCTGCTGGATAGAAGCCATCACACACATATGCTTAGCAGGGTTTGCTTATAGGCTGCCTTGCAAAAAAGAACCTGAAATTTCTAAATCTCAGCTCCACCAGAACAAAACTTTGAGAAACACAGTCCCCAGAATTCATTTTTATCAATATTCACAGAGTGCCCACGATGTGCCATGTTCTGGCTGCCCGAGATGCAGCAGTGAGCCGGTGCCCTGGAGCTAACATTCTGGTTAGGAGTCAGCAATTAAATTAGACAATCAAGATTGATTTTTATTTTTATTTTATTTATTTTTGAGTCGAAGTCTCACCTTGTCGCCCAGGCTGGAGTGCAGTGGCACGCTCACGGCCACCGCAGCCTCAACCTGCCGGGCTCAGGCGATCCTTCCGCCTCAGCCTTCCCAGTAGCTGGAACCACAGGCATGCACCACCACGCCCGGCTAATTTTTGATTTATTGTAAAGATGAGATCTCCCCAAATTGCCCAGGTTGGTCTCGAACCGCGGGCTCAGGCAATCCTGTCACCTCGGCCTCCCAAAGTGCTGGGATTATAGGCGTGAGCCACCGCGCCCGGCCGAGTGATTTTTTTTTAAAGAAAAAACAAAAAAAGGTACAGGAGAGCAGGGTAAAGGGGATGGAGAGTGCGGGTGAAAGATGAACCTGGCCAGCCAGGCAAACCTCGTGGATATGTGTGACTTCGGCGGTAAACGGTCCAGACGGAAAGAACGGTCTCTGGAAGGGAGAAAAGTGGTTTTTCTGGGGGGACACGAGATGCAGTGCTCGTCTCACTGGGAGGTTCCCTGGGAATTCGCTGTCTTGCCAACGTCTTACCCACGCCAACCAGGCCTCCAGGAGGCGACCGGCTGGGAAGCATTGCCTGGAGTCCAGTTCCCCGTCTCCCCTGGGCGGACCCTAGAAGCCGCGCGGAACCAAAGTCCCGGGGGCAGCGGGAGCTTGCGGGCGGCAGAGAGAGAGCGCGCCCGCCGGAAGCTGCCCCGAGACCCGAACATGGCGGCCGCCTGGTGCCTGCGCTGGGGGCTGAGCCGAGCCGGAGCTCGGCTGCTCCCGCCACCTGCGCGGTGCCCTCGCCGGGCTCTGCACAAGCAAGTAGACGACACCGAGTTCAAGAGCATCTACAGCCTGGACAAGCTCTACCCTGAATCCCAGGGCTTGGAAACCGCCTGGAGGCTTCCGGTGAGCAAGGAATGGCAGGACGGAGAGGGCGTTTTAGTCCTGCTGTCGGGTGACGTCAGGAATCCGGGACCCCATTGGCCGGGCGTGGAGTTACGTCGAAGGCGGGGGGAACGTGACGGTCGCAGCGGGAGGGTGGACTGGCTCGTCTCAACAACTCCGGGTGAGAGGAGGTTCTGGTGTCCAGTGTGGCTCGAGTTGTGCAGGGACGGGGAAGGTCCGCTGGATGTGCTTTTTTCAGGGCCATCAGCTTTTCCGCGTTTGTTTCCTGGCCCTGAGGCCTAAATTCTTGGGCATTCTGGCCCTCCTAAGTGGATAGTAAAGGCCAGAGGCTACCAGATTGTTTGCTACCTTTTGGAGCCCTTTGGGACGTTTGCACAGTCCGTTGCCTCTACCTAGGACGCCCGAGAAAACGGCTTCTCGTTCGTTCCTCGAAAATGCATTTATTATTATTATTATTATTATTTTGAGTTGGCGTTTCCGTCGCCCAGGCTGAAGTGCAGTGGCACGCTCACCGCCACCCCAGCGTCGAGCTGCTGGGCTCAGACGATCCTTCCGCCTCAGCCTTCTGAGTAGCTGGAACTACAGGCGCGCGCTACCATGGCCGGCTAATTTTTGATTTATTGGAGAGACGAGGTCTCCCCAGGTTGCCGGTTTGGCAATCCACTCGCCTCGGCTCCCAGGTGCTGGGATGACAGGCTAAGCCACCGAGCCCGACTGAGAATGCATTTAGTCCGGTGTGTGCAAACACTGTATTTGCCCTGGAACAGGAGAGCTAGGACCCACCCAAATCTTTTGAGCTTTCACTAACAGAAATCAAAGGGATCATTCATTCATTTATTCACTCAATCAGTCAACAAACGTTTATTGAAAACTTACTGTGCGCACTGTGTTAGGCTGTGGGATAGAATAGCTGTCTGCTACTCTCAAAGTCCTAAAACCTGCAAGGCATGGTGGCTTACACCTGTAATCCCAGAACTTTGGGAGGCGGAGGTGAAAGGATTGCCTGAGTCCAGGAGTTCGAGATCAGCCAGGGCAACTGATGATACCTTGTCCCTACAATAAATTAAAAAATTAGCCGGGCGTGGTGGCACCTGCCTGTAGACCCAGGCTCAGGGGGCTGGGGCAGAAGAATTTCCTGAGCCCAGCAGGTCGAGGCTGCGGTGACTGTGAGTGTGCCACTGTTCTCCAGCCTGGGCGACACACAGTGAGACTCCAACTCAAAAAAATACATAAATAAATAAAAATAAAAAAATAAAAATCCTAAAACCTGTTGGGCTTATATTCTAGTGGAAGGAGACAGGCACTAGCTAAATAACTAATGTAGAATGTGTGAAAATTTGAGTAAAGATTTGGAAGAAGCAATGAGAATAATGGGGAAAGGAGCATCCCAGGCAGAGGTAACAGCAATGCAACAACCTTGCAGTAGCTTGCTCAACCAGTGTGGCTGAGCAGAGGAGTCAGAGGTGAGGCTAAAGATATTTTCTTTCTTTTTTTTTTTTTGAGTTGGAGTCTCACTCTGTCGCCCAGACTGGAGTACAGTGGCTGCTCCCGACCACCGCAGCCTCGACCTGCTGGGCTTCCGGCGATCCTTCCGCCTCAGCCTTCCGAGTAGCCGGAATTACAGGCGCGTGCTACCACGCCCGGCTGATTTTTTGATTTATTGTAGAGATGAGGTCTCGCTGCCCAGGCGGGTCTCGAACCCTCGGGCTCAGGCAATCCACTCACCTCAGCCTCCCAAAGGCGCGAGATGACAGGCTAAGCCACCGAGCCCGGCTTCTTTTTTTTTTTTGAGTTGGAGTCATCCTATCGCCCAGACCGGAGTGCAGTGGCACACTCCTGGCCACCGCAGCCTCGACCTGCTGGGCTCCGGTGATCCTTCCGCCTCAGCCTTCCAAGTAGCCGGAATTACAGACATGCGCTACCATGCCTGGCTGATTTTTTTATTTATTGTAGAGATGAGGTCTTGCTGCCCAAGCAGGTCTCGAACCCGCGGGCTCAGGCAATCCACTCACCTCAGCCTCCGAAAGGCGCGGGATTACAGGCTGAGCCACCGAGCCTGGCTCTTTTTTTTTTTTTTTTTGAGTTGGAGTCTCACTCTGTTGCCCAGACTAGAGTGCAGTGGCCACTCCCAGCCACCGCAGCCTTGACCTGCTGGGCTTCCGGCGATCCCTCCGCCTCAGCCTTCCAAGTAGCCGGAATTACAGGCATGCGCTACCACGCCCGGCTGATTTTTTTATTTATTGTAGAGATGAGATCTCACTGCCCAGGTGGGTCTCGAACCCGCGGACTCAGGCAATCCACTCACCTCAACCTCCCAAAGGCGCGGGATTACAGGCTGAGCCACCGAGCCCGGCTAAAGATATTTTCATTAGCACAGATGGATAAAGTGTTCTAAGGAAAGAGTAGAGAGAGACAAGAGAAAGGAAGTCAGGGGCATGTCAGTGTTTAAAGGCTGCAAAGAGCTAGCAGAGGAGAATGAGAAAGAGTCATAGGGAGATGAGGAGAAAGCTACAGAAGGAAGGGGAAGGACGTGCTTCAGGAAGGAGGGTACTGTCACTGGTCTTCAGTGCTACAGAGAGGTGGAGGAGGACGAGGGTTTCACCTCCAAATAATTCTAAAGTAAAAGAGATGAAGGTAACCAGAAGGGCTACACAGGAGAATATTTTGAGCTTGGGGGGCTGGAACAGCCTTGAAGGGGATGGTCTTGCACTGGCCCTTGCAGACATGGCATTGCTGCTGGAGTGAGGGGACAGACGTGGAGATAAGAGTCCTGGGGTGAGTAGTTCAGTTTGACAAGAACACTCAGGATGGATATATCAGTCATTGTTCAAGACAGATTGCCTTAGGCTGGGCACAGTGGCTCACATCTGTAATTCCATGGCTTTGGGAGGCCAAGGCACGAGAATTGCTTGAGGCCAAGAGTTTAAGACCACACTGGGCAACACAATAAGACCCCATCTCTACAAAATAAAAATTTAAAAGTTAGCTGGGCATGGTGGTGCACACCTGTAGTCCTAGGTACTTAGGAGGCTGAGGTAGGAGGATCAGTTGAGCCCAGGAGTTCAAGTTTACAGTGAGCCATGATCCAGCAACTGCACTCTAGCCTGGGCAACAGAGCAAGACCCTATCTCAAAAACATACAATAAAATAAATAAGGCAGACTGCTTCACATGTGAGCCTTCTGTGGCCCTGGAAGGAACAGGTGGCCCACAGGCTTGTTTTTCCAGGTTGGCAGCAGGTGATGCTTTTGTAGCCTCCTGGATGCATGTGTGCTGTGGCTCCCCCAACCCCAGGAGCCAGGCCTCTGATGGTGTCTGCCACTAGCTAAGGCTGGGACAGGGAGGGCTGGAGACATTAGTTCCATTTTCTTTTTGAGTTGGAGTCTCACTCTGTCGCCCAGACTGGAGTGCAGTGGCCACTCCCAGTCACCGCAGCCTCAACCTGCCGGCTCCGGCGATCCTTCCGCCTCAGCCTTCCAAGTAGCTGGAACTACAGGCGCGCGCTACCATGCCCAGCTAATTTTTTGATTTTATTGTAGAGATGAGGTTTCGCCAAGTTGCCCAGGCGGGTCTCGAACCCGTGGGCTCAGGCAATCTACTCACCTCAGCCTCCCAAAGCACGGGATCTCAGGCTGAGCCACTGAGCCTGGCTCAGTTCCATTTTCATAGAAGAGGGTTTCGGAAGTGGAACCTCTGGTTGCTTTTTCTGTCATTCTGATATGATTTTGCTGGGAATCTGAAAATAGTAATGTATTATATTCGCGTTGTGACTTCACATCTTTTCTTTTGTTGCCCTGGACCATTTAGGAGTCACCCAGCAGGTAATACTTACTTGACACTGTATATTACATTACAGGATGATGCAAAACAAGCCAACAATGACATTCCTCTAGGTAAGTAATTTTTTTTTTAATCAGTTATAGACCAAGTGTGGTGGCTCATTCCTGTAATCCCAGCACTTTGGGAGGCTGAGGCGGGAGGATTGCCTGAGCCCAGGAATTCAAGCCCAGCCTGGGCAACATATTGAGACCTCATCTCTGCGAAAACAACAACAAAAACAGAAACACCACAGTTCCTTGCCACTCAAAAAAATTAGCTGGGCATGGTAGCATGTGTCTGTAGTCCCAGTCACATGGGAAGCTGAGGCGGAAGGATCACCTGAGCCCAGAAGGTTGAGGCTGTAATGGGTTGTGATCATGCCATTGGACTCCAGCCTGGGCGACAGAGTGAAACCCTATCCCAAAAAAACAGCCATTATGCTCACCCCCTCACACATTCCTTTCAGATCTCTGCAGCCCAGTTATAGTAAAGAGACTATCTGTGGGTGTACAGAAGTGGAGTCTTGCCTGCACTGTTCAGATAGCAAGTGAATGACGGCTCAGTGTGCCACACAAATCAAGGCTCTTGACGTTCTCCTGACATGGAGCAATCTTTACAATAGATGAATTGATCATTATAGGAAAAAAGGGAAGGTGTGGGAAAGTATAGAAGATATCATTTGTGTTTTACATAACTTTATCTCTGAAATACATATTTCTGTATATATTTGTGTATTGATTTATTGATTGATTGAGTTTGAGTCTCACTCTTGTCGCCCAGGGTGGAGTGCAGTGGCACACTCACGGCCACCCCAGCCTCTACTTGCTGGGCTTAGGCGATCCTTCCACCTCAGCCTTCCTAGTAGCTGAAACTATAGACACACGCCACCACACCCGGCTAGTTTTTTTGTGTGATTTATTGTAGAGATGAGGTCTCACCAATTGGCGCAGGCTGGTCTCAAACCCCTGGGCTCAGGCACTCCTCTTGCCTCAGCCTCCCAAGGCGCTGCGATTACAGGCTGAGCCATCATGTCCTGCCTGTATCTATATTTATATCTATATATCTGTATATCTATCTATCTATATATATATATCTGAAAGAATGTACAAAAACCTGGATACTGTAACTGCCTTAGGGAGTGGGAAGAAAAGACAAACTTGGTGGCTGGGAAAAGAGTAGAGATTTCTCCATATAAACCATTTATGTAACTTCAAAATTTTGTATCTGTCAAGCATTGACAAGGCCTAACAGTCATGGCCTTTAAAGAAACAATGAACTGGCTGGGCTTGGTGGCTCAGCCTGTAATCCCAGCACTTTGAGCGGCTGAGGCAAGTGGATTGCCTGAGCCCTCAGGTTCGAAACCAGCCTGGGCAACTTGGCAAGACCTTGTCTCTACGATAAATAAAAAATTAGCCAGGCGTGGTAGTGCACGCCTGTAGTTCCAGCTACTTGGAAGGCTGAGGTGGAAGGATTGCTGGAGCCCAGCTGGTCAATGCTGGGGTGGCCGTGAGTGTGCCACGGCACTCGAGCCTGGGCAATAGAGTGAGACTCCAACTCAAAAAAAAAAAAAAGTTACATCTAGAAAGACAAACAATGAGCCCTTTTCAGATTCACAGAGTTTATGACTTCCATAGTGAAAGGAAGAGTAACCAAAGGTGCTGGCTTCCTGTGTCCTTTGCTTGGGGTGACACTGAAACAGACCAGATGGCTGTAGCACAGCAGATGGGACACCCTGTGGCTGAGGAACCAGTGCTGTGCTGCAGCGAAGCAGCTTTATAGCTTGAAGCTGGACTCTAAGTGGAGGAAAGCAGAAAGCCTTCTATCTCATCAGAGCTGGAGATGAAGAGAAGTGTCTCATGAAAGCCTCCCAGGGAGATAGGCAGGCGAGTGGGCAGTGGCCTGGTAGTAGTTCCTCACCAGCCTCCCACTCTCAAGGATCACAAGGTGTTCAGTTCCTGTGAAGACTTAGATCAGCTGTAATTCAAGCCTTGCCCGCATGTCTTGTGTGGTTACATGCAAGGCTATCAGGGCACCATGGTATAACTGTTATCCTGCAGTACCATATGCATTTGTTACCTATTCAGAAAAAGGATTTAATCTGATTTTTCCATAGGAGGAGGGCCTCTCAGAAGTGGTCTCAAGATGGGTCACCACTGCCTGTTGAGGCCTGCTGTCTGCCACCATGGTCCTTCAGTTCCTTGCTAATCAAACTTCTTGAAGTTTACCATCTAGTCTTCTGAATTTTCCCACTACTGGGCCTTCCTTACTTTCCTCAGACATTACAAAGCTGTTTTTCATTAATTATAAAAAGGAAAGGAAGAAATCTCATTTACGGAATAAAAACAAAACTGAGACCCAGAAAAGCAATGTGACTTTGCTAAGATCACATAGTCAGCCGGGCTCGGTGGCTCAGCCTGTAATCCCATGCTTTGGGAGGCTGAGGTAAGTGGATTGCCTGAGCCTGCGGGTTCGAGACCCACTTGGCAAGACCTCATCTCTACAATAAGTCAAAAAATTAGCCTGGCATGGTAGCACACGCCTGTAGTTATAGCTACTTGGAAGGCTGAGGCGGAAGGATCGCCGGAGCCCAGCAGGTCGAGGTTGCGGTGACTGGGAGCGTGCCACTGCACTCCAGTCTGGGTGACAGAGTGACACTCCAACTCAAAGATCACATAGCCAGTCATGGTTGAACCAGTGTTCAAAGCTAGTGCTCCCAGCTCTAGATTGAGTCCTTATTCATCCAACAGATGTTTTTTTTTTGTTTTTTTGTTTTTTTTTTTGAGTTGGAGTCTCACTCTGTCGCCCAGACTGGAGTACAGTGGCCGCTCCCGGCCACCACAGCCTCGACCTGCTGGGCTCCAGTGATCCTTCCGCTTCAGCCTTCCAAGTAGCCAGAATTACAGGCATGCGCTACCACGCCTGGCTGATTTTTTGATTTATTGTAGAGATGAGGTCTTGCTACCCAGGCGGGTCTTGAACCCGCGGGCTCAGGCAATCCACTCACCTCAGCCTCCCAAGGGCGCGGGATTACAGGCTGAGCCACCGAGCCCAGCTCAACAGATGTTTTAACACAGAGACTGTGAGCTAGGCAATGGGAATACACAATGAATCAGACAGTCCTGCCCTCTTGGAGTTTATGGTCTATTGGGATTCCGCATCTGCCACAGCTTGACTAAAACTAAGTCTGTCCCTTCATTTGAACTTTTGAAAGAATCTTTGCTTTAAAACAAACAAAATGAGAAGCAAAAAGTGAGGGCAGCAGGTTCTGGTAGAATATACGGGAACAGACAACGTGGTCCTAACTTAACTTCCTTTGCCATCTATGTGACCTTGGGAAAGTCACTTGCTCTTGATTTCAGTTTTGGCATCTGTAAATAATCTCCAGCTTTACTGATCTGAATGTTACATTTATACAAACACACACACACGTGAGTGCAATTGGTCTCCATATACACTAGCTCCGTGTTCGAGGATTCAATGAACCATGGATTAAAAGTATTGGGAGGAAAAAAGAATGGTTGCTTCTGTACTGAACAGGTTCAGACTTTTTCCTTGTCATTATTCTCTAAACAATAAAGCATAACAATGATTTACAGTCCATTTACATTGTATTAGGTATTATAAGTAATCTAGAGATGATTTAAAGCATACAGGAGAATTGCATAGATTATATGCAAATACTACACCAGTTTATATCCATGGATTTTGGTATCCGTGGGGAGGCCTAGAACCAATCCTCTATGGATACTGAGGGACAACTGTATAAAATTGTATAAAAGTTGGCCAGGCTCAGTGGCTCTGCCTGAAATCCCAGCACTTTGGGAGGTTAAGGCGAGTAGATTGCCTGAGCCTGCGGGTTTGAGACCAGCCTGGGCAACTTGGCAAGACCTGGTCTTTACAATACATGAAAAAATTAGTTGGATGTGTTAGCACACGCCTGTAGTTCCAGCTACTTGGAAGGCTGAGGCAGAAGGATCACCAGAGCCCAGAAGGTCGACACTGGGGTGGCCCTGAGCCTGCGTGTCACTGCACTCCAGCTGGGGCTGTGGAGTGAGACTCCAACTCAAAAAAAAAAAAACTGTATAAAAGTCATTGAAAGAGAGATATGTACAACAGGGATAATCATATTCATATTAAATTAGCAGTTTGTACATTTTGCCATGGAATAATCCACTTTGTGTGTGTTTCCTTCTTTCGTACAGATCGCTTGACAGTTTCTTATTGTCGAAGTAGTGGTCCTGGGGGGCAGAATGTTAACAAAGGTATGTGTAGGGTGCCTTGTTGCTTTCTTTTGCTTCAAACCTTAGCTGGAAGATGGGCCTGAGGAGCTCTGTGATTATGCTCATATAGAATAAAGAGATTTTTTCCAGCAGAAGCTTAAATCCAGCCAGCTTATAATAATCCTCTTTATTCTTTTGAATGTGGTCTGATTCTCAGATGCTCAGCTGTGGGTTGCAAGGACTAGGATTGGCTTGTGGGTCTAAACAAAGAAAAATCACAGTGTGAGCTGGCATCCAGCTCCAAGAATAGGTTTTTTTCATGCTGATGGAACCCATCCCTCCCCCATTCTTTTTTGCACCCAGTAAAACTGTAAGAGAAGCACCGGATATTTAGTTACTGGAAGTCTATTTTTGTCCAAAAGTACCTATCTTTGCAGACTCATCCTAGGGCCAGCATGGACATAGGCTAGAACATGGTTGGGTGTGTGGCTTCCCTTTGTTTCAGGATGGTCGGGGGTCACCCGGAGACAGAGCCTCCCTGAGAGTCTCGGGAGCCCATGCTGCTTTCTCCCTTTCATCCACAGTGAATTCCAAGGCTGAAGTCAGGTTCCATTTGGCATCCGCTGACTGGATTGCAGAGCCGGTGAGGCAGAGGATTGCCATCACGGTAACCAACAGTCCTTTCTGTCCCTAGAAATCCTTCAGTGACTTTATTTTTTTTATTTTTTTTTTTTTTTTGAGTTGGAGTCTCACTCTGTCGCCCAGACTGGAGTGCAGTGGACTGCAGCCTCGACCTGCTGGGCTCCGGCGATCCTTCCGCCTCAGCCTTCCGAGTAGCCGGAATTACAGGCGCGCACTACCACGCCCGGCTGATTTTTGATTTATTGTAGAAATGAGATCTCGCTGCCCAGGCGGGTCTTGAACCCGCGGGCTCAGGCAATCCACTCACCTCAGCCTCCCAGAGGCACGGGATTACAGGCTGAGCCACCAAGCCCAGCTTCAGTGACTTTTAAACCTTAACTCTAACAGGACTTTAGTTTTTTCTTTGTTCTCTGCAGCATAAAAACAAGATCAACAGGTCAGGAGAGTTGATCCTCACCTCTGAAAGCAGCCGCTATCAGTTCCGAAATCTGGCAGATTGCCTACAGAAAATTCGAGACATGATTGCTGATGCCAGCCAGACGCCCAAGGAGCCATCCAAAGAAGATACTAAACTTCAGAGAATCAGGTACCAGGAAATGCCCTAAGCAGCCCTAAAATGTGGGTGAGAGTCTGCACAGGTAAGAAAGGAGGCGGCTAGAGCCCAAGACCTGCCAGCAGGCCGGGAGAAGCTCCAGGAAGAGGAGAGGACACTGACCTGGCACGGGGCTTGCGAGCTGGCACCTGCCGAACTGGCTGCTCTGCCTCCCATCGAGCTTCCAGCTCCTCTCACCCTGTTGAAAAGCACTGATTGGGCATCTGGGCCTAATTGCAGTCTTTTGTTTTCAGGATAGAAAACATGAATCGGGAAAGGCTGAGACAAAAGAGAATTCATTCTGCCATAAAGACAAACAGGAGGGCAGACGTGGACTGAAGTCACCCTCTGCAACTGGAACGACCCTCTTCAGGCGCTGGGCGGCTGCGGCTGAGAGGCCTCTAACGCCATGAGGAGATTTCTTTTTTATTTTTTTCTGTTAATTCTTGTCTATAACATTGGAGCCATCACAAGAATGTTTAGTAGAAATGAGGGCTGCAGCACTGTTGCAGAAGTCTTTGTAGGCAACCACCATGTTGTCAGACCTTCGTTATTCATCTAATGTATTCGTGACAATAAATTCTAAACTCTGTAGGCTTCCCTTCTCATTCAGAATGCTTCAGAATTCCTGCCTTTTCTCTCCACTGAAATCTGCCTCCAGGTATTGACTCGGCACTGACAATATACCACAGCACAGGGGGGAACAGACAGGGGTTCTGGTGTCTGAGTAGGAGGACAGAGACGGGTGAGCCAGCATTTGAGCCCAGTCATGGGAAAGGTACTCAGGAGAGGGGAGGAGGAAGTGGCACTGAGGGAGCAATGTAGATACAGAGCTTGGGTGGAGGAGATGACAGGAAGACGGCAGTGCTGGATGGCGGACTCGTGCAGAGGTATTGTGAGAGGTGAGCCTGGAGAGACAGGCTTGATGCAGACAGCCTCAAATTCAAGTTAAGGCTTTAGATTTCAAGAAGTGTGGATAAGCCGGGCTCAGTGGCTCAGCCTGTCATCCCAGCACTTTGGGAGGCAGAGGCGAGAGGACTGTCTGAGCCCGTGGGTTCGAGACCAGCCTGGGCGACTTGGTGAGACCTCGTCTCTACAATAAATAAAAAAAATTAGCCAGGCGTGGTGGCACATGCCTGTGGTTCCAGCTACTTGGAAGGCTGAGGTGGGAGGATCACCTGAGCCCAGCAGGTCCAGGCTGAAGTGGCCGTGAGCATGCCACTGCACTCCAGCCTGGGCAACAGAGTGAGACTCCGACTCAAAAAAAACCGGAAAGCCACTAAGGCTCTTGAGCAGGAAGGAGTATTCTGTGTCAGGCACTATATTAGGCAGTCTTTTAGGGGCAGGAGGACTAAGCTGGAACTGGAAGGAGATTTTTGCAATCCTTTGGGTACAGGGAAGCATGCCCAGGTTAGCATAACAGTAGTAGACTACTCTGGCATGGATGCATTTCTTAGGCTGGTCTATATCATATTATCTAGTTCTCTTTAGAGCATTACCATAATGCTTTTTCTTTTTGAGTTGGAGTCTCCCTGTTGCCCAGGCTGGATGGATGCCAGTGGCATGCTCACAGCCACTGCAGCCACAGCCTGCTGGGTGCTAGGCTCAGGTGATCCTTCTACCTCAGCCTTCCAAGTACCTGGGACTACAGGCACATGCCACCACACCCAGCTAATTTTCTGATTTATTGGAGAGACGAGGTCTCGCCAGACTGCCCAGGCTTATCTCGAACTCGTGGGCTCAGGCAGTGCCCTCACCTCGGCCTCCCAAAGTGCTGAGATTACAGGCATGAGCCACCACACCTGACTTCAGAGTTATTTTGAATTTTTTTTGAGTTGGAGTCTCACTCTGTCGCCCAGACTGGAGTGCAGCGGCCGCTCCCGGCCACCGCAGCCTCGCCTGCTGGGCGCCAGCGATCCTTCCGCCTCAGCCTTCCAAGTAGCTGGAACTACAGGCGTGTGTTACCATGCCCGGCTAATTTTTGATTTATTGTAGAGATGAGGTCCCGCCAAGTTGCCGAGGCGGGTCTCAAACCTGCGGGCTCAGGCAATCCACTCACCTCAGCCTCCCAAAGTTGCGGGATTACAGGCTGAGCCACTGAGCCCAGCTTATTTTGGAATTAAAAAGAATAGACAAGTGGTTAATGGCACTGAGCAAGCACTCAGAGAATGTCAGCTATGATTTATAGCCCAGTTTGGCTAGAACCCAGGGGACGAGGAGATGTGAAAGACGAGTCTGCTGCATTGAATGGGATTGAGGTCTAGAAAGGACTTAAATGCGACAGCCAAGACGTTTAGACTAAGACTTACCTGCCTGTGATAGGACGAAGGAGAGACTGCAGGACACTAGGTGTGGTTGACAACTGATCCATGTGAGCAGTCAGGGACCCCTCCCAGAACTAGGGCCGGGGCAACAGGGATGGGGAGGAAATTCCGGATGCTAGAAAATTGGCCTGGGTGATGTGGGCGCAGGGGCGTGACATGGGACAATACTGTGCATTCACACAGGAAAGTCACTAAGGGGATGAGCTTGGGAGGACAGCTGGATGATTGTGGCCTTCTTGCCTGTGAAGAGGAGTGCCTGGTGGTGATGCCCAGGAGAGGGCATGGAGAGCTGGAGCTGGGAGTGAGGTCGGAGCTAGGAGATCTAGGACCCAGGGGGACAAATGAACTCTTGGGAATGGACATGAATAGTTGAGGAGTGAGGCAAGGTAGGGCCTGGACAACCTAGCAAGACCCCTGTCTCTACCAAAGCTTTTTTTTTTTTTTTTTTTTTTAATTAAAAAAGGGGGCCAGGTGTGGTGGCCCACACCTGTAATTCCAGCACTTTGGGAGACTGAGATGAGAGGATTGCCTGAGCCCAGAGTTCAGAGACCAGCCTGGGCAACTTGGTGAGACCTCATATCTACAATAAAAATCAAAAAATTAGCCAGGTGTGGTGGTACATGCCTGTAGTTCCAGCTACTTGGAAGGCCGGAAGGATTGCCCTGAACCTAGCAGGTTGAGGCTGTGGCATCGGTGATCGTCCCACTACACTCCAGTCTGGGCAACTGGGCAACTTGGCGAGACCTCATCTCTACAATAAATCAAAAAATCAGCCGGACGTGGTAGCACACGCCTGTAGTTTCGGCTACTTGGAAGGCTGAGGCGGAAGGATTGCCGGAGCCCAGCAGGTTGAGGCTGCAGTGGCCGGGAGCGGCCACTGCACTCCAGTCTGGGCGACAGAGTGAGAGTCCCACTCAAAAAAAAAAAAAAAAAGGGAGGGGGGAATCCAACAGGTAAATCTCAATGACACAGTGCTGTGTAAAAGAGACCAAACTTTACAAAAGAGAAAGATTCCACTTATATGAAATTCAAACCAGACAAGACTACTTGATGGTGAAAATCAGCAAAGTATTTACGTGGGGTAGATGGTTATTGGCTGGGCAGAGGCACAGAGAACCTTCTGGATGTTGGGATGTTCTGTGTCTTGATCTTAGTGGCCATTACCTGAGTAGTCATACACATGCAAAGACTCCTCTGGCTGTGACCTTAAGTGCTGTACTGCATTCATGTTACATGCTACAACAGAGAGAAAAATTAAGTAATGGCCTCAAGTCAGTGAATTGGAGCCAAGTGAGTTATATTCGTCCTTTTTGCTGATATTAAGGGGAGGAAGGATACAAGTTTCTGCAGACTTTACATTGTGGAGAGAGAAACAAGAATGCCCCTCCAAAGAGCCAGGTGTGGTGGCTCATGCCTGAAATCCCAGAACTTTGGGAGGCCAAGGTGGGAGGGCCCTTGAGTCCAAGAAGTCAAGGCCGCAGTGAGGTATGATCATACCACTGCACTCCAGCCTGGACGACAGAGCAAGACTGTTTCAAAAAAAAAGGAAGACAGGCTGATCTTTCCTTCCGTATTATACTTGTAATATATGTAGTGTATATTTTTCTATTATGATGTCTGGAAGGGTTTGTTCCCTCTGGTTGTACATTCTCTCATGATCGGGAAAATTTTCAGTCTTTACATTTCAGTATTCACGATTGACACTTGTCTGTTCTCATTCATTTCCTACACTACATTTTCCTAAAATTCTTGGATTTCCGAGAAAGGTTTCAAAATGCCTTGAGAGGTCGGCGCTGTTCCAGCACATTGGTAGGCCGAGGCGGGAGGACTGCCAGAGCCCATGTGTTCGAGACCAGCCTGGGCAATATGCCGAGACTTCGTCTCAACAGTAAATTTAAAAAAAAAAAAAAATTTAGCCAGGCGTGGTGGCACAAGCCTGTAGTTCCAGCTACTTGGAAGGCTGAGGCAGAAGGATCGCCGGAGCCCAGCAGGTCGAGGCTGCGGTGGCCGGGAGCGTGCCACTGCACTCCAGTCTGGGGACAGAGTGAGACTCCGACTCAAAACAAACAAACAAAAAAATGCCTCGAAACCTCGAACTTCACACCCCTGGGTCCGGGTGTCCAGACAGCCTTAGAGCGGGCCCTCTGGGCTCCATTGAGCTCCCGGTGCCGTGGCTGGGGAGCGGCGCTGGCCAAGACTCTGGGTGACCAATTCGCCTCCCACGACGGTGTCTTCTCACCCGCTCGCCGTCCGTGTGCACCGCAGGGACGGAGCCCGCTCGATGGACGTGCAACTCGCTGAGAAGGGGGAGGAGACCACCTCTAAGAAAAGATGAGGGAGAAACCCACCACCTCGTGAGCCCCAGTGGCCTAATGGATAAGGCACTGGCCTCCTAAGCCAGGGATTG